>CM051238.1:330504943-331249942 GCA_027917425.1 Gastrophryne carolinensis
TTACTTAAAGGGGCAGGAGCATGCATGTGGAGCTAAAGGAGACCCAAACAGAGGACATAAGCTAACAATGCACATCTGTTTGTTCTTTGCAGACTTTTGTGGAGCAAAGGTCCAACTTCAAGCCCAACACACATGAAAAGAGGATGTTGGAAGAGGACGTGGCTGCCCATGTGAGTGGCAAGGGAGCATCGCCTTACACCTTCAACCAAATAATGCACCACTGGTCGGACCTCAAACAGCGAAAGTTGCCCTGGGTGCTGAGGTTCTACAGCCAGCACTTCCAAGAGATGGTGAACTATCAGGTTATGAGTTACATGTTTTACAAAATTATATTTTCTTCTGTAGCTGGGTAGTTCTGGCTGCAGTGTGGGTGTAAGGCGGCAGCCCTGAACCCTGCCAATGTCCTCTTCCTCCTCGGATTCACCGCCCATGGAGCTTGCTGAAGAGGAGGGTGTGTTGGGCTTGGAGTTGCCCACAGCTTCTGCACACTACGATAGTCCAATACCCAAAAAAAAACACACAGGTTGTGCTGCATGTAAAGTCTAATAACATGTTTTCTAAGAGTTGGTGTGTTGTTGTGCTTTTCTGTCCCTACAAACTCATCCGAGGGTGAGTACGCAGAAATGGGGCCACCCGAGACAGAATCTTCTTTTTTTCTATTTTCTATTTATAGTTATATGCTGCATGGCGGGGTGTTTATATATGCAACTGCATAAGCAGACACAACCCAAACAGTGGTGTAAAACAGAACACTTAAACAGAAGGTGGCCGAAGAAGGGGAGAAGGTAAGTATGTGCAAGGACATGCCGACTACATGGGATGCCCAAGATGCCAGTAGTGGGGAAAAGGTAAGCATGTGCAAGGGCATGAAGACTACCATGGGTACACTGGCGGGGACAGCAGGAAGCACCTTATAATAGTTGGACACTGCACACTGAGAACAATGGGCTCCACAGCAAGTTAAGTCCAAAACAGGTAAAAACTCAGCTTCCAAGACTACCTCAGCTGCAAATACCGTAAATGCTCGGCCAAACTGTATGCATACACAAAGTAAATACGCCCGTTTATACATGAAACAAAGGAGGGGTGGCAGCCGCTCAGACCATTTTATAACTAACCAGGGAGGTGCACATTAGCAGGGCAATTAGAATACAAAAGTCTTAAAGGGGCCACAGCACTCAAACCAGTTAGCTTGCTGACCAACCTACAATCTGTCTCTAAACTAGGTTAAAAACAGGGGGCTCGGTCACACACATCTGCAGAAGTATGCTTAAGCTGCACCACCAGCGCCAAGGTGCCCCTGTGAGGTGCAGTCCTAACTCTAGTACTAATTCTAGTCTCTAAGAGCCCCATTTGGGACATACAATGCAATAGATAAATTGGGAGCAGGCTTACCTGAGGTTGCCCTAAACCTCAAGTGCAAGCCATGGGGTGAAAGGGTCAAAGACCTTGCAATACAGCCTAGACCCCACACTCCATGTGCTTGCACAAATTCAAAAGAAACAAAGGAGGGGTGGCAGCCGCTCAGACCATTTTATAACTAACCAGGGAGGTGCACATTAGCAGGGCAATTAGAATACAAAAGTCTTAAAGGGGCCACAGCACTCAAACCAGTTAGCTTGCTGACCAACCTACAATCTGTCTCTAAACTAGGTTAAAAACAGGGGGCTCGGTCACACACATCTGCAGAAGTATGCTTAAGCTGCACCACCAGCGCCAAGGTGCCCCTGTGAGGTGCAGTCCTAACTCTAGTACTAATTCTAGTCTCTAAGAGCCCCATTTGGGACATACAATGCAATAGATAAATTGGGAGCAGGCTTACCTGAGGTTGCCCTAAACCTCAAGTGCAAGCCATGGGGTGGAATTAGTACTAGAGTTAGGACTGCACCTCACAGGGGCACCTTGGCGCTGGTGGTGCAGCTTAAGCATACTTCTGCAGATGTGTGTGACCGAGCCCCCTGTTTTTAACCTAGTTTAGAGACAGATTGTAGGTTGGTCAGCAAGCTAACTGGTTTGAGTGCTGTGGCCCCTTTAAGACTTTTGTATTCTAATTGCCCTGCTAATGTGCACCTCCCTGGTTAGTTATAAAATGGTCTGAGCGGCTGCCACCCCTCCTTTGTTTCTTTTGAATTTGTGCAAGCACATGGTGTGTGGGGTCTAGGCTGTATTGCAAGGTCTTTGACCCTTCCACCCCATGGCTTGCACTTGAGGTTTAGGGCAACCTCAGGTAAGCCTGCTCCCAATTTATCTATTGCATTGTATGTCCCAAATGGGGCTCTTAGAGACTAGAATTAGTACTAGAGTTAGGACTGCACCTCACAGGGGCACCTTGGCGCTGGTGGTGCAGCTTAAGCATACTTCTGCAGATGTGTGTGACCGAGCCCCCTGTTTTTAACCTAGTTTAGAGACAGATTGTAGGTTGGTCAGCAAGCTAACTGGTTTGAGTGCTGTGGCCCCTTTAAGACGTTTATACATGAACAAACTTTTCTCGGAATACGGCTGTGAATGATACAAACTTTGCCTATTTCCCGGTTACCGAGATCAGTTCCCGAAAATAACAAGCATTCACGGGCAGGCTCTGAATCAGGCCGTATTTGTTGCTATATAAAAAAAGATTATTGTATTATTATTATTATCTTAAAGGGCCAGTCCAGCCAGACTGCCCATCTTTAAGTACCCCCTGCCATGCTCTCCTAGCCACTTGCCTTGGCTGCAATCCTGTGCCGATCATCAGGCAATTCCAGTGCTGGATGCTGCCATCTTTGCTCCAGCTATTCCTTCCACCAAGTATATTCCTCGTGCTGTGCATGTTCCCACCTGTCTATTCACTTGAATGGGTGGGCCGAAGCGCACAAAGTGCCCGGAATGTGCTCTTGGTGGCAGGAGCGGCCGAGGCAAAGATGGTTTTAATCTCTCGATGATTGGTACTGGATTGCTGGTGAGGTAAGTTGGGGGGGACTTGAAAAACAGGCGGTCTGACTGGACTGGCTCTTTAAAGACCAGAGCTGCTGCTATCATCTAACGTAAGGAGCAGCACAGCAGATCCATCGGCTACCAGGTGGAGAATATACAATAAGTCCCCTGGTTCTCTTATGGGGTCTCGGCCCAGCCACCAGTGCTGAAAATGCAGCCAACACTCTCCTATCTGGGGCCCAGCAGAGGATGTGACATATTGAATAGAGCATTGCTAAGCATAGTGCTCTGCTGGGCTAGAAATGGCTTAATGAGGCATGATACAGAGACTGGGTGGTAAATGGCTTGCACTTTTCACATTCATCTATATGGTTTGCCCCAACATCTCTGGTAAACGTTTTTTTTTTTCTTGCAATTATGGAAGTGATTTGATTGGTGACTGTCAAGTAGGAGTAACTGTAAGTATATGTAGAAAGCGCCTTATATAATGTGAAGGTTATGCAGCCATAGTGAATACTAATTAGGTCATGTGCCTCTAACCGCACCACCCTTATGACTGAGTTATTAGGATCAATCATAACTAAAAGCCTAAAATATTAATGACTTACATTTGACACCGCACTTTTAACATTTTAAATGTCATTCAGCCACTTGAAATCAATGCAAAATGAATAATGCAGTAGGGGTAAGCCTACAATGAGCCTTGTGTTTATTCTAAAGGAGATGGAAAAATAAGGCAAAAATTCACAAATGCTGTTTTGTAGCTGCTCACCATTTTACACTTCATGTTAGGCACAAGGTTTTAATTATAAACAGAATGTTGACCCATGTCAGCATGTTCAAAACATTATATGAATGACTAGAATAGTATTATTTCCCGTCCCTTGGTTGAACTTGTTGAACATATGTCGGCCATACTATGTCAATATGGAAAAAATAGGGGTATAAATATGAAATATTTGTCTTAACACTTTTTGACGATGTGACTAGCAGATGCCTGCACTACCATAAAGCAAGAAATCACACGTGTAGACAGGCTTAATGACATCCTGCACACCTTTCTGTATAACGTGTGCAGATAACATTGTTACACATAATAAGGCGGGCAGGCTGATTCATCACTAACGCCAGGTAGCGACAGAAGAGCGACTGTAGCAGGCATTTCCAGAGCGCCCGCTAGTAGTCACTGTGCTCAGCCGTGAGTCGCTAGTTTATAGCGACTCAGTCGCTGTGCAGTAATGTTGATACATTGTGAGGAGTCGCTATTTGACCAGTACAGCGCTGTATGGGAGCGCATGGTAGCGACTGCTCATAGCGACCGACTCTCAACATATTCAAGAACAAAAAGCCTCAAACAACTCTGGTGCAGAAAAATGTTTATCTGAAGCCCAGAGCGCAGGAGGCGGTGTGTTTAAAGTCTGTTTTTCAGCATCTATCAACTAGTAACAAAGCGTAAACATATGGAATTACATTGTAACAACATTGTAACATGGACACTTTAATGGCAGACCTGTAATGTAATTTCTGAAGAAATATATAAAAAATGAAAAAATTGTGAAAAAAATGCTTTTTCCAATGCCAGAAGAGGTCACAGAATTTTGATTCTGATTTTTTGAAAAGCAAAAACAAAACAAATACCCTGTTTAAAGAGAAGAAAAGGTTCGTCCATTGAAATGTATGGGAGAGCGACAGGTAGCGAGAGGTCATACCTGGCGCTGTGCAAGGCTGAACGCCGGCGCTGTTCACTGAGGCTGTGAAAATGATAAATCAGACGCTACATGGCGCTCTCCCAAAACAGATTCTGCTTGATAAATGTGTAATTGCGTGCTGTGTCCAGGGTTCACCAGTCGCTACCTCTCATTAACCAGCCACTACCTGACGCTATCCCTTCTTAAATAAGGCCCTAAGACTGAGGCCCTTATTTATGAAGGAATAGCGACAGGTAGCGACTGGTGAGCGACCGGTAATGACCGGCACCGCCACGAGAACGCCGGCTCCCCACCACAATCACACATTTATCAAGCCGATCCTGCTTAGCGACTGAGATAGCGCCAGATAGCCACTCATTCATCATTATTCCAGCCTCAGCCCACAGCGCCAGCGTCCGACCTTGAACAGCGACAGGTATGACCTCTCGCTACCTGGCGCTCTCCAATGCATTTCAATGGAACAATCTTTAAATATTCATAATTAATTGTTATTAATGTTTTTTTTTTTTAAATGTGAAAAATTCTGTGACCACTTCTGCCATGTTAGTTAATTTTTTTAAGGTAAATTACAGGTCTGATATTATCTGATATTATTGTATTCATATTACTAAATTCTTTATAAATTTTTTTTTTTTTTTGGTTTCCAAAAATATGGTGGTTTGGGGGTTAAAAAACTACTTTTAACACATCGCCGCCAGCGCTCTGGGGTTTAAACATGCATTTCACTGCGCGAGAATTTTTTGAGCGTGATTTTTTGATGAATGTGGTGGGAGCCGGTCGCTCTGACCAGTCGCTATCATGCGCATCCATACATCGCGGAACCTGTCAAATAGCGACTCGTCACCCCGTATTCAACATTACTGCACACCGACTCAGTCGCTATCAACAACCGAACAATGGCCAAGCACAGCGACTACTAGCGGGCGCTGTGAAAATACTGCTACAGTCGCTCAACTGTCGCTACCTGCCGCTATTAATGAATCGGCCTCTAAGGCTCCTTTCACACTGCTGCGCTTTTGTGCAGAGCTGCGTCGCAATTTACTTGCATTTTGCTTGTGCATGCGTTGCGTTGCCATAGACTTCTATGGGGCTGCATTTTGCGTGGGCAACGCAGCATGCAGGACTTTTCCAACACAACCGGCTAGGTATGAAAGGAGCCTAAAGCTGTAACCTTGTGACTATTTATTTTACAATATAAATGTTAATTCTGGCTTTGAATGGAATGGGTTAGCAGGTTAGTCATTTATTTACTGTGCCCTTTTCCTTGCTGTCTGTACTGACTAACAACAAGTGACAGTAATTTAACAGGAAAGTCACTGGACCCAGATGGGCACCATATCGCTAACTGGCGCTTTTGGTCCCAATGAACTTTTTGTTGTTGGATGTGAAAGGTTATCTTACTACTCAGTAGTGTTTATCTTGTTAAGATAAAGCTTTGTTCTATTCCAGAAGAAAAAGCACCCATATAAGATTGACCATTTTACACTAAACGGTGTATATATCTTCTTCACAGGGATTTCAGTTCTGTTCATTTCAATGCACAGGTGTTAGGTGGGGTAGGCATCCCAACTGCTGATGCATCCACTGCCACCAGTAGAGATGAGCGAACTTTTGAAAAATTTGATTCGACTGATTCGCCGAATTTTCAGACAAAAATCGTTTCGACCCGAATTTATTCGCGACGAATCGCTATTAAAAACAGCTATTTCTGAGCCTCCTAGAGCCTCAATAGGGTTGTAAACCATTCTGCCTTGCTGTAACACGCACAGGATGCGTGCTGGGTTAGTTAAATAATACTTTGAATAAAGATCACATGCAGATCAGAGGCATCGCTAATAGAATCGCAGAGCGGCACTATTGCAGAGAGTTGAAGTGGCATCACTATGAGGGGCAGGAGCCCAAACATTGCTTTAAAGAGACACTGGAGTTGGCAGCAGCAGGAGCCCAAAAATTGGATGAATCACACCCTGGAGTTGCAAGCAGCAGCAGCAGCAGGAGCCCAAATATTACTTTAAAGAGACACTGGAGTTGGCTTCAGGAGCCCAAAAATTGGATGAATCACACCCTGGAGTTGGCAGCAGCAGCAGCAGCAGGAGCCCAAACATTACTTTAAAGAGACCCTGGGGTTGGCTTCAGGAGGCCAAAAATTGGATGAATCACACCCTGGAGTTGGCAGGAGTTGGCAGCAGCAGCAGCAGCAACAGGAGCCCAAACATTACTTTAAAGAGACACTGGAGTTGGCTTCAGGAGCCCAAAAATTGGATAATTCACACCCTGGAGTTGGCAGCAGCAGCAGCAGCAGGAGCCCAAACATTACTTTAAAGAGACCCTGGGGTTGGCTTCAGGAGCCCAAAAATTGGATGAATCACACCCTGCAGTTGGCAGCAGCAGCAGGAGCCTAAATATTACTTTAAAGAGACACTGGGGTTGGCTTCAGTAGCCCAAAAATTGGATGAATCACACCCTGGAGTTGGCAGCAGCAGCAGCAGGAGCCCAAATATTACTTTAAAGAGACCCTGGGGTTGGCTTCAGGAGCCCAAAAATTGGATGAATCACACCCTGGAGTTGGCAGCAGCAGCAGCAGGAGCCAAAACATTACTTTAAAGAGACACTGGGGTTGGCTTCAGGAGCCCAAACATTGGATGAATCACACCCTGGAGTTGGCAGCAGCAGCAGCAGCAGGAGCCCAAACATTACTTTAAAGAGACCCTGGGGTTGGCTTCAGGAGCCCAAAAATTGGATGAATCACACCCTGTAGTTGGCAGCAGCAGCAGGAGCCCAAATATTACTTTAAAGAGACCCTGGGGTTGGCTTCAGGAGCCCAAAAATTGGATGAATCACACCCTGGAGTTGGCAGCAGCAGCAGGAGCCCAAACATTACTTTAAAGAGACACTGGAGTTGGCTTCAGGAGCCCAAAAATTGGATGAATCACACCCTGTGGAGAGTCATGTGGAGAAAAAGTAGCTTAGTTAGTAATATCTACATAAAATTATGAATAAACAAATGCAAAAGTATTGCCAAAGTGAAGTGTTGTTTGAGGGTGTGTTTCCACCTTTTAATTAAATCAGAAACAAGAAGGTATCATTGCCTCTGACTAATTAGCCCTCAAAAATTCTTGGAATTTTTAATCTGGAATCATGTCTGATCCGTCTTATCCGAAGAATATTAATAAAAAGTAAGAGTAACGTAAAGGATTTTTTTATCAATACTTACTTGTGGTCCGATGCGGAGGAATGTCTGTAACTGGAGAGCAGCGCCTTAAATCTGTTTTGCACGATCCATCTTTCTTTAGTGTTGGTCTGGCCCCGTCATCAATCTACTGGAATACATCAGGCATTGTTGGGAGGAAAGCTTGGCTGATCCATGTATAAACCAGGGTCTTTTTCATATAAAAACAAATGGTTATTCTTGCTTTTCAGCGGCGGCGGCAGCAGCAGCAGCAGTGAATTATTGCAGACTGTTGGTAGGAAAAATCAGCTGCTCAGCGATGTGGCAGTGTTTCATGCAGCATCCTGTGGAGAAAAAGTAGGTTAGTTAGTGTATATACATAAAATTATGAATAGACAAATGCAATAGTATTGCCAAAGTGAAGTTTTGTTTGAGGGTGTGTTTCCACCTTGTAATTAAATCAGAAACAACTAGCTATCATTTGCCTCTGAATAATTAGCCCTCAAAAATTCTTGGAATTTTTAGTCTTGATGTCTGAGGGATTTCTCCTCTCAGACAGCGTCACCATAAGTCCAGCCTGCTGCATTACCCAGTGGTGGACCTTTCAGAGAACTGATGGCTTGTGCCGAGCCGAGGTGGAGAGTCCCATGGCATGGTTGTTGAACAGAAGGTGGGCCAGTCCTTTAGCCTGTCAGTGTGTACCAAAGTGCACAGTGTTGTCTACGTCTGGAGCTGTAACTATGGACTCATGGTGGACAATATATATCCTTTTAGGCCCCCTTGGTGATTGTGGTTTCACGCTGTTCTTCACATGGTTTTCCTTGACCATCAGAGTCACACATGGGAGGAACTACTAAAAATGAGAACTCAATCCATGAAAGCATTGCTTAATCCACGAAAACTGCAAATTTGGACCCATGGTGACTGACACTTGGAAGAACATCTTGTTTGCGCTGCAACAAGGAAGCCAGAGTCATGCGTCCTGACATGGCACACGTGTTCAGTCTAGTTTTGAAGTCTTGCCCCCATCTGAAAGACATCCGAACAACAGGAAAGAAAGTTAGCATGCACTTCTGGCACTCCTACACCACCAAGCACAACCTTATTGAGCCTCAGCGTCACAACGGTGTACCCCAACATAGTCTGATTTGCGATGTTTCCACCCGTTGGAATTCCACCCTCCATATGCAGGATCCACTATAGCAGTGGTCCCCAACCCTGTCCTCAAGGCCCACCAACAGGCCAGGTTTTGCAGATCTCCACAAAGATGCACAGGTGGAGTAATTAGTGCAGCTGCAGAGCAATAGAGCTGGCTATTTGGAGATCCAAAAAACATGACATGTTGGTGGGCCTTGAGGACAGGGTTGAGGACCACTGCACTATAGGAACAGAGAAAAGCCATCACGGATTTCTGGATGATCCAAACGGATAGGGGGACACCCCTGTGTAAATTCAATGTAAACCATTGGCAGCTCATACGTGACACCGACCGTTTGCTCAGGCCCTTTGAGGAAGCTACGTTATTAGTCAGTTGCCAGGACTATGAGATGAACGATGAGATTCCACTGCTTCATGTACTACAACACATGTTGGAAAGCATGGCTGGTCAGGGCACTGGAGACATGGCACATACATTTCACAGCCACATGAAGCCTGTGGGGGCTGAAGTGGAGGAGGAGGAGGGGGTGGGGCACAGCAAACCACAGTTTAGGTTTCACAAAATGACCATTTTATCTAGTCATCTGACAGGAGAGGAGGAGCAGGAGCAGCCACAGGAGCTAGAGGGTTGTGAGGAAGGCGAGACAGAGGACCCAGACACACCGTGGCAGTTTACAGTGGAGATGGAGACAGGTAGTCCCTCCGAGTCACTTGCACAAATGGCACGATGCATGCTCACATGCTTGCGCAGAATTGTCTCCATTTGTCAGCGGGAAGACTTCTGGCTCTCCAACTTATTGGACCCTCGCTTCCGGCACAAAATGGGGGCATTTTTTACGCCCACTGAGAGGGAGGAAAAACTGACCTACTACAGAGACATCCCATGTAGTCAGTTGGGCGATGTCTATCTGTGCCATGGCCCATACTCCCGCAGGTCTGACTCGGGGGGACCTCTGCGATCACCTTCCACTGCCATGGCTGTTGGGGGGGTGGAAGGAGCAGCAGCAGCAGCAGCTCCATCAGCAGCAGCCTCAGTCTTCAGTCGCTAGTGAGTAGCTTTCTACACCCGCATAGTGAGTCTACTCATGAGCAGCAGGAAGACCTGGAGCTGGACCTCAAACAGCAGGTCATGTCATACCTTGACATGACCATGCCAACACACCTTCAGGATCCACTGGATTTGCTGGGAAGCCAAACTTGACTTGTGTCCGCAACTAGCAGAGTTTGCCCTGGAAAAGCTGTACTGGCCGGACAGTAGTTGATTTCGATGGCAACTGGGCTGCTCTATATAATGAAGCAAAATGGCAAATTTACCTCACAATATAAGCTATTGCCCCTCAGATTTACACAGGGCCTGCTCCATATAATGGTGCAAAACCATGAATTTACCTCATAATATAAACTATTGCCCTTCAGATTTACACAGGGGCTGCTCTATATTATGCTGCAAAATGGCAAATTTACCTCACAATATAAGCTATTGCCCCTCAGATTTACACAGGGCCTGCTCCATATAATGGTGCAAAACCATGAATTTACCTCATAATATAAACTATTGCCCCTCAGATTTACACAGGGGCTGCTCTATATTATGCTGCAAAATGGCAAATTTACCTCACAATATAAGCTATTGCCCCTCAGATTTACACAGGGCCTGCTCCATATAATGTTGCAAAACCATGAATTTACCTCATAATATAAACTATTGCCCCTCAGATTTACACAGGGGCTGCTCTATATTATGCTGCAAAATGGCAAATTTACCTCACAATATAAGCTATTGCCCCTCAGATTTACACAGGGCCTGCTCTATATAACGAAGCAAAATGGCAAATTTACCTCACTATATAAGCTATTGCCCCTCAGATTTACACAGGGGCTGCTATGTATTATGCTGCAAAATGGCAAATTTACCTCACAATATAAGCTATTGCCCCTCAGATTTACACAGGGCCTGCTCCATATAATGTTGCAAAACCATGAATTTACCTCATAATATAAACTATTGCCCCTCAGATTTACACAGGGGCTGCTCTATATTATGCTGCAAAATGGCAAATTTACCTCACAATATAAGCTATTGCCCCTCAGATTTACACAGGGCCTGCTCTATATAACGAAGCAAAATGGCAAATGTACCTCACTATATAAGCTATTGCCCCTCAGATTTACACAGGGGCTGCTCTGTATTATGCTGCAAAATGGCAAATTTACCTCACAATATAAGCTATTGCCCCTCAGATTTACACAGGGCCTGCTCCATATAATGGTGCAAAACCATGAATTTACCTCATAATATAAACTATTGCCCCTCAGAATTACACAGGGCCTGCTCTATATAACGAAGCAAAATGGCACATTTACCTCACTATATAAGCTATTGCCCCTCAGATTTACACAGGGGCTCCTCTCTATTATGCTGCAAAATGGCAAATTTACCTCACAATATAAGCTATTACAGCTCTATATAAATAAAAATAAATAAATAAAAAAAGGGCCTGTAGAAGCTTATTTAGTATAACAGATAGGGTGACATGTGCTGGTTTGGGATGCCCATATGGGCTAGTGTTTTGGCAGCAGTACAAAAACCAATGCAAAATGCAATAGCTTAATAAAGCTGATGCTGATCAACGCTTATTTAGTATAACAGATGGGGTGCAACATGCAGGTTTGGGATGCCCTGCGGCCTGGTGTATTTAAAGCAGACCAAAACCAATTCAAAATGCAATAACTTAATAAAGCTGAGGCTGTAGATGCTTATTTAGTATAAACAGGTAGGGTGCAAGGTGCAGCTTTGGGGTGCCCTGCGGCCTGGTTAAATGAAAGCAGTCAAAAAGGAAGTGCAAACTGAAGTAGCTTAATGAAGCTGATGCTGATCAACGCTTATGTTGTATACCAGATAGGGTGCAAGGTGCAGCTTTGGGGTGCCCTGCGGCCTGGTTTATTAAAAGCAGTCAAAAACAAGTGCAAACTGAAGTAGCTTAATAAAGCAGCTGATGCTGATCAACGCTTATGTTGTATAACAGATAGGGTTAAAATAGCATGTGCCTTGGGATGCCCGTGTGGCCTGGTATATTTCAAGCTGAACAAAAAGTAACAATAATCCAAGTATGAGACATAATTTTGACCTTCTTTACAGCGCCATACTTTGAAAAAAAAACCTTAATTTCATGCCGATCAATCCAAAGGTCAATGCCCCTAACAAAAATAGTGTTCGGCATAAGTTTTCCTTCTGGAAGGACGTAACCTTTAGTTTACATGGTTGGGGTAGGTTATCTTACAAATTGGGATACCCCAGGCAGCAGTGTCATTGAAAGAGACAGATTGTAATGCAGGCCATACGCAAGCAGAGAAACTCAGGCTGCAACAGGCCTATTTAGTTTACATGGTTGGGGTAGGTTATCTTACAAATTGGGATACCCCACTGTATATGAAACCGAATATAAATGCACACCCAACAGTGGACAATCAGCCTCCAAGAGGCCTGCTTAGTTTAAATAAGAGAGCTGCTTAGTGTAAATAAGAGGCCTGCTTAGTTTAAATAAGAGAGCTGCTTAGTGTAAATAAGAGACCTGCTTAGTTTAAATAAGAGAGCTGCTTAGTGTAAATAAGAGAGGTAGGTTATGTATGTTATGTTACAGAATGGGATGCCCCCACAGCAGACAGCAGCAGTGTGTAAGCGGGCTCATACAGGCCAAATGTTTTTAAATAACTGTGCAGCTTAGAGTAAATACAGAGGCTAATGGTATGTTACAGAATGGGATGCCCCCACAGCAGACCTGAGATCAGTATATATGCACACAGCAGCAGTGTGTAAGCAGGCTCATACAGGCCAAATTTCTTTAAATAACTGTGCAGCTTAGAGTAAATACAGAGGCTAATGGTATGTTACAGAATGCCCCACGGGATGCCCCAACAGGAGTGCACCTGGGACCAGTAGTGCTATGCACAGCAAAAGTGTCTTTATCAGGCCTAATTTCAATTAGAATAAGTGCAAATGGTTATGGTCTTAAATAGAGGCTGGTGTAGTCACAGAATAGGATGCCCCAACAGGAGTGCACCTGGCAGGGAGCAGTAAGTCTATGCACAGCAAAAGTGTCTTTATCAGGCCTAATTTCAATTAGAATAAGTGCAAATGGTTATGGTCTTAAATAGAGGCTGGTGTAGTCACAGAATGGGATGCCCCAACAGGAGTGCACCTGGCAGGGAGCAGTAAGTCTATGCACAGCAAAAGTATCTTTATCAGGCCTAATTTCAATTAGAATAAGTGCAAATGGTTATGGTCTTAAATAGAGGCTGGTGTAGTCACAGAATGGGATGCCACAACAGGAGTGCACCTGGGACCAGTAGTGCTATGCGCAGCAAAAGTGTCTTTATCAGGCCTAATTTCAATTAGAATAAGTGCAAATGGTTATGGTCTTAAATAGAGGCTGGTGTAGTCACAGAATGGGATGCCACAAAAACCAGAGAGCATGCACAGCAAAAGTGTCTTTATCAGGCCTAATTTCAATTAGAATAAGTGCAAATGGTTATGGTCTTAAATAGAGGCTGGTGTAGTCAAAGAATGGGATGCCCCAACAGGAGTGCACCTGGCAGGCAGCAGTAAGTCTATGCACAGCAAAAGTGTCTTTATCGGGCCTAATTTCAATTAGAATAAGTGCAAATGGTTATGGTCTTAAATAGAGGCTGGTGTAGTCACAGAATGGGATGCCACAAAAACCAGAGAGCATGCACAGCAAAAGTGTCTTTATCAGGCCTAATTTCATTTAGAATAAGTGCAAATAGTTATGGTCTTAAATAGAGGCTGGTGTATGTGCTAGTGTCTTTATCAGGCCTAATTTCAATTAGAATAAGTGCAAATGGTTATGGTCTTAAATAGAGGCTGGTGTAGTCACAGAATGGGATGCCACAAAAACCAGAGAGCATGCACAGCAAAAGTGTCGCTTGGACGCGCATACCAGAGCGCTGTCATTGGCTGCGTCTCTCGCTTCCCTCTAACAGGGAGCGCGCCTGCGCCGGCCATTCACAAAACGGCCAGCGCGGGAGCGCGCCCTGCTAGAGGGAAGCGAGAGACGCGGCCGCGTCTCGCGCATGCGCCGTTGGATCGCCGGTAAGGTAAGGATTGTGGGCCTCCTGGGGGGTTCCTCCCCGCGGGACATCCCGATTTCGGATGCCCCACGAGGAGGGATCTGATCGGTCCGGGAATCTTATAGATTCCCGGGCTGATCCCCCCTGGGTGTTGGTCCACTTTAAATAGAGGCTGGTGTAGTCACAGAATGGGATGCCACAAAAAACAGAGAGCATGCACAGCAAAAGTGTGTTTATCAGGCCTAATTTCAATTAGAATAAGTGCAAATGGTTATGGTCTTAAATAGAGGCTGGTGTAGTCACAGAATGGGATGCCACAACAGGAGTGCACCTGGGACCAGTAGTGCTATGCACAGCAAAAGTGTCTTTTTCAGGCCTAATTTCAATTAGAATAAGTGCAAATGGTTATGGTCTTAAATAGAGGCTGGTGTAGTCACAGAATGGGATGCCACAAAAACCAGAGAGCATGCACAGCAAAAGTGTCTTTATCAGGCCTAATTTCAATTAGAATAAGTGCAAATGGTTATGGTCTTAAATAGAGGCTGGTGTAGTCACAGAATGGGATGCCACAACAGGAGTGCACCTGGGACCAGTAGTGCTATGCACAGCAAAAGTGTCTTTATCAGGCCTAATTTCAATTAGAATAAGTGCAAATGGTTATGGTCTTAAATAGAGGCTGGTGTAGTCACAGAATGGGATGCCCCAACAGGAGTGCACCTGACAGGGAGCAGTAAGTCTATGCACAGCAAAAGTGTCTTTATCAGGCCTAATTTCAATTAGAATAAGTGCAAATGGTTATGGTCTTAAATAGAGGCTGGTGTAGTCACAGAATGGGATGCCACAACAGGAGTGCACCTGGGACCAGTAGTGCTATGCACAGCAAAAGTGTCTTTATCAGGCCTAATTTCAATTAGAATAAGTGCAAATGGTTATGGTCTTAAATAGAGGCTGGTGTAGTCACAGAATGGGATGCCTCACAGCAGAGTGCACCTGGGACCAGTAGTGCTATGCACAGCAAAAGTGTCTTTATCAGGCCTAATTTCAATTAGAATAAGTGCAAATGGTTATGGTCTTAAATAGAGGCTGGTGTAGTCACAGAATGGGATGCCACAACAGGAGTGCACCTGGGACCAGTAGTGCTATGCGCAGCAAAAGTGTCTTTATCAGGCCTAATTTCAATTAGAATAAGTGCAAATGGTTATGGTCTTAAATAGAGGCTGGTGTAGTCACAGAATGGGATGCCACAAAAACCAGAGAGCATGCACAGCAAAAGTGTCTTTATCAGGCCTAATTTCAATTAGAATAAGTGCAAATGGTTATGGTCTTAAATAGAGGCTGGTGTAGTCACAGAATGGGATGCCTCACAGCAGAGTGCACCTGGGACCAGTAGTGCTATGCACAGCAAAAGTGTCTTTATCAGGCCTAATTTCAATTAGAATAAGTGCAAATGGTTATGGTCTTAAATAGAGGCTGGTGTAGTCACAGAATGGGATGCCACAACAGGAGTGCACCTGGGACCAGTAGTGCTATGCGCAGCAAAAGTGTCTTTATCAGGCCTAATTTCAATTAGAATAAGTGCAAATGGTTATGGTCTTAAAAAGAGGCTGGTGTAGTCACAGAATGGGATGCCACAAAAACCAGAGAGCATGCACAGCAAAAGTGTCTTTATCAGGCCTAATTTCAATTAGAATAAGTGCAAATGGTTATGGTCTTAAATAGAGGCTGGTGTAGTCACAGAATGGGATGCCTCACAGCAGAGTGCACCTGGGACCAGTAGTGCTATGCACAGCAAAAGTGTCTTTATCAGGCCTAATTTCAATTAGAATAAGTGCAAATGGTTATGGTCTTAAATAGAGGCTGGTGTAGTCACAGAATGGGATGCCCCAACAGGAGTGCACCTGGCAGGCAGCAGTAAGTCTATGCACAGCAAAAGTGTCTTTATCAGGCCTAATTTCAATTAGAATAAGTGCAAATGGTTATGGTCTTAAATAGAGGCTGGTGTAGTCACAGAATGGGATGCCACAAAAACCAGCAGTGCACCTGGGACCAGTAGTGCTATGCACAGCAAAAGTGTCTTTATCAGGCCTAATTTCAATTAGAATAAGTGCAAATGATTATATGGTCTTAAATAGAGGCTGGTGTAGTCACAGAATGGGATGCCTCACAGCAGACTTAAGATCAGTTCAGTATATATGCACAGTTAGTGTATAAGCAGCCTGAAAACGCTAACAAAGCCAGTGCAAATGGTTATGGTCTTAAATAGAGGCTGGTGTAGTCACAGAATGGGATGCCTCACAGCAGAGTGCGCCTGGGACCAGTAGTGCTATGCACAGCAAAAGTGTCTTTATCAGGCCTAATTTCAATTAGAATAAGTGCAAATGGTTATGGTCTTAAATAGAGGCTGGTGTAGTCACAGAATGGGATGCCACAACAGGAGTGCACCTGGGACCAGTAGTGCTATGCACAGCAAAAGTGTCTTTATCAGGCCTAATTTCAATTAGAATAAGTGCAAATGGTTATGGTCTTAAATAGAGGCTGGTGTAGTCACAGAATGGGATGCCACAAAAACCAGAGAGCATGCACAGCAAAAGTGTCTTTATCAGGCCTAATTTCAATTAGAATAAGTGCAAATGGTTATGGTTTTAAATAGAGGCTGGTGTAGTCACAGAATGGGATGCCTCACAGCAGAGTGCACCTGGGACCAGTAGTGCTATGCACAGCAAAAGTGTCTTTATCAGGCCTAATTTCAATTAGAATAAGTGCAAATGGTTATGGTCTTAAATAGAGGCTGGTGTAGTCACAGAATGGGATGCCACAACAGGAGTGCACCTGGCAGGCAGCAGTAAGTCTATGCACAGCAAAAGTGTCTTTATCAGGCCTAATTTCAATTAGAATAAGTGCAAATGGTTATGGTCTTAAATAGAGGCTGGTGTAGTCACAGAATGGGATGCCACAAAAACCAGCAGTGCACCTGGGACCAGTAGTGCTATGCACAGCAAAAGTGTCCTTATCAGGCCTAATTTCAATTAGAATAAGTGCAAATGATTATATGGTCTTAAATAGAGGCTGGTGTAGTCACAGAATGGGATGCCTCACAGCAGACTTAAGATCAGTTCAGTATATATGCACAGTTAGTGTATAAGCAGCCTGAAAACGCTAACAAAGCCAGTCAGCCAGCCAGTAACAAACACTCAGGCTGGATGAAAAAAAAAAAATCTCCCTGTGACTGCCTCCGATTTTTCCTAACTTTCCCTGTTTTTCGCTGACTTTCTGTCTGTCTCCTGCCTGTCTCCTGCCTGTCTCCAGCCCGTCCCTGTCTGTCCCTGTCTGTCTAACTGTCTCTCTCCCTGCCTACAGCAGCGTTCTGTCTCTCACGAATGCAATACAGAAATAAGGAAAAGCAAGATGGCCACCAGCCTTAAATAGCGCTGTGACGTCACCGGGCTTGCTGGCTGCTGACAGGCTGCATGTGACTGTCCCAGCATACACTGCCCCAGCTTACATGTCTGGACATGTCACGTAGACCATCCTAGAATGGCTGTCATTGAAATTAATGGATTTTAGAAAAAAACTTCGCTCGATCGAATCGCGGATTTGGATTTTGGATTTTGGATTTGATCCGAATCGAATTTTCCATGAAATTCGGATCGAATCCGGGTTCGTCCGGATCGATTCGCTCATCCCTAGCCACCAGCACAAGATAGTCAGTCTTACCTGTTCCCTATTCCACTTGTTCAGCAATACTATTGCCAGGATATTGAAACTTCCTTTATTGGCTTCATTGTTATCTATATATCTACTTTACAGGAATTTCAGTTCTGTGCATTTTCACTTCTGTGTATAACTCTCAACATTTTGTGGCATGATATAAAATAAGTGTAGTAGAGATACTGTGACCCTGCTGCCGTCTCTCCACTGATCAGTACTAATATAGATTTGGGCATTCAAAATAAAAAAGGAATCTACTAGCAGGAGCACTTCCGTGTTGCAAGCTGCTGCCGTGGTCATGTCTAAGTGCCTAGTCAGCCTATCAGTGTGCAGCAGCCCCGCTGCTTCAGCATCCTTATATATAGAAGTGTTTGCATCTTTGGTTTTCAAGTACAAAAGCAATCCAGGTGTTTCTAGTGTTTTAGGGAAAAATATTTAAATTAAAAGACTCCAACCAACTCTTTTTTTTATTTTTAAGATCTGGGCATTATTGAATGCCCAAATCTACACTGGAAGCTGATAGCAGCCAGCTTAAAGGAGGTGTGAGAAAACAGTCATATAATATGCACTAATGCACTCGGATTCTCTGGGAGTCAGGTAATAGTTACATATTTTATAGATGACCTGCTCATTGCAGGTCAGTAAACAGAGGCCTGACAGTGCCCCTCAGGGAAACTCTACTTCAAAAGATGTCGCTGGTACCATTCACAGCTAAGGTAGAGCGAATGCGACCAAGCTTGAAAACATCAGTCCAGACATGCTGGGGCCAGTAGTTCATAAAGAATTAGAAAACTGCGGGGCACAATTATCATAAACGGAATTTAAACCGGACCTTCACTCTAAATAAGAGCATATTTTATATGTTTCCCCCACCTTGTACATGCAGATTGCCTACATTACAAATCATCATACCTGCACCTAGTGCCTTTTCTGAGCCTTTAAACACCCAAGATGGCAGCACATGTAGTCTCAGGCTGCCTGCAAACAGGAAGTGTATTCTGACTGTGTCGCTCTGCATTGTGGGATTGCTGTCCTTTTCCTGACCCCAGCTCTGCTCTGTCTGAGCAAAGCAAACCCACCCCACCCGTCCCTCTCCTCAGTATGCTTCTGGGGCAAGATGGTGGCACCCGTATCCTAGGGTCCTGACCAGAGTTTCAGCCCAGCGTGGGGAAAGAATAAAGAGTGACTAAAATGTAAAATCTATTAATTTTAGATGCTGGGGAATAGTTTTTTTATGGGTTTTGGCTTTTCATGAAATGATGCTGGAGGTCCGCTTTAGGATCATAATGCATCTGTACATGGTGATGCATTCTGCCATCATTTTTTAATGCTTAGGGCCTGAGATCTGCAGAACTTAGGTTAGGAGCCACATAGAACAGTGGTGCTTGATCTTAAAAATGTTTAGAGCCTCGTTACACCCACTGACACCAGCACCGTTTTCCTTTGACTCTCTGACAAGTTAGGACCATGTATTTTTAGAAGATCATATCTGGCACCTGACAGGGGGAGGAGATCAAGGTCCATCCCCAAGGGTAGGGGGAGTTTCCCACCGGTGTATAAAGGTCTGAGATTCTGAGGAGGTCACTTTGTATTGCGCGTCAGATTGGAGGCTCTACATGCTCTACATGCCCCCTGTAGCGGTTTGCACTAAGGTCCAGCCACAGTAACTGAAATGCACTAACTGTTTGATTCTGTTTGTACCTAGTCACTTGTATTTTCCCATCTGACCTGTATACATATCTATTCATTGTATGTATGTAGTTTGTCTAGTTAATGTGATTAAATATATCATTTAATTTTGGGCTGCTCTGTTATCTTGATTCCAATCCCACTCATTTATGCTTCTCGGTTATAGTACACGCTACTGGACTGCCTGGCCTCTGATTTCGTATAATCCCTATAATAGACCATGGGTATATCAGACAGAGCTGGTGGCATTGTTACGGGGCCTGTATCGTGGAACCGTACCGCAAGAACTCTGTTTCACAGTGACATCAGGCAGACTCACTGGGTATGTATTCCTCACAAAAAGGGAAGGTATATTAACTCAGCACAGGGCCTGTTAGTTCTCCTCTTAATATACCACGAATAGCTGTCTTCTCCAAAAACACACAAAAGTCACACTTTTCACACTAAAGAAGCTGGGAAAAAGCAATGCACGTTTCCTGAACAGCACACTACGCCATAGAGAACTAGCCGGCTCATTTCTTACATGAGGTGAAAGGTACTGCTGAGAATAGTATTAGACATCATGGGGAGCACATAATCCAAACACTGGGAGGCTGCTGCAGACTATCACTGTACTACCTAGAATTTCACACTTATTCTTTCATGCTTTTAAGCTCTTAGGGGCAATACCCTTAGCGATAGCAGGTATTGACAGCTAAGACTTGCTGAGGCAGATTTGTAGAAACATATGTGCAATGTTTATTTCAGAATGACTTTTCTGTTCTTTGCCTGAAGAAAAAAAAATCCTTTTGTTATTTTGCTTCACAAATCTGTCTATTATATACAGTGTTTTGTCTTTTGGCTGTTTTCCACAGCTCATTTCCTCTCTCTTGCTGCTTCCTTTCATCTGCCGAATTGCATTTGTCTTGATGTGGAGGTGATGATGCTGTAGGCCAACATATGGCTGTTTTGCTTCTACTGGGCTTCCCTCTGGTGCATCATTAACATGCTCTACTAGGCAGGTCTGCATCACTGGAAGAGAGGAGATCCCAAGTCAGTGCACAATGTTGTCTGTCTGATGAGCGCACCACAACTCCGCGCAACCTAATGTCGCAGGTATGGTTCACATATAATATTGATTTTATCATGTCTTAGTGTTATTGTCAGCCTGAAAACTCTTGCAAATGCTGGTTAAGATTCGTCCGATTGTAATCATGTACGAGTGCAATGATTGCTTTCTGCTCCTGTCTGCTTCTGTATAATGAAAAACAAATAGGATACAAAGCAACTCATATGAAGGTGATGCCAAGGGCATTAGACCATGCCACTTTGCTAATGAGCCGTATCTGAAATGACGTGCTAATTGGGGATAATTTGTTAGAAGTCGCCAAAAGGTTTTACTGTGACCTTGTTGCTGGTTTAGAGAGATTGCCTTGTCGACAGTGCTGCTTTATTATCTGACAACATACCAGAATGCCATCCGTCTAGGAAGACGGGATGTGTACAGCCAATATTTGCTTCCTTTATTGCATTCATATCATGGATTTGTATGCGCTCAGCTTGAATTTGACATAAGGTATTAGATTACATGACAAGACTACAGTGCCAAATCCACATCTATCTATCTATAAATCTACAATCTATAAATCTACATATGTTAAAGCCCAGTCCAGTCATAACCTTTGGTAAATGCAGGCTAATTGAAACACATAAGCTGAAATAATTATGGTTTTTAGTTTCAGTTCCTGACAATGTATTTTTAAAACTCTTTTTAAACTCTCTTTCCCTGGTCTGAAAATGCATAATCCTTACCTATGCCAGGTGTGGAGCACTGAGTAAGAAACTGCTATTCTAATAGGCAGCCTTATTTGTAACTAAAATGTGCAGGCGGCACTTGAGAGTCCCTTGCGAGGCGCCCATAGAGGTGCTGCAAAAAGGGGATTCTAGGCGTTCAGCACCTGTGCAATCCCCTTTTTATTTTTATTTGATGGCAGCACAATAAAAAATAAAACTGGAAAATTGCATTGGGGACAATTGAAAGACATGACACTGGATTTGCATGGCCTAAATGAGTGCAGCCCCCCCCCCAAAAAAAAAGGTAGCAAAAAAAATTATAACTAACTCAGCCCACTGACATCTATAGGATAAGGCCACAGAGTGCAGGGTTAGCTCCTGGTCTTATGTGGCACTGTAGGGAACTCAGCACCAGCACTCATCCCCTCGCCGGTGCTGATGATAGATGGGACACTGCCTGGCACTCTGGATTTTTGACTTGATAACTACACCTTTTGCACTGGGACCTGACATTCCCCTGACGTTCATCTGCCACTACGTGGCACTAGCACTTCTTAAATAAACCCCTAAGCTTTCTGTTACATTTTGCTCTGCCCTTCCTCTGGAGGGGAATGTGTGACATGAATGTTAGAAGAGGTGACCATTTGAGAGTCAAGGAGTGCCTTACTGCACACGGCATTTGGCCAGGGGTAACTGCTCTGGTCAGCAATTGAGAATATTTGCATAATCAAGGGGGTGCATGACTGTATAGTGCCATTTAAGTGGTTTAACAGAAATGTCTTAAATATTATTAAAAATATTTTTATGCCTTAAATGTTTTTGTGTGGCTTGGCAAGCAACCGGTGGATATTTTTATTGGCCTTTGAGGCCCTTTCTAATCAATATCTGTAAGGCTCACCAGTTAGCAAGTTGAGGTCAGAGAGGTAATGTCCAATCTCTGCCACTAGCTACATCTATAGACAAGCCCCCATTTGGCAGGACCCAAGCAGGCCTCACCAGGTGCGGTTGCCCCCTAGGTCTTAATAGCGTGTATCATGTATGTTTACAGGAAGTCAGATGTAGCAGGGGTCATACACTAATTGTCGGTCCAATCTGGCATTGAAGCAGAGGGATAAGGCTGAGGCAGAGTCAGCAGGCAAGGCGGAGGTCATACAGGGGTGCAAGGGTTTCGTAATGAAGGAGAAGGCAGAGGCAAGGTCAGGGAGTCTGAGGTCAGAGGTTCCAGGTCACAACGAAGATTCAGGCAAGGTGACATTTGAATAGTATAAGTGGAACATGGGGTATGTGGGACCCTTGCACTGGGTAGCACTCCTACAGGGCCCACTAAAGATCTCTACACAGACGCACAGGTGAAGTAATTAGTTCAGCATCAGAGATATAGCTAGATAGAGGCAGCTATGTGGTGATTCACAAACATGAGGGTCGATTCAGAGCCAGGTGAGAATTTAGAAAATAAAACTGCCATTGACTTTCATTGTATACCAGGTTGCAATTTTCATCTGGCTCTGAATCAGCCCCAAGATAAACATTGGGCGTGATTCAGAGCCTCTCTACGCATTTCCACCAGCGGGAATTATGTCAAATGACTATATTCAGTCTATTTTCTGTGTCAGGGGATTCAGCCTTGTTTTTGGGGCCACTAGTCCTTTTTGCTGGAAATTACGGTATGCGTACGCCAAACTGAGTGTTCGCCATATAAATACAGCTCAATGCGTCCGTGCATCCGTAATTTCAGGGGTTTATCCTGCGCTTGCGTGTGAATTTTACGAATTTTATTCGTTTTGCTAGCGGGTCTTTTCATGCTTGTGAAAATACTGCTTACATCATCCGCACCTACGATGGAGCCCCTTGATGAGTTCTGTGAATAGTAAGAACACCCGCCTACCAGAGCGTAGGCATATCCTCAGTCTCCTGGATACCGATCAGATGACCGGTCAACAGATGTTCAAATTGACCCGACTGAACCGCCTGTCTCTTGAGAAGCTTTACTCAGAGTTGCGGCCATGGTTATCCCCCGCCACAAGAAAGGGGCGTGCAATTTGAGGTATGACCAATTGGTTGGCTGCTTCCAATTTTTAGTGAATGGCTCCTTCCTGAGGCTAGCGGCGCTGTCAGTTTGGCATGTCCCAGCCTTCACTCAGCCACAGCCTGACTAAATTTCTTATTGGCATGACTGTCCTGCAGGAGAAATACATTTCTTACCCTGACAGCCTGGCAGCCTGGAACATGGAAAGGATGGGTTTTTTCAACATTGCGAATATGCCAAGTGTCATGGGTGCCATAGATTGTATGCATGTGACCCTGGTTCCCCCAGCTGCTTAATAGTATATGTTTTGGTCTGTTTAGGTCCACATTGCTCCTCCTTGTAGGCCACTCTCCTCTCTTGAGGCTAGCCTAACTTCCCCTCCACCCAAACAGCTTCCCTGTGTCCCATTTGGCCCTTGTTTTTCTTTATTTTTGCTGTTCATTTGTTGTGACTGGTCTAGTGACACTTTTTTATTTGTGCCTTCTTTTCAGCAACTGCAACATATCTTAATAAATCTTAATGTCCAATGTATTGTGGGTCCAGATCTTTGCTTTTTCAGCATTTTGGACGGCTTCCCTGGCTCCTCCCTCGATGCATTTATATTGAGGAGTTCCGGTTTAAACACCCATTTTGAGAGTGGCGTGCTGACTGGCGGTTGGGTTGTAGGTAAGTCTGTTTATTGCTGGGGTCGTTCTGCCTTTTTATTGTTAATGTAACCTTTGCAATGTGTTTTTCTTTTGTTATGTGACCCCTTTTTGTAATTGGTCCAAGTTTCCTGTGTTAGCCAATTGCTCTCCCTGCCCTCTATCACTACAGCTGGGCTCATGCCCCTCTTTGAATGTCCCCTGCTCTCTGTTGCACTTACAAATGCTTATTCTGAGCACTCTGCCTTACCTTTTGCCAAGCCCTGTGGGACACCCGCCTTCTAGGTAAGTCCACAACTCCCAATCTCCGCTGCTAGCTTCACCTATAGACAAGCCCCCATCTGCTGGGACGCTTTACACGCCTCACCGGACATGGTTGCCCCCAGGACTGCGTAGCACAAAGGATGTGGACTTACAGGGGGGAAGGCGGATGAACCCGGGGCCAGACTGGGCGATGTCGGGTAAGCCGGGGTCATAAACGGGTAGTCAGTCTAATAACGCAGCACCAAAGGGAAGAGATGGAAGAAGAGTCAAAATCAAGCCAGGGGTCAAGCCGGGAGGTCACGGGTTCACAGTACCAAGGAAGAGAAAAATTCGTAGTCAGGAAACAGGCAATGGTCAGTCCAGGCAGCAATCACAGAAAGGTCAAACTCGGCAAGGTCGGCAACAGAAAGGAATCAATACTCTCAGACAAAATTACACCACAAGTGGGGGAAACAACCTTTAATTGCTGGGAGCTGACGGGATTGGATGGAAAGAGACTGTGATTGGTGCACTTTAGGAACTTCGGACTGATTTCCCAATTTGAACTAAAAGGGCGTTTTTGCCCAGAACACTCTGGGCTCATTGGCCCTTTAAACACTCTGGGCTCATTGGCACTTTACTGCAGCCTCCGGCGGGCGCGCTGTGCACATGGGAAGCCGGGGATGCGGCGGTGAAGGGAGGAGGCAGCTGTGCCCGGCGCCTCACGAGCAGACGCTTGGAGCGGCCGCCGGGCAGGAAGCGCCCCGGCGAGCCTCCTTGAGACAGCGCAGGACTGCTCCTCAGGTGAGTTGATCGTGACACCTTTTTGCTTGTTTGGCCCTACTCTTCTGTAATGCTTACTATTTGGTCTAGGCTGTTTTGATATAGTGTTGCCTGTTAGTAATTTTGTGTCCATTTTCATTTGTCTTTTAGGTGATTCTGGTTATCCGTTGCTGCCCTGGCTCCTGGTGCCCTTCTTAAAACCCCAGACACCTAGCCAGGAGGCAGAGAATGTAGTCCTATGCCGCACATAGGCTGTACTTGAACGTGCCTTCGGGTTGTTGAAGACCATATTTCGCTGTATGGACCACACACAGGGTGCCCTTCAATACAAGCCAGAGAAGGTTGTTTAAATTATCATGGCGTGCATCAGCCTGCATAAATTTGCCTTGAGAGAGAGGGTGTCAGCATATTTGGAGGAAAAAACCCTGCTTGTGCTCCAGAGATTCCGGTATACTGACACAGAGCCATGTGGGCCAAACCATTCGCCATTTGGTGGACTCCACTTTTTCATAATTTGTTTTTGTTTTTCTACAATTGTGTCAGTTTTTATTTCTTATATCCCTTGCCTTGTCTGGGTGTGATTAAATGACATGTAAACAAAATTCAATTTTTTTGGTATTTATTCTCTAATTACATGTTAATGTTCACAAGTTGTTAGATTATGGCACAACTGTGGATGGAGGGCAACAGAAAATTAAATTGATACATAAAAATGTGCCCTTCCGGCCTAACTAAATCGTTGCAACCCGCCACAACCCAAAGTCCAGCATGGAGCAAACTCGCGGTCTGATGCACTGCTTTAAAATATCTATTGGCGTTTTGTCGCAAAGTGGTGCTGTTGGCCCGCCAGTTTTCCTCCATGTTTTGGCCCCACCTTACCAAAGACAGGTGATGCCTGGCTGCAGGCCTGGCCTGTCTTCCTCCTGGGTGCTCTGTGGAGCTAGTGGGGCTGTTCCTGGCAGAATGAAGCTGGAGCTGCTGGAAGGAGTGATGATGGCCAGTGTTAGTGGTGCCAGCAGCTGGTGGAGGTGTCCAGATAATATTGGGGTCTCATCCAGATGTTCAGATGGCCTTTCCTTCAGCTCATTATTTCATCCAGTAGAGGTGCCATCTGTGTGGAGAAAGGTCAACATAAGTGTTATTTTTTTCCAATGTTACCACACAGCCTCCAGGGACCAAAAACTCTACCCTGGGTTCACCTCCTCCTCCACCCTTTCCCTTGCCCTTTGCCTATTGAGCTCACTAATTTACCTTATCACTGTCTTGACTCTGCTTCCTTGGTTGGTGGGTGGGCACGGCCTTGATGTTGTCTTGGTGGTAGCCAAACCAGAGGGACCAGCTGTGGCTGCAGGTGGCAGGTCTTCTGGCGAGGTGCTGCTGACTGGGGTGTAAACTGTAAACTGTAAATGCACTGGTAGTTTTCTCTTAACAGTATATGTGCCCCTTCAAAATCCCTAAAAAGGCATACACAATGGGTCCCACATCGACGTGGGCCCAAAAAATTCTGGTCTGCTCACACCCATGTTAGGGGTTACATATAAAGGTTGTCTAATAACCTTTGGTGTGTGTAGTCACACAACATATGTTGTGCAGGCAAGCCCTTAAAGTCGGCTGTGCATGTGGGAACTAAGGTTGGTGCCACCAGTTTGCAAACTAGATTCACACAAAGGAAAGGGTGGCTTTAGTGAGTTGTCCAATGTTTCCTGTACAAGCAGCCCTATGGATGTTCAGCACTGACCCCTGTCTGGAGCTGAGTTTCTGCCAAACTACCATCTTCAGGTCGTCCCACTTTTTCTTGGCCTGGCCATCATCCTTGGGTTCTGGCCCTGTGCTGTGAAATTGCAGGCATCTCCAACCATAACTGCTCCTGCAACGATTTGGGGGTTGAGAGGGACCAGAATCCAGCCAATCGACCATAACCTCCAGCTGGGCATCATTAAATCAGCCACTTAACTTGCCCCTTGTTAGTTTGCATCCAGGGTGAGAGGTTCATGCTGTGGTCTGCTGGGTGGTGTCTTGGCTGAAGGGGGAGTCACTATGCCTACACCTATGCCGAGAACGGATGGATTCCAGGCTACTGGCCAGGAAGAAAGCAGGCCTGGCTGTGGCAATACTGCTCAGCCTTTGGCTCCCCCGTTGGCTCCACATGGGGCTTTGCTGTGGACCCTGCAGTGGGGCCCACAATGGGGACTGTCTTGGGTTCCGCATAGTGCTCCGGTGTTCTGACCACTGGTTGCTCCATGGTGGGCTGTGCCGAGAGTCCGGGGAACCCTGGTTTTCTGACTCCGGCTGCTGATGCCTTAAACTGCTGTGGGTGACCTGCTCAGAGTGGCTAGTATTGGTATCAGCAGGGGAGTGCCTGTGGAACCAATGACGGGGCCTGGGGCTGTGGTACCTTGACCGGGTGCGGCCTGCTCCTCGGCCATGCCTGTGTTCCTGACTCTGGGGGCCGTGGTGGTGCCCATGGTGTGGCATAGTGAACTTCTAAGTCAGCAGTGACAAGCAAATCTGACCCTCTGCTCTCTCCCCAGCCAGTAGTCATAGATTGGAGAGGTAGCCATCCCTTTTGGCCTAAATGCGTCTGTGCTTGCAATCTGCTACTATTTTGGGATGGGAGAGCTGGCTTCACCTCGTTGCTGGCCACGGTCAGCGAGCCCTATCCAACAGTAGTTGTGGATCTGCTACTATTATGGGATAGAAGAGATGGATTACTTAGCATTTGCATACACTAGCGTATACGAGGCTTGAATGGCAGTGTCCCAGAAATTTACTTAAAGGTGAAGGGGCATGCATGTGTAGCTAAAGGAGACCCAAACAGAAGACATAAGTTAACAATGCAAATCTATTTGTTGTTTGCAGACTTTCATGGATCAGAGGTACGACTTCAAGCTCAACACACATAAAAAGAGGATGTTAGCAAAGGAAATGGCAGCACATGTGAGTGGCGAGGGGACGTCGCCTTACACCTTCACCCAAATTATGTACCACTGGTTGGACCTTAAACAGCAAAAGTGGCCCTGGGTGCTGAGGTTCTACAGCCAGAACTTCCAATGTAAGTGGATGTAGAACAGGGAAGGTGAGCTATCGGGGTAATGAGTAACATGTTTGACAAATTTATATTTTCTTTTGTAGCTGGGAAGTTCCTGTTGAGGATCCAGCTCACCCAGAGGTGAGAGGTCCATCCAGTGGTGCCAAGAAAACAGAGTGTGCATATAAGGCAGCAGTCCCAAACCCTGCACCCCTGCTTGCAACACTTCTTCCCCCTCCTCTGAGGCAGCACCACCACCACTATCCATGGAGGCCGCTAAAGAGGAGGGTATGTTGGGCTTGGAGTCGCTCACAGCTCCTGCACACTTCAGTAGGCCAAAACCCTAAAAAAACACAGATTGTTCTGCATGTAAAGTCTAATAACATGTTTGCTAAGTGCTGGTATGTTGTTCTTCTCTCTCGTACTCAGGGTGAGTACGTGGAGATGGGACCACCAGAGACAAAAGCGGCACAAGAATCAGGTGGGTGTGGAGGCAGTGAAGCAGACCAATATCCAAGCATTACACAAATAACACATGTCCATAAATAGTAGCTCATGTTTTTTTCCCTCTACAGACCCTGAAGAAGAGGTGGCGCCGCATAGGAGGGTGGCCCCCTAAAAGTATGCGTCAACCAGTTTGGGAAAGTAGGTAACAATTTGCTTGCATGTACAGGCACACATGTGGGCAAGCGTTATGTATAAATGTATATTTTTTTCTCTTTGCAGGTGCTATGCTGGTCCCCGAAAAAATGAAAAAAAAATCACATTTTATATTTATTTTATACAAAAACGACTGTTTCATTTTATATGTACAAAAAAAAGTTAAAAAAAAAAGTTATAATAAGATTAGTTTTAAAGTGGTGGCATGTTTTCTATGCAACTACATAAAGCAGATGCTAAGCAAACAAACAACAGTGTAAGACAGAAGACCAAAACAGAAGCTGGTAAGTATGAGGGGAGTAGAAACACACGACACACGGCAACCAGGGTACAAAGGTAAGTATGGTGAAGGAAATGCAGACTACAAGGGATGCCCTAGATGCCATGCAGGGGGCGGAAAGGTAAGTATGGTAAAGAACATGCAGACTAAAAGGGATGCCCTAGATGCCAGCAGGGGGCAGAAAGGTAAGTATGGCAGACTACCATGGGTACAGTGGCAGGGGATGCTGGAAGCACATTAAAATAGCTGGAGATAGCAAAAAAGGCTTGCAGCGGAAAGCCACACAAGGATACTGCACATCTAGAACAATATGCCCCACAGTAAGTTTCGTCCAAAACAGATAAAAAACTTGGCTTCAGAGACTACTTCGGCTGCAAATACTATAATTGCTCGGCTAAACCGTATGCATACGCAAAGCAAATATGGCCTCTTACGCATGAACAAACTTTTCTCGGAATGTGGCTCTGACTGATGCGAGCGTTTGCACATTCCCGAAGACCGAAGACCGAATATTCACAGGCAGGCTCTGAAACAGGTCAAATAAAAGTGAATGGCAGTTTTCTCTGCTAAAAAAAGAAGTGAAAATTCTCATGTGGCTCTGAATCGAATTGGTGAAGCTAACATAACTTCTGGTGAGCATTGTATTGTGGATTGCAAAGTGCAACCTTTTTTTTGCCAAAAATGACCCGTACTTGTGATGGGGAATTTTTAAGTACATCATATTTTCTATGAGGTAAGGATATTTTTTAAGCTTGGAAACAACAGCACTCTATGGGATATGCAGAATGTGGTAAGTTCTTTAGCATAGCCCATAGGATGCTGTTATTACCAAACATAAAATATATATATACTTACCTTATTGGATATATGATGTAAAAACGCCCCATTGCAGGTACAGGTGAGTTTTTGGGGAAAACAAAGCAAAAATTATTTTTGTACTTTTCTGTGTGTTAATACAGGTTAATGCATGTTGCAATCCACACCGTAATGCACACTAAAAGTCACACTGGCTTCACAAAATAATTAGCATGACCCTCTATGTCTGCATTATAATCAGTGGTGCACTTCTCATTATCAATATTTAGAATGATTTAACCCTTTAACTGCCAGCCTTCCTGGAGAAGTTGTCACCCTCTGTTGCCAGCCTATTTTCCGCTATTTTCCGCTACACATGTTCGACAGTGATTTTTGAAGGGATTTCCAGGGATTTCCCTATAAAATCATATATTGTTTTTTTCAACAGAGTCTGGGCTTCAACCGGGAATATCTTGTTTTTAAGTTTATCAGTGTTTTTTTAATATTTTTGTGGAAAATAAGGTAAAAAAAAATAAAAAATAAAAAAAATTACATTTTGTAGCGTTTTTTCTTAATAAAAATTACAAATGTACCAAAAAAGTAATATTGTGTATAAAAGCCCCATTCCTCGCAATTCCAACGGTACCACATATGTAGTGCTAGACACCCTTTTCTGACCAGGAGACACCCCAAACTTAATAGAGCACTTGAGGAGGTTTTCAAAGAAAATACAATTATTTTGCGCTCATTGCAGTTTCTTAACATAAACACCACTTTACATTTGAAATACCCCCCCAAAACCATATATACACTTAAAGTACACACCTCAAGCTATCTAAGGGTATCAGGCTTGAGGTTGTGGCTACATATCTCCAGGTGTGGTCAATCAAAGAGTTACGGCTTTTTTCCAAGGTTTTTGGAAAAAAATAATAAAAAACAGAATTAAAGCCAAATATACTAACAAGAATAAACATACCTAATGTGAAACGGGAAGTTCCCCTGAACAGAACAATACCCAAGATGCATTGCTAACTCAAACGGTAGGGTTGCCGTTCACCCTAAAGGAAAGCATATGCATATTGGGCATTTCACTTGAAAATTCCTACTCTGCAGACTAAGCGCGCGCCTTGTGCTTTTTCAACCAAAACAGCCCTTTGCAAATAAAATAGCCCCCACAAACCATATATCCACAGAAAGTACACACCTCAAGCGTTCTAGGCGTACCAGGCTTGTTGTAATGGCAGGAGATTTATGGACGCAATCCTTTGAGGAATCCACTGGCACCCTAAAAAAATCGTACAAATTCATAATCAAAACCAAATTTTCCTATAAAAACAATACACTAACCACAAAAAACATGCCCAATGTGAATCGGCAAGGTCCCCTGAACAGAACAATACCCAACATGCATTGCTAACTCCAAGGGTAGGGTTGGCGTTCACCCTAAAGGTAAGCATATGCATATTGGGCATTTCACTTGAAAATTCCTACTCTGCTGACTATGCGCGCGCCTTGTGCTTTTTCAACCAAAACAGCCCTTTGCAAATAAAATAGCCCCCACAAACCATATATCCACAGAAAGTACACACCTCAAGCATTCTAGGCGTACCAGGCTTGTTGTAATGGCAGGAGATTTCTGGACGCAATCCTTTGAGGAATCCACTGGTACCCTAAAAAAATCGTAAAAATTCATAATCAAAACCAAATTTTCCTATAAAAACAATACACTAACCACAAAAAACATGCCCAATGTGAATCGGCAAGGTCCCCTGAACAGAACAGTACCCAACATGCATTGCTAACTCCAACGGTAGGGTTGCCGTTCACCCTAAAGGTAAGCATATGCATATTGGGCATTTCACTTGAAAATTCCTACTCTGCAGACTAAGCGCGTGCCTTGTGCTTTTTCAACCAAAACAGCCCTTTGCAAATAAAATAGCCCCCACAAACTATATATCCACAGAAAGTACACACCTCAAGCATTCTAGGCGTACCAGGCTTGTTGTAATGGCAGGAGATTTCTGGACGCAATCCTTTGAGGAATCCACTGGTACCCTAAAAAAATCGTAAAAATTCATAATCAAAACCAAATTTTCCTATAAAAAAAATACACTAACCACAAAAAACATGCCCAATGTGAATCGGCAAGGTCCCCTGAACAGAACAATACCCAACATGCATTGCTAACTCCAACGGCAGGGTTGCCGTTCACCCTAAAGGTAAGCATATGCATATTGGGCATTTCACTTGAAAATTCCTACTCTGCTGACTAAGCGCGCACCTTGTGCTTTTTCAACCAAAACAGCCCTTTGCAAATAAAATAGCCCCCACAAACCATATATCCACAGAAAGTACACACCTCAAGCATTCTAGGCGTACCAGGCTTGTTGTAATGGCAGGAGATTTCTGGACGCAATCCTTTGAGGAATCCACTAGTACCCTAAAAAAATCGTAAAAATTCATAATCAAACCCAAATTTTCCTATAAAAAAAATACACTAACCACAAAAAACATGCCCAATGTGAATCGGCAAGGTCCCCTGAACAGAACAATACCCAACATGCATTGCTAACTCCAACGGTAGGGTTGCCGTTCACCCTAAAGGTAAGCATATGCATATTGGGCATTTCACTTGAAAATTCCTACTCTGCAGACTAAGCGCGCGCCTTGTGCTTTTTCAACCAAAACAGCCCTTTGCAAATAAAATAGCCCCCACAAACCATATATCCACAGAAAGTACACACCTCAAGCATTCTAGGCGTACCAGGCTTGTTGTAATGGCAGGAGATTTCTGGACGCAATCCTTTGAGGAATCCACTAGTACCCTAAAAAAATCGTAAAAATTCATAATCAAAACCAAATTTTCCTATAAAAAAAATACACTAACCACAAAAAACATGCCCAATGTGAATCGGCAAGGTCCCCTGAACAGAACAATACCCAACATGCATTGCTAACTCCAACGGTAGGGTTGCCGTTCACCCTAAAGGTAAGCATATGCATATTGGGCATTTCACTTGAAAATTCCTACTCTGCAGACTAAGCGCGCGCCTTGTGCTTTTTCAACCAAAACAGCCCTTTGCAAATAAAATAGCCCCCACAAACCATATACCCACAGAAAGTACACACCTCAAGCGTTCTAGGCGTACCAGGCTTGTTGTAATGGCAGGAAATTTCTGGACGCAATCCTTTGAGGAATTCACTGGTGCCACCGCATTTCCCTACAAAATTTGAAAATATGCACAATAAAAAACACATTTTCCTAAAGAAAATATATGCTAACAAGGAAAAACATACCTAATATGAAATGGCAACGTCCCCTGCACAGAACAATACCCAACATGCATAGGTACTTTCAATGGTTACTGATGGTAAAGTTTCAGCTCTGCAAACAAATCACACACCTTTTTTTCCCACAAAAACAACCCTTTTCATTTGAAATACCCCACCCAAACCATATATATACTTAAAGTACACACCTTATGCTTTCTTGTTCTATCCCGTTTATTCCAGTGGACAAAGTTTTCTGTTAAAATTCTGAACGCATACACAGGTTTTACATAGTTTCCATATAAAATGTTACAAAAAACAGACTCACAACATTATGCTAAAAAACATCTGAAACAGCAGGGGCCCCCAAACAGAATGCCCAACAAGCATAGCTCAACATCTCACTATAAAAGTGCACAAAACAGCCTTTACATTTCTTAATGATACTAACAGATGCAATAAGGATTAGACTTATGGGGTGCAGATGGGCTATTGTAGTTGTGGCATCAGATTATAAGGCCAGGGTCAAGTATACCGATCTTGAAAAGGGGCCCACGTTTGAATCATCATGCGCCACAAGTAACCCACTGCTCCTCCTCCAGCCCTCCTATTGCATCTATAAACATACCCAAAAAAATTAAAAGGAAAAGAAAAACACATTGACAACCTATTTCCAGCAAACAAAAGGGATCCACAACTAAAGTCTAAACTGAAAATAAAATTTATGCAGTACTATCAGTAATCTACCTGGGTGTGGTAAGCTTCGAAGCAGTCGTCAAAGCATAACCCAGGTTGGCTGGGACATGTCGGGCAGTAGTACCGCACGTCCTTCCTGATGCCACGCTTTCTACATACTCTACAAGGCTTTTGGGGATACCTCTTAACACCCACATGGGGAAGGCACTTTATAAAGTGCTTCCCAACTAGCCTAGCCTGGTTGTCATTAGCTGTCACCTCTGGTTCCTGCTCGGTATCCCCAAACAACAAAGCAGGGAGTAACTGCTGTTGGTATTTAATAAAAGACAAATTTGAGCCTGGTACCGCTGCCTTGAAGACAACAAAGGAGTTGTAAGTTGCCAGCTGGACCAAATGAATTGCAACTTTTTTGTACCAGGCTCTGGATTTTCGGGTGGCATTGTAATATGTTAGTATTTGGTCCGTCTTATCAACGCCACCCATGAATTTATTATAATCCTTGATACAACGTGGCTTTTGGGAAGGGGCTCGGGGACCACGTTGCCTTACATTCATGACTGACTCATCATGGATTGTTGTCAGCATGATTACATTTTTTTTATCCATATACTTCACGGCCAGGAGCTCACCGCTTCTTAAAGCATACGACTCTCCACGATTTAGTTTTTTTTGCAGCAATGACCTGGGCAAACCTTTTCGATTGCGGTTGATGGTGCCACAGGCCGGTGTGTCCAATGAATAAAGGGCTCTAAATAAGGGGATGCTGCTGTAGAAGTTGTCCACGTATAAGTGGTAACCTCTCCCCAGTAGAGGAGTCATGAGCTCCCAGACAATTTTTCCACTGACTGACAAATCAAGGGGACAACCAGGGGGGTCCAGATGTGTGTCCCTTCCTTCATATAATTGGAAAAATTTAGTATAGCCGGTCGAACTCTCGCACAATTTGTAAAATTTAATCCCGTAGCGGGCACGCTTGCTAGGGATATACTGACGAAATATAATGCGCCCTTTAAACAGCAGAAGTGACTCGTCGATACTTGAGAGGGGGTGTACACTTCCGCAAAGCGCTCTGACAGGCTATGAATAAGGGGTCTTAATTTATGCAGCCTGTCGTGACCGGGCTCACCGCGGGGAATAGCAGTGGAATTGTCATTGAAGTGCAGAAATCGCAGTAAGATTTCGTACCGATTTCTGGACATTATGGCCGGAAATATTGGGGTTGCCAATAAGGATTGGGTATCCCAGTAGGAGGAAATGCTAATTTTTTTGACGATACCCATTGCAAGAGTGAGCCCCCAAAATTTTCTCATCTCACTCAAATTTGTGGGGTGCCATGCATGAGCTCGGGCGTGCCTCTGTGGGGGATTTTGGGTGAGGACCTGCTCAGCATAGAGATTAGTGTAATAGACCATATCCAGTAGGATGGCCTCTGAAACAAATAAATTGAAGTAGTCAATGACACCAAAGTTTGTGGTGTCGCAATTGACCCCGGGGACCGAATCAAATGGGGGAATTTCGGGGGAATAGTTATTAGGAGGCCTCCATGCAGGCTCTCCTTCAACTGCAGCACTCCCGCCCTGACCTACACTTTCTTCCAGCGTGGCCTCTTGTGCGGTACCATCCCTTCTAGGATGCCTAGCACTGGTACCACTGCGCGGCTGTGTCTCCTCACTAGAGGAGACACTGTCGGACTCACTACCTGAGGGCATATACTCTGACCCTGACTCGCTAAACTCTTCTGAGTCCGACTCCATCATATAAGCCGCTGCTTCCTGTGCAGTGTACCTTCTCCCAGCCATTTCTAAATCTATTCTAAACAGTCACAAAATATAAACTCTATAGGGGAAGGCTGTACTGGAACTGAAAGCCTAGAACCTAAAGCTTAGAACCTAAACCTAAAGCTTAGAACCTAAACCTAAAGCTTAGAACCTAAACCTAAAGCTTAGAACCTAAACCTAAAGCTTAGAACCTAAACCTAAAGCCTAAACCTAAAGCAAAAAAATACAGAAAATACACAGTACGGAATAAAAAAGTGTATATCTACTATCCGACGAGAAGTGGTGAACTCAGCAGGAGCAGAATATCTGTAAGATATCCCAAAAGGGAGGGGCAAACGTCCAGCGAAGGTCCAGGTGAAGCAGTCTTAGGGCCAAAAACCAACCGACAAGCCTAAGGGAAGTTCAGTTAACACAAATATAGTTTAAGAAGGGTGGGTAAAACCCCCAAATTCCTGGTAATAACTACCCTATCGCCGATGCAACACCGCATGCACTGGCCGCAGGCAAACTACGTTATACCTTTTACTGGCAATCAAGGGGGATTCACATTGCATAACGTCAAAATTAAATTTTTTAAACAGCAAAAACAAAAAAAGCCTAACCTAGCCCTCATTCACACCTGTCCGGTACCGCACGTGTTTCCGTGTCGGCAGCAAAAAAAATTCAGTAATGGCACCTTTATGGCCCCTTTCACACCTCTCCAGTGGAGCAGTGAGGAGAAAAACGCGGCCGCAAAAGTTCCTGCCTGCTTGATCGCCCATGCAGGCCCGATTGCCAGCCTGATCGCCCAGGCCGGCGATCGGGCCTGCATGGGCGATCATGCCGGCATGGGCGATCATGCCGCGATCGGGCCTGCATAGGCGACCAGGCCGGCGATCGGGCCTGCATGGGCGACCAGGCCGGCGATCGGGCCTGCCTGATCGCCCATGCAGGCCCGATCGCCGGCCTGATCGCCCATGCAGGCCCGATCGCCGGCCTGATCGCCCATGCAGGCCCGATCGCCAGCCTGATCGCCCATGCAGGCCCGATCGCCAGCCTGATCGCCCATGCAGGCCCGATCGCCAGCCTGATCGCCCATGCAGGCCCGATCGCCAGCCTGATCGCCCATGCAGGCCCGATCGCCAGCCTGATCGCCGGCCTGTTCGCCCATGCAGGCCCGATCGCCGGCCTAATCGCCCATGCAGGCCCGATCGCCGGCCTGCATTGGCAATCAGGCGGGCACACCACCACCACCCCCTAGGCCCCAGCACAACTACACAAAGGATCGGGCCGGCGGACGATCACGCGGGCCATCAACATGGGCGACCGGGCCGGCGATCGGGCATGCATGGGCGATCAGGCTGGCGATCGGGCCTGCATGGGCGATCGGGCCTGCATGGGCGACCAGGCCGGCGATCGGGCCTGCATGGGCGACCAGGCCGGCGATCGGGCCTGCATGGGCGATCAAGCAGGCAGGAACTTTTGCGGCCCATGCAGGCCCGATCGCCGGCCTAATCGCCCATGCAGGCCCGATCGCCGGCCTGATCGCCCATGCAGGCCTGATCGCCCATGCAGGCCCGATCGCCGGCCTGATCGCCCATGCAGGCACGATCACGCGGGCCATCAACATGGGCGACCGGGCCGGCGATCGGGCCTGCATGGGCGACCAGGCCGGCGATCGGGCCTGCATGGGCGATCAAGCAGGCAGGAACTTTTGCGGCCCATGTAGGCCCGATCGCCGGCCTAATCGCCCATGCAGGCCCGATCGCCAGCCTGATCGCCCATGCAGGCCCGATCGCCAGCCTGATCGCCCATGCAGGCCCGATCGCCAGCCTGATCGCCCATGCAGGCCCGATCGCCAGCCTGATCGCTGGCCTGTTCGCCCATGCAGGCCCGATCGCCGGCCTAATCGCCCATGCAGGCCCGATCGCCGGCCTGCATTGGCAATCAGGCGGGCACACCACCACCACCCCCTAGGCCCCAGCACAGCTACACAAAGGATCGGGCCGGCGGACGATCACGCGGGCCATCAACATGGGCGACCGGGCCGGCGATCGGGCATGCATGGGCGATCAGGCTGGCGATCGGGCCTGCATGGGCGATCAGGCCTGCATGGGCGACCAGGCCGGCGATCGGGCCTGCATGGGCGACCAGGCCGGCGATCGGGCCTGCATGGGCGACCAGGCCGGCGATCGGGCCTGCATGGGCGATCAAGCAGGCAGGAACTTTTGCGGCCCATGCAGGCCCGATCGCCGGCCTAATCGCCCATGCAGGCCCGATCGCCGGCCTGATCGCCCATGCAGGCCTGATCGCCCATGCAGGCCCGATCGCCGGCCTGCATTGGCAATCAGGCGGGCACACCACCACCACCCCCTAGGGCCCAGCACAGCTACACGAAGGATCGGGCCGGCGGACGATCACGCGGGCCATCAACATGGGCGACCGGGCCTGCATGGGCGACCAGGCCGGCGATCGGGCCTGCATGGGCGATCAAGCAGGCAGGAACTTTTGCGGCCCATGCAGGCCCGATCGCCGGCCTAATCGCCCATGCAGGCCCGATCGCCGGCCTGATCGCCCATGCAGGCCCGATCGCCGGCCTGCATTGGCAATCAGGCAGGCACACCACCACCACCCCCTTGGCCCCAGCACAGCTACACAAAGGATCGGGCCGGCGGGCGATCGGGCGATCAGGCGGGCGAGCCGGCACACCACCACCACCCCTTAGGCCCCAGCACAGCTACACAAAGGATCGGGCCGGCGGGCCATCAACATGGGCGACCGGGCCGGCGATCGGGCCTGCATGGGCGACCAGGCCTGCATGGGCGACCAGGCCGGCGATCGGGCCTGCATGGGCGACCAGGCCGGCGATCGGGCCTGCATGGGCGATCAGGCCTGCATGGGCGATCAAGCAGGCAGGAACTTTTGCGGCCCATGCAGGCCCGATCGCCGGCCTGATCGCCCATGCAGGCCCGATCGCCGGCCTGATCGCCCATGCAGGCCCGATCGCCGGCCTGATCGCCCATGCAGGCCCGATCGCCGGCCTGATCGCCCATGCAGGCCCGATCGCCGGCCTGATCGCCCATGCAGGCCCGATCGCCGGCCTGCATTGGCAATCAGGCGGGCACACCACCACCACCCCCTAGGCCCCAGCACAGCTACACAAAGGATCGGGCCGGCGGACGATCACGCGGGCCATCAACATGGGCGACCGGGCCGGCGATCGGGCCTGCATGGGCGACCAGGCCGGCGATCGGGCCTGCATGGGCGATCAAGCAGGCAGGAACTTTTGCGGCCCATGCAGGCCCGATCGCCGGCCTAATCGCCCATGCAGGCCCGATCGCCGGCCTGATCGCCCATGCAGGCCCGATCGCCGGCCTGCATTGGCAATCAGGCGGGCACACCACCACCACCCCCTTGGCCCCAGCACAGCTACACAAAGGATCGGGCCGGCGGGCGATCAGGCGGGCGAGCCGGCACACCACCACCACCCCCTAGGCCCCAGCACAGCTACACAAAGGATCGGGCCGGCGATCGGGCCTGCATGGGCGACCAGGCCGGCGATCGGGCCTGCATGGGCGACCAGGCCGGCGATCGGGCCTGCATGGGCGACCAGGCCGGCGATCGGGCCTGCATGGGTGACCAGGCCGGCGATCGGGCCTACATGGGCGATCAAGCAGGCAGGAACTTTTGCGGCCCATGCAGGCCCGATCGCCGGCCTGATCGCCCATGCAGACCCGATCGCCGGCCTGATCGCCCATGCAGGCCCGATCGCCGGCCTGCATTGGCGATCTGGCAATCGGGCGGGCGATCTGGCAATCGGGCGGGAGATCTGGCAATCGGGCGGGCGATCTGGCAATCGGGCGGGCGATCTGGCAATCGGGCGGGCGGGCGATCTGGCAATCGGGCGATCTGGCAATCGGGCGATCTGGCAATCGGGCGGGCGATCTGGCAATCGGGCGGGCGATCTGGCAATCGGGCGGGCGGGCGATCTGGCAATCGGGCGGGCGGGCGATCTGGCAATCGGGCGGGCGGGCGATCTGGCAATCGGGCGATCTGGCAATCGGGCGATCTGGCAATCTGGCAATCGGGCGGGCGGGCAATCTGGCAATCGAGCGGGCGGGCAATCTGGCAATCGAGCGGGCGGGCAATCTGGCGGGCGGGCAATCTGGCAATCGGGCGGGCGGGCAATCGGGTGGGCGATCGGGCGGGCAATCGGGCGGGCAATCGGGCGGGCGATCGGGCGGGCGATCGGGCGGGCGATCGGGCGGGCAATCCGGCGGGCGATCGGGCGGGCAATCGGGCGGGCAATCGGGCGGGCGATCCGGCGGGCGATCCGGCGGGCGATCCGGCGGGCGGGCGATCCGGCGGGCCGGCGATCGGGCCGGCACACCCCCACCCCCACCCCCCCCCCTTGGCCCCAGCACAGCTACAGACAGAAGCACTTACCTTGATCCACGCAGAAAGAGGCCAGCGCCCGCCCGCAGCCTGTTTATATACAGGCGGGCGCCGGCAGATGACATCATGCTGCGCCTCCTTCTGATTGGTCCTGGGGGTGATCAGGTGACCAGAGTCATCCACAGGTCACCTCCCCCAGAACCTTGGACGATCATCTTCAAGTTCGCATCGATGGAAGCCTGCAGAAGCCCCCCAGATGACCCTAAGGTAAGATAACGCTAGGTACGTGAAATTCACGTAGCTGGCGTTTAACGACAGGAGAGGCAGCTACGTGAATTTCACGTAGCTGGCGCTAGAAGGGTTAAAAGGATGATTCGCCATTGGTTATAGGCTCACATTATTTATTTTGTAGTCTTCAATAATGGATGAATAGGACTCACGTACCTCATAACCTGAAGGTAACATACAGTATGTCCTTGGGGGGAGTAAAACTGGGAGAAACAGTTGTTGAGAAGGATCAGGGGGTACTGGTAGTCCACAGGTTAAATAACAGCATGCAATGTCAAGCAGCTGCTTCCAAGGCTACCATGATATTATCATACATTAAAAGAGGCATGGAATCTTGGGATAGGGACCTGGAATATGCCGTCCAGTTCTGGGCACCTGTTCATAGAAAGGACGCTCTGACTATGGAAAGGGTGCAGAGGAGAGCCACCAACCTAATAAGAGGAATGAAAGATCTTAGTTATGAGGAAAGATTATGAGAACTAAATCTGTTTAGTCTTAAGGAGGACATGACTGAGGGGGGACATGATTAACTTGTATAAATATATAAATGGGCAATACAAAAAATATGGGGAAACACTATATAAAGAAATTCAATCTCCGAAGGCGACAATCATTTTTTACCATAAGAACTATAAATCTGTGGAATAGCCTCCCACAGAAGCTTGTTACAGCATCAACAGCTTACAGCTTAAAAGAAGGATTGTTGGCCTGATGCAGAGCCTCCTCTGAACTGCCCTTAAAACCTTCCGATTGTCCGGGGCTCCCGTTTGAATCGTGGCTCAAATGTGATGCAGAGCCTCCGTCGGAATGGCTCCCTAACTGATCCGTCAGTTTGACTTCACTCGGAAAGCTTTTTTTGCTCTCTCGGGTGCCTTCAATTTGATCGGGGCTCCCGTTCCCGTTCACATGGGCGGCCCGTTTTTCCCTGATTTTTCCTGCCTTTTTGAACGTACCTGCTTGCCTTCCATCGTATTTGACCTTCCATTTTGGTGTTTTTTCAAGTATACTTACATCTCCATGGCTATTCAGTTGGCAATCTGGCTACACGCAAGCGCACATCCCTCAACCTCCATTGGAATATACATATGGCAACAACTGCCAATTTCACACATATGTATATATTTTAAGAATTTTTTTTGTTGTTCCTTCTTCCTTGTCCTTAATGCATACCTTAATCTCCTTGGTTGTTCCTTCTTCCTTGTCCTTAATGCATACCTTAATCTCCTTGGTTGTTCCTTCTTCCTTGTCCTTAATACATACCTTAATTGTTTGTGTGTTTTTCTGATTTATTGTCCCATATCTAAACCTTTTGTGTCATGTAAATGTGTGCTGATGTTGTGTGATTGTACTTTTGCAGGAAAGACAACTCTCAAAATATTCTAATTTTTTTATTATTCAAACGTTGTTTTTTTTTTGTTATTTTTTTAAGGTTTTTTTTTTTTGTGGTAAAACAGAAAGAAATAAATCTTTACATTTTTAAAATTTTTTAAAAAATGAGGCCTCGGGGTCTTGTGGATGTTGTCTTCTTTGATCTGTGAATGAAAAACAACATTAGTTTAGCATTGTTTTTTTGGTTTGGTTGGGCGTGGTTTTTTTGGGGCCCTTTTCAAACCGGACCTTCTGCGTGATTTAATGAAAAGCCCAAACTATTTTAACAAGATTCCGCAGCATCTTAAAATAATATATAGTAAGTTTTTAGTCAATCAATTATTATTATTTCCCCCACTGGGCTGCAACTCAGTTCAGGAATTTAGGATACGTGCGCCGCCATCTTGACTCAGAAGCATCACACTTACTGAGGAGAGGAGAGTTGGATAAGGTACAGGGGGTGGGTTATAGCTGTGCTTTGCTCACACAGAGCAGAGCTGTGCTCTGGAAAAGGTTGGTAAGGTGATTTGTAAGGTGGACAATCTGTATGCACAGGGTGTGGGAAATATTTAAGATAGACTCTTATTCAGAGTTAAGGTCCGCTTTAAGTTTTTTTTTTTTTAAATTAATTTGGAAATGTCTCTGAATTTTCAGTTTCAAATGTAATTGTTTGCTCATTTTCTTTAGTTTAAATAAACACCACTTACAAGGTTTTGGCAGCACATTGCGTCGGGGGCGGAGTCTCCCTTCAGCCTCCCTCTGTTGCTGTTGTGACTCTGTATGGATGACAAACACACTGATATTAGAGACTGTTGTTCTTTCATGAATATAATATTAAGTTAGGCTTCTAGGTATCAATCTACTCACCTTCCCCAGCAACCTTTTCCTCCTCGCGCCCTTCCTCACTCATCCCTTGGGATGTTCCAGCGACGTCTGAATCTACAACAATAGTGCACATGAGTATCTGTATTTAATGCATGTATTTCCACATATCTAACTATATTTCCTTTACCGGAGTCCGGTTGAGGCTCTGTTCTGCTCGACTCCCTGCCGTCAGATTGCCCCCTCCCCTGCATGCTGAGGTCCAGCGGCTCCTCCGAGTCACTTACAGAGGAGGGGGTGGCCGTTGACCCTGGCGGTGGGCCACCTACACCTTCACCTGTTTCGCCCAACACTGGGCTGCGTGTCCTGGTCTGGGTGGGGCGGAACCGTAGATTCCATTCATGGGCTGAAATACAAACACAATCATTAAACCACGCCCAGGCGATGCCAGGGTTATAGGTGCATTTACATTTTCTACACTTACATGGGAAATGTTTGTTGAAGTACCGCCTCACCCGGGGCTTATGCCTTCTTTTTAAATCAGACCAGTGTTGGGCGATCTGGGTGAAGGTATAGGTGGTTTGGGATCGGCGTTCTATCGCCTCCACCACCTCCAGGGCCAACGTCCGTTTGGCATAATCTGACTGCAGGAAGTCGTAGCGATTCCTCAGCATCATCTGTTATTAAAAAATACAAGGACACCCCATTAATCCACCAAATACATTAACAAGTTTCCTGGCCTAACTCAAGTCACTTTATTAACCTCTTGCTGCCTCACATTGCCCTAGTTCTGCTCTCTGCATGTAGCCTAGTTTGTTGCTGCGTACATGTGTTAAACTAAGGTGGGCTGGTATGTAACGTGACAAACTAAGTTGTTTCAGACTATTCTTGTTTTTTGTTTTTTTTTAATTACAAGGAATGTGTGCGCGCACATAAACGCACGCTCGCATACTCACATCCATGATGATGTCTTCCTGCTCCGGGGTAAAGATGGCGGGCGACATCTTGTCTTCTTTCCAAAGCTAGATAGCTCTGACGTTCCCCCGCGTTGACGTGCGTGCGTGCGGGCAGGCGCGCACTCGCTATTGTGCACGCCCACACGGGAAACATATTTAAAGAACAAGCCACTCCGCTCGGTGTAGGATACCATATCAATATTGGCAGACCTAAAGGGAGCCAAAAGAGCCAAGCAAGCCCAAAGGCACATAGCAGCCGTACACATGCCTCATCCTAAATAAAACAGAAAAGCAGGCACAACACACATGCAGAACATGCACCAACTTAAACGGTGGGTACTCCACAGACACAGGCACATTCCCCAAAACGCAGGAGCAAGGAGACATTAACCCATTCACCCCCGCCAGAAAAAAACAAACAAACACACCAGGGTGCTAAATCTAGTAAGACCCTGCAGCATACTCAACCTCAACACACTAAGCATACCCACAAAACCTAAGCACAAAGCATGGCTGTTGACAATGCTGTTTGGGTACATTATGGGGTTCTGTCCGTCGAGATACTAAACAAATCAAGCGGACAGTTGTGGACCTGAAATCATATAGTTGTCCAAAAATGGACATGCGCCGGCAGCAGAGGTAAAGGCCAAATGCATTTAGAGTCGCTTTGTGACCAGCATGTAACACTTATTAGGTGTGATTTAATCTTCCCCAGCCTGCAGACAGGGGGTGGTTTCAAGAAAATACATTGGCCACAAGTTCAGCACGTATTGTGTGTGCTGGCCCACTTTGTGTACCAGTGTAAGGAGGGGTCTGCTCGTCAGAAATAGGTAAAGGTTCTGCACCCAGGTCAGTATATCGAGCAATCCTGCTTCTAATGGCAAGGTTGTGCAGGACCCCACAAGCAATAATTATTTTGATAACCTTGCCAGGCTGATACTGAAGAGAACCCCCACTGTGATCCAGACATCGGAAACGCATCTTCCACAACCCAAAGGCACGTTCCACCACAGAGCGAGACCTCCTATGGGCTGTGTTTTAGCGCTCCTGTGCCTGGGAAGATGGGTGCAGGATGGGTGTGAGCAGCCATGGTAACAAGGGATAGCCTGAGTCACCTGCAAAAATCCAATAAACAAACATAAGGTGGATGGCTAAAAAAAGGTTTAGGTGTGCATAGAAACATTAGTACACAGGGACAAATCGGTGAGCTAGGTATGGTGGGAGTAATTGACATTTTTAATGAGCCTACAAACACATGCAACCTGTACACTCATTAAAAATGTCTGTGTAATGCTACTTAGATAAGAGTGCCAAAACATAAACCAATAGTGGTGAATACTTTCACCCATTAATTTGTAAACAAACTAAATAAAAAACATTTTCAAGTTTCAAGGAAAGGGCTCACAGATTAGTGGGGTAGTGGCAAATCCACATTCAAACCTGGGGGCCAACTAATACAACTTTAATACACATACCCAGTAACCATCCTCCAGAAATATCTCCAGATTGAAACCGTTGATAGAGGCTGGAGTTCCTCAAAATGCGCGCATCGTGCGTGGACCCAGGAAAGCCAGCAAACAGACTGAAAAATTGAAGATCAGGGCCCGCCACTGCCTGAACATTGATGGAATGGCCCATCTTCCTGTTCCTGCACCAAGCAAAACAACTGTGGAATTAGTGTGAGCCTTAATAAATGTTTGTTAACCAGAAAAAAAGCAGAACCAAACCACATACCTGAACAGATATTCCTGGTCCGCAGGGGGGATGAGCGAGACATGTGTGCAATCGATTGCACCAAGGACGTTGGGCATGTCGGCTATGTTATAAAAGCCCAACTTAACCGCATTCCAGGCTTCCCCTGTTTGAGGGAAAAAATGTAATTCTGTGCCAGGGTAGCCATGCCATCCAAAAACTTAGTTAGGCTGCGGCACAGCGTAGACTGGGACATCCCCAGGGAGAAGGCACCCAGTCTCTGGAACGAGCCGTTCGCCAAAAATTGCAGGCAGCCAACCAATTTGGTCATACCTGCAATTGCATGCCCCTTTCTTGTGGTGGGGGCTAACCATGGCCGCAGGTCGCTATACAAGGCATGGAGAGAAACACGGTTAAGGCGGGTGAGCTCGAATAGGTCAACGTCACTCATGCCATCGATGTCCAAAGGCGTGCGCTGCAGCCTGGTTTCTGCCATACTCAGAACTATCAGACGGCGTAGCTGGCACCTTTGATGTTGGCCCACAGAGGAATGCATTCCCAAAAAGCACGGAGCTCCAATACGGCTGGTCAGACTGGCCGTAAGTGAAGGCTCGGCGGCCCCGTTTTATTAGGCTGATTTCAATCGGAAATCAAGGCTCTGCATCACTGGAAAAAACGGGCCAATGAACGAGGCGTCCGTTTTCCCGGGAAACAGCCTCGTGCGAGCCGACAATCGGAAAGGCGGCTGAGCGCACACCTGAGCGCATAAGCGCACACTAAAATCAACGTAGCACCGTAGAAGAAAATAACATTAACAGTTACTATTAGCTGTTATCAGTAAAAAAACAAAAAATAAAATAAAAAATAACTTACCCTACCCCAACACCCTTGGTTGAACCTGATGGAAACATGTTTTTGTAACTGTTTTATAAATGTAGAAAGACTTTTTTTGTCACTGCAAAGTGTTATTTGGAGAGTAACGAAGGATTAGTGTATAGTGTTCTATTTTTGCAAGTTTATGGTAAATGTGGCTGTTTTGTTTATCGGGTATCTGACTGAAAGTCAATATTGCTGAAGATGGAAATCATTAAATATTACATTAACCAGTAAATAACTTCATTAATACATTCATCAAAGAAAACAACCCAAAACTAATAAAAATCCAACAAATCAAGTTCTGTAGACAATAAACCAATACATACAGTACATAAAACATGACATAACCGCCTCCCACTCCCGCTCAAGCCTGATTTAGGAGATAAAATAAAGTCATGGTTTATCTTTGCAAGAAGAATCCTATGGATTCTGGCCTTATTACTGATATCTACCTTTTTCCACTGCTAATCTCTCAGATCCACCCTGGATTTTGCATTTTAAAGAAGAAGAACAACACAACAACACATCTGTATTAGACCAACGCGGTGCCACAGGTACCAGCCCACAACAAGACAACCTATCGCACAGAAACATCATTAACACACCATTCATACTGAGGCCTGGGAGGAGGAGGGATGATATTCTATCCAGAATTCCAACACTCGAATCCTGGGGGGGGGGTTGAGGCGTCCCTTCACGGTAGACGGACAGGCCTAAGCCAGCCAGACTGCCCAATCCGCTTCCCCAGGAACCCCTTATCAAAAGTAGAGCACTCCTATGCCATACTACCCCTGCCCTAGGTCCCCGTAATCATCTCCTGCCACTGTCTCAGAGTATTGCAGCCTTGGCTCCCAATTTCTGCCAAATTTGTGGGATACCCCCCGGGCAGTGTAGGTAAAGGGCAGTTTTTGATTGACCAGTTTCTTCCATGCCTGTACTAACAGTATTGTTGGGTGCTTCCAGTTCAGAAGTATACACTTCCTATCGTAAAACATCATCAATCTCATCAGCTCCTTCGGTGCCCTTACCTCTGAGAGTGGATCCATTACCCTCAGACGCCTATCGCGTAATTGTGTAATATTAAAAATCCAAATAAATACATCAGCTAATGAGAGAAAGGGCCCCTTATACCCCCGAACTGAATAAAACTTGTGGTTTATTCTCTCATTGTAGGAATAAAATTCAGGGATGACAGGTTTAATCTATCAGGGGTGACAGAACCTGTCACACTTGATGTCCTCTTCCTTCCATTAAAAGTTAAAAAACAAGCCTGGCTGGAAATTTCTTGATGTCAGGTGAATAAGTGACCTATCATAGGGCCATTTTTTCGCGATAGTGCTCTTTTAAATATAAGCAAAAGGGGTGGGAGTTGCTCCATCACTAATATTTATACAAAATTATTCAGGGCCTGGGAATCAATTTACAGCCCAGTTTAACCCTCTCATCACTATATAATATTCAGCAAAAAGGCATATGAACCCTGTACATAAACTAGGGGCCTTAGTTTGCATACAATTGCAATCACATGTGTTAAACCCCACGCCACTTAGGACACCCCTTTTGGTGGGGTCCCTACTCCTATTTTTGAGTGTTAGGACATGCAATGCAATGCTCCTTTAAATATGAAGTGATTAAATGACCTTCTACTGGAGAATAGCATCTCTGCTGTTTCTGGTAGTATTAAGGTTGAGGGGCTAAAGGTTATGCGCATGCATACCAGATTCATTACAAATGTTCTTCCAGGTCTGATTGGATTTGTGTGAAGAACCTTTTTTTGTTACCCACCAAATGAGGTTATTTTGCTTCAGATTTACATTCAGTTTCTTTTTCATTGTGTTTCTTAAATGTTCTAATTTCTATGGGAAATTTAAAGGGTTAAAAATAATAATGATCTTAGCCTCAGCACAGCTTATCTTGTTGGCCCCTGTGTTATAGATAGCTCATCTAGTTCACCCCTCACCGTCTCCTCTGATCAGCTCAGGCCTCTTTGCCCCACCATGTGCATCCTCTGTAAATGTCAGTATGTAATTACGCTCATCCACACTCCATGGAAAATCTACTTGTGATGCACATGGGGACCTGGTCTTGTCTGTTGCCACTGTCTGCTGCCATATGACTGGCAGCGGAGGCCTGGATAACCTAATAGTCTTATTTTCCCATTTGTTTTTGTGTAGAAATGAATTAAGTGGTGCTCTGCTGATTGTTGTCATTAAGATGAGTGCTGCTTGTTTCCTTCTTATAGTTTTGCGGTCTTGTTAGAAGCTAGATGACCTCAGAGACAAAACTGAAACATCCCCTGGAAAAGAAAAAATATCTAGTTTAAAATGTATCCAACTAATAAATGAAAAATGCATAATATGTATCCTACAAATTACCAAATGCCTGATAGTGAGCCAAGTGTATAAAGCGTTGGAGTCACTTACGGGCATCTGTAGGGCTCACCCTAGATTGTCCTTGCAGTTGTTGTAACACTTGAAGCTGTACCCAGCAATTCCCAGCATACTATTCCTACCTGGCTACTATTAAAGTCCCTTTCCAGGCACACACTAACTTTCTCCCACCTTATCGCCCTTGGGAACAGTAAATAATAAGCCATTTAAAAGCACCTGAAAATCTCTGATTTGTATGTATTCTAGACGAAATTGATTTCTTTGCTTCGATTTCTGGGTCATGTCTGACCTGGGAAGGGCATCAGCTTTATGAGTCATAAGCATGTTCTGTTGTGGTCAGAGACAGCTTGGGGACCACTGTGGCTTTCTGTTCTCACACTGACAGCTGAACTGGACAGAGTAGGTGAGGGACTACTATTTTGTGTGGTTGTGTTGGAGCTCTGCTGCTGCTTCTACCCCACACTGCAGGAATTGCAGAGGCACATGGGACAGGCACCAGGTGAGCTGCTTGCTGTCTAATTATTGCTGTTGGGTTTAGAGCCCCCTTAAGGGAACAACTCTGCTTGGTACAATATTTTGAGCCTAGGTATTGCTGGGTACAGCCAAGGATTGTCAGAAAATTATTCATTTGTATGTGATCTAATTAAAGGCATGAGGGTCATGTGTCCAACCATAGACATTGCCTGAATTTAGAGAGATTCTACAACGTGTCACTTTAGCCAAAGGATTGGAGCTTACTAACAGCTAGGTGCATTGTGTACTATGTAACACTAGCCATAAGGGGGTATCCAAGTAATGTCTCTGTATGGGCAAGCTTATGCAATAGTTGGATTTGATCTGAGGGATAGTGTATATGCCTGGGATTGTGGAAAGCCTGATTATCACCCAAAATGATGGTAAGACACCATTAAAAGCCAGCTGTACTAAGACATGTTTCCCTATGCACTCTGAAACTGCCTAGGCTGCCAGGGGACTCAACATTAAAGGCAGGTTTGGGAATCTCACTTACTTTGTTATGGGGTGTTCTAAATTGTGGGGAGATCTCTATGTAGTATGGCAAGTCTGCCACATAAAGTGGTAAATGAAGTGGAGACATTACCACATTTGAGTACCCCCACATAAAATGTATAAACAGGATACCCCATCATCTAGGTGACTATATTGTCACTCATTCTGGAAACTAATCCCTGGCCTCCCAGCTTTGCCAATCTATTAATCTTTCATCCAGATCTGGCCATCTACCTCATCCCCCAGCTCTGCCCTCCCATTCCCACCCTTCTAGTTTTTCCCATCCATCCCTTCTCCCAGCTCTCTCTCCATCCCTCCCTGCCCTTCCTGTTCTATCTATCCATCCTTGTTACCAGACCTTATTGGCAGTAACATTTTGGGCCTTAATTCACCCCTGCACATGGCCTGCACAGAACACAGAATGAACAGGGGGTTAAAAGCAATGTGTCATGGGCCAGAGCTGTAGGTTCTGTGGGGCAAAATAAAAATTCCTGTCTTTTCCCAGTGCCTAGTAGAGTTCTTGGGGTGGGCGGGTGTCAAGCAGCCTTTTTTAGTTGTGTGGAATCTATAGCCTGCCCCCCCCCCCCCTCCAGTGCACTGATTTCTATCTATCCATCCCCAGCGAAAGCCCCCGTTCGGCCTTTAACCTCTCACGAGTTACCTGCAAATGGACCTATACAAGAAGTGGTTGTGTACCCCTGATCTAGGTTGTATAATGGCCATCTAAAGAACAGCTTTTGATTAATAAACCCTGGATGGCAGCATTCAGCAAATGAATAGCTCCATAGATGGCACCATTACAATGTGCCACTCTTACTTTGGAGGACACTAATACATTATAATCTATGTGACACATAGACAGGATTAGGCTTTTACCTGCAGCTGCATTTATGTGCAACAAGAACAGCAAGTGAATGGCTGAGATGTCTGTCAGCAGGGGGAAGGGAAACATGTGCGTTGGTGGGAGTTGATCGTGGTGATCTGGATAAATACAAATAAGAAGCAGTCTATATATAGATGATGGCACCGCTCCTGGGAATAATCCTCTTTTACTGAATTATCTGTCCCGCAGATTAGTGTTTTACTCCTCCCATAGCAGGGAGACTCATGATGCTGGAGCAGACCAGCTGTTCAAATATAAGTGTGGAAAGAAGAAAGGGAAAAGCTGATGAAGCTCAGTCAATGCTCCAGGATATTTGTTCGCTTTGTTAAAGAGACCTTTAGAAAGCGATTAGTTTATATAATTTCTTTATAGCCTATTAACAATCTTGGGGAAATGTTATAGTTACATTAGCTCTTTAAAGAGGACCAAGACCCTGGTGCCTGGGTCCAAAAAGTCCAAAAAGTATCCACATGTATGTAACCCTGCTGGTCGCCCGATATACTTACTTCACCAGCGATCCCAACTAGCGGCTGTGCGCACTCGCACCTGGCATAACTGAAAGGCTTGTGAGGGTACTCACAGCCCATGAGGAGCAGCGAGAGGCTAGGCCACCATCCACCATCCAGGCTATTAACTGCTCATTAATACACACAGCAAGGTAACCTGATTGGAGGAGTTCCTGCACATGTGCCATGGGATCAGCCACCAGGGAGAAGGAACCAAACTCGAGATAGTGAGGATCCAAAACCTGGTAAGCCCAGTCTAAAAGACTCTAAGGCCAGGATGTTACCTGTCCAAACAAGATGCCCCACATTATGAACCCCCCTCCCCCAGGTCCCAGTATACTCACCTTTATGCGGGATCCCACGGTACTTGAGCTGCCCCCACCCGGCACGGAGGCACACAGTGGGGAGGGAGCGGGGATGCCTGTTTTTGAACATAACATTACACCATTTTGTGGGGATGGACAGTTCATCTCTGCTTGTCTCCTGAACTTGTAAGGGAACAGCAGCATTAACTAATTTAACATATGTCAACATATGTAAAAGCATCTACACACGTCAGACGTGCAATAACAATATGCTGGTTCACTCAGGGACAGGCTGTAGAGTTGAGAAACTCCTCCCAATAAAAGCAAAATAGTATGTTCAAAAGAATAGTATGTGGGGGTCCAATGCAAGTTTCCTCTAACCGGCCTTGCAGCACAAGTGGCAACCATGCAGTGTTGATGCCCTGTCTACAAGGAAAATGGTGCTGCCAGTGCCACCCCAACCCCCAAACTTCATCTTCTAATACTCTAATACTCTTGTGCTGGGTCCAATCCAAAAATCATTAGGGGGAGAGGCAGCACAAAGATTTACAATAAGCTGTGGGTTGGGGGGGGGGGGGGTATCAGCAGATATTTGAGCATAATACCTTCTATTCCACATTCCTGGTCAGTTATCATGAGGGATATGGGCTTAGCACTGAGGCACAGACTGCGTAATAATTTATGGCACATTGTGCAAATGGGCATACCATCGCATATGCTGCATTGGGATGCCATTGTGGGGATCAAGGTCCACAAAAGACAGAAATAGCATGGCAGCTTCAAAAGACATCATCTCCAACCCCAATTGCGACTAATGTCAAACCAATGCCAAAACATCATCATAAAATATCTATAAAATACATGAAAAAAAAAAAATCTATTACATGCTCTGTGAGTTGCCACCCCTCCTGACTCCATCTCCCGCTCTATGATTTGTCAAAGGAACATGTGTGGGTTTCTTATGTGCTTTAGAGGGACTGAGCCTTGCCAAAACATAGGGGAAACATTGGCTGGGCACATAGTTTGAGCATCCTGCCTAAGCATGGGGAGGGGGTGATAGGCTGGGCTAAGAAGAAAGGGCTAAGCGCAATGGTGGCAGGTAGCCAGCAACAATGATGGGTAGAATCAACTTAAAGCGGACCTTCACTCTGAATAAGAGTCTATCTTATGTGTTTCCCACACCCTATACATACAGATTGTCCACATTAAAAATCATCCTACCTGCATCTACTGCATGTTTTCAGCCTTTAAACATCCAAGATGGCGGCTTATGGAAGCCGCCATCTTATCAGGCAGCCTGCAAACAGGAAGTGCCTCCTGACTGTGCTGCTCTGCATTCTGGGACTGCTGACCTTTACCTGACCCCAGCTCTGCTCTGTCTGAGCAAAGCACAGCTATAACCCGCCCCCCTGTACCTTATCCCACTCTCCTCTCCTCAGTAAGTGTGATGCTTCTGAGTCAAGATGGCGACGCCCGTATCCTAAATTCCTGAACAGAGTTGCAGCCCAGTGGGGGAAGGAATAATAAGTTAGTGACTAAAAACATAAAATATATTAATTTTAGATGCTGGGGAACCGTTTTTTAAGAGTTTGGGCTTTTCATTAAATCTCGCTGAAGGTCTGGTTTAAGAGGGTTAAAAAAATATTTACCTGATCGGTGCCTACTGCACAATCGTAGCAGAAGTAGGGAACATGGAGGCTGACTTCTCCCAGGATTTTTGGTGACTGCCTTTGGGAGAGCGTCTGCACTGAGTAATTACTCAGTTAGACATTAGTGGTATAACAGGAACCAGCTTTACTGTATCATGAATGCAGTAAGAGAATGTCACCTTAACATGGTGCGTAACACAGACAGGAAAAAGAAGTGACAGAGCACAGTCGAACATACAGGAAATACAACACATCAGAAAAATGCATATATAGACTACAGTTAAGCATTGGTAACAGCGCCATATACTGTCATAACATGTCATAACTGTGAACTACAGTCTTGCAGTGTTGCAGGAGCAGGTGACAGATAAGCAGGAAGCCTCATGACCTGATCTGAGGTTTGCGATAAAAGTGAGCGTTTGCCTTTAAATATAAAACTTAATACAAAAGCAATCACAAGTGTCCACTGCAGATATGTGCTTTCTGGGGTGGACGCTAATGGAGGTGTTTCAGAGCTGAGAGCACTGCAAACAGACTGGCTCAACTCACGTGACTACAAGGGGTTGTTTCTGTGGGATGGCAGCACTGGCATAACTAAAAGTGACAGGGCCCTGGTGCAAACATTAAATGGGACCCTGTCAAAGCTCATTCAGTAAACTTTTTTCTGTCTTTTAGCACAATTGGATGGGACTAAAGACTGAAAGAACTGAGACAATGGTGCTTTATTTCTCTAAATGATGCCAAGTGAGAACAAACCTGACCTTCTGGGCCCCGGTGTGGTAGCACTACCTGCTTCCCTTTATAGTTATAGTTGGCTGGTAGTGTTTGTTGTTTTAATTTGCCTGGACAGTTCCTTTAAGAGAGAGGAAATTATAGGAATGAATGATAGAACAAGGGAACACAACCTGAAGCTAGGATGGTTAGGAGCAATGTAAGAAACATTATTTTACTAAAATAGTAATAGATGTTGGGCCAAACTTCTAGCACTTGCTGAATCAACTTTAAGAGATTTATTTAAGAAATGCTAACGCCACGTAATGTCACAAAGCGACACATTTTTCGTGAACGCCGCCAGCAAGTCATATTTATGATGGAAAAAAAATGTGTTGCGCCCTCTCCTTGCGATATGTAGTGTTGCATGTATCAAGCGCGCCGGGTGCTTTGTTATTGCCGATGCTTGGTTCCCTACAGCACCACATTACATCAGATGCTCAGTGTCTTTCTCACATTGACTTCAATGATCTATTCCAGTTTTTATTTGGTGACTTCTGGTTAGCATTTATACATTTTTTGTGACACGCAATCCCTGGCCTGTTCTGAATCATTTATTATTGTACTTGTTACCCGCTGCTAACTGCCTGCCAATCATGTGTCATGTCATTTCTATATCCCCGATGTCATTCCATGGGATTTCGCTTGATCACTGTGCAGCCATCCCCAGTTAAAGCTGTATGTCTGAATATCATGGTTTCACAGCGCCCACGCTGGCGCTGTTCATTACAAATTATTTCTGGCCCTCTACCTGTCACTAGCGCTACCTGTCACTAGCTCCATTGGAAATGAAACAGATTAGACACAGCGCCACGGGTAGTCTACAGTGCCAAACCCTAACAGCGCCGTCTGCCTGTGGTTGATGCTAATAGTACTAATAGTGTCTCTTTACAGACATTCAAGTGATGCTATAAGGCACTAGTGATAAATTGGCCTCCCCTGTGATAAAAACATAGATCTATCATTTTCAGAAATGGTTGTTCTCCTTCACCCTAATATTTTTAGGTTACAGTATGATACTTGGACGCTCTCCTGGCCTTACACTATATCTGGTGTATTGTGTCTGGTGTTTTTGCAGCAGTGGTGATTTTACGCCTGTTTGGTCAGGGTTAACTTCTAATTCATTGCAACATTCAATATCTTTGTAACTTGCTCTTCTTACTACACAGGGGTGTTTCTAAGGCAAGGCGAGCAGGACAATCTCCCAGGGCATCAAGGACATTGGGGGGCCAGTGTTAGTGGGACGGCCATAAGACATACCCCTATCCACTCATATTGGGCTCAGTCATTGGGAGGGGGCACTGTCTGCTGCTAAGGTAGAAGCACAGCATAGCACATACCTGTATGGGACAGCAGCAGCACCCTAGGATGGGTGAGGAGGGGGCAGATTTTTCCCTCCTGCTGTTTTGTCTAGAAACTGCCCTGTTACTTCATAATGTGCGGCACTGCTGAATATGATGACGAGTTCTAAATAAAAAAATGTATTACTAGGTATGTATTAATATGGCTCTGTGATTCTCAACAACATTTATGTATTTTTATACTATATGATCATTTTCAACAGTAGATTTTTGAACCACCTAAAGCTCTAAAAACAGTTGCTAAAAAGCAATTAACAATGAAAACCTATATCGTGCGGCCTAATTAATTACATTTGTGTATTGTATTATTCACTTTGGAAGCTGTTTTGCATGTTGTGCATCATGAGTTTCTCTTTAACTTAAAAGTCATCACATCTGTCATGTTAGCAGCTCTCCTCCCCCTCCCTCCATCTGCTCCTCCAGTCTCTGCCTCCCTTGAGCATCAGTGCTTGTTTAATGTGTGTGTGCGCGCATGTGCTATACTGGCTGATGGACTCTTCCATTTCTCACATCACGGTACTGCCTGGATATACTATTACACTGGGATGATCGGCTTGCTTCTCAAGAGCCTCTGTACTTAATCTTATGCTTGTGAATGCCCGGGGCACAGCAGCCTCTGAAGGACCTCTCTCAATGGCACCTGAAGAATAAAAAGGTGGATTCCCTAGATCTGTGAAATTTATTCTTCCTTAGAACCGGTAGGAATCATTATCTCGTTCTCTCTGTTTTATTTATTCTTTTTGTGTTTCATTCAGATGCTGGATGACTAGAGTAGCACTGAACCTTGAGTTAGTTCATTGATTTGTGCTACTAGTAAATGATGTGCCTTGTTACTGAGACCAGCTAGATATATGGTATGCAATGTCGTTGAAAAATATTAAGTCTGGTAGTATAGCTTTTGAGTCTTATTGGCCCTATTAAGCTTGAAATCTTCTTGGTGAGAAGAAAAATCAATGTAGCAGATTAAAGCAGACAACTAGTACTCCTAAAATAAAAAGTTAGCCACAGTTAACAGGACGTACATTAGAAACATTTGAAAATATTATTTTACAGAAAGATGCTTGGAACAAACTTCCAGCAGAGGTAGTTGAAAAACCGACGGTAAGTGAATTAAAACATGTCTGGGATAAGCATACATCTATCCTAAGATAAAGAGAACATACACATAACGGAAGACTAAAAGGACCATATGCCATAAATGTTCTATGTTTCTACGTATATATTCAAAGGCATTTATTCTTAGCTAGATTGGGGTAGTTACTGTTTGTCCCTAATTGGGTCAGTAGTATGAAATATTAATAACATTTTGTGATTCGTGGCTGCGTGGGATGGTTGAAGTGTAGCCGAGAGAGATTCAGGATTCATTTGTCAGGAGTGAAGGGGGGAGTGTGAAATACACCTCATTAGAGATGACCTTATATTGTGACTTTAGAAAGGATGCTGCAGTATTTCCTTAGGAAGAATTTAATCTCATAGGTGGGACCGGGCTTTTTTGCCTTACAAATGGAATTTACAACATCACAAACTCGTAAGCATCTTTTTCTTGCCTATGTTTCATAATGACTCTCCTTTACAGCATCAGTTATTAAAATCCTACAAGACACAGATCGCAGAATGCTGCTTTTACACAATAAATGGTAGGCTGATTTTAGCAGCAGCCTAGGCAAGTAATCATTGAAGTGTAACATTTATCTAGTGCTTGCCTTTCACGGTTTTCCTGAAATAGATATTTAAATTCAGTCTGGGCGTGTATGCTGACTAGACATATAAACAAGACAATTTCCTATTGGGTTTTACATTTGTATATTAGGATTTGGTCACTGTGTAAAATTAATTGTAGCTTTTGCCAGACTTGAAGGTCCTAAATCTACTTTTCATTTACCATTTATGATGGATTGGCCCCATCTATCTTACCACATGCCAATCATCCAATTAAGAGGATACCTATGCAGTATTGATCTGCCATCTGGTTTCTACATTGATGAATTGCATTTTCAAGCAGATATTTTAAGATCAGTAATAGAACAGAAATACCTATTAGTGTGGCCTTATCTGGGTATATGCATATGCTATATGGACAAGTTAATTACTCTTACTGAAAAAGAACATTTTTAACTGACTCTTGTTTTGCTAAAGACTGACAACCTGGCAGATGGGCAAGCACTGTAAGATGTCTGCTGTGCTTCTCTCCAGAGATATGTGGTAATACCACTCTACCACTACCATTCTATCTTAGAGCCACATTGACTGATCTGCCCCAGCTATTCAGGCCTCTGTTTTATTTGGAGAACTCCACATGACCTGGAAATAGGGACTCCAGAGCTCCTGGGTATTAGAATTTCCAATAAGCAGCTGAAACCGAAAGGATCAACTGAGTATCACTGAAAGTAGGTAGTTCCTGCATTTGTTACTAGGTATTTGACTCATGCCTTTCCCTTTTTTAATTTTAATTTGTATTTCTCATCTTTATTTTTTATAAGCATGTCTAGTGCTGTACAAGAATTGGACTTTGACTAGTTGAGAATTTTAATACATTATTGAAACAGAGATGCCAACCTTGGAGACCAGCTTTCATAGTGATGGGCATGGCAGGGGGTGTGGTTTACAGGCGTTGCTTACTCGCTGGCTTTTTTGGGTGAAATACTTTTATTATTCTATTGAAAAACATTTATGAAGTTTCTTAAATACATGAACTTTCCATGGTATGTCTCAAACGATTTTGCAGTTAAGGCCATTTCTGCCTCTAAAATCTAGTCTTAGGGCTTCCAAGAAGGGAAAGTAAAAAACAAAAAAAGAAAGCAGGAAGATGGAAATAAAAGAAAGAAGGGATGATGTCAGAAGTTAAAGGAGAAAAGGAGAAAGATGGAGAGAATGTTGGAAGTGAAGAAAGAATGATAGAGATAATGTAATTAATGGAGAAATAAGTGAATGTGGAAATTGGAGAGAGGGAATAAAGAATGAATGGAATAGAGATGGAGGTGTGTGATTTTGGCTTCTTTTTGGCACTTCGCGGGTGACCGGGTGAGGGAGGCCGTTCAAAGGTGACACCCACAAAAATCGGGTGAGTTGGCGTCTCTGTTGAAATCAATTCTTGTTAATACATTAAGTGTTTTCTAAAATATTTAACATCTCTAGAGACAATTATCCAGGCCTAAAGCAAAAAGTAGGGTTAGGCAAACATCAGGAGAACCGAAGCCTTTACTGATCTACTATAGTGAGAGGCCAGCAACATGAGGTAAAAGCAGGCAGATAGTATAAATAATATAATCAGCAATAGCCAGTAACAAGAAGACTGAATAAGTGAAAGCAATTAGACACCTGAATCACAGTTCATCTGGGGAGGAGTACCGACTACTGCATGTGGCCTTGCCTATATCTATTTCCATACCTGCTCAATCAGTTCTTTGCAATTTTAGAAACTGGAAAGCACAATACTGACTTGTAGCAGGGGACTACCACAGTGCTTCTGGTTTACCTGAAGTGTTCTGTGAGTTTGTCATTTATTCAGCTAGGAACTTTTGTTATTTGGTTAAAGTGGGCCAAATCAATATCAATGATAGCATCTGCATGGAATTTAGAGATATGGATCTATAGTTGTAAGGCTTTGTTGGTGAATGGTGCATGATGCCAGCAGTTTTGGATGACCATATAGCTATGGTGGTATTGTGGATTAGTGTTTTAGCTTTGAAATGGAAGATATGTTACCACCTTCCGATATAAAAAATCTCCTGGTGAAGGCAGCATACTATAATATTATTGTATCACTGTTGTTTTTAGGCTGTTGTGACCCATTCTAAAGATACATTGTCACTTCCTATCCATGGTGAACAAACAAATATCAAGATAGGGCATAGGGGCAGTTATAGAGGAACATCAGATCTTTAGTTGGCCCTGGAGTCTGAGAGTGGAAACGGCCTGGAGATGGCCATATAAACATAGCTGGCCATCCCACTGTGCATGTGGGGTTCTGGTCCACCATATCTCCATTTGAGGCGCAAACCCACCATGCATTTGTAAATGGCTGGCGCTGTTACACCTCTCAGATCAGAACGGGGATGCTCACTCCATTCAGTTTGTTCGCTGCTCTGACGTCAGAACGACTAGCAGAAGCTGAATGGAGTCGAGCACACTGATTGGCTGCCTGTCCTGTGCTATGGGATTACCAGAAAGTGGTAGGGCCATGTCAATGTCCAAGATTTGCAATCTCAATGCATAGAAGTTGACCAGGCAATTTAATTTTACTGATTCTCATATGGAACTGCATTTCCTGTTTATGGTCACCAACCTTTCACAGAAATCAGATGGATGTTGCTAGACATTATTTTATTATTTTAGTGACAAAATTGAAAATTGAGATTTCCCCAGTAGTAAAACAGATCGTAAAAAGAATATTAACATTTTCCCTGGCCTATGTGAGAAACTCTGAAACTCTGAAATTGAACATTTGGTTGGCTTAGACTTTAATATAGTTTATCCCTGGCATCGCCTGCTATGGTTTCTGATAGTTATCAAATTAGACCATGGCACAGATTGATAGCTATTTAAACAGAAGTCTTCTGTACCTAGTAATTAATAACTAGAGCCGACCGAACCAAGTTCGGTTTGGGAGATTTCTTGAATTTCCCCAAGAAATTTGGCTTTGTTTGAACAGAACTTTTAATGAAAAAAGAAAATAAGCTTTTGGTGATGTCCTCATCCTCCGGTGCTGTCCCGCGTCAGTCTCCGCAGCACCCAGCAGCCCGGCTGGGCTACCAGCATCTCTGCTCCCTGCCGCAGGGGCATTTATACTGGGAATGAGCTGTGACATCACAGCTCAATCCCAGAATAAATAGCACCTCCCTGTGGTGGGGAGCCGAACTGTCAATAACAGTTGGAGAGATTGGCAGAAGCTGTTTGTGTACCTGTCTTTGGTCAATCTCTCTGGCTGTCAGAGACAGCAGTGGCAGATTGGCACAGGGTTGGGTCTGTGGAGACAAATGATTGATTAGAAGTAAGTATGGGGTTAAAACACAGCAGGGCATCCCAATTCAAGATTCCCCAGGGAGTGAGACTCAAACGGCCCTGGAGTGTTGTTTCAAGCACAGTGCAACCACGTGACTGTGGTGGCCAGTCAGAGCGCTCAATTTCTCCAGGGGACCAAGAAGAAAGGTAAGAATTCTCCCATTTAATGAAGTTAATGCGCAGGGGGGCATCGGCAATCACTCAGAACAACATCGATTTTGTGAAAGATAAAGTGACAAGGTGTTTTCTCTCAAAAAAAGTGAGAGGAAAAATTTCTCACGTGCTGAATCAACCCTAAAGTATCATCTTGGTCTTGGTCTGTGCATCACCCTGGCAACTCAATACCAATATAGTGTAATCCACACCATGTTTAAACTATATATTTACATTCAACCATATAGGATTACAAATACTTTTTGTATTCCTAGTGGCTACCAGTATCATGGCTCATAAATTCTGACTTCAAGCCATCTGCTGCAGCTATTATTATATGGACATACACTTCCTGTTAAATTATTCATATCAAGTAATGGCCAACATAGAGAAAACAATAAGATGCTTCCCAATACAACTACAAGAGTGAGTCCCTATTATAGAAGGAATGTTTAAGTGGACTTAATAAAGCCATAGCCATGTAAGCCCGTGCAGCTACATTGGTCCACAGGGATGGAGGTATCTCAATACCATTTTGCCTAAAATGATGTAATTATGCTTCTTGTGGACTGGTCCTTTATCATTATAACTCACACCAGTGACCTGCTAGGATCTGTTTTACATGTATATTCATCAAAGGACTTTAAACTTGCCACAATTCTCTCTTCTTATAATTACAACCAGACCAGTCTGTATAGATAATTTCAGCAACACTAGTGGAACCCTGTTTTTAGCCCATCTCATGATGCCAGAGGCTGCTACCATGTAGCAAGAGAATGTAAAAGACTGCTGCCTCCAATTGCACCAAAGGCATCTAAGGCAGAAGTTAGTGCAACAAAAAAACATTTTTTAGGCAAATTCCTGGCACCTAATTTAGGGCAACTGGTTTCTGGAGAGACGCCAACTTTTTATGCAACTTAGACAATCTAAAGCAGGGGTGCACAACATTTTTTGGTCTGAAGGTCGCATTGTCTTACTCTTACATTTCAAGGGGCTGCATTAAAATGGGCAATGAGCAATGGTGAGGTGGGAAGAAGAAGGCAGAAGTGAGAGTTGAAGAGTTTAGCAGAGGTAGGGTGGGGATAGGGGAGGTGGGACAGCTAGCAAAAAAATACAGACCATAAAGGACCCAAACCAAAGGTGAGGGTAGATCTCATAAATCACAGACCACACTATTGGTTTCAAAACCCTTTCCAAGGGGTTAACACAATGCTGGCAGCTATTCCCAGCATTAATTGTTTAGATGCTATGTTTGCAGTAATGCATAAGAACACTTAAAATACAATGCCCCTGCAACCTATTAGCAACATGTGTTTCACCCACTTCTACAGAAAAGTCCTTCAGTGCCTCACTTCCTGTTTCAGGAAAAAATGCTGCATTGCCTCTAGTGGCACGCCATGTGCACTGAAGGCAAGGCAAGGTCAGCCTTTCAGCTTAGAATTCAGGGTGCTGAAGGGCGCAGGTTGTGCATCTATGCGTTTACACTAAACTTAGCCTTGATTGACCATACTGTAGTTTTTAGATGTGTAATAAGTACGAGTAATAATTTCTTACTTAATTATTGGCAGATATCTAAATCTCTACTGGAATTTAGGTAAAACCATTTCATAGATTTTTAAATATGTATGCACATTTAGGATTTAGCCAGCCAGTTATTGATATTTGTACTAAGATTGAATTCTTTAGAATATGATACAGCAATTTCTCTCATTGAAGCATTAAAATGTAAAATGATCGATCTATCTGGCTTTGCAGTCAGCGCCACCACAAACACTGACATCATCTTGCAGCTTCCCTACGCTGAATTATTCATCACTGATGAACCAAAATAGTCCTTACTCCTCTCAGTGCAACTAGGTCACATAGATTAAGAATACCTGTACACATATATACATACTTAGTTCATTCACCAGCAACTAATTTAGTCTGCACAAAAATTAATGTCCTCTCTATGCTTAGAGGGATTTTTCAGGAAAAGGTTAAAAAAAAATAAACAGCATCTTACTTTACTGAGCGTTCCTCCAACACTGGGCCTCCTCTTAGCTCCGCACCCTGAATGAGGCGATATACTTCCTTATCTGCCTGTCTAGCGCCACCCTACCAATGTGGGCCACTAAAACTAGCTTGAGGAGCTAGTCCAGACCACACCCCCTCTGTATTGATCAGAGCTGCCATTTAAGCCCAGCTAACTCCTCCCTCTTTCCTCTTGACCCAGCATCCTCCAAGCAAGCTTTCTCACTCTCAGCAGTGCCCCGCCCATTATGCTGATTATTACGCAGCATCACAGCTCCAAGGGCCACGCCCACATGCTTCAGAAGAGATATCATGAGGTAAAACTGTAAACCTTGATATCTCTGCCATTTCTTCTTCAATTTAAAAACTATAAACAGCTCAGGACAGGGCCAAACATAGCCAGACACAATGGTCTAACAATTGCCTATGCCTTAAACTTCCTTTTAAAGACTTGTACACTTTTTCGTTCATTTCATCTATATAATTCATAGTAAAATGGTTAAATGCCATGCATTTGATATAATAGATTAAAAGGATCATATTAGACATAAAGCATAGACCCAGTTCAAAAAATTAGGTAAAATCTAATTAGACTTAATGAACAGAATTATGCATGTACAGAAGCCATAGGAAGGCTATGTGATTTTGTGTCAGCAATGCTTTTTTTTAGATAACCTAATCTTTTGTATATCTTTGAAACTGTTTACTGCGCCTATTATAGCAGATCTCGAGTCAAAACTGACTTTAGGCCCCAAATGAATCCAGTTTTAGGATGCCCCTTCGGTTAAAGATCCATAGTAAGCCAAAATTAGTCATGTGATTCTGTATAATGGAAACATCTGCCCACTGCAATAACTCATGTCTCCTATTGGAGGAGCTGCATCTCCTCCAGCCACAAGCTCTCTGTTTAGCATTGTTAGGCACTCTGACATCAAGCATGCACACACAAGCTGAATGGAATCAGTGCCATTGATTCGCCGGCGGTCTGCACATGGAAGCAAAGGAAAGGCGACTTTACGATTGGCGGGATACACACAGTGGGGCATCTGAAAGGTGGAAGCCCCATACGTAAAGATTAAAACCCAGGAGTGAGGAATCCGTACCTCATGAGCCTACCTGACATCGCTGGGTTCACGTGCTATGGTCCCTTGATACAGGCTGTTAAGACTGTGATCGGCTTTGGGGCTTTTCACTATCACCAGTGAGCAGAGCCCTACTAGTCCCATAGGAATAATACCAGCTCTGTTTGATATAGCCCAGGTCTATTAATGGTATTATATCGTGTCAGAAGCCAGGAATAATGTATATTATAACTGAGGAACACAGATGAGTAAAGTTATATATTTAATCACTTTAAGAGTACACTAGACAAACTATATACATACAATAAATAGATGCAATACAGAGCAGAAGGGCAAATACAAGTGGGTGAGTTACAATTAGAGCAACATATTTCAGTGCAGACACAATGATGCAGATGGCCACAGGTACCCTTGTTCCCAGTCCCTTCCAACACTTGGTGTGACCTCCCACCGAAAAAAGATAGGAGGGCCTGGATTCTTCAGACAATTTATAAACAGATGAGACACTTCACCCTCTCCCCCGGGGATGGGTCTTGATCTCCTCCCCCTGGCATCTCCCAGCTAAAACCCCCTAAAATGTGTCATAATTTTCGTTAGAGAGACGATCCTGGATCGAGGGTCCTTTGAGACTTAGGCCCCCTGTGGGGGCACTGATGAGCATTAGTTGTGCAATTTAAATAAGGTTGGTTTGTCCCTGAGCCAACCAAGAGAGATGGAATATTATATTTCTATTTCCTCACACCAGGATAGTAAAAATCCTCGATTTTGTTCCACTTTAAGAACAGCTTGTTTTGTGTTTTCCATGCTTTTATTAAAGTGGGTCAAAACCCAGATAACCCACCACATGCCCAGTTGACAGCCCTGTGACATTTCACCCACTTCCATGCTTTCAGAGAATCTGCTCAATATCTAACTACTGCAGATCGCCACTAATCAGCCTCTGTTCTGCTTTAAACAAAAAACGGGCATTTGACTTTCCAGGCATTTGGGATGTCCCGCTGTGTAAAACCCCCCAGTTTGCCCATAAAAACGTATCTGTCCAGGCTCCATCAGAAGATTTGGGCTCTTGTCAAATGAGAGCAGCCTGCCAAGACTACGTCATTTGGAAGGTGGCTCATTGTACGAGAGCCCATGCATGTGCCATTGGAGCAGGGAAAGATGAGCAGGTTTCACACAGCGGGACATCTCAAGTCAAGATGCCCCAGAGAAAAGCCAGTGATCATTTTGCCCTGTGTGCACACCTTATAATGTCCATAAAAATAGGTACGCTAAAGCCTTTTCTTATTGGCATCAGTGCTGTTGCAGACATGTGCTCGCGATTACCCCGTCTATGGAAATCCAATAAAATGCATGTTGGAAGACGAATATGACATAGAGTCTAAATGGGGCCCAATGTTTGAGTGACTTTAGTGGCACCTTTAGAACAAAGGCACACAGGTAAGTTAGGGTCTGCATTATCTCCGACAACCCTTTTACTTTAATTTTTTATGCAGGTTCCCTTATCTTACATCTGTGCACCATGGAAGCACAGTTTGCTCCTCTTCATATTACTTCCACAATTAGGCTCGTGTTCATTTTTCATTAAGCTCATTTTTAAATTCCACCAGTATCAGGGGAGAAAAGGGTAAGGCATAGTTGATTTTTTTAAAGATGTGCAGGACTGTAAAAGTTTAAGTTGATGTGAAGAAAGCTTTACAAATGTTTCTGTTCTAAAGGTTCTGAGCAGTGGTGGGTTGGGGACAAAAATCAGTCTGGGATTTTGTTGGTCCTCCAGCCCATGAATTGCAAAACCTGAACCTGATTGCCCTCCAAGGCTGGGGTTATAGCATTCCATGGACATATGGACAAATTACGAGTACTGTAGATAACTTGGCAGGGGTGGGTATAGTCTCCCAACATCCATGAATTTGAGCCTCTAGTATTGGCTTAGAACCTGGGCTGCGGTTTGTTGGCTTGGAGGGTACAGTAGGCCGGTACAGGGAGACTGAAAAGACAACTAGGGAGGAAGAAATTAGCTACAGGTGTAACAAGCAGCAGCCCAACCAGCCCCAAGCAGGGCAGCCTACTGGGAATTCTTCCAGGTCTCGCTGTGGCTAGGCTGCCCCTGGTTCTGAGGAACACTGTAGAGCAGGGTTTCCCAACTTTTTTAATCAAGTACCACTTTCTATTATTTATATACCACATGGGTGCTATATATGGGTTGTCAATCACCTAAAACATTGTTACAGATGCACATAACAAAATGCACACCTTTTGGAGCTGTTTTAGATAAAGTATAGCTGGAAGCAGATCCTTTTGTTGTACAGGTCAGTTCGCAACCTTTCCAAGTACCAGCCTGATAAGATTAGGACCATCTGAAGCTGCTGTCTGTGAAATGCTAAATAATGTCTGTGTGGGTAAAATACAATCTACCAGGGCCATGTATTGTCAGACTCCTTAGCTAGATGGCCTGTAGTTACATCCTTGCACCGAACTGTTGAAAAGTCCAGTTACATCAATTAAAGGCAAACCTGCAGAAACGCCTGTCTTTTAAGAGGCAATTTATGCAAAACACATGCACCTAGCTGACGCACAAACAAAATTTTTCTCTTCTTTAGACTAGAGAGGGGAGATTTTATTTGCTGTATATTAAACAGGATATGTATCTTACTAAATCTTGCCGTCTCTTCTTCTGAGACAGTATTTGTGATAGGTACTGTAGAAGTCTACAGTAAACTGGAACTTCAGCATAATTTAATGAAAAGCCCAAACCCTTAAAAAGCAGCATCTACGATTAATGTATTATATGTTTTTAGCCACTTACTTATTACTCTTTCCCCCACTGGGCTGCAACTCTGTTCAGGACTCTAGGATACGGGCGCCGCCAACTTGCTTCAGCAGCATCACATACTGTGGAGAGGAGGGGGGGAACTGCAGGGGGCAGGTTATAGCTGTGCTTTGCACAGACAGAGCAGAGCTGAGGTCAGGAAAAGGACAACAATCCCAGAATACAGATCTGCACAGTCAGAAGACGCTTCCTGTCTGCAGGCAGTCTGAGACTCTATAGTTACCATCTTGGATGTTTAGGCTCAGAAAATGCACTAGGTGCAGGTAGGATGATTTTTAATGTGGGCAATCTGTATGTACAGGGTGGGGGAAACATATAAGATATGCTCTTATTTAGGGTGAAGGTTCGGTTCAAATCATTCTGCAACAGTCTCAAGGTGATAGTTGGTGTTTGAATTTGATGGAGCTTCTGTCTGATAAACATCCAACATAATCCTGGATTTTTACTGTGGTGCAATTTTGTACTATGAAGCTAAGACAAAAAAGTCAAACCTATCTGCAAATATGAGCTATTAAATGGAATGTCCATATGGGGATGTGAACATAGTACACAGGTATGTGTAGATTTTGAAAGAAAATATTCCTCCTGTGTTTTAAATGTCGCAACAACGTCTAGTGTCTTTTAGGCTCTTTACAGAAAAAGAATTCTTACACAACCAGAACTGCAGTGGTCCCAGCAGAGTTAGAATGCTGCGGTAGGAAAGCAGTAAAGAATAAGATGTATGGAAGAGGTTTGAAAGATTTAGGCCATTATTCCCCAAGATGAAGAACCTCGCCCTCTCACTTTTAATTCATTTTGAGAAGGCAGTTTTGGGGTATGTGAACATAAGGTAATGATAATTGCATAGACAGTAATGGGGACAGAAGTTTGGCTCATGTTATTAAATGACATTTCCAGGCAGGCAGATTTTGTTTTCATTCTTTATCATTTACAGTATCAGCGGTCTATAACTGATGTAGCATTTATCATACCAACATGCCCTAAATATTTCCTGAGATTGTTTATTTCTTGGGTATTTTAATCAATTAATTATTCGTTTTAAAATGTTAGCACCTTTCTATAGAAACAAGAGATCACTCGTCCTATTCTGACAGATGACAAGAGAGTTGTACCAGACGTGGATGGTTGTATCAGAGGTACAGGGGAAGTCTTTGGGATACCAGGAGATTTCATAGCCTATTATACTGATTAAAATCTTTTGTAATTAACAAGTGGGAGACATGGTATAGAGATGTTGGCTATTCTTATTGCTCTGTAGCTTCTAAAGGTCATTCACAGACCCAATAAACTGCGCTGGTGAGTGGGTGCACATCTTCCGTAGACATTCTGCTCACTGCAGTTTTGACACCCCTGCGCCCTGGGGCATCGGTTCTGGGGCCATCTTACCACCCCTGAACAGTGCCTCTGTGACTTGAGACTGCAGCGCCTCAGCTTATTACAGAGAAATGCTGCCCCCCAGCCAAAGTCCTGAATCAGCAGCAGTCCCTACCCAACCTGACTTCACTGGAGAAGATTGTGGTTGGCTCCTCATCTATCCGGTTTCCCCACCTCCAACCCTTCATCTGCTACTGCATGGCCAGCAGTTCCAGTCTCAGCAGCGATCTGCCCCTCTCCAACTTTCCAGCCTCAGTATATTGATAAGAGAGAGGTGAATTCTGCTTACAGCACCCCACTCATGCCCATGCCCTCCACGTGTTTCTTTGTAGGTAAATTCTCCAGAATTCTATTTGTGGCTCTATTCAGTGGTATCACAACCTCCCTCTTCCTATTGGTTCTGCCTCGAACTATGTCCACTCATCTTGCAGCTTTCATTGACTGCAGCATGTTTTTTTAGAAAGAGTTGGAACATCAGAGCCGCGGTGGGATGGATATACATCCTGCCTGAGGGACAAACCTTTCCGGGTAAATGTCAACTACTGTATTTTTTCTGCAGAAAATGCTCACATAAGAAAATGATCTTTGATGTCAAAGACTTATGGCCTCAAGTTATGATTACAGTGTTGTAGAACCAACTGATTCTAGATGAAGAGGTGGGTTCTTTCCAAAGATTAGTTTTGCAGCTTAGAGCAATTGAAAGTGTCAGTAGGAGATATTCTAACAGTTTCTTAGCACTTGCACATTCTGCCAGCACAAGGTATTTTATCTGAATATTGCAGTATATCAAAACAAAATAAAAAGCCATTCATCAACTTCAGGGAAGGTACATTATAAATTGGAGTAGGAGTAAAGTTTGACGGCTGTTTCGACCTTAATATTTTAAGAAAAAAATGTTCTGTCTGCTGCATTTTTATTAGCTAGACTGAGAGATAGTCAAAGCAATTCAAAATTCCCTTTTAATCTCACTAAGAGGTGGGAAATACCAAGAAATGCCATACACAGAAATGGTGTTTCCTCTCGTTGTGCTCATTACCATGCATTTCATGTAAAGCATGGAGAATGTAGATATAAAGCATGCAGATAAACTGGTGATGACAGTACCCCAAAGTATTATCTTTTATTGTAAAAAGTTATATATGTAAACAAACTATCTAAAGAACACTGTCTGCTGCAGAATAAGGGATGTCCATGCTTAGTCTCTAAAAAATAAATGAAAGCTGGTTGCAATGAAGAAAAGCACTGTATGTTCAAAAAGCATCTTCCTTTGCTCAGCCACTATAAGCATCAATAGTCCATAGGAAATAGGGGGGAATCGGGATACAGATGACATGAGAAATGGAGGGCCCCCATCATTCGCTTCTGCAACAGGATCCTTGACATTTCATCTTGATTGGTCCATCGCATATCATAAACGTATGATCCCACCAGGCTATACAGTGTGACAGAACTAATCTCCATTAGAATGTTGTGCTACTAACATTTTTTGTTTCAATACAACTTAAATTCTCAAATGCACACTGAAGAAACTCCATATAGAGAAAGTCCAAGTCATGCCGAGAACAGTAATATAGGCATGACATAAAGACAATTCATTCTAGGTCCTCCACCAATGTGTTTTGTCTGTATAGACTTTCGCTTAAGCTAAGCCCAAGACCTGGATGCAAGTCATGACTGCTTATATCCAGACTTGAAATAATATATAGCTCTGGTAAGTACATTTGTGTACCTGGTGGTGGCATCACAAGAGCGTTGTTTTATAATCGCGGCAGTATAACTTTGGTGAATTCATTTAACAGGACCTAGAATGAACTGTCTGTGCTCCATTCCTTATTTTACCATTCTCAGTATGACAAAACATCCAACACAGACTTATAAAACAAAGAAAAAAAAGGATCACATGAATAGTGTCATACAAGCGTAGAGGTAATAAAGGGTCACAAAAATCATAGGCCCAGGGGAAAGGTTAGATAGATGGTGAACTAACAGCAGAGGATATGACAATAACAATATTGTCAATAGAGATTAAGAGAGACACAGATACAAGAACAGATTTGATGGCGCTAGTTAGTATGCCAAAGGCTGAGACATGTTCAGAAGGAACAGTGGGGCTGGAAAAGCTGACAGAGATCAGCGCTAATCACAATAATATACTAATACCTTATAGACAACAGGAACAAGACAAGAGGCAACAGGAAGATAAAAGAGAACAAATATAACATGACAGAAGTGAAATCCAAGAAAGGCAGTAAATCATAGGACAGAGTGGCACATAAAGATTTCACACAGACAAAAGAGAGAATACACACAGATATCAGATATCATATGCTGATCATTATAGCACAAACACAAAATACTCCAGCAACCTGAAGAAACAGGGAACCACCAGGGAAGAGGATTTATAGGATGGATCCTGAACTGCTACCAGAGAATCAGGTACACCATGCGGCAACTGTTCTGCGTTTAGATAATGACTAGGAATTATAGTTGGGCCTTCAATTTGAAGGATAATATTAACCTTTTTCTTCTACTCAAGTACCCCAAACAGGCCACAAATTTTGGACCTCCACAGAAATACACAGGTGAAGTAATTCAAGCTTCAGCAGAACTACACAGCTGCCTTATAAAAATATGACCTTTTGGGACTACATGAGGACAGGGTTCAGAAACACCAATATAAACCACATTATCAGGGTGCATGCACTACGTGGAGGGGTGCTTGGGATACCACAGGCCTGCACATGCTCTGTGGGCGCAAAATTAGGAAAGATTTGTGGCAATCTGGCTCCGAATAAAGCCTTATGTGATTTTATTTAATAAGTAACACAGTTCACAAAACTCTTTTATAGTAAATATTAGATTTTTCCATTACACTTGGAAATGATGGAGCCCAACAAAAGGACAAGTGATGAGGATTCTAATTAAGCTAGTTTCAGTTTGCTCCTTACCTAAATATAGCATATTGATGTTTATCTTGGCCATTGTACACAGCATTTTATCTTCCTTTGAAAAATGGTTGGAAATTTGCTGATAGGGATTATTATTTTTTATGCACTACTGCATACATTGCACAAAGGCCTTAGTCTTCACTCTGAGATTAAAGGTATTCTCTGTTATATCCCTTATGATAAGCATTGCACAGTGTACTGCCAAACTGTTTCCTCCAATATTAATGTGGCCTTATTATTTTATTTTAGGCTAACAGTGACATGGGGGGGATATTCTGCCTTAAAGCTGAACCTAAAGCCAGTGCCGGGAGCGAGAGCTGCAGCTGTCCCCCTTCTCCTTTCTCCTCCCAAGAGCTGCGGCTGCCTCCCTTCCTCCTCTTTCCTCCCGGCACGTGACGGGAGTGAGAGCTGTGACTACCCTCCTCTTCCTCCTCTTTCCTCCCGGCACGTGACGGGAGTGAGATCTGTGACTAACCTCCTCTTCCTCGTTTTTCCTTCTGGCCAGTGCTGAAAGCGAGAGTCGCGGCTGACCCCTCTCTTCCTCCTCTCTCTTCCCAAAAGCTGCGGCTGCCCCCCACTTCCTCCTCTCTTCTACTGGCTGGCACCCTCCTCCTGTCTCCTCCTGGCCGGTGCAGGGGGAGGGAGAGCAACAGAGCCCCCACCTTTATAACTGTGCCACCTTCATCCTCTTGTGAGTGCACATTTGGGGTGCACGCATGCACTTTGGAAGTGCGGGCATGCACTTTAGGTGTGTGTGTATGAACTTTGGGAGTGCACGCAAGTGATTTGGGAGTGTGCACATGTGCTTTGGGATGTGGGCATGCACTTTGGAAGTTCAGGAGTGCATGCATGGTAGTGTGCGCAAGTACATTTGGAAGTGCGTGCATACACTTTGGGAGTGCGGAAGTGCATGCATTGTGGTGCACGCATGCATTTTAGATTGCAGGCATGCGCTTTGGGAGTGCATGAGTGTGCACTTGGAGTGCGTGCATGCACTCTCGGAGTGTCTTGCGCTTTGGGAGTGAGGGAGTGTGTGCATGGTTGTGTGCACAACTACCTTTGGGAGTGCGTGCATGCACTTTGGAAGTGTGCACAGAAATGCTTGGGAGTGCAGACATTCGCTTTGTGAGGGCGCGCTTGTGCTTTGGGAGTGCCTAAAGCAAGTTCTTGGGCTCTTTATGCTGAATATTATTCAGCATCACAGATCCAAGGGCCACGTCCACCTTTTTCAGAAGTTAAATCATTAAGTGACATTATAAACCTGTTAGGGCGAGCGCTGCACGCCCGTCTCACAGCAAGTCACTTACCTCCATGGCTGCATGCAGCCGTCATCCATCTTGCAGCACTTCCTCATGGCTGCATCCAGCTGCCGCCCTTCCCCCCATGTTTCCTCCTCACATGCTCAGGTGCACGCACGTCTCCGTCCACTAGAGGGCGAGCGCACTGGATTCCTGAGATTTAATGGGCCTGTACAGCACTGATTGGTGTTTGGTCATCCAATCCTGCATCCTCTTCCCCTATTTAAAGAGGCACTTCCTTACTTCAGTGCCAGATCTTGGTCTCTCCATGCTTGTTGAAAGTCAGACATTCTTGGATTGCTCACCCGCCTGTCTGTCCCCGATTCTGAACCTTTGCTGCCTGTCCCGACCTCTGCCTGTCCCCGACTCTGAACCTTTGCTGCCTGCCCCGACCTCGGCTACTCACCTTTACCGCGAACCTGTGCTGCCAGCCCCGATCTCTGCCTGTACTTACTACGCCTTTTGCCTGCCACTTGTGTACCTAGCTGAACCTCGGCTGACTGTGGGACTGGGCCGCTGTTGGGGGGTAGCGACCTGGGGGTCACTTGCTGCACAAGACCAACCTGCTTTGCGGTGGGCTCTGGTGAATACCGGTGGCCCCTTAGACTCCGCTCCCCTGACACGGTACCCGCCATCGGTCCCACAGTTAAAGCGGATCCACACCCGAGTTCGCTCCACCCGGTCCATGACAGCAAGATCTGGCCATGGATCCCGCTGAGGTGCCACTGCCTAACGCCTAAGAATTGCTCACTGTAGTGGCTATGCAGACTCGCCAAATCAACCAGCTCGCCGCCATAGTTCAGCAATTACTAACAATCCTGCAGCAGCAATTGCCACCTTCCGCTCCGGTGTCGCCGCCACCTGTAGCACCTCCAGCTAGAGTTTGTCTCTCCTTGCCGGCTAAATTTGATGGGGATGCCAAGTCATGCCGAGGTTTCCTTGCCCAGTGTTCTCTGCATCTGGAGATGTTGGTGGACCAGTTTCCCACTGAACGAGCCAAAGTGGCCTTTATTATTAGTCTGCTTACAGGAAAGGCCCTGGCCTGGGCCACTCCATTATGGGATCGCAATGAACCAGTGACTTCCAACTTACATGCCTTCGTTTCTGAGTTTTGCCATGTCTTTGAGGAACCAGCCCAGGCCTCATCGGCAGAAGCAGCCCTGCTTAACTTGGTCCAGGGCGACCGGTCTGTTGGCGAATATGCCGTACAGTTCCTCACCCTGGCGTTAGAATTATCCTGGAATAATGAGGCCTTGTGTGCCTCCTTTAAGAAAGGACTTTCTAGCCATATTAAAGATGCCCTAGCGGCACGTGATTTGCCTTCGTCTTTGACTGATCTTATTCGCTTGGCCACACGCATCGATGTGCGTTTTTCTGAAAGGCGAGAGGAACTCCGCCTGGGAAAGAACTTCGAGTGCCCTAGGAGGGCTTCACGTCTGGCCCCTGTTTTCCAACATCCACCTTTGCCCGCACATGTGCCTTCCACTGAGGAGGCTATGCAGGTGGACCGATCTCGCCTAACTCCGTTGGAGTGAACTCGTCGAAGAAACGAGAACCTTTGTTTGTACTGTGACAGCTCCGAGCACTTCTTGAAAGACTGTCCTGTTCGCCCGCCACGGGCGCACCTAGTAAGGGTGGGAGAGGCATCCCTGGTTGGGTGTGCTACCTCTTCACGCCTTATGGTTCCAGTGCAACTCTCCATTTCTGCTAACGTCTCTGTGAATTTGTCGGCTTTTCTGGATTCGGGCTCCGCGGAAAACTTCATCGGGGCCTCTTTGATTGACAAGTATAATATCTCTGTGAATCGCCTCGCAAGGCCTCTAGTTATTGCTTCAGTCAATGAAGATAGACTTGATTGCATCGTGCGATATCGCACAGTACTGCTCCTTTTGAAGGTTGGACCCGACCATCAGGAGAGTATTGAGTTCTTCGTCCTCCCCAGTAGCACTTCTCCAATTCTTCTCGGCCTACCTTGGCTTCAACGTCATGACCCCACGCTTGACTGGAATACTGGCGATTATTAAGTCATGGGGCCCAGCCTGCCCCAAGAGGTGTTTTGGACCCATTCCTGCCAAGCCTGCTCCTGTCACTGCTCCCTCCGCCCTGGTACAGGCACCAGCCGGAGAGGCCTTTGTATCTCCTCGCCAATACAGCAAAGTCTTGAAATTAGAACCTGAAGAGAACATTCCGGTTCATAGTCTCATCCCTGACTTTCTGGGTCCCAAGAAGAGGGGGAGACCCAAGGGGGGGGTACTGTTAGGGCGAGCGCTGCACGCCCGTCTCACAGCAAGTCACTTACCTCCATGGCTGCATGCAGCCGTCATCCATCTTGCAGCACTTCCTCATGGCTGCATCCAGCTGCCGCCCTTCCCCCCCATGCTTCCTCCTCACATGCTCAGGTGCACGCACGTCTCCGTCCACTAGAGGGCGAGCGCACTGGATTCCTGAGATTTAAAGGGCCTGTACAGCACTGATTGGTGTTTGGTCATCCAATCCTGCATCCTCTTCCCCTATTTAAAGAGGCACTTCCTTACTTCAGTGCCAGATCTTGGTCTCTCCATGCTTGTTGAAAGTCAGACATTCTTGGATTGCTCACCCGTGTACCGACCTCTGCCTGTCCCCGATTCTGAACCTTTGCTGCCTGCCCCGACCTCGGCTACTCACCTTTACCGCGAACCTGTGCTGCCAGCCCCGATCTCTGCCTGTACTTACTACGCCTTTTGCCTGCCATTTGTGTACCTCGCTGAACCTCGGCTGACTGTGGGACTGGGCCGCTGTTTGGGGGTAGCGACCTGGGGGTCACTTGCCGCACAAGACCAACCTGCCTTGCGGTTGGCTCTGGTGAATACCGGTGGCCCCTTAGACTCCGCTCCCCTGACACGGTACCCGCCATCGGTCCCACAGTTAAAGCGGATCCACACCCGAGTTCGCTCCACCCGGTCCGTGACAAAACCTTAATATCTCTGACATTTTATACTCAACCTAAAAATGGAAAACAGTTTAGGACAGTGCCAAATGTAGGCCGACGCAATGGGATAACAATTGCCTTTTCCTGAAATATGACTTTAAAGTTATCCTCTGTGACGGTACAAATGGTGGTGGGGTTCTACTTTAACATCAATTGCTGCCTGACTTGTCCCCACTGGTCTTTTGACACTCTGTGCCGCCAGGGACTAATATCTCCATAGCACACATATGTCTGCTTAAAGCCCATGTCTAGACACACATTAACTTTCTCCCCTCTTATCCCCCTTGGAGTATAAATAATTGGAGGTCATGTGGGGTAGCGAGCCGGCAACCATGTGGGTATGGAATAAGGCAATACATATGGGTATGTGCAGTGTGGTACTGAATGTTGGGATGTCATCACTGGGGAGGTAAAAGTTGGGTTTAGGTTCTGAGGTCCACTTGGAGTGGACTTCATCTTTAAAAGTTCAGAGGCTAAGCCTGTCCCACATTGATATGCTTCTTCTAAGAACATTTGAAAGGGACTTGCACACTATTATGTGCACTGCTGCAACCAAACACCTCTCCCACAACTCCCAGTAAGTGATACATTTTACTCGACTGGAAATTGACAGAAACACAATAGCAGCCACTGCCTTATACTGCTTCAGTGTTCCCTGCAACTTCCGGTCTCTCCATGGATAAATGATATCACTGGGCGGTAGTAGAAAAGGTGCTTAGATGCAGAGCGGACCCGTTATCAAGGTTGGCTCACAACAAGTTTTTCATTTGGGCCCACTGTGTATTTGTGTGTTTGTCACCCCTCTTCTAATGCGTCTCATAAAAATATCTATATGGCTTATAAAATAAAAGAAAATGATTTGCAGTTAGTAAGCCCATTGCTTAAATCGAAAAATTGGCCTAGGAAGAAAGAAGGATAAACACTCTGATAGTGAAGTGGTTAAATATATGTTTTTACATAGATGTAGTGTGGAGGCTTCAACTGCATGCTTTATAATAGAAACAGACAATGCATGAAACACTTGGCATTGTTGAGATTTACTAAAGGCAATTCTAATAGACAGGGTTAGAGGATGTCAGGATAGTATAATTGTGCTGTGACTGGTAACATGTCAGACAATGCAAGTGCAGTGAACAAGTTCAGTTTTCCACAGAAAGCAAAATATATAAAACATATGAAAAGAGGTAATTCACTTTCAAAATCAGAAATAAGAGGAACTACCAAACAGTAGAAGCTGCATGTTTTCATGGCGATTCTCCCTTTTTTATATCAAATCAAAATGACAAATGTAAAAATGGCGCCTGTTTTGACGTTTGACTTACAAACGTGTGTCTGCTTTTCAATTTGGAAAGGCTTGTTACAAATTGCAATATATGGACTGCTTACACACTTTACATTCACACAAATGTATTTATGTAAATATTGCAAACATTTTCTGCAGCATTTAACAGGGTACATCAAAGCCCTTTGCCCTCAGATGAGCTCCAAAGTGAGTGTATCCAGCATACATTCATTTTGAAAGTGTTAAAAAACTATAAAGAAGAAAATAAACAATGTAAGCCACAGGACAGAAAGACTGATTGTCAAAACTAACCCCATAATTCTCTGTAGCAGTAAAGGATACAAACCTGTCTGAAACACATGGAGGGGCAGATATAGAGGGAATCAATGGGAAAGCAAACTTAAAGCGGTCCTTCACCCTGAATAAGAGCCTATCATATATGTTTCCCACACCCTGTGCCTACAAATTGATCACATTAAAAATCCTCCCACTTGCATCTACTGCATGTTATGAGCCTTTAAACATCCAAGATGGCGGCTCATGGAACATCAGGCAGCCTGCAAACAGGAAGTGTCTTCTGACTGTGCTGCTTTGCATTCAGGGATTGCTGACCTTTTCCTCACCCAGCTCTGCTCTGTCTGAGCAAAGAACAGCTATATCCAGCCCCCTGTACTTTATCCCACTCCTCAGTAAGTGTGATGATTCTGAGTCAAGATGGCGGCGCCCGTATCCTAAAGTCCTGAATAGAGTTGCAGACCAGTGGGGGAAAGAATAATAAGTAAGTGACTAAAAATGTATTAATTTTAGATGCTGAGGAATCATTTTCTAAGGGTTTGGGCTTTCAATAAATCCTGGTGAAGGTCATGTTTAGTAAACCTCTTCTTTGCTTCCATATTCACAGAGGAACCTGATATATCTGGTTTATGCAGAGAAAAAAACAAAATGTTTCATTAAATGTCACATGTTTAACCAAATAAGAAGTGCAGCACTGCTCTGAACATATTAAAATAGACAAATCCCCAGGTCCAGATGGCATACATCCTAATGTTTTAAGCAAATTAGACAATATGGTGCCAATATTTAAAAAAGGTCTAAAGGGGGACTTGGGAACTACAGAATGGTAAATGTAAGATCTTTGGAGGGCAAGCTGTTTAAAGGTTTTCTGGGAGATGCAATCTGTAAAAAGGACCCTATTATTCTTTATCAGCACAGTTGAATGAGGAATCACTCCTGCCAGACAAGCCTGATCAGCTTTTATTAGGAAATAAGTACAAGCCTACTTCAGGGGGAATCTATGGGTATCATTTATCTTGACTTTTCTAAAGCATTTGATACTGTGCCACATAAAAGACTGGTACAAAAGATGAGAATGCTTGGACTAGGGTAAAACGTGTGTACATGTGTGAGTAATTGGCTATATGAAAGGAAACAGAAGGTGGTTATCAACAGTATAAACACAGAAAGCTACCTAATTACTACCTACTATAGTACACTGTGAGGTTGATTCAGCACCATTTGCAAAATGTTCCCTTTATTTGAGAGGGAATGGCACTTTTGTCTTAAAAAACACAATTTTCATACCTGTTGCTGGATTGTTCCTTCAATTTAGAACTAGGTGTAAAAATGCACTACGTTTTTATTTGGTAAAATGTGCCATTCCTTTCCATTGTCTACCTAGGGTGGATTCGGCAGCAGGTGGAAGACTTCTATTTATTTTTTCCAAAAGTTAACTTTTTAAAAATAGCACAGAATAGACCATTATGTCACTTTACTAACTAATTGAAATCTGTAATTTAGACTGTCAGTCAGAAGTGAGGGTACTGATAGGGGGGCAGTTGGTAGCGAGGATTGGAGAATCAGCAAGGCACAAGGGTAATCACAGGAGGCTTCGAAGTAAAGGAAGGTAGGTCTTCAAGGGTGGATGTGTCAGGAGTGAAATTGTGTGTAGTCATGCAAGGTTAGTTAGGAATGGAGGTAATCACAGGGCTTGCCCTCTCCTAGAAACAGCCCTGACACTACTTCACTCAAAATTATACCACAGGTAGGCCGTTACACCACACCTAATGGCAGATTTATTAAGGCTTAAGGTTTTTCCTTTTGCCCAGAGTGTATACAGAGACACAAACCTGACGCATTCCTGCTGCGTAATTTTTCTCCAGTCCTGCACTTACCACTGACCATTTTCCCCAAAACACTTTGACACAGTCAGTTATCCAAGTCCAGGTGTGTTCAGAAGAATGATAGGTTCTAAGTGCAGGGCTGGAGAAAAATTACCCCGCAGGAAAGGGTCAGGTAAACATCCCTGTCTATATGTAACTTCCCCTCATGCTATGTAGTATGTTTATGTCAGCAGTAAGTTTTTTTTAATGAAACCATTTCACCATATCTCTTGACTCACATATAAAACCAGATGCCATACAGCTGAAAAAATTGAACCGTAATTGTAATGAAAACCTGCTCAGATGTCAAATGTGTACATTAGGGGTTTTCAGGTCATAAATGGACACAGACACCAAGCATCCATCTACTTCCACAATTACTATTAAATAATTGCAGTTAAGCCATTGTGATTGTTATTTAAAAGGCTTGCATCACTGCTTTCGACTATGTCTCCCTTTTGGGAGGTAAACAAATTAATAAATCTAAATTAGCCTGATTATTTAATGAAGCTAATACATAATATATAGATGCCCGGGATTATAGGGTGTAGTCGCTTCTCTCTACAATTAGAGCTTGTCATGCTGTCTGAGGAGAATACATTTGCTAATGAGAATTATTGGGATCAGGGAACAGCTGCTCTAATGAGCTGACAATGCCAGATCCAGTCTGCGGGATCAATTTTCAGGAACATGATGTAACACTAATGAGACTCCACCGTCTGCCGGCAACATGGAGGAAGACCACCATTTTCTCTTACAAACCAGGGCAGCTTTTCCTTGTTGATTTTCCAAAAACACATATACTGTAACTGCAATTCATTGGAATTTTACATCTTAAATCTCTCTTTGCTTTAACACATTAACCCTTTAACTGCCAGCCTACCTGGAGATTTTGTCACCCTCTGTTGCCAGACCATTTTCAATATTTTGCGCTATACATGTTCAACTGTGTTTTTTGAAGGGATTTTAACAGGGGAAATATATATTACAATTCATAGTGTTTTTTTGTAATGCAAAATTTACATTTTTCAATAAAATCATATTGCATGTAACAGCCCAATTTCTTACGGTTACAACCATACCACATATGTATTGGTAGACACCCTTTCCTGCCCAGGAGACTCCACCAAACTGAAACAGAGATTTACAAGATTTTTAGATAAAATACAACTGCTAAAGTTAGGAAAAAAACTAAACCTGTGTCTAACACTTTTGTTGCTAAAAAACATGCTGGATGCTGCTGACATGTGTATTAGGAATTAAATAACCTGCCAGTTAATCAGCGAGATCTGCATTTTACTCCAGGTTTTTACTGGAGAAAAAAATTGACACATTTGCACACGCTTTTTGCCCTCTAAACAAACCATAAACCAGTCGCCAATTTGCAAATGCTGAAAATTGTCCGGGTGCAAATTTCCGCCTTAAAAATTTGCTTCAAATTTTGATAACCATGAATCAGGAGGAAGCCCAAGTGCACTCTGGCGCTCCAAAAAACGTGCTATTGCACAGGCACACGACCATGAATTGAGTCTAAGGCCCTTATTTATCAAGGGATAGCGCCAGGTAGCGAATGGTGAGCGAACGGTAATGACGGTCACCGCCACGAGAACGCCGGCTCCCCTCCGCAATTACACATTTATCAAGCCGATCCTGCTTAGCGACTGACAGAGCGCCAGATAGCGAATCATTCATCATTATTCCAGCCTCACCCCACAGCGCCAGCGAGCGACCTTGAACAGCGACAGGTATGACCTCGCTACCTGGCGCTCTCCAATGCATTTCAATGGAGCAATCTTTAAATATTCTTAATTAATTGCTATTATTATTTTTTTTTTAAATGTCAAAAATTCTGTGACCACTTCTGCAATGTTAGATTATTTTTTTAAGGTACAAAAAAAAAAAATAATTTGGGCAGAATTGATATTACAGGTCTGATATTAATGTATTCATATTACAAAATGTTTTGAAAAACTTGTTTTTTTTTTCTCCCAAAAATATGGTTGTTTGGGGGTTAAAAAACTACTTTTAACCCATCGTCGCCAGCGCTCTGGGGTTTAAACAAGCATTTCACAGCGCGAGAATTTTTTAAGCGTGATTTGTTAATGAATATGGTGGGAGCCGTTCGCTATGGCCATTCGCTGTCATGCGCTCCCATACAGCGCGGAACCTGTCAAACAGCGACTCCTAACCCCGTATTCAACATTACCGCACACCGACTGAGTCGCTGTCAACAGCCGAACAACGGCCAAGCACAGCGAATACTAGCGTGCGCTGTGAAAATACCGCTACTGTCGCTCATCTGTCGCTACCTGGCGCTATTAATGAATCGGCCTCCCCGGTAGGAATAAAACCCATGGGTGACAGGTTTAGTGTATGAAAGGCAACAGAACCTGTTACCCCTGATTTCCTCTTCCTTCCATTAAAATAAAAAAAACATGCCTGGCTGGATATTTCTTGATGCCGGGTGTACAAGTCACCCCTCCTCCCACCACCCAGTATATTTATATGGATTTTTATCATTTGGCCATTTTTCACGATAATGCTCCTTTGAGTTTCAGTTTTATATACCCCTTCAACTCACCCCCCCCCCCCCCCCCCCCGAGAACAGTGGGCTTAGATTCTTCCCTGCATAATGCTCTTACCTGGGTTGTGTTCCACCTTCATTTTCTCCTAGCCCTGTGTTTCTCTGCTTGAAGATTGCTCTGTGGGACATGGGTTGCCCCCGTGCCCCCTAGAAATGCCCAGTGGAGCACACAGGAATATTATCTGGACTGGGGGGAGTCTGGTAGGGGGTGTGACACAAATGCGATGTGATTCTTTATTGCACAGCTGCCATAGTGGTAAACATGAGGATGACTTTATGGGTGCTTCCACTGAACCATGACTGATATTTGTCTGTGCGCCACCAGGTTTGGGGGATCTATAGGCCTGGACCAACCCCTTGGCTGTTCCTCTAGGCTTGCCTGTCCTAGAGGCTTAAAGCACTCTAGGAATTGTTGCCCTCCTCCTTTGATATGTAGTCTTTCTATTAAAAAGTGTACTGTTGCTTTCAGTGCCAATTCTGCAAACATGAAATAGTAACGCAACTTATGCAGCTCTGGTGATACATGTGGAAACTGGACTGAGGTTTTGTGTCCGAGAAAAACACCTTTCTTTGCTGCGGGCCACTGATAATTAAATGAAGGTTCTGGGGAACACAGGGTCTTATTAGTGTTAGGAAAAAAATAGGTTGTCAGCATCTATGTATTGATATTTATTGAAAAGCATTAAAAAAGACGCATCCAATGCCAATATCCCACAACCAGGTTAAAAGACACATATAGTGCTGGTTTGTGATGCATTTAGCGCTATGTCTCCCCCTTACTCAAGCATGTGACCATTGGTGGGACTCCACCATTTTTACACACTAAGACCTTCCCCAACACACCGCGCCCCCCCCCCATGCACACACCCTCCCAGAATACCTGGAATACATCAGCATACCTGATAGCACGCCCCAAGTTCCAGTGTTGGATAAGGGATCTGGATCAATCAAGAAAATTGACTCTGGGATCCACACGACACGTTATTTGAAACTGGAGAAATTGCAAACGTTATTTTCATTCAATGAAAACTATTGTTCTGTTATTATTTTGTTCTGTTTTTTCTTACACTGGTCTGAATAATCGTGTGTACCTTTGCCTAGAACTCAATCCTGACCGCTTATTAAACATTTTGTGTTAGCTTTGATTTACATACACACTCCTGTCGTCCAACACATTTGATTTTGGAGGCCTGGCTATGCTAGATTCTTACGATCAGCGTTCCTGGCTTTCCCTGCTGGAGCCTGCTAAGGAAGTGCAACTGCTGGAAATGAGAGTAGATTACAAATGAAACCAATGTGCTTGGGGAGGTGCCAAGGGAGGACCCAGAGACATCCTTTTGCATAATTATAATTGTTTATTTATAGAGCTCCATCCTATTCTTTCCTATATGAAGTAGAAGGTTAAATAAAGCTAAATGTGAATTCAATTATTCTGAAATAACCTTTAGCAAAGGCGTACATACCATAGAGACTGGGGTCTCCCCTCTCTTGACCTTCAACTGAGCCTCTGGCAGTGGCAGAGGTTGTGCAGGTCAGCTGGGCAAGGCCAACAGCAGCAGGACCAGGATTGGGGATGCAGTCAAGTTGTTTTATTAATACATTCAGCCATTGGTGGCTCAGCAGACCACTTAACAAAACAACATTATGGCGTGCAGTGGTGTCCCTATCCTCACTGATCCACCAAAGAAAAAAAAGGTTCAACAAGGCTGTCACCTCATTGGGACTCATTGCAGATGCACCACTAACATCAGCATGTACTGGGCAAACAAGCTGCTGGCACATGGAGCCTTTGTCAAACAGACATACAAGGAAATATCTTATATTTCAATATTGAGTAATTATATTAGATGTCTTATAACAAAGATGACTGCTCTTTGACTTATTCTATGGGGAACTGTGAAACCTATGTACACCTCTGCTCCTGGTAAAATTAACAAACGAACCAACCAACAAACCAACCAACCAACCAACCAACCAACCAACCAAATGTGACTGCTAAATCTAACCCTTACCTCAAAACTCTACCCCTAATCTTAACCCCTGCAACTATTTTCCGTACTGCCGTACTGCTAATCCATAACTCTTAACAAATATGCACAATGAACCTATTTCAACATGTTTTGAACATTCTTCACTACTGATGAATAGAATTATCACAATTTTTATAGTTCATCATGTACTAAACTTTTACTAAACTTGAGTGCTAAATGTGCACACCCTAATATTTATCACAGCCTGAATATTGGTAAATTGGTGCTTTGGAACATCATTAGAGAGGATCTTGAACTTGTCTGGCTTAAACCTTTAAACCTCTAGGTTATTTTTTGGTTGTGGTTGAGGAGTGCCAACATCAAAAGAGCTCCCTCAGGCCTTAAAATAAAATGGTTATACATGCCTAGGAGTTTAAGTTGTTTTACAATTAGTCTTAAAAAAACTTTGATTGGAATATGTTTCGTACAGCTGGCATCGTGCCTGGGCCAAGCTGTACCAGCAAGTTGAACCAGAAAGCAGTACACAAGATTCTGAAAGTCGCAGGAACACAATCTATTCACATGACCTACTCAAAGCTCACCTTGCAATGTGCATGAAAATAACTGCACAAATTAGATCTACACAGGAGGTATGCCAGGAGAAAAACTTTGCTATCCAAGAGAAAAAACAGGACAAAACTGTAATTCACTTTTGAACAAAAGGGCAAACACCAATTCTTCTTGGACAATGTACTCCAGTCTAGACAGGCGAGTCAAATATAATTAATATGTAGAAGAACCAAAAGACATTTTGACAAAAACCCGTTATGAAAGGAGTTATATATTAAAGTGTTCATAGCCCCCCTGTTTCATTGGAGTAACTTAATGCCTTATTAATTGAGCTTTCCACACATTATAAATACCCCACCTTGGAGGTACCAAAAGAAATTGTATGGTCTGGTGCAAGTATGCTGCAACAGGGCTTGGGTAGCTCAGCATTATAGAATCCACTTACTTTCTTTATTGCATCGAATGTGCTTTGAGATAACATGAGACTATCTACATAGAAGTTTGACGGCAGAAGGAGACCATACGGTCCGTCTAGTCTGCCCTTATGTGTATACTGTATGTACTCTTTATCTTAGGATAGATGTGTGCTTATCCCAGGCATGTTTAAATTCAGTGACTGTTGATTTTTCAACTACCTCTGCTGGAAGTTTGTTCCAAGCATCTACTACTCTTTCTGTGAAATAATATTTTCTAATATTGCTCCTGATCTTCCCCCCGACTAGCTTCAGGTTGTGCCCCCTTGTTCTATCATTAAGCTTCTTCTTAAAAACACTTCCCTCCTGAACCTTATTCAATCCTTTCACTTATTTAAAGGTCTCAATCATGTCCCCCCTCTCCCTTCTTTCCTCCAGACTGTACAAATTAAGTTCTTTAAGTCTCTCTTAAGTTTAAGTCCTTCCACCATTTTTGTTGCCCGCCTTTGGACACGTTCTATTTGAATAATGTCTTTTTGCAGGTAAGGTCTCCAGAACTGCACACAGTATTCTAGCTGTGGCCTTACCAGGGCTCTATACAGCGGCATCACAACCTCCCTCTTCCTACTGGTGATGCCTCGAGCTATGCAGCCGAGCATCCTGCTTGCTTTTCCCACTGCCTGGCTACACTGTCCACTCATCTTGCAGCTATCAGTAATCAGTACCCCTAAATCTCTCTCCTCCGAGGTCCTGGCTAACACAGTGCTGCCCATACGGTACTCAGAGCAGGGATGTCTTCTACCCAAGTGCATGATTTTACATTTAGAGACATTAAACTCTAGTTTCCACAGTTTTGACCATCTATCCAGTAAAGCTAAATCATTTTCCATGTTGCAGACACCTCCAGGACCTTTGTATCATCAGCAAACAGACAAACTTTTCCTACCAAGCCTTCTCCTATGTCACTTACAAATATATTAAAAAGAATGGGGCCCAGGACAGAGCCTTGCGGCACACCACTGGTAACTTGTATCTGTCAGTGGATTAAAGCTCAATTGAAAGTACACCTTGCAACATGACAATAAATCTAAATATTTAAATCCAACATGGAAAGGGATGGAGGATTCTGGAATGTATTACAGTAATAACACTTTTACGATCCAGTGATGCCATGCCACAGTGAAAGGATGTTGCAACCATTTAGGTTTAATGTCGGGAGTGTGATCATGTCATAATTGTGGCGGTAGCATTGCAATTGGAACATGGAAAAGATGAGTATCTGCTATGTCCAGACTGGACACCAGTGAGTGATATTGAGTGATATTCTGCAAACCCCAAAAAGTTACATTTATCTCTGGTGAGTCCACTATAATTTTAAATACCCGGTAAATATATTTCTTGAATTTTTGTTTGTCATTTATTGTTAACTCAATAATATCTCTGGTCACCAAATACCTTGTGTGACCTAACAAATTTCTAATAAAAAATAGAGGTTTTTTTCTAGATAGGCAAGTATTTGCACAGTGCACAGAGCACAAGAAATGATAAAATTACCCATCACTCCTTGCAGTGGGCAGAGCTATGCAAATAATGACTGGGAGCCCCCAATAAAGCCATATACATCCAGCCTAGTTCTGATAAGAGCCAAAAGCTCGAAACACATGTCCACTAGTGGGATGGTGCCTGGCTGTGTAAATGTAAAGGTAATCCTTGGCATTGCACATTTAGTGGCTTTGGATTGCCTTGGATGGCTCTGATATGTAAAGATTTGCATATTTCTGCCCACTGCAAGGAGTGATGAGTAATTCCTTATGTTTAGCGTTGGGCAAATACGTCTTTCTTTGGTTTACCGATTTAGTAAATAACTCATCTCTACCTAGCTTGGGTCCCAAGTTTGAACTATATCTAAGCCCCTCTCCCCCAGGCTCATGTCCATACTGTTCTCCATATACTGGAAAACCAACTCATTAGTTCCACACCACTCCTATTTGAGTATGAGCTTCCTTGACCTTACTCAATGATCTTCTCCAACCAGCTTTATTTATATGTATTTCCCCAGTCCTTTTTATTTATCAATTTACCTACCAGATCCACTTACTTAGCTTTATTTATATGTTTTTCCCCAGTCCTCTTTATTTATCAATCTACCTACCAGATCCACTTATCAATTCCTCTTCCTGACCCAGCTCATATGCCCCCCCCCCTCCAGGCCACTGGCTTCATTCATCCATCTCTCTACCATTACAACTTATTGGTTCTTCTTTTTTACTAAGCACATATGTTCCTCCCCATACCAGTACGACTTAAATACTATATAATTTTATTTTTTTTTTCATTTTGTTATAATACATTTAAATAACAGTAATGTTTCAAAACAAACTTCAAGCTTATACTGTGCATTTGTGCACAGTCAACCTTTATTCTTTAACAATAGTTGTCCATTAAACAAAAAATATGCACAACCCATAACTAGTACAGCTATTATTTACTGGAGGAAAACATTTGTTGAGAAAGTCTTTGTTCTCCATCCCCATGTTTGACGACTCGTTTGTTTCCAATCATTATCCTCTGCTGTTAGTTTTAGGCAGTCGCTCCCAATGATTACATCCAGTGAATAGAAGATGATTCTTTTGTGTGCGTTTTCGCAATAATTGGTTTCAATATAAAGATTTCTATTTAAATATTTAAAAGTACACTCATGCCTCTATAAACAGAACATAAGTCTTCCAGTGTTTTGAGTTCTCAAAATATGCCCAGCAGTTTTTATAGCCCATTTAAGCACTTGGCCATTTATAATAAATGCTAATGAGAAGAGCAGTAATGTGCATCACCATAAAGCAGGCAGTCATATTTCAGACACATGCACTAGAGACTTTGTATGTTTGCCTCTAAATCCTGCCGAATGCTCAGCAGATTTAACCTTTTATTACCTTTTTCTTTTGTGGATTGATGTGGAGATTGTGTGGTGTAACCACCCCCCGCATTTAAAGCGGCACAAACCTGAACCCCCCCTCGAGGCCACACACAGCTGTCATTTTTGAGATCGCCGATGGCCTCATCTGGAGAATGCTGGCTGACGTGACCTAGCCAGCTTGTCACATCCCTGGCTTCCCTGCAGGCTGGGAAGCACTTCCGTTGCCAGCCTATCAGAATGGCTGAATGGGATCTCTCAGTTAACAGAAAGTTGACACAAGCCAATAGAAAGTTGGCTCTGTTTGATTACAAGGATGCCAGGTGATGTCAGGTAATATTGTAGGTTATATGCTTTTACGCCACCTCATGATACATCCCATTTCAATATCCTCAGACAAAAGGGGAGGAATATTGTGAACAGTGATGAGAACATAGCCAGTTTTCTCTGGGATCATAGTGATGTTCTTTTGGTTGCTGAACTAAGCTTTCTTGCCCTATCTACTGAACATGAAAGTTGTAACAGACCCCTAGCTAGCGAAACCCACAGCAGTCTCACTGTCGCTGCTTGCAAACACCTTGGGAACTACTGATCAGGATGGCCATTAGTAAAGGGGGCTCCTGGATACCACAATCTAGCTCTATTTGGGGAAATTGGGGCATATATGGCCATTGTATGATTGTACACACTAAGGATTTTTTGCTCTACATTTAACCCATCCGTGCAGTGAGACAAGCAGTGATTGCACATATGCCCGTAGCGGTGGGCTGCCCTAACCACTGTGCCCAAGGAGCAGTAGGGGGGTTAGGTTCCCTTGATCAGTCATGTCCCGGGTGGAAATCGAACCTGCAACCCTCTGGTCACAAGATCATTTCCTTAGCTCTAGGCCACAACTGCTCTACAGATGTTGTGGGACTGTAAGTATTCAGTACTCACACACAGCCACAACCTCTGTGCTGACCATGTGACCCACCGGTAACTACTAGGGTTATTTGGTTGATTATGCACATCCACCTGCAAACCCTATTGGTTGTTGCCATGTGGCTGGACATATGGCTGGATGGGGAGATGCAATAGTGTCACTGCATTGGGATGTCCATTTGTGTGAAATGCTCAAGAATGCCTAGTATACACACCTCACCAGGGTTCCCATTGTGCATATGCGGACTGTGCTGCCATCTCTGGCTTCCCTCTGGCTGATGAATACACTCACATTAGGAATTTCTGAATGGTTGGCATGGCTGTGCACATCCAAAGGGGAGCAGCCTGCTGCTGATTCTCTGTTCAGCTTTACTAAGCCAAACTGATGTCAGCTTTGATGTCAGAGTGGCTTAGTAAAGCTGAATGGAGCGCTAGTCGCTGGAGGATGGAGGATAGCATGTGCATGTGCCATGGGATCACCAGCAAGGTAAGAATCACTGTCATTTCAAGGAGTTTCACACCAAATCAGGATGCCCCACTGGAGAGGAACAATAACAAGGATAGTAAAGATCCTGGTGATGGTTCCCATTTAACCATCATTCTTATGCACGCCGAGTTAGGTTTATTTACATTACAGGGGTTGGGTGAGCAGTAGAGGACAGTGGCAGGTGGAGAGGTAAGACGAGTGGTGGAGGACAGCAGTAGGGTGTGAGGGGTTAGGTAAGTGATAGAGAACAGTGGCAGGGGGTGGAAAGATTAGGTTAGTGGTATATTAGATAGTGGCAGTGGGTGTATGGGATAGGTGAGTGGTAGAGGACAGTGGCAGGGGATGGAGGGGTTAGGTAAGTGGTAGATGACAGCGGCAGGGAGTGAAAGGGAAAGGTGAGTGGTTACACGGCACTGCTTAATTGGGCAGGTGCCCGTGTGTTTTAGAACTGCCAGCAAGGTGAATGAGCCATAATGAATAAGGTATTCCTTAATGTATCGAATTATCATTCCCTAATCCGGTATAGTAAGTGATGGGGATAATGTACAGTCTATCCCTGCGTTAGGGACTTTGTATTATCAAGCACTAGAAGTCTTCAGGAGGAGCATGCATATGGCCGGATTTTCAGAATGGGTAAGTATTAAAAAGTGGACACCTAAGTATTTGTTGCAGGAGAGAAAAGATGTGCTGTGTTATTTATTTTTTTATCTTTGTAGGGGTTTTGAAGTCCCCATCTAGGCATTCTAACTTCCTCCCAGCTTATCTTCCATGGTATTTGGGTAAAATAAGCCATAAGCCAACTAGAAATAAGAACATTTCACAATCTCCAATTATATATGGAGGACAGTGGCAGTGGAATGCTGTATGGAATCTAAGCAAAGCTGCTTTCTTCGCTTTCATTTCTGTGTCATGGTTGAACTGCGAAGAGCATGTCATGGTGCAGAATTTTGAGTCATGAATTGACTTTACTGCGAGAGCACCTAGTTACAATGTGCCTGTTAATATTTTTATTTGCATAGTCCTGGTGAAAAGAACTTGAAAAGAGAAGCAAACTTTGAAACCCTGTTACTACAGCTTTATCTGGTGCTGCAGGAAATAAAGGAAAGGCACATGGCACAGGCAGCAGATGAGCTGCTTGCTGCCTTATTATTGCCTTGGGGTTTACAGTCCCTTTAATTAATTATGGAAAGCTCTTCTAGGCGAACAAACATCAACCTGTCCTATAAATATGTGCTGTCAAACCAGAAATAGAATATTGTTTGGATTCAAATCCATCTCTCTTTCTGTTCCCAAAATCTTAAGGTACCATTTGGTATATATTTTTGAGGGGTTTATTTATTAATTATTAATATTATTAATAATAATAATATTACACAATAAATAAATACATTTCCCTCTCTTATTTATAAACATAGTATTACATAGTACTCCAAAAATATCTGCTGAGAAACTGGAAACATTAAAATGGTTAGCTATAAACCCTGTTCCTAAAACCATGGCTCAGTCTTTGGGGTATAGGTTTTTAGTGTAGGCATTATTTAAAGCAAATTAAATATATAATACTAATCATGACACACAATAAATATATAGATTTGTCCAACACAGATTAAAAAAAAAGATATTGCATCACAGTTTCAAGTCTTCAACGTTTTATTTATTAATGTATTTCTTTATTGTATTCTTAAATAGTTTGCAATATGCAAACTGGGGTTGTGCTGAGTAACATAAGGCAGTTATTAATCCTTTTATCTTGAATGATTTCCTGTCCGGTTGCATTTGTCTCACTAACATAATTCTATTTCTCTTGGTATCAATAGCAAAGGATCACTCAAGTACCGCAATTCAGAAGAGCACAATGGGCTACAGCAGCTGTTGACCATATAGTGGATATTCTTATTCTTGATCTCTGCATCTTGGTTTAATAAATATCACAGAACATTAGCATATTAAGTAAACTATCCCCAAAAAATGGAAGATGGCTACAGAAACAGTTCAAACTTGTATCAAGGAGCACGGGATATAGCTAGAGAAGTAAGGAGACAAACCAGCAACCAAACAATGGATGATTACTCACGGTACCAGGATAATACCTATGGAGGATATTCAACAAATGATGGTTACTACAACAGTGGGGATCATGTCAACCAAGATGAAGATGCTCAGAGTGATGCCACAGAGGGTCATGATGAAGACGATGAGATATATGAAGGAGAATATCAGGGCATACCACATCCAGATGATATTCGGGCACAACATAAGGACACTGCCATGAGAGATGAATTTAGAGAGCATGCTGATCTTATGGCAGAGCGGATGGAGGATGAAGAGCAGTTGGCTTACCAGTATGAAAATATTATTCAGGAATGTGGCCATGGGCGTTTCCAGTGGACCCTCTTTTTTGTTTTAGGACTTGCTTTGATGGCTGACGGAGTGGAAGTTTTTGTAGTAGGATTTGTGCTTCCGAGTGCTGAGAAGGATATGTGTTTATCACATTCAAACAAAGGAATGTTGGGTAAGCATGTGTTGTTAGCCAAAGGTTTTCTCAGTTTTTTATACACTGTGCAGGGTCAGCTTCAGCACTCTCAAACTTGGGCAGGTGATGAGGCCCAATGTGCTATGTGGAGCCCACTTTCCCTTCTTTCAGTGCTTAGAGCTGGTATATTAGGGGTAAGTGGGGGACAGCTGTGGTGGAGTCTGTTTGGGGGCTTGTTTGGTGTACTACACAGGTAGTGGTGCACCACAAAGGAGTCCAATTGAGATGTTGCCCAGAGTGTTCACATAAACCTGCAGCCAGCCCTGGTACTGATTTTATTTAGGAAGTATATTTGGCAGCTACACCTTATCAGAGGGGCTCTTCCTACCCCACATCTTTACCTTTATTCAAAAGGAATTGAGCCTGTTCAACTCAACATTGAATAACGTGCAAATACATGGGTTTTGAGGTGGACAAATTGTCATTCTGAGGAATGGAAATTTTCTGATGGCATTAGTTCACACATTTTTAAATAATTTATAGCCTATTTTGTAAAATGCCAAACCCAGTCAGGTGGAAGATTATAAAAAAAAAAGATTGCACTATGTGTTTAGTTGTAGAAGATGTCTGAGGCTGTTGGAGGAAGGGAGGGCTGCCAATTCAGGAATGTGGAGTGCTTTGACCCCTTTCCCAAAATTGCCATCATAATTTACTGTAAATGTTCTGTTGTCCTGAATATATATTTATGGTTTATATTATGACATGTGGTTCCACAAGAATTAAACAATATTTCATACATCTACAACCAATGTGATTGAGCGATGAGAAGGATGCACTTGGTTTTATAGGTATGATTACTGATAGCTGCAAGATGAATGGACAGTGTAGCCAGGCAGTGGGAAAAGCAAGCAGGATGCTCGGCTGCATAGCTCGAGGCATCACCAGTAGGAAGAGGGAGGTTGTGATGCCGCTGTATAGAGCCCTGGTAAGGCCACAGCTAGAATACTGTGTGCAGTTCTGGAGACCTTACCTGCAAAAAGACATTATTCAAATAGAACGTGTCCAAAGGCGGGCAACGAAAATGGTGGAAGGACTTAAACTTAAAACTTATCAGGAGAGACTTAAAGAACTTAATTTGTACAGTCTGGAGGAAAGAAGGGAGAGGGGGGACATGATTGAGACCTTTAAATAAGTGAAAGGATTCAATAAGGTTCAGGAGGGAAGTGTTTTTAAGAAGAAGCTTAATGATAGAACAAGGGGGCACAGCCTGAAGCTAGTCGGGGGGAAGATCAGGAGCAATGTTAGAAAATATTATTTTACAGAAAGAGTAGTAGATGCTTGGAACAAACTTCCAGCAGAGGTAGTTGAAAAATCAACAGTCACTGAATTTAAACATGCCTGGGATAAGCACACATCTATCCTAAGATAAAGAGTACATACAGTATACACATAAGGGCAGACTAGATGGACTGTATGGTCTCCTTCTGCCGTCAACCTTCTATGTTTCTATGTTTCTATTTTCCTGTTGCCTGTATATAGGCATATTTCTTAAAATCACTTCAATTGTATAGCCTATAGTAAGTCATCAGCATGACATAATTTTGTTATCTAAGAGTGCTGGTGACTGGCTAATTAGTGTTGGGCGAGCCCAAACTGCAAAGTTTAGCTTCATACTGAACTTTGCGAGTTAGGGTTCCCAAACAAGAACATGGACTACAGACAGATGTCCGTGCTCAAGTTCGGCGTTTGACCCAGAAAACCAGCAGAACCTAATGCATAGTGTGCGGCAGTAGGAAGTAGCTGTATGTACACTTACCTGAGCCCCGCGATCCGGTCACACTCTTTCCTCTGTCAAAATGGCTTCAAAGAGATGGCCGCCCCCATGAATGAGGACACTGGTAACAGCTAGCAGCAGCTGCCAGTGTCCTCACTAATAGGGGCGGCCATCTTTTTGAAGCCCTGGCCATGGCCATTTTGCAGAGGAAAGAACGCAGACTGGATCATGGGGCTCAGGTAAGTTGTACAGTCCCTAACTAATGCTGCACACTCTGCATGATGCCCTGTTTGGGTCCAAATCGATTTCAATAGGGACAGGGTTTGGTCGAACTTATAGGGGTTCGCCCAACAATACAAATAAAACCAAATTGGAATGCATTTAACAAGCTTTATCTGTGGATTGCTGAACCTCCAACTAGCAGGATTAATGGGCAAGCTTTAAGCCACTATAGAAGTCTACCTATCTATTGAAAAAAACTGGAATTACCTATTAGGGAAAAGCAACTTTATATGTTTTAAACCTTGCTTTAGAGACACACTCCAATGTTCTGTAAAAAAACATGTTCATGTTATTAGGGACAAATATTTTGGTGAAAAAAAGAGTCATCATGCTTTCTTACAAGGTACCAGTAAATCAGGCATAGCCAGGAAATCAAGCGTAACACTGCCATCTGTCATTTCTAGCCTTGCTCGGAAATTCTGAATGCAATATCTCTCGCCATTAGAAAAACATGACTGTGTCTTTGACAAAATCTGGTGATCAAGAGACTCAGGAAATAGCTTAATGCCACATTTAATTTGTACGACTCCAAAACAAATTGCAATCAAAATGGCACATCTAGAATTGACAATCCTCACCAAATCTACCTTGCAAAAACGTTCCAGATCTGTCTGATTTGTAAGGGCAGATTTTCGATTGTATCGGACTGTAGCTGGTCCATTACAAAACTTTGATTTTCTTCTGGCGAAAAGCCATTCCTTTGTTGATGTGGAGGTGTGTTTTAGGTCAATGTAGTTCTCAAAGGTTAAATTCCTCTTCATCTTTTCAGCAGAAACCTGACTGAAGCCCCAGTTCCAGCTGTAGAAAAACAGCCCAAAGTATAATTCGGCCTCTATGCCACCAGTACTTCACTGTGGGTATGGCCTTCTTTTGATGATGTGCAATATTTGGAAATCCTTTTGGAATTAGGGTCATAGTTCATACTTGAACCCATCAAACCTTGAAGTGGAGTGAAAGCCTCATGGTAAGGGACTTACGCTTGTGCATTTGTGCATTGCTGTCCAATGTCCAATGAGAAGCTACGGACTTTCCACAGTGACTGACATAACCTTCACCCTGTTTGCAGCTGCGCATCTCACGCTGCTGCTCACCAGTGTAGGCCTATGATTGAGATGCTGACCCGGGAGGATTGTGGGATACCTGGGTGCAACAAGATGGAGGTGGAGGGAGCATCGGGAGCGGGCGGGCAGGTAAGGGGAGTCGGTCATTGATAACCATGCAGCGGTTTGCATGCCTACCCATTACATTTTTTATTTCACAAAATTCAAAAGATTAAAAAAAAAAAAAAACAAGGAGGTAGGCCATAAAAAAATTGCTTCCATACAATACTAGTTGCACAGCAAAATACAAATACCGCCAGAAGAATTCACCTGCTAATTACACTGGGATCTAAATGATACTAAAAGAATATAAGAGTATATGGGGAGGCCGATTCATCAATAGCGCCAGGTAGCGACAGATGAGCGACTGAAGTATGGCGCTATGAGCGCCGCTAGCGTCAGCCGCGGGCGTTAGCGATTCGCTATAGCAGGCCTCCTCAGTCGCTACCTGGCGTTGTTGCGAACAACGCCTACATTGCTGAATATGATGTTGGCCCTCAGCTTTGTTGGCGCTGTCAGTCAGTGTGACCACGCTATTCTACACAGCGCCTGTTAGCTTTGCTGTGTCCTGCCCATCCAGTACCTTCTGAATAAAACACATTGCCACATTTGTTTGGAAATGTAAATATTTTTTTATTGTGTGTAAAAGGTAATTACATTCTACCAGATCTTCGAATATAAATGGAAAATAAAACATAATTAAACACATAGTCACATTTTTTTTAATTTTTATTTGTTACCTAAAAAGGAAATACAATTAAATCACCAATGAGAAAGAAAAGGAAAATAAAAACAGAACAGAGAAAGAAAAGGAAAATAAAAACAGAACAGAGAAAGAAAAGGAAAATAAAAACAGAACAGAGAAAGAAAAGGAAAATAAAAACAGAACAGAGAAAGAAAAGGAAAATAAAAACAGAACAGAGAAAGAAAAGGAAAATAAAAACAGAACAGAGAAAGAAAAGGAAAATAAAAACAGAACAGAGAAAGAAAAGGAAAATAAAAACAGAACAGAGAAAGAAAAGGAAAATAAAAACAGAACAGAGAAAGAAAAGGAAAATAAAAACAGAACAGAGAAAGAAAAGGAAAATAAAAACAGAACAGAGAAAGAAAAGGAAAATAAAAACAGAACAGAGAAAGAAAAGGAAAATAAAAACAGAACAGAGAAAGAAAAGGAAAATAAAAACAGAACCGAGAAAGAAAAGGAAAATAAAAACAGAACAGAGAAAGAAAAGGAAAATAAAAACAGAACAGAGAAAGAAAAGGAAAATAAAAACAGAACAGAGAAAGAAAAGGAAAATAAAAACAGAACCGAGAAAGAAAAGGAAAATAAAAACAGAACCGAGAAAGAAAAGGAAAATAAAAACAGAACAGAGAAAGAAAAGGAAAATAAAAACAGAACAGAGAAAGAAAAGGAAAATAAAAACAGAACAGAGAAAGAAAAGGAAAATAAAAACAGAACAGAGAAAGAAAAGGAAAATAAAAACAGAACAGAGAAAGAAAAGGAAAATGAAAATAGGAATTAGAATGTAAAGGAAACTTACAACCGAATTAAACACATAGCCACATGTATATATCTAATTTTTGTTTAATTTTTTCTCTTAAACTAAATTAAGAATAAAATATAAATGAAATAGAAAAAGAAAAGTCCTGCAGAAATGCAAAAGAAAAGAAAAGTCCAGGAAAGGTTTGTAAGAGGAATGTCCCGATCACGGTGCATCTCTTGGTGCCTGAAAAATTAAGAAAAGTGCAGTTAGTATATATCTTTATAGTTATTTTGTGTTTTTTTTAAAAAAAATGCATAACTTGATAACCAACATTGGCGTCTTACACCCCCCTTAGAGTGGTTTGGGTCATCTGAAACCCCCCTTACAGTGGTTTGGGTCATCTTACCCCCCCCCCTTAGAGTGGTTTGGGTCATCTTAAACCCCCCTTAGAGTGGTTTGGATCATCTGAAACACCCCTTAGAGTGGTTTGGGTCATCTTACACCCCCCCTTAGAGTGGTTTGGGTCATCTTACACCCCCCTTAGAGTGGTTTGGATCATCTGAAACACCCCTTAGAGTGGTTTGGGTCATCTTAAACCCCCCTTAGAGTGGTTTGGGTCATCTGAAACACCCCTTAGAGTGGTTTGGGTCATCTTACCCCCCCCCCTTAGAGTGGTTTGGGTCATCTTAAACCCCCCTTAGAGTGGTTTGGATCATCTGAAACACCCCTTAGAGTGGTTTGGGTCATCTTACACCCCCCCTTAGAGTGGTTTGGGTCATCTTACACCCCCCCTTAGAGTGGTTTGGGTCATCTTAAACCCCCCTTAGAGTGGTTTGGGTCATCTTAAACCCCCCTTAGAGTGGTTTGGGTCATCTGAAACACCCCTTAGAGTGGTTTGGGTCATCTTACACCCCCCCTTAGAGTGGTTTGGGTCATCTTAAACCCCCCCTTAGAGTGGTTTGGGTCATCTTACACCCCCCCTTAGAGTGGTTTGGGTCATCTTAAACCCCCCCTTAGTGCGTTTGGTTGCTCTTTGGGATGGGAGGTCAAAGACATTTAAACAGGAGTGCAGTACTTGCATTAGAGTGAAGGGTAGTTAGCTTACCGCAAAATAAGAAGTGATCAGCCTTTCCCTTAGCTCATCGCCAGTCTGGGTGTCCTCACTTCTATCTGCGGGCAGGTTGGGGATTTCTGGCACCAGTGCTGTCTCCTCGGGGGCTTGGATTCGGTGACAAATGCAAATGTTGTGTAGCACACAGCAGGCAAGGATGATCTTGGAAACCTTCTGTGGGCTGTAGAGCATCTCTCCTCCTGGCCGTGCCAAACAAAGAAAGCGTGCTTTCAGCAGGCCGATGGTTCTTTCCACAATGCTTCTGGTCTTGCGATGCGCTGCATTGTAGCGTTCATGGGCAGAGGTCCGTGGGTTCCTGACCGGAGTCATGACCCACGTTCTCTGCCCATATCCCTTGTCCGCTGTAGAAAAAACACAAGGAGAGAGACAGCAATTAGTACTAGTACATGTTTTTGGGTGGTAGTTTGTGGAAAATTGCCTTACTAGGCCACATATTAGCAAAATACATAGACATGGTTAATTTATTACCCAGTAGCCAGCCAGCTGGCATTTCGTTGTTATCAAACTTCCGGCACAGGACTGTCCGCTGCAAGACGTAAGAATCGTGGCATGAGCCGGGGAACCCCGATCTCACCGCCCGCAGCTTCATCTCATGGTCACAGACCACCATGATGTTAAAGGAATGGAACTGCTTCCTGTTTCTGTAGGACAGCTCCTGTGCACGGGGAGGGCGGAAAGGGATATGTGTACCATCAACGCACCCTAGCACATTCGGGATCCCTCCCATCAGATAGAAAGCATGTTTTATTTTGGCAACCTCTTCCTCCTCCTCAGGAAACTTGATGTAAATTGGGATTAAATCACAAATTGCCAGAACTACCTGGATTAGGATGCGGCTCATAGTAGCCTGGCTTATCCCGCTGAGGAGGGCTGAGGTTGCCTGGAAGGTCCCTCGTGCCAACACATTCAGAGTGGCACACAGGCGTACTATGCCTGGAATGGAGTGAGTGCGTTTGGTGGATGGCTCGATTTTGGTCTTAATCTGATCATATAGGGACTGTAGTGCAGCACGATTCAGACGGAAGCGGCTCCTGATCTGCTCGTCACTTAAGTCCCATACTGAAAGGCGGATTGCAAAGGAGCGGGGTGCCCTAAGCCTCACAACACCCCGCTCCCTTTCCTCCTGCTCTTTCAGCATACACATACATCCATCCACCCAGACACCATACATCACCCTCTTATCCATCACACACACTAAAGATATATACAAAAGCAAAATAAAAAAAAAAAAAACAATCACACACAACACACACACAAACAATCACACTACACACACACCCGCTACAATGCAGCTCACCACAAAACCAGAACTATAGTGGTCCAAACCACCAGCCTGCTGAAAACCAGCTTTCTAAGTTAAGCACAACCAAGAGGGGAGTTGCTGCACAGCCCACAAAAGGCCCCAAAATCAAGCCTTACTTGCTGTATGCTACACAAAATTTGCAGATGCCACCCAAACCAAGCTCCTAAAGAAACAGCACTGATGTCAGAAATCACCCAACAAGCCACAGAGAGTGAGGACAGAAACCAGACAGAGGCTCAAATGAGCTAAGGGAAGCGAGCACAGCACCACACCACAGCCTTTGCCACAGTGTAAGAATAGCAGAACCTAGTTCATTCCTTCCTTTTATACTTCATTTTCAAAAGTGACAGGTCCGCTTTGCCGCCTTTTGCGTCGCTCTGCTATTTCCGGGCGCCAATTAGCCGACCCAGGTGTGCGTAAAACAGAGTGCGCACGCGCACGCTAGTAGCGCTACTAGCGTACTTGAGCCGTAACGTGCGTGCATTAACGGACATGGGCCAAAAATCAGGTGGGGACCAATGAAAGTGAAGCTGTTGTTTTTTTAAATAGCCGTTAGGCTAAGCACATGTCACAAGGGTTGCAGATACATCAGTCCATTGTTGGATTTGGGTGTGTGTTGTTTGTTGATTGAGGTCTGTAATGAGTTAATTGGCTAACACACATGCTTCTGTCAGTGCAGTGGAGGTGTGCCTAGAAGGAACTGGGCTGTATGTGTGAATCAATTAAGTGGGCTGCTTTTGGATTGGCTGTTAGAGCACATAAAACCTGCCCAAGCCTAAGAGATTGCGATGCCATTCTGTAGTGTGCATGCGTGCTTGTGGGGTGTTGATTTGTGTGTGTGTGCAGCTACAGGATGGAGCCAAATACAGGACATCTGCCGGCCACAGCAGGCCCGAGTAGGAGTTTGGTGGGTGCTGTGCGCAGACCTCCCTTACGGAAAAGGGCACAGCCTGAAGGTGGGGCAGCACCCCAGGCTAAGCGCCCAGGTGCCAAGAGGGAGCCTGAATTTAATTTGGCTGAGAATAATCATCTTGTGCGCCTGACACTTGCGAAATGGGAGCTGATCTTTGGCTCCCAAAGCAAGTCCATAGGCAAACAAGAAAGAAGCAAACTGTGGGATGCCATTGGTGTGGAGCTTAGTAGCACAGCTCAACACCCACGTAGTGGCCCATCCTGCAGGAAACGCTTCTACACTTTGCGAGGGGCCCTTATGAAAAAGATGAATCACGATCTTGATGTGGACAGTGGGTTCATCCAGGCTCCAAAGAGTACCTACAGGCCGTATGAGGAGATGCTGAAGGCCAAAATCCCACTGGCTCGGCTGCAGGGTGTGGATCCTGGGGATGACACCACCGGTTGGGCTGAAGGTACATATTTTCTGGCTTTTACAATAACCTAATGTTAATGTCTGTGATTAGCATTTTTACATTCTGACCAACTAACTGTAGGACCTGTGAAGTATAACATTATAGCTAAAACATTTGTAACTTTTCTGTCTGTTGCTTTATGCATAGGTGCACATGCTGCTGTCCGGGATGTGGCTCCGGACAACCAAGCTCCTGCCCTTCCAGCAACCTCAAGGCTACCCCAGTCTGCCATTGAAGGTATTTACCCATTATTTGTTTGCTGGTTTTTTGAAAAACAAATGGGTGTGGGAGCAGCTCAAGCAATAAAGGTTTGCCCTGTTGACTATTAATAATATGTGGGTGCGCCCTAATTGCACGCCCACTGTAACACTCACAGTCAGTAACTAACAAGGCCCTAACATGTGTAGATATGTAGGATGCCACAGATGTGTAGCCATATATCGGCCTATCAATGTGTGAGCCACACTTGGCTTGATTAGTCAATATTAGTGAAAGAGCTGCTCACACACCTTAATGCATGTTGTATTTTGGAACGCACATTAGCTATGGCTCAATGTTGGTTTTATTTTGCACTAGCTCCCATGCCCTTGGCCCCAGCATCTCCTCCGGATCCCACCTACTCTTTGGATGTCGGTAAGTGCATGTGTTCACCTTGCTTGATCCACTTTGACTCAAGTGCATGTGTCTCATTTGTCTTTTTTCTTTGTAGGCCAAGTGACTGGTTCATCTTTGGACCCCACTTCCGATGTTGCCGGTCAACAGGACCCTGTTGGTGTGTAGAGCAATACATAATGTATCCTTTATGCTGTTTAGGTAACACTGGTTCAATTTGGTTAGTCTACTAAGCTACATGTTTGCTTGGTAAACTTGAAGATGCCTCTTGGGAGTGCTGGTTGCCTCCCCAGGGTCAGTCTATTAGTTATTTTAGTGATAGCAATGTATATTTGCGGACATATTTTTAGGGAAACATTCACTGTAGTAGTTTGCTGAATCTTTAGACCCTTTTTTTTTTTTGTTTTAGTTGACCCGAATATCGGAAGTGGCTGTCCAGAAAGGGCCCCTCAAGTTCCAGCTGCCAGAGATGAGGGTAAGTGGTTTTGCCTTGCTCTAGTATGTGTTTTGGCTCTAATGTTGTGCCACTTGTTTCTGGCAACTTGTGTGTCCACATCTATTTTCAAGGTCCAATCTCGAGTGAGGACCCCACTCCAGACATCTGGGATATTGCGGGTATGTTTAATTTAAGCAATGTTTATGATGAGATTAGCAGAAATTAGTGCGTCTTAGTCCTGTAACATACATGTTAACAATCTGAGTTTAACCAAGACCTTTGGTCTACTGTGTATTTTTTAATTTTTTAGAGGTTTGACCTCGATAGCCTAACCAGGTTACATTAGAGTTTGGCCCACAGACCTACTAACCTGATTTTCCTGTTTAGCATTTGCCAACTTGGCCGACATCTCTGATGTTGATTCGCGACTCTCTGGCAGCGATACCTCGAGCCTACCTGGGCTGGAGGACACGCAGGTAACATGGCTGATGTAGACGACCTCTAAACCCATTGGCATATTCGTGGGTAGTGGAAGAAGCAACATGTAACATTTCATTTCATTGTTGTTTTGGCAGGAGGCGGAACCAGAACCCCAAGCTGGGACCTCTTCCCAAGTCCCATGTGGCCAAGCTTCAGAGGCTCAGACAAGGGTAAGTTGTCTAGTGAGTGTTTATGGTAACTTTTGGGAGGGGCATAGCTGCATTGGTTCCGTTTGACTAAAATGTGGTTTACTATTTTTTTAGCCTACTACCACAGCAAGAGGAGGTGTGGCACCAACCAGTGCCGATTTCTACACACTAGGGGTCCGGATGCTGGAGGACTACAGTCGCCAACAGCCGCGTGATGGAACTAATGAGCGCATTGCGGCGTTGGAAAATCAGGTGCTGATGTGTCAGCAACAAAATGAGGGCCTGCAGCGCCAGGTGGACCAGTTAAGGCAATACCTACAACAGAACCAGGACCTTGGTCGCCTTGCCAATGTTATTGAACAATCTGTACAGCGGCAGGAAGAGGCAATACAGCGCCAGGCAGAGGCAATACAGCGGCAGGACCAAACTTTGTTGTTGATACAACAGCTCATACAACAGCAGTCTATATTTTTTACTGCACTGTTGTCCCCCAACACCGCCCCTAGCACTGACTCCCAACCTCCCCGGCCACCCAGCCAAGAATATTAATTTTGTTTGTTTTTGTTTGTGTAAATATATTTGCTTAACCCACCTCTAAATTGTGTTTTTCCTAAGACCTAGCTAATAACACAGTCAGGGATGAGTATCTTGATCTAGATATGTCAATGTATTTGTAAATTGAGGCCACACATTTGAGACCATAGCTTACTATGATTAACACATGAAATGACTCCAAAGGTATGGCTAAATTGACACACAAATGGGTTTTGAGACAGTTAAACTATGCTTTGCAAGGCACCACACTGTAATGATGTTCATCAAAATCTTTAATTTAAAAAAAGGGCCAACAGGGCCAACATTGCCCAACAAAGGGCGTAAACAGGCCAGCCTTCCCCCCACCCTAACGACGCCGCCGGCGCCTCTTCTTGGCCAGCAGCATCAGCTTCAGGAGCCTGATCTCCCGCCACAGTCTGCGATGCTGGTTTTCACAAGCTGTAGAGATGTAGAAACAACAATTTGTTAATAAATTGAATGTGACCTCAACAGACACAGATGTAGCAATGTAATGTCAGTGTGTCCAATTAGGTGACACTCACATTAACATTGTTGACCACTGTGCGCTTATTGGTTAACATGATATGAGTACTATTGACTGGCAGGAATGTGAACAACACATCCCAAGCATACATTTTCTCTTAAAGTGTACCAACACCCACCGGTGATCGGCCCTTGAATCTATCAGATTCCCGGCCTGATCACCTCCCTCCCCGCGGGACATCCAAGATCGGGATGTCCCTCGGGGTGAAACCCCCCCAACACCCCCAAATCCCTACCTCAGTAAAAAGGGACGCGCGGGAGGCGGAGGAAGAGCCACTTTGCCACGGCTTGTACGTTTGCTGGAGTAAAAGTGAGTTCAGGGGGTTGTCACACAGCGGTGACGATCAGGGGTGCCCCACCGTAGTGGACCAAGACCCAGGAAAGTCAAATTCCTGGTTGTTGTTCCACTTTAACTGTGGGGAAGCAAAGAAGGTATAAGTCCCAGTGTGTCCATTTTTGTGTTTAGTCACAGCCAAACCTCAGGGCCTAAGTCCTAACGAGTACACGAGTTTGCCCTATAATGTTAGAGGTCCAGACCTAATCCGGCCCATTTGGTTGTGTCTAAGGCAAAAATAGTCTCTATGTGGCCAAATGAAGAATGTGAGGCAACAATCAAGCATGCAGACAGGCATGTTGGATTATTGTACAAACACATGGAATCTAGATGTGTGTGAAATTAACACATAGGTACATTTTAAATGTCTGCAGATGTGACTAGAAGACATAGGTTTCACAAGTCTTTAGGCATATGAAGTGGGATGTACTCACCATCGCAGCTGTGGCGGGGGCCCATGCTGCTGGCCGTCCCTGGAGCTGGGGTGGGGAGGAGGTTTTCTGGCTCCGTCTGCGTAGCAACATCTGTCAACAGAAAGCAAAAGACAAAAACACAATTAGTGGGCCAATGACACCTGACTATTTGACATCCATCTGGTTATTGAGTCTGAAAAAGCAAAGGCTTGCATGCTTACATACAGGTTGTACAAAATTAGCATATTTCCTGGTCCATGAGTTAAAGTCAATTAGTTAGGGTTGCAACATGTATCCCTAAAGATAATGTGCTAATAACATAGACAGTGCTATGTAAAGGACTCATTAGCAGTTGATTGGCTAATGTTACTAGTGTGCCACATGTTTTAGCGGGAACAACTTAACCCAAGAAAAGAAATGAGAACAACCATCATGGTGTGGCCCGAAACATAGGGGTGGTTTCCAGTTGGCTAGCACTGTAGTGTGGTTTGTGATGTTAATGTACATTAGCAAACCAGCTTAGACAATGGACCAGGAAACGTGTGTGTTAAAAGTGTACCAAGACACAGGATTGTGATTATTCAGTGTAGTAGTCTACTTTGCCAGAGCAACACAATTTTAGTCCGCCACCGCCCCTGCCTTCCGCACCTCACTCCGCCAGTGTGTGCGCACACGCATGCCAGTAGGAAACAGAGCGCAGGCGCACACACATCTCGAGTGCCACACAGGAGGCAGGGACAATGGCTTCTGCCACCCCCAAAGAGGGAAGTAGTTTGTGGTGTTTGGTTGGGGGGGGGCCCTGGGTGAGGGATGTGATTTGGCAGGCAAGGCGCCATAATCCAAACAATATCAGCAAGGTTTGTGGGTCCACTTTAAGGAATGACATAAAGTCCAAAATGTACTAGCTTCAAACATACACTTACCACGACTATGCCCGAGGAGGATTTGACGCCAAAAATCCATGGAGGTGCCGCCTATATGATGCCCTGCAAATTACAGAGGAATGGCAAGGGCTAAGCACAAATGGTCAGATGAAACCTGGCACAGACTAACAATTAAAACATGTAAACTCACCAGGGGATGAAGCGCCACTTGAAGCCCAGGGAGGGCTCTGAGGAGGAGGCGGGGAGCCTCGGCTCCTCACACTCTGCTCAGAAGATCCACCAGGCAAAGGGCCACCCTCCTCCCTCTCACTCCCTGCTTGAGAGTGGCCCCTTGCCTGGTGAGAGTCCTCAGCCTCAGAGTGTGAGGAGCTGAGGCTTGATCCAGCCTGCCCCCCAGCAGCACACTCCTCTGGGGCGTCATCCCCTTCCTCCCCTGGGTCCTCTAAATAGGACCCGCGGGAGGGACCCTCCCCCGATGACTCCCCCGAGTCCGCCTGCCTGGTTCGGGGGAGGAATCCCTTCCCACGTTTCCCCAGGGGAGGACGCTTATCTGTGTGGAGGGGGTGAAAGCAAATAATTAATATAAAGAGCAAAAAAGGACACAGCTTAGCAGATGCTTGTGCACAAAGGCCAAAAAGAACATAAGCTTTCACTTACCTGATGCGTAGGCATCATATAGGCGGTACACGCCTTCTGGGTCCCGGCGCTTAAAATCTGACCATTTCTGTTGAATAGCCCGGATGGTCAGGTTGGTCTTGAAGCGCCGGGACACAGTGGCCTTCACCTCCATGGCAAGGCGTTTTTTGGCTCCTCGGGCATAGTCGTATTCGGCCAGGCAGAAGTCCTATGAAAAAAGAAAAAAAAAAAAAAAAAAAAAATCACAACATGACCTCAGAACAATGTCATAAACAGTTCTACAGAGACAAGATCAAAGTGGATCCACACCCAGGATTTACATTAGTCTGTGTTTGTGTGCACTTTTTTGGGCCACAACTATTGTTGGTGGCCCACTGTCTGCAACCCCCTTTGAAGGGCCCAAATACACAGCTGAGGACACTCCCACGTCACTCCGCAAGCCAAATACAGCGGTCCACGCCGGTGTGGTATGCGCAACCAAGGACCTTGGGAGGTGCATACCAGCTCAGCTGCATCTGCACGGCAAAGTACGCATGTGGCGTTTGACTCTAACAGGGAGTGCGCCTGCACACCAATTGCAAAAATGTATGGCGCAGGGGTACACCCTGCTAGAGGTAAGCGCAATAGGCATCCGCAACTCACACATGCACAGATGGGAGGGGCCAGAGATAATTTTTGGGGGCCTCCAGGGGGGGGGGGGGCATCCAAGCAGGACATCCACAATGGGGATGCCCCATGTGGAGTGTACAAATTTGGACTAAAAACAAAAAAAAAAAAACACCTATCCACCCTGTGTGTTTAGACATTTTAAAACTAAAAATACAAAACTAAAATACTCACTTTAACTACCTGGCCATTGACCCGGCTATCCACCCGGGTGCGCCTTTGTTTTTGGGGCACAGGAGGGGAATGGGTGGGAGGGGTGGTATTTGGGGAAGGTGAGGTAGGTGGGGGATGTGGGGGAGGGGTGGTGGGGCCGGAATCTGAGGAGGAGCTGGGGAGGCGCATTACTCTCCGTTTGGGAGCCATATTGGAAACGCTAAGGAGGAAACAGGAACCGGAAATGACGCTAGCGACATGAGACATAAAAACAAAACCAAAACAAAAATACGCACCGCACCCCAGCAACAAGCTAATATCAGCTATGTGCAAGCTAAGTGGCGGAAAAACATTAAAATGACGCTGAAAAACAAGCTATTGGCATAAGCGCCAGACAGTTTTACCTTAAGGTGGCGTTGAAACGCAAAGGAGGATCCCGGAACCGGATATGACGCAAGCAACTGTGCTTCCAAACTAAAAAAAAAAAACATGCGCGCAGCAGGGACAAGCTAATATCAGCTATGTGCAAGCTAAATGGCGGAAAAACATTAAAATGACGCTGAAAAACAAGCTATTGGCATAAGCGCCAGACAGTTTTACCTTAAGGTGGCGTTGAAACGCAAAGGAGGATCCCGGAACCGGATATGACGCAAGCAACTGTGCTTCCAAACTAAAAAAAAAAAACATGCGCGCAGCAGGGACAAGCTAATATCAGCTATGTGCAAGCTAAATGGCGGAAAAACATTAAAATGACGCTGAAAAACAAGCTAGGGCCCACGGCGCCACAAATTATTAGCTTGATTTAGCAGGGGGTTCTACATACTGGAATGCATAGGTCCTTCTAAAGCATACACCGTTGTGCTTACATATACAAATCTGATTCCTTCACAAAGTCATCACACAATCAAACTAGACAACTACCTGAAAATGTGGCACACATGACAATGCATAACGGGTTGTTATGAGCTGGTACGACTGAATGTTAATCCTGCAATATGTGGCCAGGCACGCTCACAACTACAGTGTATTCATTAACAACGACTGGGGTCGCGGGAAGTGAATTCCTTGCAAATGGCAGAAGGGCACATGTATGAACAGCACAGCGCCGCACAACGCCGCGCAGCGAGGCACAGCGACGCTCGCGCCGCCACATAGCGAATTAAAACAGCGACTGCACAAACACTGACCAACACAGATTCATCAAGGACAGGGCTGCCGAATAGCTTGGGCGCTGACAATTTCGAAGAGCGAACGTGACCGCCCAACCTGACAGGCTCCAAAATAGCTTTACAAGCCCCGTTTGTGTGGAAAACCAGCGCTTTTGAGGCCAATGAGTTTGGGTGGAGGAGATGCAATTCCCATGTCACTCACAACATTACATTGTTAAAAAAAAAAAAAAAAAAAAAAAACAGAAATAACCAGCTAGATTCATAAAACATATCAATATAAACATGTGTTGAATTTTGTCCAAAAGCAAAAAACCCCCTAACCACTAAGAACAATCATTGCAGCGTCTGCCATTGAAATGTATGGGAGAGCGGCAGGTAGCGCCAGGTAATACGTGTCGCTGTGAAGGAATTTGCAGCGGCGCTGTTCGGTCCAGCCGGCTTCATGATGAATGCCGCGCTAGCCGTCGCTCTCGCCGGCGCTAGCCTCATTTAGCTTGATAAATGCGTCATTGTGACCGCCGCCGGGCGTACTTGAGTCGGTAGGCGCCGTTAGCTGCCGCTACCTGGCGCTCGTCAGACACTACCTGGCGCTATCGCTTGATGAATAAGGGCCAAAGTGTCTAGTACAGTGCAAAAGGTGCACCATATTTTTCGCCTTATAAGATGCACCTAAGGATGAGGGGGGGGATCTGCCAAACTACCCTGCAGGCTGTCTGTTATTCTGCATGCTGCTTGTTTTTGAGGATGGAGGATCTACTAAAGTACCTGCTCTAGGGGTGATTGGAGGGGGGGGGGGTTCTGCCATGTCCAAGTTTCTGGAGGTCTGCCACATTGACTTGCATCTTAGGGTAATACATGCGTCTTATAGGATGACAAATACAGTATATATGCTATATATCTATAGCAGTCAGAGAAAACAAAAAACAAGCAAGTAAGCAATGAATCAATAGTTCTTTTCTATAAATGATCAATTTACTGGTATATATAAGATGCTAAATGCAAAATTATGCAAAAAGCATGTGCATCAAAAATACCTTGTGTAATAAAGAAAATAGCCAAGAGATAAGATTCATGACCAGACATGACCAGTCCCGCTCCAATGCTTTTCGGGCCAATCAATGAGTCTACTTTGAAGCTAAGGCTATAGCATTGCAGGGGAAGAGCAAGGGCATGGGTGGGTATAGCCCCAGTGATTGAATGTGATCATTATAAGCAGCAGTCCAGCCATCCCTGAAGCAGTGTGGCCAACTGATATTTCTTCCAAGTCTCACTACAATCCAAACTTTATTGGCCTAAAACCCCCCACAACAACTCTATTTTGCTCCCCCACCCCAGATACATTACTGGATATTTTCTGCCCTCAATGCTGCTTGGCATTCTTGTTATAGTGATTTTAATTTTCGTTTTCCCCAGGTATGCCATTTGAATGCCATTGGTTTCTGACAGGATATCATTGTTCTAAACTAGCTCTTTAAGCCCCCCTCCTTGCAATCTCATTCTGGGTGCAATTAGCGTCTATTGAAAATAGTGCTAGAAGGAAGATAAGAGCCAAAAGAAGATGTAATATTCCTTAAATTAAACATTTAATTTAAACAGGCCAGGTCTGGCCATTGTGCTCTATGCGATCTTGAGCTACAGCACCAGGTTTCATCTTGCCCTGCTTCAACCAGAGCACCCCGCATTGCATCATTTTTGTCGCTAGTGTTAAATAAGACACTAGCCAGTGGCCGCATTGTCGTTGGCATTTTTTCAGTTGTTAAATCTGATGCTGTTTGCTGCAGAGGCCAAAAACTGGGGCTGTGTGGCACTGATGCTTCTTAAATAAGGCTCTTAACCTTTCATAGAATGTGGTGGGTACGCTTAAAGGTCCTGTTCACACCTCTGCGCTTCCTCTGCATTACTGTGCTGCATTGTATCGCAGTCACAAACAGTTACAATGCAGAGGAAACATTGTACATTATTTTAGATGGAATAGTTAACATATCTGTGCTCCGTTGCACAATGCATTAAAAAAGCATTGCAGACTCCTTTTTCAGTGCAACATTGTAACAGCGCAGGTCAATAGAAGTCTAAGGCAAGGCAAGCGCCACGCAGGTGTTATGCACTGTACCTGCGCTGCATTTGCGTTGACATAGACTTTACCATTTACTTATTATGCAAAAAATGTTTTTCTTTTAAAAAAACGCAATGCAAACACATCTCTAACGCATCAAAAGCACAGTGTTTGTTTTGATACAGTGCCCCTCTGGCATATATACAAAACGCTTGCTCTTAATTTCAACGGAGAGGTGCCAACCGGTGCCAGGAGGGAGATGTAAAAACTAGATGACAGGTGCCCACAGAGAGGGCTCTGAGTGCCGTGCCATGAGTTCGCCACCACTGTCCTATACCTAAGATATTCAAATAAATTCATTGTGCAATGGCTGCTTAGGGGTTTGTTTGGCTACCACACTAAGCATATTTCCATACTTTTAACCCGCAACATAAGTATATCTAGAAATACATAGACATTCGGTAGGTAGCCATTGGACCTATACTTGTGCTAAACTTGTAACTGATCTCCTGGATGATGGAATATTTTAGTCACACCAATTTACAAAGTCATAAAAACTTTCAGTGTTGAAACTTGTCAATCTTCTGGAAGGCAGAGATAAAAGTTTGTAGGCAGTCAGGTACCTCCTGTCATAACTCATTGGCGTAATGATGGCTGTATTCTGGCAGCAGCTCACTAACAATGTGTCAGAAGAGAGATTATTTCCACAGTAAGCAGTGCGCAGGCGAAGTTGCTGTTCCCCAGACACTTCCGCTGATGTGCTTTCAGACCACCTCTGCTTGCTGGTTTGCTTAACAGGGCTTCATTCTAATGGAGAGAGCTAAATTTAACCTTGGCCCTGGATATAATGACTACAGCACTGGGTGTGTGGTGTCTAGTAAAAGCTGTCAGCAGATTTCAGTCCATCTCCTGCTGGGTACACTTCCTGTGCCCTTCAAAATGGAATCCTGCATTGCCTGGATGGTTTTCGTGATCAGTAGCAGCTAACAGACATGCTTGTGTCTGTTAGTGATACATTGCATTGTATGTTATAGTAAGATTGCATTAATGCAAACCAAAAATGACATCATCTATTTATATGTAGTTTACAGTATCAATATAAATATACCGTGCCCTAAGTAAATGGGAAACTTTAAAAACATATATGTGGCACAAGAAAGCATATGGCAAAAGGGGGCTCAAATTAGTGGAATAAGGGGGTGGGGGAATTCATACTCCAGAAAATATAAAAAAAATAGGGGAAATTTCTTCAAGCATGACATCTCTGTAAGTAAATGTATATATATTATATGTATATATTATATAGTATATAATATATGTATATATTAATATAATTTCTTTTATTGATTTATGTTTTTATTTTAAAAGAGTTAATAAGGGCAACTATTGCTTAGTGCATGGGTACTCAACCATTTCTTGTAAAGGTCCATTTACAGACATCTGGGGAGAGGGGAAGGTCCGGGTAGGGGCTGTCACGGGGGTGGTTAGGGGTGGGAGGGGCTATAGATTCCACAGACAAAACTAAGAAAGGCTGCTTGCTCCCCCACCCCAAAAATCCTATTGGGCACTGGGGAAAAACAGTTTTTTGTCCCCCACAGAACCTACAGCTCTGTCCCACAGCACATCATTACTTCTGTGCAGACTGTGTCCAGGGTGGACTAGGGCCCAAAATGTTACTGACAATAAGGTCTGGTAACAAGGATGGATAGATTGAGCTGGGGGGGGGATGGATGAATGGGAGAGGAATTGTAAGAAAAAGGGATTGGCAGGCAGGGACGGATAGTGAGAAAGCTGGGAGAAGGGATGGATGGAAGGACTAGGACAGGAATGGATGGGCAGAGCCAGGGGGGACATGGCCAGAGCTGGAATGAAGAGTAATGGTTTGGCAAAGCTGGGAGGCCAGGGGTTGGATGGGCAACACTTGGGGGGACAGTAATGAATGGGATACCGAAATAGATGAAATGGATGGGGCAGAACTGGGGGAACAGGGATGGATAGGGGCAGAGAGACTGGTCTGGATGGGGCAGAGCTGAATGAACGGAGATAGATGAGGCAGAGCTGAGTGGACGAAGATGGATGGGGCAGAACTGAGGGAACAGGGGGGAATGGGGCAGAGCTTATGGGACAGAGATTGATGGGGTAGAGCTGGGGGGCAGGGATGAATGGTGCAAAGTTTGGGGGGGTGGGTTGGGTATAGCTGGGGGTATGGGGAAGGAAGGGGCAGAGCTGGGGGAAGTGAATGGATGGAGCAGAGCTGGGGGAAGGGAATGGATAGGGCAGAGCAGGGGAGATGGGAATGCATGGGGCAGCACTGGGGGGATAGGAATGGATGGGGCAGAGCTGGCAGGACAGGGATGGATGGGGCAGAGCTGGGGATGGCAGGATTGGATGGGGCAAAGAGACAGAGAAACAAAGTTTGTGTGTACCTTGCAATGCCACTTCCTGCCTGTGCAGTACTGCATATTGCAACGCTACGTGCCAGGGAGCAGAGTCAGGACGCTGGCAGAGAGACTAAGCACTACATCGATCAAGTAAAGGGGGCAGTGCTGAGCATGGCAAACCCGGAAGCAACTGAGTGCAGGGCTGGAAATCTGCCATCGAGGTCTGCATTTGGACCCTGGTCCGCCAGTTGAGTATGGCTGGCCTAGTGGTTACATGTGACCAGGGGTGAACCTAAACTCTCTGCTGCCTGAAGAGAACTACAGAAAGGCTCCGCCCACCAGGACGTGAGCTCCACTCATCCTAGATTCTTACTATGATGACAGCCGCGCTGACTTATTGTGGGGGGAGGGGGTAAGTAACAGCTGCTGAACTACCAATGATTGACTGTAAAAACAGGACAGCGTGCAGAGGTGCCCCCCAATTTCCACTAGTGAGATAAATATATATGAGTGAAACATTAAAAATTTAAAAAAAGTGGAGCAATTGCCGCCCCCCGCATTGCTACCTGAGGTTACTGGCTCACATGGCCTCATTACAGGTGCACCCCTGCTTGTTACTGGAAGGTTACAGGCTCTGATCCCGGCTTGGATATTATTGAAGTGGTCTTGAGCAAGGCACCTATCCCCCAACTACTCCTTGGGCACCATAGCTAGGGAAGCTCCAGGTATGTGTGTGCATTCAATGGTATAGTTCTCACTGCATGGATAGGATAAAAGTGGTGCACAAATTCCTATGTATGCACAAGCATACAATGGCGATATATACACATTATTACATTATTATTATTTGAATTATTATTATTATTATTATTATTAAGAGACCAAAACACCCCTTATTTTGGAGGTAGAAGGTAAAGTGCGCCTTCCTTACACTGAAAGTATTTACACATACAGGCCAAAAACAACAGGCTATACCTATTATTCCCAGTGAATAGGTGGAGCCATGCAAATCATCTCTTTTCATTTCTAAGTTACCTCAAGCACTCAGAATGAAACAGCTGTGAGTACAGTGCTTGAATATTTCTTCTAATACTTACCCAGCCATCACTTCCTGCTTACAGACATGTTTCGAGTTTGTGGTCCTCATCAGCACAAAGTAATAGCTGTATGGAGAGTGAGACTTCAGGGTGCTGTAACAGAGGAGGAAGATAATTTAGGGGGGTACATGAGAGGCTGGAGATAGTGGGCTAAAAGAAACCAAAATGTCCCCTATTCAGGGGTACAAGATAAAGAACACTTCCTAAAACAGACAGGACATAGCACATACAGACCAAGAACAACAGGCTTTACCTATTATTGTTAGTAAGTGGGCCATGCAAATCATTTATATTTGACGTTTATATTGAATGTTTTACCAATTTTACCTTTTTTTCTGACAGGTTTAATAGTATACGTGGGGATGATGCTTGGTGCATTTGTGTGGGGCGGACTGGCAGATAAGATAGGGCGGAAGAGAAGCCTACTCATCTCACTGACCATCAATGCTGCCTTTTCTTTTGTGTCCTCATTTGTTCAGGGCTATGGACTCTTCCTTTTTTGTCGCCTTATTTCTGGGTTTGGGTAAGTATTCTGCTTGATTATATATATCACATATAAATATATAAATGTATATATATAAATCACACTTGTCCTTAATGAACATATAAGAAATATGGCATACAATCATGCAAACCAACAAAGAGTGGTGTATGCTACACATAGTTCAAAGTATACGTTGATTATTGTGAGATAATGAAGTATTGAAAAAGAAAACTGGTGTTTGCGGAGCATAAAAATGATGGGGAGGGGGGGGGGATAGAGCTTTCTAAATATGGCCAGTCGTGGTGCACAGACATCAGGGGCAGTTAGGGTGCCAAGAAATAGCTGTTTCTCTTGCTGAGTTAGTAACACTCAAACTTGAAAGTTTTTTGGTGCCTTTCATTTGAAGTCTTCAATTGGAAAGTAAAACTCCTGATTCTAGTGAGCAGCATTTTGTCTGTCCACCTTCCTACTACTTTCCTGCTGTACTCGTTGAAGTCATTTTTTCAAAACTGAAGCTGGAAGGTGATCAGAGGGTTTTCCCCATACTTAAAGTGATTGGAAAGACAAAAGATCAGTAGCTTACCTTACACTGAGTCCCTCAAGCTTTCTCCTTCCTGCTATGTCGGTCTACTTAGTGAGTAAATCACTTCCTCATTCAGCTTTTAGTCTCCACCCCGCTGACCCGGTCCTTCAATCAACCTTCAGTGGACTGAGAATGGAAACACCCCCACTCCCTCCCCCACTCCTGATTGTCTGCCTCTCTTTGCAGCTATGAAACCCCACCCTTCTCCCTCCTCTCTACACTATGTGCTGGCAGACTGGAGACGCTCTTAGCCTGCAGCATCTCCCACCCCCTTTTTCTGGTCACACTATGTGCTGGCAGTAATAACAATGCACATATTTTTTTTACTATGATAAATGTAAAGCACACAGTGTGCTTACATCACATTGTTGTTGCTGCACCAACTGTTTCTCCTCATTTTTCTCTGCATCTCCAATGATCTAATACTTTTACAACTTAGGAACTACAGAGTCTTTTTGAAAACATGCTGAAGTTTGGGACATTGCAATGTGTAGCCTGAGACAACAATCAGGCTTGCCTTTAGTATAACTTTAAACCTGTGCCAACCGTGTTAGATTCTCTTAATACATTGATTAACAGCTTATTTTTTTTATTATACAGACATGATGTGTGCCTATATTTGTCTTACCCCAAGCCAACACCTTCAGTGCATCGCTGTTTGCTTTATTTGGCTCCTTATTCTCTGACCTTGTTTCTTCTCCGTCATGTACCCCCTGACAACACTGATCTCAAAGCATTCATCGGTTCCAATTAGGGAAGAGTTTAATACCATGCAGATGTTGTGGAATATAATTACAGATGCTGCACTTTTTTACTTCATGGCATGGCATTGGCCATTTTGCTACACACCTGAGAGCCCTGTCTACATATGAGCTATATGAGGTGTATGACTCAGAAAAACAGGGCACTATCCCTGTCATGCTGCACACACACTGAATCAACAGTTGGTGGAGGAAAGGAATGTTGTGTGTGAGGGTATCTATTTAACTATGGCCCTTATTCATCAAGCGATAGCGCCAGGTAGTGTCCGATGAGCACCAGGTAGCGGCAGCTAACGGCGACTACCGACTCAAGTACGCCCGGCGGCAGTCACAATGACGCATTTATCAAGCAAAATGAGGCTAGCGCCGGCGAGAGCGACGGCTAGCGCGGCATTCATCATGAAGCCGCCTGGACCGAACAGCGCCGCTGCAAATTCCCTCACAGCGCCAGGTATGAGCTGTCGCTCCCTGGCGATGTCCAATGCATTTCAATGGAGCAATCTATAATTATTCATAATTAATTGGTAATAACTTTTTTTTTTTTTTTTTAATGTCAAAAAATCGGAGACCACTTCTGCAATGTTAGGATTTATTTTTAAGTAAAAAAAAAAAAAAAAAAAAATTGTGCAGAATTGATCTAACAGGTCTGAGATTAATGTATTCATATTACAAAATGATTCTAAAAACATGTATAATGTTACATTCAAAAAATATGGTTGTTTAGGGGTTAAAAACTAGTTAATACAGATCGCCGCCAGCGCTCTGGGGTTTAAACAAGGAATGGACAGCGACAGCACATTCGGAGCGTGATTTTTTGATGAATATGAAGCTAGCCGTTCGCTCTGGCCATTCGTTGTCAGGCGCTCACATACAACGCTGAACCTGTGAAACAGCGACCCCCCAGCCCGTATTCAACATTACCGCACACCGACTGAGTCGCTGTCATCAAGCTAATGCCGGCCAAGCACAGCGAATACTGGCTGGCGCTGTAAAAATCACGCTACAGTCGCTCATCTGTCGCTACCTGGCGCTATTGATGAATCGGCCTCTATGAAGCTAGCCGTTCGCTCTGGCCATTCGTTGTCAGGCGCTCACATACAACGCTGAACCTGTGAAACAGCGACCCCCCAGCCCGTATTCAACATTACCGCACACCGACTGAGTCGCTGTCATCAAGCTAATGCCGGCCAAGCACAGCAAATACTGGCTGGCGCTGTAAAAATCACGCTACAGTCGCTCATCTGTCGCTACCTGGCGCTATTGATGAATCGGCCTCCCCGTATCTCTATGGGGAGCAGCAGCTGCTTAAACACTTGAATCTCTCTCTTTGCTCTGAGCAAAGCAGTGGTGAGTTATTACAACTGATGGCTTTCTACTTACAGAGATATAAGACAATTATGACTTTTTTGGGTTTTTACAAAGAAAGGGGTCTCATGTGTGTTGCCAGATGGCTGCTCCCGTGCATTTCAGTAGCACAGCATCTACATGCTATTCCAGAACACCTGTATGGGATTAAATGTATAAATTTTGCAGCATTTTTGGTTCCTAATCAGAACAATCTTTTTAGAACCTGTATTATTTTGACTTATGTTGTATCTTTCTTCTTTTTACTTTCTGCTACACAGTATTGGGGGCTCTCTCCCCATCGTCTTTGCCTATTTCTCTGAATTCCTGGCTCGTGAAAAGAGGGGGGAACACTTGAGTTGGCTTTGCATGTTCTGGATGATAGGAGCCCTCTATGCATCTGCGATGGCTTGGAGCATCATCCCACACTATGGTAAAGGCATAAGAGCATAACTGACACCTAGTCTAAATGTATAATCAATATATTTTCATCTAGCAAGTGTAATTATGTAAACATGCTCCCCACACAAGCAAAAATCATTTGCTATAGGTTACATGTATTTAGACGTAAGTCATGCCAAGACATAAATGCCAAGACAATCTAAAAGACTCTAGGGCTGGCCGTTGGTCTTCGTCCAGGGCATCCCATATTAGGATGCCCTGCTGTAAGAAACTGCAGTGGTCGCCCGCAAGACTCACCTTTGCCGGCAGCCCCCACGACAATGTAAAAAGTAGCTGTCTAAACCCAAGCATCTCTGGGCGGAGGCAGGCTCCCGCACCCTGCCATTCAGATAGATGGGGGGCGGGAGCATGCCCCAAACTAAAAGGCACTGGGGATGTGGCTGGTATAAACAGAACTTATTGATGCAAGGCATACAGCGCTGAATGGATAAGAGAGGCAGGGGAAAGGTAAGTTTGTATGAGTGATCTGGGGGGTGTCACACAGCGGGGGTATGGAAAAAAAAACAGGGATAGTCAAAATCTCAGATTTTGTTCCTCTTTACCCCTCTGCTCCAGAGCAGCATCCACAGCCTTCTCCTCTGGCAACCAGTTAGGTTCGCTTAACAGGCACGTTCCTGTATCTGACAAACCTAACAGGCCACCAGTGGTCACGAGAGAGGCAGGGGAGCACAGACCAGGTGAGGGGTGGATGGTGTTCAGTGGACCTAAAGTATATTTTTAACTACTGATATGGCCATAAGCCACCAATAACTTTCAACAGTGTACATTTCTTCTAATCTAACTCCAGATCTTATTTCTGGATGTTAAGCCAGACCTTTACCCTGAATAAGAGCCTATCTTGTATGTTTCCCTCACCCTGTACATATATAATGCCCACATTGAAAATCATCCTACCTGCATCTACTGCCTTTAAACATCCAAGATGGCGGCCCACAGAGTCTCAGGCTACCAGCAAACAGGAAGTGTCTTCTGACTGTGTCACTCTGCATTCTGGGATTGCTGTCCTTTTCCTGACCCCAGCTTTGCTCCGTCTGAGCAAAGCACAGCTATAACCCATCCTCCTGCAGCCCCCCCCCCACTTTGCTCAGTATGTGATGCTTCTGAGGCAAGATGGCGTGCCCGTATCCTAGAGTCCTACGCAGAGTTACAGTCCAGTGGGGGAAGGAATTATAAGTAAGTGACTAAAAATTTTAAATATATTAATTTTAGATGCTGGGGAATAGTTTTTTTTAAGGGTTTGGGCTTTTCACTTAATTATGCTGAAGCTCCGGTTTAACCCTGGCTTCTGCTGCAACGTTTGCAGACAGAGTGGGTAGTTGGGGGTAGATAGAATGCTACTTTTAAGCATACCAATAGAAGACATATACAGTGTTTTTTGGATTAACTAGTTGGGTTGGGATTATATTTCTTGGGTTAGGATTATGTTTTGCCTACAGTACATTAGCTGCTTTTTGTATCTGTGAGAGGAGTTATACAAGTGATTTTACCAAGAGATTCCTAACAATACTAATTAAAATCTCTTTCTTTTTTCAGGATGGGGATTCAGTATGGGTAAGCACTATCATTTCCACAGCTGGAGAGTGTTTGTGGTGGTGTGCGTTTTGCCCTGCATTTCTTCCATCATTGCCCTGAAATTCATGCCGGAAAGCCCTCGCTTCTTACTGGAGGTAGAGTAAAAAGGATTTTGCCCGTTTGTCTTTATGATAACAACAATGTGGGGAAAATGTCTCAGGTTCTGATTCTGGTTACATGTTTGCTTCCAAATTAAAAGCCATATTTAAGTCAAAATTTCAAGCATAGTAATAAACTTGCCTGATTTGATACATGTAAAAATGATATGCTATATTCTCAACTTGTATGTAATCATTTTTTTAATTAAAAAGGAACTTAAGGCAGCTTTAATTCTTCTTTACAGTGCCTAACAGTGGCAGCATAGGGCATCTTGAGCAGGCTCTGCTGTGGTCAGAGACAGCTACAGGACCACTGTGGCTTGCCGTGCTAACTCATGCTGAGAGAACCAAGGGACAGAGACCACTAGGTACTGAGCAATCGAAATAAAAGTAGGACAAAATGTGGAGCCAATGCTACAGGAAATGAGAAAGAGGGCACATAGGACTGGCATCAGATGAGCTGTTTGCTGCCTTATTTTTGCTGTAGGGTTTACAGTGTCAAAGTGGTGGGGGCGATTTTCGGTCTATAAATTCTTGACTCTGGAGGATGTACCTAGGGAACCGCAAATAGCTCTGTTGTCAGTGGTGCCTGGTTCGATCTCAGCTGCAAAGAGGGGAATTCTCAGACATCTCCTGACTGCGGCTAGGTCAGTGATACCCCGACATTAGCGCTCCCAACGCACCCCAGACATATTGGAGTGGGTTCGGGAGGTGGAGGGAATACGGAGAATGGAGGAGCTGGTGCTTGAGGGTGACAAAAACGGAAGGGAGAAGCTAAACATCACTTGGACAATCTGGATTCTGGCGCAAGGCACACCAGAGTTCAGGGCTCTGCTCTCTTCTCTGTAGTTTTTTTAGGGGACTTGCTACATGGAATGAAACAGAGACGGGATGGAGTATGAAGCCTCAGAGAGCTGGCCCAGGACCGCCGGGCCCTCCCCATTCTTAATCTATACCCTTTTCCTCGTTCTCGGGTGCTTCCCCCTTCGGAACCCCCCTTTTCACCGCCACCTCCTGAACTGGTCAAAGAGCATCATTCTCTCCCCCCCCCCCTTCCCACCCTTTCTTCCTGTCCTCTCTTCCCCTCCCCCTATCTTGTTCTTTCTTCCTCCTGCCTTTTCTTTCTTAACCCCCTATTATGAATAAAATAAAGGAAGGGAAGAATGCAGCGCTCTTGTATGGTTTACGATACTGTTTTCGCAAGATTAGGTTGCTCCCCCTGACAAAGCTAGGCTTCGGGCCAACTGAGGGCGCCTCCTTGGGGAAACTTTCTTAGTGGTTTCTGGCTAGACCTGAAATGGAGGAGTCGAATAAAGGATTTATTATACAGTCTATGGCTTACCAAGGTCCCGGTAGTTGACAATACTCCCCGATTTACATGTTCGACATTAAGGGGTGGGCCCTGTGAAATGTAGTTACCTATCTTCATTTTGTTTTCTCTCGCCTATTTGTCCTAAGATGTAGATCACAAGTATTATTTGACATATCAGTATGCTCTGTATTTTGATTTCTTTCTAATAAAGATATATTGAACAAAAGTGGTGGGGGCGTGCAGGGGTATATAGCAGTTGACTAACTGTGAACCTTAACTCTTTTAATGGAAATATTAAAACCTGGACTAACTTTTTCCTTTTTAGCTTTGTATCAGTTCACAGCTTTGATTCATGGTGTCTTATGGGGGGAGTTATAAATAATAGGTGGCCTTTGGCATGAAGGGGTGTTATGAATAAACAGTACGGGGGGAGGGGGAGTAATGTGAGCCCTAAATACAGTTGAGTATTCAGTGTCTCTGCAGATAAGCTGCCGGTTTACATATCCATAAAGCAGGACCTGAAGATAGTTTAGGAGACACTCCCTAGACTGATGAGCATTGACATGTTCCTATTCAGCAAACTATACAAAGCAAATTTAAGCCTATCACATGGTTCTCATACTTTTTACGGAAATGAAAAAGTATAAGCACAAACCTGTACAGAATGTAATTTAATTACATCTGAAACGTGAAATGTTATATGACATGAAACATGTTATTGCGTGCAACTCCATTAATGCGATTTGGGTTCTTGTACAGACAGGTAAACATGATGAAGCTTGGATGATACTGAAGAGGATTCATGACACTAACATGAGAGCAAAGGGAGAACCAGAAAAAGTATTTACAGTAAGCATTTCATGCTGGCGCCAACTGTTCATATTTGACTGTTCTATGGTTATTAGAAATAAAGACAGTGGAAAAGATACAGAGCAGTACCCCCCTCCCCCCATGTAAATGCCACCTGTGTTGCTTTATACTTCTATAGCTGCCCTTCCTCCTCCTTCTTTTCACTTCCCCATGTTCACGTTTGATTCACTGCTTCCTTATCAATAAACCCCCATAATACCCTCCCTGGGACCAAGATAATTGTTTTCCTCTTCACTATGACATGATAAGCAACAATCCAGTATGATACTATATAGCCTTCCTACTGACACCTATACAGCCTTTCAACCTCACTTCTTCATCAAATACCCAAACAGAAAGTACATCTATTTTCAAAACTCTTCTAGCTCATGCATGTACAGATATGTATGTACGTTTTTTTCTATGTGTTTGCAATGCTGTGTTATGAAAAAAGAAAACCTACCCTAGCAACAACCTCAGAAATGTACATCAACTGGCGCATTAGATGTACAGATAAGATACTGCCTCAGTCCTGGCTTTCTAATCATCTAATTGGCTAAGGCAGGGATGACCTGATTAACCAATTCTGATGAAATTCAACTATTTCAGATCGGGAGGATCACAATCTTGTGTTCCAGTAGCTAAGGGGCTACTGGCAGCGTACACACCTGGAGAGGTCATTATGTTTCTTAGACTTAGCCAACACTGCAGTTTAGCTGTTATATTGGAGGAATTCTGGGACATGTTGTCCATTGTTTCTTCCTTTGTCCTTCAGGACGGTCACTTGAGAGAGAAGGCTTCTCCCCCTGGACAGGAAACACAAACTGGCAAAAGATTAAAAGCCCCACCATTTCCTCACAGTCCTCAGTATTTTGTGTTTCCTCTCCAAGGAGACTATGGGCTTGGTCCAGTTTATTTTTTACATTTTTTATTCTTTACCCCCAGGAGTTCCTGGGGTGGGGTTTGCCAACCCCGGGCTTTACTTCCGCAGAATAGTCTTCCTGTGGCCCAAGGGGTCTGCTAAACCCACTCTTTCCCACCTCCTTTCCCATTTTGGCTTCGGTTTCCTGTCCTGGGTCCGAGGGTACTGCACTCCAGGCTCAGGTGAAGGGGTGGCTTCTGGGATTCCGGCTCTCTGGTCCCAGTGCTGTACTTCTGGTTCGTGTGCACTGCTGGTGATGGGGCGTGGTTGAACCCAATGACATAGTTACGGCGGCACTGCAGGAGGCAGAGCAGGGACTCTAGGCACTCCCAGCTCCCGGAGCAGAGGTTGGGGATGCGGAACCAGAAGTGGGGGCCTGGAGCACGCTAGAAATCCTCGTATTAACTTGGGCCACGGTGGTAAAGCTGGCTGTCGGGTAGGCCAGCAGAGGAGCAGCAGCAACAGCAGCAATGCCTCACTAGAAGCCAGTGAGAAGTATATTTTCCACATTTGTTATGAGCCTTAATTATCATTTGCTAGTTCACTGTGGGTGTTAACTTAGGATGATGTAATTTCTTCTTTTTCCAACCTGGTATTTTTAATCCCAAACCTAAGGAGAAAGAAAAGGAGAAATAAATAGACATAGGCCCCAGAATTAAGGGCCATAACTCTCAACTTGCTAAGTTTTGTCTAAATTGCCAGACTATCCTTCTGGAATCCTGGAATAGACCCTTTTGTCGAAATTGCATTGACAATAAATTGAGGGGGGGGGGGCAGCTTCCTTTATATTAGAAACTGTCGGTTCCATGAAAATAGATAGGGACTTGACTCTGTTGGCCAGGACAGCCCCCCCCCCCCGGAGCCACGTTTTCTCCGACACAAGATTTTCCTCAGACAGCCCCTATGGTGTCACCGGTTACTCACGCACTGTGCTAGCCTGCTACCTATCACCCTCCCCCTGCTACCAGTCACAGTCAGGGAACCGATAAAAGTGACGTTATAAACACCTTAGATGAGGATTTACTAAATGAGGGTTTTGGAGGGGAAGGGTCTCAAGAAGAAGGAACCCCAAAAAGCCCAAAGAATTGGATGTCAAAGGAAACTGACGCTCTCTTATTCGATATTTTATGACAGTATGAAAAGTCCTAGCGATGAACAGACTCTATTGGCTCACGATACAATTTATCATAAACTCATGGGTAGAATAGAAGGATCTTTTCCGATGTGTTCCTTGGCAGGAATGGCAGTTTCCAGAGAGAAAACTTTCTCTCGAACTCCCATTTGAGGAGACTGTATGTGCCTCCTGGTCCAAATGTCCAAAATTAGATGCTTCCCTGACACAGCTCCTGACCTGAGTTTCAAAGATTCAGGTATGTTGAGAGACCCTATGGACAGAAGCACAGATGGAATCCTCAAAAGGGCTTGGGATGTGGTCTCATTTACATTTAAACCAACCCTGGCATCAGATTGTGTTGCCAGAAATCTTGGGGTCTGGCTGCAGAACCTGAAGGGATACACAGAAAACGATATACCAAAACATGCCCTTTTGGGGACCCTCCACTGTATGTTCAGGGCAATCTTCTTCCTAGAGGAAGCTTCCACTGAGGTGGTTAGAGCCATGGCCTCAGCCCTAGTTAATTCTGCCAGACAAGCTATCTGTTTAAAAACCTGATAGCACCTTGCCTCCAAGGTCAGATGTGGAATTCCCTTTGAAGGAAATCTCATGTTTGGTACAGAACTGGAGGCAATGCTCACCTGGTCCTCAGAGAGAACAAAAAAGTTTCCCATTAGACCTAGTAAAGTAGGGGGAAAACATAATTCTGTCTAAAGAAAGGTGGAAGGTGGAACCCAAGAAGCACTGGGGTCAACATAAAGGGGGCGCAAACCAAGTTTGGTCTGTAATCCCCCGACGTCTTCCCAAAAACCTCGGTCCTGATGCCAAGCCTCAGGTTGGGGGAAGGTTAACCTTTTTGGTTGCATGGCAGTCCAGAACTTCGAATCCTTTTGTGTTGAGAGTGGTGTCTCAGAGGTACCAACTGGATCTCTGTTCCAGACCTCCACAAAAGTTTCAAATCACGAGGTTTCCACGAGACACCAGAAAGAGGATGGCCTTTCCCCAAGTTATCCACAAGTTACTTTACAATAAAGTAATAGAGACAGTCCCTTATGTCAGTCAGGCCGAAGGATATTAGTATCACGTTTTTCTGGTTCAAAAGCCATCAGGCACATTCAGAATGATACCCAATCTGAAAGCCCTAAATCTTTTTATTGCCTACAAAAGAGTCAGGATGGACTCAATATTCACAATAATAAATTCGCTCAGACCAGGGTATTTTATTGTGAATACTGACCTTCAGGATGCCTATTTGCACATACCCATCTTTCAGGCTCAGGGAGGTCAGGATCAGGGAGGCAGAGGAAGAAGAAACCCCCTATCCTTTGACTGGATCAAAGAAACAGAGTGGGACTGACGCTTCATCATGTAGGAAACTGATTTTTAATTTTGACAGGTCCACCCCTTTATGCTCTAAGGACACCTGTGTTTAGGCCAGGTTACACATTTACCAAGCCAAATGTTGTATGTTGGCTGGTGATGCCAATGTTTTCCGGATTTACGTCAACATTGTTCTGGCTTGGCGATTGGTGGCAAACACATTCTCTGTTTACCAGCTTTTAGTGGTGAACACCTTAGAAATCAATGTTATTTGAGGAGAGATTGTCACTTTAGGTCTTTTTAGCATCTTTTACTTGTTTTTCCGAGCGTGAATGTCCCATGGGTAACTAGTATGGGAAAAACAACTCTGCTACTGTGTTCACATTAATTTGATATTTGTCACTAACGACATTTTGTCACTAAGACACGCCCAGTACACCCCGCATATATTCGGAGAAACCTCCCATGGTTTGGCAAATTCCAGTGAACTGCTGTAACGGTTTGTTGTTGTTTGAAAATACATGAAATCTTAGTGAAAACACACTTCTACAGCATATGACGTAGCATATAAGTGTATTTTCAGTAAGATTTAATTTTTTTTTTCAAACAAAATCCACCACAGCAGTTCGCTGGCATTTGCCAAACCCTTTTTTGAATGTAAATGTCACTATTTTGCGCCAGTAAATTGCAGCGAAAACACAGCAAAATGCATGGCGTAGGCCATTTATCATAAGTGTTCGCCACTTAAATTTGAGCAACATTCACCATAGTTTCCCCTCTCTTCCTGGGCACACGGCGAATGTATGGAAGAGGAAGGTTGCGCAAACTTGCGAACATTGTAAATCACTCTCTATGTGCCAAAAGGATGTCCTCAAGGTGCTGAGCTTATCCAGCAATGTTTTGATGGCACAAAATAATATAAACTTTTAAATATGTTTATATTCTATACTTTATTAAAAAAAATACAGTACAATTAGAGATAACAAACAATACGTTCCAAAGAAACAAGACTTTGTGTAGCTCCACCAGCAATAGAAAATGAGACAGATCAGTGCACGGACAGGCTGGCTGTTCAGCCCCAATTCAAAGTCCAAAATATACAAATTCCAGCAAGATCCACTCAGACAGATAAAACTTTTACTAAATTATCATAGTGCTAAAATCATTCGATAGTGATGTGCTTACCAACAGGCATGGATGCCCTCCCCAATCCCAACAGGGCTACGCGTTTCGGCGAAAAACCCCTTTATCAGGCTTGATGGGAATTTGTATATTATGGGCATATTAATGAAACCATCTGTTAATCAAATCAGCTGAAAATGATAATGTATATAGAGACAGTTCAAATATCATTTAGGTACATTTATGATGTGTCTCAGCTGAAATTAAGAACAGCAAAAAGATTATATTCTAGTTAGCAATTGAAAGATCTGCGTTAAATGAATGCAAAAATAGAAAGTAGCTAGAGAAAGAAAGGAAAAATAGAAAAATGTACAGTGGGAAAAAGGATGAGGGGGTATAGGGGAGGGGTATGGAAGGTAGGGATCATGATTTAGATGCAAAGGATGGTGCAATATTCTGCAGATACAGAGAACTCCAACCAATGAAGCTACACATGATTGACCATTTCTGACTGTCCTCTTATGGAGGTAGTTTTCCAGATGTCATTGAATCGTTGGAGCCATTGTTAAATGTTTTTTGCCCTATTTCTATTGAGAAGTTATTTCGGAAGGCCAGCAATCTGTGACCCCGGATTAAGTGCATAACATAAATGTTAATACATACTTTACTTACTTTCGACAGTTAAAAAGTCATATAGTGCTGTAATCCAATTGTGCCAGCCATAGAAAGGCAGCTAGGCCCTTGCTACATGTTTTGAGAATACATTTCTTAGTCTTACTAGACTCAATTTACTGACATTATGTTAATTTTATATAAATGTATGCTATGCACAAGTTGTTGGCCTTTCAAATAACTTCTCATTTACAATTTGATGTGCAGCTACTGGCCGGCCACTGTTCCCTTGGTAACAATGTATAAGGTGAGCTTTTTGTCAGTCTGTTGCTAGCATTATGAAGGGACCATTAAAATGTTTTTACCTACCTGGCTTATTATAAGAATCACTAATGCACATTCGTTATCTGTTTCTTACCAGGTCTCCCATATTAAGACACCTAAACAACTCGATGAATTTATTGAAATTCAAAGTTCAACAGGGACCTGGTTTCAGCGCTTTTTTGTGAGGATCATGACTGTTGTGAAACAAGTAGGTCCTATAATTTTCATTTTTTGGAGTGTTTTATTAGTGTTATTTAATTTTTTCATGTTTTACACAAAGTACTTCTAAGCATATGGTAGATTATCTATTCTAATTATGCATTGTAATTAGTATTTAAATTAAACACTCCAATACATTACCTTTCAGAGTTTCTTGGGGGTTGTTGGGAGGTTGTCAAGCATACTGGGCTGATAGGTTAGCAAAAATAAAGCTACTGCTGCTGTAGATGTTATTGAAATAAAACACCAGTGACCCCAGAAATGTAATTTCCTTGTTTATTTGCTCTGGGATGTCACCTAAAATATTAGTGTTTCATTTTTGTTGTTGGATAGAATGTTCAGATCCTCCTTGTGATAAAACGGGGAGAGGGTTGCAGATATGCCAGCCTAACCCATTCCTGCAAGGTGATTTTTCTCCAGTCTTGGCAACTCACAGTGACTATTTACCCCAACACACCTGGACTTAATAACTAGATAACTAGAACTCCAATTTAAGGCAGTTAATTGGCTGAGCCCAGGTGTGTTGAGGTAAATGGTCAGTGCTAAGTGCAGGACTGGAAAATCACCCTGCAGGAATGGGTCAGGTTGGCATCTCTGAGGTTGTGTTCTATTAACTATTTATTGTATCACCACGGACAGGAAGGGTGGTTTATTATTATGCCACAGAGGTTCATGGTCAGTAGGTCTACCTGACCTTTACCTGAAGGGGACAATAGTCACTGTCTACAATTATGAAATGATCATGGTCATGGTCATTTGCACACGATCCTCTGCAGGCTAAGTATAACACACATAAGTATTTACCAGGAGGGGAATAGTAAACATAATCTGCAGTTGTAGTAACTTTGGCATGGATTGTGTTCTTATTAATTATTATTAACACACAATGTAATATACCTACCAACCTACACTTGCCACGGACATCGTCTCATACCTGTTACACTCATGGCCTTCCTGGTAGATGGACTTTTTGCAGGCCCCATGCAGAATAAATTTAGGTTACATGTCAACAAACAGAGAATGGGCTACACTACAATATGTCATTATGTGGCCCAGTTCTGTACTGGGACAGGCACCAGTCCTACTTAGGCCAGGCGTGAGCGCTGCTACACCAGGCTTTGGAATGTGCCTGGCAAACCTCACTGTTGTGGGGTATGGTGTTACGAGGGGATAATACGGGTGGTTGCAAGGCTCTAAATAAGGGTCAAGATGGCTAATGGGAATGAGTCTCAGGATGCTAAACAATGCAATTAAAGGGACCATTAAACATCAGATGAAACTAGTTAATCATATTTAGCAATTGCTTACCTTTCTGTTGGTCACTCACCGCGATTGCAGGCCGTACATGCGCCCCCCAAATCCCTGCAGCAATGCACACTCCTGTGCCCAGCCTTTCAGATAGGCTGGACATGGTGTGGGGGGGGGGGGGGGGCTAGAGCGCACTCTGCAGGGTAACCTGCCCCGCTCTGTATGCCAAAAGCTCTGTCTATACCAACACTTTATGGTCTGCATTAGTATACAAGTTATAAAGAACTGATTGGATTAGAGCCTCTGAATGCTTCACATGACTTATTGAAATTTAAGTGGTTTGGGAGATTTAGGGGATTTCACACAGCAGGACATGCCTAATCAGGATGCCCCTGGAAAAAGGTCCAATCACTGGGATAGTCAGAATCCTAAAGATTGGCTTTAAGAATAGGGTTGATCTCACAATGAGTTCTGAAAAAAATCACAGCAATTCACACAAGATCTTAAGATCTTACACACAACTTGCTGTGAATCTCCTTTTGGTGTAAAAGCCCAGATTTTTCTTTGACTGGTATTAATGGTATTAATCCCCACATTTTTCCTTCACCAGTTTTCTTTTTTTTCTTTGTAACCTTTGGGTATTAAATAGGATTTTCTTTATTTTTTTCCTTGGTTGGTAGCTGAAGTTTCAAACAAACCAACCTTAGAAGTTTGCTGGTTGTTTAATAAATGCTCAATGTTAACATATCTTATCACCTTTCCTAAAATGTAAATAATAGCTATTGCAAAAAAACATCTACAGTACAAGTACGCCATAGGTGCTTAACCGTCCTCCTCAAGGGTCATCAACAGATTTTCAAAGTGATGAACAGGTGAAGCAAGTAAAACTCCCGCTATGCCTGAGCACTAATTACTCCTCCTGCACATCAGTGTGAAGATCTGTAAAACCTGGCATGCTGATGGCCATCGAGGAGGAGGGTTGAGCACGTATGATGAACGCTATAAATGTAACTGAAATGTAGCTCAATGCACAGAACATCCAGGAAGATCTGGAAGCATCCGAGATGGAAGCATTCTGGCCATGCCTGCTTTTATCGTGGGAAGGTCACAAGAGTGATCTGGCTATAAAGCCTCTCTGAATAAGGCCTTGAGCAGGATGTATTGCTCCGAGGCAAGGTTGTAAATGTGCTGCCTAAGCCATAATATATTTAAGTAATGATTTTTCCTTTTGCTTTAGATCTGGGAGAGTGTGCTGAATTGCTTTGCTGGCCAGTACAGGAAGAACACTATATTTCTTTCAGTGGTTTGGTTTACAATGTCATTAAGGCAAGTGCATTTACCTCCTTGCTCCATTATGATAGCCTTTAAGCGTCTCATGCCCACAATTATAACTGCTGGCTTTATCTGTCATTTGCAGCTACTATGGCCTTACAGTCTGGTTCCCCGACACAATACGCTACCTACAAGAAGAGGATTATGCCAGCAGGGTGAAAAGATTTGAAGACGAACATGTCCGAAATTTTGTATTCAACTTTACACTTGAAAATCAAATACACATAGATGGAAACTACTACAATGACAAGTAAGATATTGTAAACTCTAAATTAGTCTGAAAAACTGACCTCAATACTTTATACCCTTAAAACTTCTACTACTATCTAAATGTCCAATATTACAACTATTTTGCAAAAACATTGGTAATTTATTTTGAAAAACAAGGTTCACTGTTGGGTGTGATTAAAAACTGCTTCTGAATTAGATTTATTACTCCAAAAAGGCCAGAAACATCTGCCCTAGTGCTGATGAGAGCCTAAAGCTCGAAACACGTGTCCACTGGTTGGATGTGTCTGGCTGTGTAAAATTTAAAGCTAATCCTTGGCATTGCACCCTTAGCATTTCTAAGGGCCTTGGATGGCACAGAGACATAGAGATGATTTGCATAGCTCTGCCTACTGCAAGGGTAGATGGGTAATGCTGTCCTTGGACTGGGTACTGTGCAAATACTTTCCGTCCTAGGAAAGCCACTCTTTTCCTTTACCTAAGTCGAGGGTTTTTTGGTCTCTTTAGCCCCCCTATATTAAGCCTAACATGGGTCTCTCCACATACTGGCTTGCGACTATTTTTTACTCCATAAAGGGCAAGAATAAAAAAGATCACCTACAGCTGCAATAGGCCGGTTCTAAGGTCAAATCAGGCAATTCCAATTTAGTTACACATTTGGGTCCAAAACACCACTAAAATGTTGCAAGTGGATAGCAATCACTCCAAAATCGGTCCAATGTGCAAGTAGCCTTAATGTGGGCATTACATTAATGTTTCAATACATTTTCTTTTGTGATTACATTTTTAGCAGTAACAGTCCTAAGCAAAAGTAGGTAGGTATCTTTGTTCATAGATAAGTTTGACCAAACGAATGTAAAAAATGTATCAAAAATCTACAGCACATACTAAGACTGTAAGGTGTCAGGCCTCTTTCACATTATGCGTTTCCACCACATTATGGTTGAAACGCACAAATGCTGCGTAGAAAAATTGTGGTGTAACAGTGGCACTACATGCTACCCTGCACCAAGCCATTGTTTCCTGTCCCCCCAGAGGAGAAGCTGCCAAGGCAGGGGCACCTGGACTAGGCAGTGACCAGGACCCTGCCTTGAAGAAGGAGCTTCCTGCTCCTCGAGCACACCTGTGGCGTTTGCAGCGGGACCTGACACACTCCAATAGCCACCTTCTTGTCAGCCCTCTGCTCCAGCAAGATCCGGTGGAAGGACCCAAAGAAGATGGCTATTGCAAGCACCGCATCATAAGACGGAGGCCTGTGACAGCGGTGGTGGAGTGGGCAATAAGTATGGTCCCTTTTTGCAGCGCAACACACCGCAGGTAAAGGCTTGACCTGCAGTGGCCATAGACTTCTAGTGACTGAATTACGATTGTGCTGTGGGCAGGCGCACTAATGTGTAAGATCCCTCTATTTTCATGGGCTGCGTTTTCATACTCATTTCATTTGTTCACTAATTATATGTGGGGTCTAAGGGGGGGGGGGTCTGCTTACACTCTGCTTAACAATTGTTTTTTGAGGTAATATATCTGCAAATACACACTTCACAGTAACCATTCTGCAGCATCACTAAGGCTCTAGCTTGTATACACTTGCTCATTATGTTCTGGGATTACTATCCAGACTTGAATTATCCAATTAAAGGTATTATATTGTATATATATTTATGAAAATCAGCTACCAAATAGAGGCTCTAGCTGGCATTGGAAAAATACTATTTACATTGTAAAATTAGTTATTAACTAAGCGATTTGACCCATTTAAACATTTTGAAATTATTATTGTTTATTTATAAAGCAGGATCTTCTTCTGCAGCACTGTACAAAGCACAAAGCAGTAACTATAGGTAGAGCCTAAGGTAGAGCGAATGCTTTAAAAACAAGAATAGGCCCTTACAAATTACCAATAATTAAATATATCGCTGGTGGTCCTCTAATACAATTTCTGTATATGTACAGTATTTGATTAAACTTATAAGGCCTTGGGAAATCTGGTAGTGTTGCTTCATAAACAGCACTGACAAACCTATGGCTGGCTGTTACATTTTAAAAGCTGTGATGCCATCTAGTGGCATTTAGGCAGTGCTACTTTCTGGAGCTTTTACTTTGACCACAGCAAAGGAAAGTTACACTAAGGCCTGGATTCAGTAAACCTTCCTTAAAATAGCTCACAAAATCACGGACCATTTTATGCTTATTTTGGAATAGGGCACGAGATAAAATAAGGAATCAATCAAAAAAGACAGGACATTACAGTTTACAAATGCATAAAAAGGAAAATGTGCTGGTTATTACCACTTCACTCTTTCAGCTAATCTGGATATTTTTTCGTGTCTTTAGGGATTTCCAGGAAAATTATATATTTTTTTCAGCAGCATTTGGACTTTTTCATGGAATGTCTTGTTTGTGATTCTCAATATTTCTCAATATTTTTGGGTGAAATATGTGAAAACAAATGAAACATTTTTAAAATTTTGTAATGCTTTTTCTTAATACAAAGTTAATACAAATGCAAGTCTTTCAAAAAAACAACATTGCTTGTAAAATCCCCATTTCTTCCGATTACAACGGTACAGTGAGAACGGTACCACATATGTATCTGCCCAGGAGACCCCAGATTGAAAAGAGCACTTTATGTGATTTTCAACTACTATGTGCACCTTGCAGTTAATTTGCAATAACTATTAAGGGTTAAACACTTAAAGAAAAATGGCATGGGGCCCCCCTCCTCGTGGGGTAGGGCGGGGACCCCACACTTTTTATTTACTTTGTAAGGGTTAAGCCCTTAAAAAAAAATGGAGCACCCCATCCCTTCAGCAATACCTGCCCGGGCACAAGCTATGTGGGCTGGTAGACCTAAATGCTACCAGCCCACATAGCACCCACAGGCTCTGGGCTCTTTTGCATCCCCCCTGGCTGTAGGAAATGCAGGTAATCAGGTGGGGGTTCATCCGCCTACTGGCAGGGGACTTACCGGCCCTTCCTGTCCCTTGAACTGGTTTAGGGGTCTCAAGGACCCCTTACCAGCTCACAGAGGGTTAAGTGAAAAAAAACACACACGGAAAAGTCCTTCATTTATTTTTCTTAACTACTACTTATCCCCTCCCATGGCTGAGTGCTGTCCTATGCTAATCTTAGCCAGGAGTGAGCGGCAGAATCCGGGAGTGGGGAGGAGGATCTGTGTCCTCTGCCCTGCTTCTGGTTTTCGATGCCCGCTCTCGGCTTCCGCTGTTTATACTGCCAGTATAAAAGGTTCCTACCTTGTGCTGCAGGTAGGAACCTTTTATACCGGCAGAGTGAACTGACATCAGCGCAGCAAATCTGTGTTCTCTATCCCACTGAAGACCCCAGCCCATGGGGAGCTCCTTCTTCCAGAACTGGGTCCTATCATTACCCATTCCAGGTACCCACACCATGGCTGCTTCTCATCTGGGGGAAATGTGTACTGTGCTGTGCTGGGTTTCGATCACAATAAAGTGAAAACACATAATGTGAAATGGGCCTTACACATTACAGTCAGTATGTGCCCTTGTAATGATGCTTCATTACTTACTCAACGGCTACATGACCCGCTGCCATTAAATAGGATTTACCAGCCACCAAGCTTCAGGTGCAAACATGTAACAATGGGGGAAGCAGCGGTCATGAAACTGCGGTAGATGTAGGTTTACTTTAAAGCCTGACTTTTTTTTTTATGCCTCTATCCTTCCGGACTGCAGATCAGGACTATCAGCATAATTTTCCAAGCCTGCTTCCAGTTTCCACATTATGGTTCAGGGTGGTGGGGTGAGTAAGTGCAGCCACACACCATCCTTCCCTCACTTTACCAGCGGTCCCCTCCTTGCTTGTCTTCGGCTCACCATTTACTTAACCTGGAGCAGGATTAAAGATGTTGGTGGTGGATAACATATTAAAATAAATTGAATTTTATCAATTAACCTTATTTGTATAATATTAGCAGTGCACATGACATTACTTTTAAAACATAAACATTTGTTCTATTTACTATGCTTTTACTGTAGCTGACATGCACTGGGTGTGCTGGATTATAGCCTTGCGCTTGGCATAGTGAGGCCTGGTTGGTGGCATGGCTTCAGGCTACCTTTGTCGAGCTCAGCCCAATAACGTATCATTTCTTGTACAAAACTACTTTCTCTTTTTATTCAGGTTCTACAAGATGAAACTTAAATATGTTACATTTGAAGACTGTATGTTTGATGAGTGCTTCTTTGAAGATGTCACGTCAACTGGCACCATCTTTAAAAACTGCACCATAAAATCCTCTTATTTCCATAACACCGGTAAGTGGATTCTTGCAATCTTTATTAGATGGCTACAGCAAAAGCAGGGGTAATTGACAGTCTAGGTCATATACAAGGATTTATTTTACATACACTATTGGCTTGATTCAGGGCTTGATGGGGCAAAGCTGGGTGGACAAGCATAGACAGGACTGAGCTGGGGCGGGAGGAAAGGATTGGATGGGTCAAAGAGACAGAGAAACAAAGTTTGTGTGTACCTTGCAATGCCACTTCCCATCCGTGCAGTACTTCATATTGCAATGCTAGGTGCCAGGGAGCCATGAGACTGGCAGGGAGACTAAGCATTACATCGCCGATCAAGGGTCAGCTCTGAGCAACTGAGTGTAGGGCTGTCAGGGAAGAGGTCCGGAAATATGGCCCGCATTAGGGCCCCAGTCCGACAGTTGAGTATCGCTGATATAGATGACACTTACTCAAATATATCTACTCTAACTCTCATTTATCAAATAGGCTTAAATCTCATTGGATAATCATGCAATTTACTGGAAACAGTGGATCCATTTTTCACATTGACTTCCTTCAGAGTACAAGTACAGATTCGTGTTGCTAAGGTAGAACGAAAAATAAAAATAAAAAGTGAGGGTGTGGTTGATTCCAACCACTGGCTCAAAACTGACCCAAGGGAGAACCCTTATCAAGGGACCAACCACCAACCTTACAAGTAGAACTAAACACACCCACAATTGGTTGCTGTGGTTAAATGCCAGAAAAATAAATGTATTGTATAAAAGGTGTCCCGATAAATATGCAGTACCACAATACAAACACCCCTCACAATAAAATTAGACAATGCTGTCCAATTAAGTCACAGGAGCCAACACTCCCACATCTGACCTATGCCAGTTGCTGAATGGAGGATCTTCATGGGGTCTGCAGTAGTAGGAGTAGGGCAAGGAACTGAGCTCAATACCGAACAAGGTCCCAGCTTCCACCAACCCCCATGACTCCTGCCATCTGTGCCTGCTGCCACTGTGATATGTGCTGTCCACAGTTCAAGTCTGCAGAGAGCAATGCTACTACTATGGCTCAGCTCCTGTTTGAAGACTATCACATTGCTAGGTATGATTGGTGTGATGGGCATAACCTCTGCCAATATGTTTTGCCCCACCCACAGGGCTTCATCAAGAGAAGAAAAAACGATAACGTCCATATCTATTATCAAACACTTGTACACAGTGATGGAGTACTCCTTTCTAGGAGTATGACAGGTGAATGGGTGCAAAATACTGTGCAAACCCATCCCACAAACCTCACTGGCAGGGACATGGTGCAGCAAATCAGCAAAGCAATTAGGAGGTAGGTAAGTACCACTCTCTGGTATTGGGCTGCCAGCGGCAGGGTATTCCTCCCATTTACAGTATTTATTTTATAATTTTATCATCTCTAACAACACTGTGTTATTCTGTTTCTATTTTGCAGATCTCTTAGAGCACAAATTTATTGATTGCACCTTAATAAACAACACTTTCTCTAATCATAAAGACGACTGTGATATTGACTTTGAGGAAGACAATGATTTTCTTATTTACCTTGTCAGTTTTCTTGGAAGTTTATCTGTACTACCTGGAAATATTATCTCTGCCCTTCTTATGGACAAAATCGGAAGGATCAAAATGATTGGTAAGTGTGCAGATGTTTAAAATCTATCATGATGCTTAATATAGACTGAGCCAGTAGAGCATCCATATCCCATAGGCATCATGGAAGGAGTTTGGCACCTCTAAAGAAGGGACATTGGATGGGGAAAAATGGCAGCTTGGTATGCAGTTTATGGGGGGTTGGTCTGGTCCCATTGTTAAACCCCCCCCCCCCCCCGATTGTGCCCTTGCATAGGACAGTGTAACTTTTGTTGTCCTGAAGTAGATCCAAAAATTTGCTTTTCCTTCCATAGGGGTACAATTGAAACATGTATACTGTATGCTACCACTTATTTCTTTTGGCACCAGGTGACATCCAACACTTACTTTAAGGTGCTTCTTGAACATCCAAACATTTCAAACTTTTAAAGCTCTTCTGATCCTGTAGGGCAGGGGTACTCAACCACTTCTTGTAAAGGTTTATTTAAAGGCATCCGGTGAGAGGTGAAGGTCCGAACGGAGGGCTGTCGGGGGGGGGGGGGGGGGGGGGGTGGATAGGTATAAATCAGCACACTGGGGAAGGGGCTATAGATTCCCCAGGCGAAACTAAAAAAGGCTGCTTGCCCCCCACCCCAAAATTCTATTGGGCCCTGGGAAAAAACAGGAGCTTTTATTTTTTGAGAGGAGTAGAAATTTATGGGGCAAAGCTGAGGCCGGGGGGGGGGGGGGGCAGGATTGGATGGGGCAAAGAGACATAGAAACAAAGTGTGTAACTTGCAATGCCACTTCCCACCCATACACTACTTCACATTGCAATGCTAGGTGCCAGGGAGACTAAGCACTACATCACAGATCAAGGAGGCAACTCTGAGCACGGCAACACAGAAGCAACTGAGTGCAGGGCTGTCAGGGCAGGGGTCCGGAAATCTGGCACCGAGGTCCGCATTCGGTCTCCGGTCCGCCAGTTGAGTATAATATAATGTTTTTGGTCTTCTTCTTTAAGTTATTGCCTTTAAACATCAAATAACTCTCCTGTCACAAATGACTCAAACAAGCTCTCGGCTTTGATGCCCAGCGGGACACCAGCCTTCTGTAAGCAGACAACCCCCAATCTCCACCGCTGCTTCTGCCTATAGTCATAGTTAGGTACGCCTCACCGGACACGGTTACCCCCAGGTCTTAATAGGCGCAAATATGTCTGCTTACGGTGAAGGCTGATGAACCACGACAGTATCCCAAAGCCGAGGTCGTTCACAGGTAGTCAGTCCTGAAGGTGCATCAGAACACAGGGATAAGATAGGTGCGTAGTCAGGAATAGCCAAAGGTTCAAGCCGGGAGGTCAGAAGTAGCGAGGTATCCAAAGGGGCAGGCAGGTTCGAGGTCAGACAAGCAAAAGTCGGTACTGGCAGCAGACAAGGATGGTCGAGCAAGCCGGGTCGGAAAACTGGGAATAGCAGAATCATGCCCAAAGCACAAGAGAATATAACAGGCACTGAACACTGGGCTGATTCCATATTTATTGGGGACCTGACCAATGGCAACCCGTGAAGGGGTGTGTGTGGTGATTGGTGCAACTTACAACACTTGTGAGTGATTGGTGAGACTTTTCATGGGCTGGTCACTCTTGGCAGCAATACTGACCAGCCCCGGATTCCTATCAGGTGTGGAGGACGCTGTTCCGCCTGCCACTCGCAGCGCAGCGCCTCCTAGTGGAGAAATTGACAGACTGCGGGGCACGCGTCTGAGCGAGCGCCTGCACAGCTAGAGAGGAGGGGGAGGCTACGCCGCCCAGCAGACTCTCGCCGTGGGCCTCAAGACACAGTTAGGTCTCTTACATCAGGAGCTTTCAGTGTATATGCATAAACACCAGCCTTTGCTTACAATCTGGTATATATCATGCTGTTTAGAGGTCTAGTGGTACTTTAGGTTTTTTTTGTAATGGACCATTATTATAACGAGTATAATAAGTGCAGAAAGCCTTAGGTCAAATTATAGGATTTCTTTGTACGGCCATTGAACCTCATCAAACTCATCAAGTGGTTGCAGAGAGTGAGGTCTTCATAATGGTTTATCTCTTAGGTTAAGTCTAATAGCCTTTTAAGTGTTTTAGCCTTTTAAGTGTTAAGACATCAGAACCTATTATTGTATTCTGAATTGGGCAACAAAATAGCTCCATACTAAAATGTGTCCAGGAACTTAATTCAACTAAGGCATTTGCATTTAAAATGTATAGTCTGTATTGACCATGTCACTTACATTTTTTTTCCTACTAGCCGGCTCCATGCTTATCTCAGCCGTGTGCTGTTTTTTCCTGTTCTTCGGTAACAGCGAGTCTGCCATGATCGGATGGCAGTGTCTGTTCTGCGGAACCAGCATAGCTGCCTGGAATGCCCTGGATGTCATCACTGTTGAACTTTATCCTACAAATAAAAGGTAACATTGACTACCGAGGCCATTCATTTCACAGAGCATATGGACTGAACATCAAATTTCGTATTCATCTGTTAACATTATATTAGTAGGGTCGTCGCTCTGACTATAGTTTAGTCACTATAGTTTGCTATGCAAGTGGACCCCCTCCTGTACCCAATACGTAATCAATAGATGCAATACTATATTTGAAGGATGCACACCAACACAGAAGTGATAACAAAAGAACAAGACAGCACAGAAGTGATGCTCAGAAATGTGTATTTTATAAATATATACTGTAGATATACCAATTTCATAATTAAGGTATAGACATTCAGTAAGCAAGGATACATTTGCTGCTATGTAGGTTAGATCCTCCAGCCCATGTATCTGTGTGAATGGTATTCTACTCAATAACCATATAGTACATAGGGCTATAACTAGGTATAACTGATTCCTCGTACAGACCAAAAATATATCAGTGCTGAAGACAATACAGTGGGCTGGGGTCATTCAAGATATCTGCTGCTGTCAAGGAATATACATGCGGACATCAGAAATCAGGTCCAGAGAAAATAACACGGTCAGTTGCAGTGTAATCACCTCATCCATGTCAAATAAGGCAAAACATCATATAAGCAAACATATACAAACATCTACAGTCATGATGTACAGTCACTTATGAGCTTATAGTGAGCAAAGCATATGTAGTAACCCCTGTTAGGTTGATCTTTCAAGATAGTTACCAACATTTCGAAGCACCCGTCCCCTTTCTCAAGATTGCGATACTGATAGAGAGTCTCCCTGATGTTAAACAGCAACTTCACACCTCCCCCCATGGCCGGCCAGTTTGGGGTTGAACATTCTGTGTGGTGAACATGCTACTTTGAGAGAGAGAGATAAAACCAGATATCCCCTATTCCTAGTCATAACCTTATGCACTTTATGGTTATTGAGTAGAAACCATTTTTACAGATAACTCTGTAGTTTCTAGGTGTACAACAGCCAATGGGCTGTAGAATCTAACCTACATAACAGCAACTCTATCCTTCTTGCTACACCACGCACTGGTTTCTGGGTGGGGAGTCTGCAGACAGATATTGCTTTTGCCAGAGCCTTCCGAAAAGGAGGGTCGGACTGCGCTGCAGAAAAGTCGGGGTCCCACTATTGCTGCCAGTGTCACTTCTAGTCCTTATTTGCATTCATTGCTTTCGTTTTTAAGGCCATATGTTCTGATGTTCTGTTCTTTAAAAAATGTAACAAATATTATAAAGGCAAAGATGTGGAGGTCAAATGCATGCCACCTTAGATGAAGCAAAAAGCATATTGTACATCCACTCTCTCAAGCACTCTTAAATATGTCCCTCTAATTGTTTTCACCAATAAATACCTAAAATTTGGCTACTATACCTACCTCTACAGACTGCCATGTTAGGTTATTGCACTGGACGTGCATGGTATTATACTCCACTATTGTATGTGTCCAGTGGGGGAGTAAGCCTGTTTTTAAGCAATGACAGGTTCGTAAAAAGGCTCTCCGCTCCAACTCGCTTGTTCAAAGTATACCTCTCTTTGTATGAATGCTTGTGTACAAGAAGCCATAATTATGTTTTACGCATGATTAAATATAATATGAAATAAAAAAAGAGGTCTGTCTAAATACTTGAATATGCTGAATAACATGTTTAGATAAGGACACATACTTATGCTTTTTAAATCCTTTTTAACAGAGCAACAGCATTTGGCATCTTAAACGGTCTGTGCAAGTTGGCTGCTATTTTTGGAAACTCCATCTTTGCTTCATTTGTTGGAATAACTAAAGTGGTTCCAATTCTCCTTGCATCCACTGCCCTTGTAGGTGGAGGCCTACTAGCTTTTCGACTACCTGAAACCCGAGAACTTGTCCTGATGTGAAAGCTTACAAAGGATCACACAACTGGGACCTTTCAATGGAAAACATTAGCAATTCAGAGATGTTCTTCGGGCACAGGACTGCTGAGAAGACCTTTGGTTAGAGCCAAATGAATCACCAAATGTTGAAGCACATGCATCATCTTCATCACTTCAGCCCTGGCAAGGCAAAAAATTGAAACTGAAAGCCACAGCCATTTTCTTTTCCTGGACAATGATACATTTGTGTTTTGGTTTATTTTTATAAAATCATCATCCATGAAAAATAACTTCTCTAACTGTATCCTGTAAAGGTAACAGGGTTGCAAAAATATACTGCTACTGTAAATGCATTGTTAGAACATAATATATTATAATGCAAATACCTACTGATATTAAAGTTGTATATTGTCTGGTTTAGGACAAAATTAGATGTTTTCAAGTATCTCTCATTAGAATGTATGCACACAATAAATACTCTAGGCTTTAGAATGTAAGATAGGAATATATTCAGAATATTTTATATGGTTTCCATGTTTTCTTCTGCCATGACTCTCTGTGCACTGATGACTAGAATCTAAAAACAGCATGATGATATCATCAGGCTGGCCTTGATGATGTAATTGCATGTTGTCTCTACAAAGAGAGGATATTACTGCCCCCCCCCCCCCCCCCCCAGCAAATAACATTCAAATTATCTTGTCCACCAAATAGAGGCAGTTGAGGAACATAGGTGACCAATTAGCATGGTAAGTAGTTTTGACACTGATAAGGACTGATGAAACACGTTGTCCGATGGTCTTACGCATTGGGCAAAACTGAACTCAACATTTCCACAATGCCCTGAAAATTGGGCATTTTCAATGTTATGAACACCTTTTTATACTTATGATCTTCCCTTTTAAAGGCCGAAATAAGCACATTTCCATTTACCAACACTGCCAAATAATGCAATTTTAGTTTGATCTAATGTCCATTTTGTTATCTTTACAAGCACACATGAATCCCCTTAGTCATAAGGGGTATATTTTAAGGTCACCTTACCATCTTTTGCCATATTTGCATCAATTAGAACACAAAAAGGTGTTTTCTTGTATAATAAAGAGAACATGGTTATACAATAGGTTTGCTTGTCACAATATACTATAACCAAATATCCTAATAACGGGCAGGCTGATTCACCACTAACGCCAGGTAGCGACAGATGAGCGTCTGTAGCAGGCATTTTCAGAGCGCCCGCTAGTAGTCACTGTGCTCAGCCGTGGGTCGCAACTTCATAGCGACTCAGTCGCTGTCCAGTAATGTTGAATACATTGTGAGGAGTCGCTATTTGACCAGTACAGCGCTGTATGGGAGCGCATGTTAGCGACTGCTCATAGCGACAGACTCACACCATATTCAGCAAAAAAACAGTCTCACCAATCTCTGGCGCTGAAAAATGCTTGTTTGAAGCCCAGAGCGCAGGAGGCGGTGTGTTTAAAGTCTGTTTTTCAGCATCTTTCCACTAGTAACAAAGCGAAAACATATGGAATTACATTGTAGCAACATTGTAACATGAACACTTTAATGGCAGACCTGTAATGTCATTTCTGAAGAAATATATAAAAACTAAAAAAAATGTGAAAAAACTGCTTTTTCAATGCCAGGAGAGGTCACAGAATTATTTGAGATTTAAAAAAAAAAAAAACAACAAAAACACAGTTTAAAGAGAAGGAAAGGATCGTCCATTGAAATGTATGGGGGAGCGTCAGGTAGCGAGAGGTCATACCTGGCGCTGTGCAAGGCTGAACGCCGCCGCTGTTCGCTGAGGCTGGGAAAATGATGAATCAGACGCTACATGGCGTTATCCCAGTCGCTAAACAGATTCTGCTTGATAAATGTGTAATTGCGTGCCGTGTCCGGCGTTCACCAGTCGCTACCTGTCGCTACCTGTCATTAACCAGCCACTACCTGACGCTATCCCTTCATGAATAAGGGCCTGATAGTCATAGTGTTTACTATTACCAAATATTTTTGGTTAGCTGTATCAAAGATTGAATTCATTCTTGATACAGCTAGATACATTTGGTTTTTGCTAGATGTTTCCTGTACTTTGCACTCAGATCACCCAGCAGCATTATATAATCCAGATGAATTCCAAAATGTTTGTTACATTATTTCATTATTAGGTTTTTGTTGTTACTACATTAAGGAATGCATTGTGTGATGTCTGTGATTCAGTATTTATATTTTAAAAGCACATGTGAGTTGGTGAGAACGTTAAAATTAAGCTATTTGTTATTACAATAAATGTTTTCATTCAGTATACCAGAATCAGTGTACATGACAGAATTAAATCACTGTTATCCTGTGTCAGACTGGGGGGTCTGGAGCCCACTGTTAGAACTGACTCTGGGGCGCTACTCGGCAATCAAATGTGAATAATCACCCGTTTATATTTAGAGCTCGAACCCCCGCCACTATTTCAGGGGTCATGTGTACAACATGTATTTTGTTATAGCATGTTAGCAGCACACATCCTGGTGTAATTAATGAAGTATACATTTTTGTATAGAATGTTTTTATTTTGTCAGGACTTTTGAGGGGTGCATTAACATATAACATGAGAGTGGCTTGCTATAACTTTTGAGGTCCCCTGTATATGTGACACCCCCCCCCCCTATCGGCTTGAGGAGGCTGAAGCTTTCATTTTAAATACTGTATGTATTTTTCTCTACAATACTTTGATGGTATCACAAAGGTCATTGGCTTGATGCAGAGCCTCCCCGTTCAGCTCCCCCGTGCGTTTTCCCGTAGGTTTTGGGCTTTGATCGGGTCAGGAAAGGGTGCTACGTTGATTTTAGTGTGCGCTTATGCGCTCAGGTGTGTGCTCAGCCGCCTTTCCGATTGTCGCCTCGCACGAGGCTGTTTTCCGGCAAAACGGACGCCTCGTTCATTGGCCCATTTTTTCCAGTGATGCAGAGCCTTGATTTCCGATTGAAATCAGCCTAATGAAACGGGGCCACCGAGCCTTCACTTACGGGCAGTCTGACCAGCCGTATTGGAGCTCCGTGCTTTTTGGGAATGCATTCCTCTGTGGGCCAACATCAAAGGCGCCAGCTACGTCGTCTGGTAGTTCTGAGTATGGCAGAAACCAGGCTGCAGCGCACGCCTTTGGACATCGATGGCATGAGTGACGTTGACCTATTCGAGCTCACCCGCCTTAACCGTGTTTCTCTCCATGCCTTGTATAGCGAACTGCGGCCATGGTTAGCCCCCACCACAAGAAAGGGGCATGCAATTGCAGGTATGACCAAATTGGTTGGCTGCCTGCAATTTTTGGCGAACGGCTCGTTCCAGAGACTGGGTGCCTTCTCCCTGGGGATGTCCCAGTCTACCCTGAGCCGCAGCCTAACCAAGTTTTTGGATGGCATGGCTACCCTGGCACAGAATTACATTTTTTTCCCTCAAACAGGGGAAGCCTGGAATGCGGTTAAGCTGGGCTTTTATAACATAGCCGACATGCCCAACGTCATTGGTGCAATAGATTGCACACATATATCGCTTATCCCCCCTGCGGACCAGGAATATCTGTTCAGGTATGTGGTTTGGGTTTTTTTTTTTTCTTGTTATCAAACATTTTGTAAGGCTCACACTAATTCCACTTTTGGTTGGCTTGGTGCAGGAACAGGAAGATGGGCCATTCCATCAATGTTCAGGCAGTGGCGGGCCCTGATCTTCAATTTTTCAGTCTGTTTGCTGGCTTTCCTGGGTCCACGCATGATGCGCACATTTTGAGGAACTCCAGCCTCTATCAACGATTTCAATCTGGAGATATTTCTGGAGGATGGTTACTGGGTATGTGTCTTAAAGTTGTATTTGTTGGCCCCCATGTTTGAATGTGGATTTGCCAGTACCCCACTAATCTGTGAGACATTTCCTTGAAACTTGCAAATGTTTTTTTTGTGTTTTGTTTAAAAATTAATGGGTGAAAGTATTCACCACTATTGTGTTATGTTCTGGCCCTCTTATCTAAGTAGCATTCCGCAGACATTTTTAATGAGTGTACAGGTTGCATGTGTTTGTCGGCTCATTAAAAATGTCAATTCCTCCCACCATCCCTAGCTCACCTATTTGTCCCTGTGTACTAATGTTTCTATGCACACCTAAACCTTATTTTGGGCATCCACCTTATGTTTGTCTTTTGAATTTTTGCAGGTGACTCAGGCTATCCCTTGTTACCATGGCTGCTCACACCCATCCTGCACCCATCTTCCCAGGCACAGGAGCGCTACAACACAGCCCATAGGAGGTCTCGCTCTGTGGTGGAATGTGCCTTTGGGTTGTGGAAGATGCGTTTCCGATGTCTGGATCAGAGTGGGGGTGCCCTTCATTATCAGCCTGGCAAGGTTATCAACATAATTATTGCTTGTGGGGTCCTGCACAACCTTGCCATTAGAAGCAGGATTGCTCGATATACTGACCTGGGTGCAGAACCTTTCCCTATTTCTGACGACCAGACCCCTCCTTACACTGGTACACAAAGTGGGCCAGCACACACAATCCGTGCTGACCTTGTGGCCAATGTATTTTCTTGAAACCACCCCCTGTCTGCAGGCTGGGGAAGATTAAATCACACCTAAGAAGTGTTACATGCTGGTCAAAAAGCGACTCATCATGGATGTGAGTATGCGAGCGTGCGTTTATGTGCGCGCACACATTCCTTGTAATTAAAAAAAAACAAAAAACAAGAATAGTTTGAAACAACTTAGTTTGTCACGTTACATACCAGCCCACCTTAGTTTAACACATGTACGCAGCAACAAACTAGCCTACATGCAGATAGCAGAACTAGGGCAATGTGAGGCAGAAAGAGGTTAATAAAGTGACTTGATTTAGGTCAGGAAACTTGTTAATGTATTTGGTGGCTTAATGGTGTGTCCTTGTATTTTTTATTAACAGATGATGCTGAGGAATCGCTACGACTTCCTGCCGTCTGATTATGCCAAACGGACGTTGGCCCTGGAGGTGGTGGAGGCGATAGAACCCCGAACCCAAACCACCTATACCTTCACCCAGATCGCCCAACACTGGTCTGATTTAAAGTGGACCAACACCCTCCAAAACAACATCTATCTAATAACTTTAATATAAAAAGACACTTACCTTTTGATGACTTTTGCAGCCCTCTGACCCTCGCAGCGCCTGTTCTCTTCAAAAATCTCCGCAAAAAGTCCCGCCCTCCTGGTCTTGTCGGTTCATTTGAATGTTGTCCATCACGCTTGTCCGTCTATTTGCATTTTTTGTCCGCGGAGAGGAGCTTCTCTGCACTCGCGCGATTTCCCTTTCGGTTCTTCAGTTTTCGACGTCATCGGGGGGCGTGGGTGCTCTTGGGAGCGTGCACGTCTCCCTGCTCTCTCCACTAGCTGGGCAGGCGAATGACATCATGTGCTCAGCCATGATTGGCTGCAGCAGCATGAGTCTCCAACTCCCCTCCTCTCCCTCCTCTCACTCCGTTTACAATTTGTTTCGCTTATCTCCTGCGGGGTGGGGGAGGGTGCCTGTGATGAGGTGTGTGTGCTTGTCTCTGCCTTATGTGCTACTACCCGGGAGATATACATTATGGGGGGGAGGCAGTCCTAAAGGGGCACCCCACACTGTATTATCTGGCTGCTGGGGTCTCCTGGCCTCTGTGTATTGCCCCGCACAGGGCGACGAGGTGCAGGGCTGCTACTTCCTGTGACCAAGAGGGCCTCATGTACCATTCTGTAACCTTGCCACACACCATGCAATCTGATTGGCCAGCTAGGCAGTTACTGTACCTAGTTATGCCACCATACACTGTACAATCTGATTGGTCAGCACATTGTACAGCTTGATTGGTCAGCTGGCCCATTGTACTGCCTAGTTACCTGATACACACACAATGCAATCTGATTGGCCAGCTAGGCAGTTATTGTACCTAGTTACTCCGCCATACACTGTACAATCTGATTGGTCAGCTGGGACATTGTACTGACTTGTTACCTGCCACACACGCCATATAATCTGATTGGTCATATTGGTCAGTTTATTATACTACCTGAAGCCCCTTGCAGTCTAGCTGCTCAACGAGGCGATCGTGTCTTGTAGTCACTTGTGGACAGGCACTACCCTGGGGTGTCCCAATTTTGTCTTGTGCCATATACTGACCTGGGGAATTTATCCCGTGGCACATGTGCTGGCCACTGGGAGCATTCCCAGCACTCCTCTATCTAATCTATCTAAATAGCATGCCCTCTGAATGGCTGACTGCAGGTGCGTGGGGTGGAACTAAGCAGCCATTTATTTACATGCACTGCAATCTATTTTGATAGGACAAGAGCCCGCACATGCACAGTGTGCGCCATGTAAGAATACTGGCTATCTCAGTGGTTTCACACACAGGACATATCTAATCAGAATGCGTATGTAAATGCATATATGGGCCAGAACCATGGTGGATAGGTCTTGGCTTTTGGTCCATGTTAAAGCTTTCCTTCATGTCAAACACCCAGACCAGCCAGGCCTGGAGAGGGGCTATGGAGCTGCCATTGTTGGTTTTCTTTTGCGGCGCCACAGCATCTGCCACAAACGCATACGTGTCAGGTGCGAACAAAGGCTAAGGGTTTTGCTCAGCTTTAAAAAAGTCTTTTCGCCGAATCTGTTCTGTGTGTGTTTTGCCGCATGTCTCGCGCCCAGTGCTGCAATGCACAACGGCAAAGAAGTCTTGGGGAAATACTCACCTTTTCCTAACTGGGTTCCATGCAACAGGGGACTAGTTGCAATAGAGATAGGTGCCTCTCCTCCAATAGAAGTAATTTGGCACTGCAGTGTGCAGCTGTTTCCTGCCATTCATGACTCTGAGGAATCCTGGATTCAAAGCAGCAGGATTAGGTTATGGTGGCTTATGGAAAGCGAGCGCATGGTTCATCCAAACGGTGATGTCGCCCAAGTCTGTGCTGTGGGAGCGAAGGCAAGGTGAGTGTATGGGGCAACCTGGTGGGGGGGGGGGGGGGTACACACAGCGGGGCATCCAGAACACCACAAGGGAAAGTGTTTTTCCACTTCAAAGAGCCCTAATAAAAACCCTAATAAAAAAAGACTGACCCTCCTCTCCCCCTTGCAGTACATGTCCCAGCCCCTTGCCAGGAAGCCTGAGAGGCAGCTGCTGCCTGCCATGTGCAAGACTAGTAGTGTATGGGCTGGCCAGCCTCAGGCTTGCTGTCAAAGGGGTATGCGCAGCAGAGTATCCCAAATTGGGATGCCCCTGTGCTGCAAATTTAAAGTGGACCAAAAGACAGGATGACTGGGTTTTGGTTTCTTTCCCCCGTGCCCTGCTGTGTGAAACCCCCCAGATCGTCAAAGCCAACTCGCCTCTTCCCGGTCCTACAGCATATGCATGGCCGTTTGTCCAATCAGCGCGCTCGGAGCCGCGGACGTCAAGTCGTCTAAGCCTTCGTTTAAGGCCAACATCTCCGAGCGCACTGATAGCCACACCTGCTACTACCCTCTAACAGGGAGCATGCAAGCGCCAGCCACTTACAAATGCCTGGTGCAGGCACGCGCCCTGCTAGATGGATAGAAGAGATGGGGCTCATGCATGCGCTGGACCAGGAAGCAAGGTAAGTATATGGGTTGCCCTGGTGGCTTCACACAGTGATTTCGGTTGCCCTGTGGGAGGGGAGTGAATCTTATAGATTCCTAGGACGATTGTGGTGGGTTTTGGTGCACTTTTAGGAGGTCTTGTGATTTTTCAGTTTTTATTATTTTAAGAACTTGTGAGTGGGCAGGTATATAAGTTGGAGGGTCGGTAGGTAGGTGGGTGGGTGATGAGGCAGATGGGTCAGTAGGCTGATAAGTGGGTGAGTGGCAGGTAGGTAGGTAGGTCATGAGGCAGATAGGTAGGTGGGTCAGTAGGCAGATAGGTGGGTGAGTGGCAGGTAAGTAGGTGGGAGGCTCAGCAGGTAGGTAGGAAGATAGGTGAGTGAGTGGGCAGGTAGGTAGGTGGGAAGGTCAGTAGGCAGAAAAATGGGTAGGTAGGTGGGTCATAAGGCTGATAGGTAGGTGGGACAGTAGGCAGATAGGTGGATGGGTGGCAGGTGGGAGGCTCAGCAGGTAGGTAGGAAGAAAAGTGGGTGAGTGAGTGGGCAGGTATATAAGTTGCAGGGTCAGTAGGTAGATGGGTAGGTAGTTAGGTGGGTGGGTCAGTAGCAAGATAGGTAGGTGGTTGAGTGGGCAAGCAGGCCAAACAGCCGATCCACCCGCTCACATACAGGTCAGTGGCTTGGAAGGATGGGGACTTTAGATCCACTTTAAAGGTGAAGCACTTGGGGCAGGGGCTAGGAGGAGGCCCTATCAGAATCACTGTATTAAACTTACAGTGTCGTACAGCACTGCTCCTCCTTGATGCTGCCTGATGGTAAAGAGGAAGTCAATAGGTCAGCACACTGGCTGCTTTCGTGCTCCGTCGCCTGTCTGCAGCCTGTGTGCAGCAAACCATGACAGGCTTTGCTCCAGCGCCTCCCGGCTTCCCTCCGCTCTGTTCTCTTCATTCTCCCCCCTCCAGCGCTGCCAGTGTAAGATGATCTTGCCGTAAGTGAGCTGCCGGTCACAGCTGCGTTCTCTGAAGCGGCTCCAAGGACAAAACACCAGCGCTGGGTTGGGGAACACTGTATTACGGTCCTCCGGATGTGTGTGCAGCGGGCTCTGCTTACCGCCCGAAGCCTGCTCTGCGTTCCCGGCTCCTTCCTCCCCCGCTCCAGCTCATCTTCATCTCTGCTTCCCCCGCCGCTTCCACCGGCAGCCCCAGTCACCACGTTTCCCAGGAAGCATAGGACAGGAGTCCGAGAAGCTTCCACCTTCCCCAGCCTGGCTCTGACAGCACCATCCGACTCTAGTGCGCGCCCCTACCCTGGTGGGGGAAATCGCGCATGCGCAGTACCGCTGATTTGGGTCAGGCGAAGCGCCGCTCGCTCCCGATGCAAGCGGCGCTTCACCTAACTACTGCGCATGCGCGTAATTTGATGTAGAAAGAGGTCAAAGGATCTCTTCCTTTTATAAGAAAAACCAAGATGGCGGACAGAAATGAAAATGGAAGCGACGCAGCGAGGAAGCATGCAAGGTATTTTTTTTTTATTTACTAGTTAGAACGGGTCCTGCTGCACATTTTCCATATTTTAAACAGACATCAAAAAAAAAAAAAAGGGCAAGGTGTTGGTCCACTTTAAAAAGAAGGCATAAGCCCCGGGTGAGGCGGTACTTCAACAAACAGTTTCCATGTAAGTGTAGAAAATGTAAATGCACCTATAACCCTGGCATCGCCTGGGCATGGTTTAATGATTGTGTTTGTATTTCAGCCCATGAATGGAATCTACGGTTCCGCCCCACCCGGACCAGGACCCGCAGCCCAGTGTTGGGCGAAACAGGTGAAGGTGTAGGTGGCCCACCGCCAGGGTCAACGGCCACCCCCTCCTCTGTAAGTGACTCAGAGGAGCCGCTGGACCTCAGCATGCAGGGGAGGGGGGGATCTGACGGCAGGGAGTCGAGCATAACAGAGCCTCAACCGGACTCCGGTAACGGAAATATAGTTAGATATGTGGAAATACATGCATTAAATCCAGATACTCATGTGCACTATTGTTGTAGATTCAGACGTCGCTGGAACATCCCAAGGGATGAGTGAGAAAGGGGGCGAGGAGGAAGAGGTTGCTGGGGAAGGTGAGTAGATTGATACCTAGAAGCCTAACTTAATATTCTATTCATGAAAGAACAACAGTCTCTAATATCAGTGTGTTTGTCATCCATACAGATTCACAACAGCAACAGAGGGAGGCTGAAGGGAGACTCCGCAATGTGCGGCCCAAACCTTGTAAGTGGTGTTTATTTAAACTAAAGAAAATGAGCAATTACATTTGAAAACTAAAATTCAGAGACATTTCCAAATTAATTTTTATAAAAAAAGCACTTAAAGCGGACCTTAACTCTGAATAAGAGTCTATCTTAAATATTTCCCACACCCTGTACATACAGATTGTCCACCTTACAATTCATCTTACCAACCTTTTCCAGAGCATAGCTCTGCTCTGTGTGAGCAAAGCACAGCTATAACCCACCCCCTGTACCTTATCCCACTCTCCTCTCCTCAGTAAGTGTGATGCTTCAGAGTCAAGATGGCGGTGCACGTATCCTAAATTCCTGAACTGAGTTGCAGCCCAGTGGGGGAAATAATAATAATTGATTGACTAAAAACGTACTATATATTATTTTAAGATGCTGCGGAATCTTTTAAAAATAGTTTGTGCTTTTCATGAAATCACACAGAAGGTCCGGTTGGAAAAGGGCCCCAAAAAAAACACGCCCAACCAAACCAAAAAAACAATGCTACACTAATGTTGTTTTTCATTCACAGATCAAAGAAGACAACATCCCGAAGACCCCGAGGCCTAATTTTTTTAACAATTTTAAAAATGTAAATATTTGTTTCTGTTTTACCCCCCCCCCCCCCAAAAAAAAACCTAAAAAAAACCACCAAAAAAAAACCAACGTTTGAATAATAAAAAAATTAACATATTTTGAGAGTTGGCTTTCCTGCAAAAGTACAATCACACAACATCAGCACACATTTCCATGACACCAAAGGTTTAGATATGGGACAATAAATCAGAAAAACACACAAACAATTAAGGTATGCATTAAGGACAAGGAAGAAGGAACTACTAGATGATTAAGGTATGCATTAAGGACAAGGAAGAAGGAACTACAAGATGATTAAGGTATGCATTAAGGACAAGGAAGAAGGAACTACAAGATGATTAAGGTATGCATTAAAGAGGACCAACACCGAGAGGTGATCGGCCCGGAAATCTATAAGATTCCCGGGCCGATCACCTCCCACCCCGCGGGACATCCGAGATCGGGATGTCCCGCGGGGTGAAACCCCCCAAAAAACCCCCAAACACCTTACCTGATCTTCGGCGGCGGCCGGCCGCCGCCGCCTCCCTCGCGCCCCTGTAGGCGTGCTCGCGCCCGCGCCGGCCGTCTGCGAATGGCCGGCGGGGGCGCGCGCGCGCCGAAAGTGACGCGAGGGAGGCGGCGGCGGCGGCAGCCGCTTGGACGTTCCTGATCCCCGCCTGGACGTTGGCGGGGATTGGACCGTCCAGTCACGTGGGAGCGGGGACAGGTAAGATTTTGGGGCTTTCTGGGGGGTTTCACACAGCGGGGCACCCCCGATCGGGGTGCCCCGCCGAAGTGGACCAAAACCCAGGATAGTCAAAATCCTGGGTGTTGGTCCACTTTAAGGACAAGGAAGAAGGAACTACAAGATGATTAAGGTATGCATTAAGGACAGGGAAGAAGGAACTACTAGATGATTAAGGTATGCATTAAGGACAAGGAAGAAGGAACTACTAGATGATTAAGGTATGCATTAAGGACAAGGAAGAAGGAACTACAAGATGATTAAGGTATGCATTAAGGACAAGGAAGAAGGAACTACTAGATGATTAAGGTATGCATTAAGGACAAGGAAGAAGGAACTACTAGATGATTAAGGTATGCATTAAGGACAAGGAAGAAGGAACTACTAGATGATTAAGGTATGCATTAAGGACAAGGAAACCCCCACAAAAAAAGCAAAAAAAAAAAAGATGTGGGTCAAATTTGCATTTGTGGCCATATGCATATTCCAAGGGAGTTTGAGGGATGTGCGCTTGCGTGTAGCCAGATTGGCAACTGAAGAGCCATGGAGATGTAAGTATACTTGCTAAAACCACCAAAATTGAAGGTCAAATACGATGGAAACCAAGCAGGTACGTTCAAAAAGCCAGGAAAAATCAGGGAAAAACGGGCCGCCCGTGTGAACGTGAACGGGAGCCCTGATCAAATTGAAGGCACCCGAGAGAGCAAAAAAAGCTTTCCGAGTAAAGTGAAATTGACGGATCAGTTAGGGAGCCATTCCGACGGAGGATCTGCATCACATTTGAGCCACGATTCAAACGGGAGCCCCGGACAATCGGAAGGTTTTAAGGGCAGTTCAGAGGAGGCTCTACATCAGGCCACATATGTTTTTACGCTATTGCCCAGTACAGGAAGATTGAAGGCTAGCACATGTATGTCATATTTGAAGAAATCAAGCTTTATTAATGCATTTATATAACGATAAAACACTTGAGCTAAGTAAGGTGTGCATATTTTTGATTTATGCCTAGCTTGTGCATCGGCTTTACCAGAAAAGCCATGTGTGTTATCAAGACCAAAAGTTGTAGACCAGCAAAAGATTAGATCATCAGATACATGCCTCTGGTCCTTTTGAAACCTAAATTTGCTGCCACCCAGTTCTCTACATATTGACAATTGGCAAATATTTTAGGTGAAGCCTCTGGTATGGTGACATGCACTGAGCCTCTTGGTATAGAACATCAACTCAACAGATCCATCCAACATATCCCTTTTTTAATCAAAGAAAGAAGAATCAGGGGTGAAAGGTGTTCAACATTCCATCCTTTACAGGCAAGGGAGGACTGCTTAACGAACATTTTCAGCCGAAAAGAACCAAAACTATATACTCACCATGTGTCCCACGCAGACTGTCAGTGATAGTGCGGCTCTGCAGATCTAACCTGATTGCTGGTTCCCTGGCCTATGTTGCAGGCCCGATCATACGTCTCTTCCTGTGTCCCACAATGCCGCACCGCCCCTGGCTCATCACTGTGAGTGGGCACGCCCCTCTCCATTCACTGCAATGGAAAGGTGCATGTTAGGTCTTCGCACATCTATTTCCATTGCATTGAATGGAGGGGGGCATGCGTCCTTACAGTGACGCGCCGTGGGGGGCACCACGTCGTACAACACAGGACGAGGTGTGCGATGGGGCATGCAGAGCAGGCTTTTTTGAAAATATTCTTTAACTCTAATGGCCTACCCCTTGAGCTAGCCTGTGCCAGAATAACAGCTTATTTCTGTTGCAACTATTCTGTGTGTAAATGATGTTACCCGTCATGCAATGCTTTGGCAAGATGTTAAAGTGGTTTATTCTTATTCTCACCTGTAAATGTGGAATGGAATCCTCAAAGGCCCTCAAATCACCCCTGGATTTTATTCTTACAGTTGGAGCAAAATTGCTTTTACATTCCTTAGAGATTACTGCATGGCAGTATTTCCATGCTCTAAAATTGAACCCAATTTGTTTAATTTCTAAAAATATACTTTTAGGGCTAATATGCAGCTGGCTTTCTGTATTGCATATGGCAAGATGGGACATCTTCCAACTTCTGTAAAAGTTTTTGGGCTGCCGGCTCTGTGCCCACACACTCACCCCCATCAGAAATGTCCAAGTTATGCAAGGCAAAATAAGGAAGATCAAGCTGCCGGTGCTGGTCCCCAAAAAATCCATCTATACTTTATTCAAATAAAAAGATGCACAGAAGAAGGTAAAAATGGACCACGCACTTCAAGCCCTTTCCAGGGACCAGTGCTGGCAACTTCATCTTCCTCATCTTCCAATTTCTGCTACATTATAGTTTTTTGTGTTTAGGTCACCATGACCCAAAATATAAAAAATGTGAGGTTAGGGTGACAGGCTTCCTCATGGGTGATAGCTGCCACTGAAGGACATCTGTGAAACCTGAACATTCGTTAGAAAGGGCAATTGTGAAACACTGTTGTGGCTGCATGTTTAGGTCACCATGACCCAAAATATAAAAAATGTGAGGTTAGGGTGACAGGCTTCCTCATGGGTGATAGCTGCCACTGAAGGACATCTGTGAAACCTGAACATTCGTTAGAAAGGGCAATTGTGAAACACATGGCTGCATGTCTTACTGAACATTTATCCTTGTGTCTCCCAATGTGATATCGCCAGCAATTGCTTCGCCCAAGCAATGCACTGGTGGAGGAACTCTATCTTACCAGTAGCAGAAAACCACAGTGAACATTTTTTTCAGTTAGAATGTATAAATAACTAATTCACTATCCAGCATGGAGTTTTAATATTAGACAAATGTGCTGTGTAGTGCCTTTAAGTTTTCATTGTATGTAAAGGGGCAGTAAGGTAACTACCCACACAATGCAATCTGTAAGCCTTGATACTGAACAAAAGGTTCATACATCACAGGTCAGGTAACAATTTAATGGGGAATCTGCAGCTCAGCAAAATGGGACCTTTTAATTTATCTTTAACTGACTTCATACTGACTCTACAGGTTATCTTCTTTATCAGGTGATTAAATTGGTATGCCCTTTTCATACCTACAGAGAAGAGACTAGCTATTACAAATGAGCAATGTTGGACTAGGGTGTCTTGGACCCAGTGGAAGAAAAGACTCTGGGACCCTACCCCACATTCAGTTACAAATATTACTACTAACTACTAATTTGTAGGGCACATGCACCCAGACATTATGCCACATTTTATTGTCTGTGTGCACATATTCAATATACATAGTCCAGGGCTGCTGTATAAATAATATAGAGCCTTGTTTAAGAAGCATCAGTGCCACATTTTTGTACAGAACTTGCATTGGGACTTCTTTTGCTTAACAATGCTTTGGGGTTCTCTCATGGTGCGCTTCGGGGGGCATTAGTCGGTATGACTAAGGGGGAACAACGTCCTCCCGAAAAGCGTCATGAGATAACTACTGTTCTAAGGGATATTGGAATACTGTTTTAAACTTGGAAATAAAGAAGACATTTTATTGGAATCCTGCAGCCAGAGTTATTGTTGTTTTGCAGTCAGCATTGCTTGCCTCTTCTGTCATAGAAAATGTGATCATTACTATCACACATCTGAACACATAGTGGGCCATCTGTGCAGGGCAAAAACTAAAAAAATGCTGACCATGTTGTTCCCAGATACTCAATAGACAACACCATGTTAGCATCAGATAAATCAGGGTACCCAGGACAGGGGGCCCCTTTGATGACGAAGGTCAGGGGATCACCAGGGGATTTCCTGGTACCCATGGAGGTCAATCAGAGCCTACAAATAGGTAAGAAATTACTCCCAACTAAATAAAATTAAAGTGGACCAACAGTCAAAATGACTTGTACCAGACCAACACAACAATCAGTGCTCATATGCATCCATCCCCAGGGCAATTTAGATTGCAGCACATACAAATTAATTTACCTTTTTCTAACTCCTGTTGTAGTAGATTTGGTTGCATTTGCATTTGCAGGCCACCTTCCTGTTGCTGTGCATTGTCAGTTATGTCAGTTGAACCCAAGCAGCAGCCTGGCTGAGAGAGGAAGCTCCAAAATGGCAACTGTGCCATGCTGTTGGTCCGGTTTAAGTTGAACTTTTATGAGGAACCCTTTTTAAATAAATGTGAGAGGCCTACACATAATTTAACCTGCTAGTGACCATTTTATCTATACTAATTACCGGCCATTAGCCAATCAGATATTTCTACCTAGTAAATGAAAATGTGAAATGATAACACAGTACTGAAGAACCAAAAATTACTTACCTAACCATTCAGATATCTTCATTGTGTCTTGGTCCTCTAACTGAAACATACTGGAGAAAGACACTGGCGAAGAAAAAGTGCCATGAGGATTTATGACAAATAGTTACACCTGTCAATATTTCATATATTTGTACACCATTTGTCATTTTATATACAAAAGTGACTACTAGTTTAATTATAAAAGTGTCAGCACAATTGATTTAACTCCTCAATGGGTCAATATAAATTTTCCTCTAACACTATTAAAATCGGACATTTGGAAATTGAAAGTACAAAGCCGGAAAGTGTCATTGTATCTACCAGTGTCCAGAAATGTAGAAGCAATTGATTAATGAGGTCTGTAGCTTTTTGTTAGACTGCCATTAATTAATTTTACATGGATCATGTAGTTGACGTTCATGTAGAATATTGGACTTGATCTAGTGTTTCCCAATAAATATCCTGCAGATGAAGAGGAATCATGCTGAAAAGTCAACAGACCGAATTGAAGAAACATCAGTTCTCCTTTTCTTTGGGTAGTACTGGAATTGAGACAGAATTTTACAGAATATGGATCTTAAGAAGTGGGATATAATAAAGAATAAATGAGCTGGACCTACATCACTTTTATTTTAAGGACTCACTGTAATCTTTTAGCAGCCTGAGATATAACAAGTAAAGTATTGCAGCTATATTAGGATTTTAGGATCTGCCATTCAGAAGAGATTCATGTGAAGTTTATTCTTTAATTTCACAAAGCCATTTCTTTTGTTTGAATTCAATTTAGATACAATTTCGATTTCAGAAAACAAATAAAATACCCATATATTATTTTATTTATCCAATAATCAGTATTCTGAATCAACTATTAGCTGGCAGCAGGTGTGGAGTTACCAAAGCAGCAAGCCTGTGTGCCTCATATATAAATATAATGCTAACGCAGGAAAAGGGCTCCTCGGAAAGCGTAAGCTCAACCATAATTATAAGATTTGTTTAAACTCACAGTTTAGATCTTGTAGATATGCAGAAAATTCATGTGAGTACCCAGAAGCACACTGGCTTTCTGTCAAACCATAACCCCCAGCCCCCCCCCAATGTCTATCACTGCTTCATCTATAAGGTGGGATACTGGAAAGTTATCACCAGTCATGGGACAGGGGAAGGCCAATGAACTTCCAGGGCACACAGGAGAGTACTGAGAAGATGGGACAGCAGCTCCAGCTGTGAGTTGAGATCAGAATATTTCACACTGGAGGGAGGAGCAAAGATGCGATCTACAGAAGCGCCAAAGTTCGGTAGCCAGAAGGTAAGAGGTTAATGCGGTAGCCAGGGTTGAGGCGAAGAGACGAGGCCTGGAGGTCAGAAAGCTAGGCGGTACTAAGGCATGAGATAGGCTCAGAGTTAAGGTTTGTGCGGGTGGAAACTTGGATGGTCAAAGGTTCAAACTAGGCCAGCAACAAGTACACAATATTACGCAAAATCTTATTCAAGCAACCACCTATCAGGGTCAGGGCTGAGGGACAGTTTTAGACAAGCACTGGGCAATCACTAGGGACTAGTTGGTGATTGGTTAACCCTAAACCCTGTATGTCTAAACCTGGGGGGTGTTTTCCTGAGGGACTTGTGCAGACGAGTCTTTCAGCATAGCAGGGATTAACTCACCAATGAGCCGCAGAAGAATGGGGAAAAGACCTTGCAACGTATTGCAGCCCATTCAAGAACATAAGTGTGTTAGCTGCAGTTACTGAGCCAAATGTCTCATATTCGCATGTAATGTCCGTGTCTGGAGTATTTACTTCCAGCTCATTTTTATTTGGTGATTGCCTTTTCAGTTCTCCAGCTTTTAGCAGTGAACCAGATAGGAATCAATGTTATTTTAGGTGAGATTGCCTCTTTATGTTGTATGCATATTGAATCTTTCACTGATATTTTAAGCGTGAACATCAATATACTAGTTAACTAGTATTCTAAAAACAATAAAACTTTTCACATTTTTGTGAATCCTGAGACACTACACATATATTTTGATACCAATATCATGCAGAAATTATTGTGTTTCTGGCAATTTTGCTGTAATTTTAATAATTATTTTGGCCACAGCAGTTTGCACAGAAGTTGTGTTGAGGGACATACGGTGAATCAAGGGAAACGACCCTTTTGTAAATGAACCCCTTAATGGTAAGATGTGGAGGCTGATTCACTACTAATGGCAGGTATCGGCAGATGAGCATGCGTATAGCGGCACTTAGAGCAACCGCTAGTAGATGCTGTAAGCGGGTATTAGGCGCTGTAACAGAGCACCTCAGTCACTGTAGTAACCTGGCCAGCATTCACAAATGTGATGTATGTTGGGCGCTCTAACACCAGTACAGCTTTGCAGCGAGCGAAAGGTAGCGCCAGCTCAGTGCGACTAACTCTCAGCGCCCCACACCAGGACACACACACAGCGTTGGCGCTCTAAATCTGGTCGCTATAGCATAGAGCGCCAGACGCTGTGTGATTAAAGTCTGTTTTTGAACACATATACACCAGTAACAAAGCGAAAACACATGGAATATTTTAACACTGGGACAATAACACTTTAGTGCCAGACCTGTGACAATTCTGCATAAAAATATAAAAAGTAAAAAAAGTTTCTAAAAATGTTTGTTTGCAGCCAGGAGAGGTCAAACAATGATTTGAGCAAAAAAAAAGCAAAAAAAAAAATAGTCAAACATGCTGTTTAAACACAAGCAAATGAACGTCCATTGAAATGTATGGGAGAGCGACACTGAACGGAAGGTAAAACCTGTCGCTCTGGAAGCTAGAGCACTGGCGCTATACGCTGAGCCACCTGGATTAATACATGTGACACTACATGGTGCTGTTAGAGGCACTCACCAGATTTGCTTTCATAAATGTGGTTTTGCGTACAGCTTTCTACAGACGCTGCTTACCGCTACGAGGCACTACCTGCTGCTATCCATTCTTAAATAACCCCCTTAATGCCTTGCCTGTCCACAGAGATAAGTCTGCACTTTAAAAATAAAAAAGGTCATGTATAAGCTTGCGAATTGCTGCATGCTTATTAATTTCCTTACCTGGACACTGGCTCATGAACTTCTGGCTCCTGCACCGCCATCTTGCTACAGCCGTGCCAGCAGATTCGTTCTCTTTGAGCTGTCGCTGCTCCAGTCACTTCGCCCGTGGCGCTGCCGCTTCGCTCACCTTGTCTCTGTTGCTGCCCTGCTCACCTTTGACTGCCTGCTGTCACTGATCCACAGCTTCCTCATGTAGCATTGTTTTGTCAAACTACATGAACCCAGAAGTGGCTAGAAAAAGCAGCAGCACAGACGAAAGTAGACAGCTGTATGCTGCGGGAGCATCCGCTCCTGTGCCCAGAAGGTAAGAAAGTCCTCTGGGCTTTTTTTATTTTTGACTTTTGGTCTGCTTTAAGCAGAAAAACGAAGCCACCTCAATGATAATATGTGGCGAACAAACTACGAAATGACAATAAAATGTTAAAGTGACATTGTTTGGCTTCATGTCTATCTATATATTTACTTCCCTCAACAACCACCAGCAGATGCAGCAGAGCTTCTCCTCAGACTCTGGACATGTCAGGTCTTTCTAGAGGCTGACAAGGCAGAACTTTTGGAAGCAAATAAAGGATAGCAAATAAAAAATTATACCTGCCATACTGATCCTTTTAATAATTATTACTTATTGTACACTTTATTAAAGACACTTGAAGATTCGCTACATCCCTTAGAGTATATAGGAAGGCTAATTTTGTATATTTTCGAGTGGGCTCTAGATAAGCATCTGTCTCTTCTGAGACGCTATCAGCACCCACACTGCTGAGGAGGCTGGAGACAGCCAGCGTTCAGCTTACACCCACTGCTAGCCAGCAGCTAGGCACATAGCTGGCCTTGTATTACCCCAAGCGACGCTGATGAGCCCTAGAAGGACAGAGAATTTACCATCAAAGAACACAGCTCCCCCATGGGTGCTGTGAAAAGCAGGATTAGAGGGTGACAGCGATTCCTGTTTTTTATTTTTAAGAGTCAGGACAGCAAATTAAAAATGAAAATATGGGACTTGCAGTGGGGACACTTGAAAGACATGAAACAGGTTTTTTGCATGGCCCAAATCACAAGTTTGCAGCGCAACACAAAAGTGCCTAAAATGCTTGAAAAAACAATTCCAGCCCAGGGATCCCATGGCACATGCACCACCCTCCGGCCCATTAAAATGTATGGGATAAGGGCACACAGTGCAGGGTGAGCTCTTGGTCTTATTTGGCACTGTAGGTAACTTAGTACCAGCACTCATCCCATCACTGGTGCTGATGATAGATGAGACACTACCTGGCACTGGCATCAGAGGCGCTGTGGATTTTTGACTTGATAACTACACCTTTTGCACTGGGACCTGATATTTACCTGACACTAATCTGGTACTACGTGGCAATAGCGATTCTTGAATTTACCCCTTCATTTTTCAAGTGTCCAGGTTGGACAGATATAAGCTGCAACATTTTTCTAACCTGTTATCATCATTGTGCTTTTTCCTTGCCTTGTGTGCTTGGCTTGGGTTGATCAAGAAAGAAGTCAGGGATTTCCCCCACTTTCCTTTTTTGTTCCCCTTTATATCAACAGCACTGCAGACTTGGCAAGAGGGGTGAGTAGCTACTATCTTAGGCGGCTTAGGTGGCTTCACCTGTTTAGTAGACGGGGGCTAAAATGTAAGTATTACTAAAGGGGTCCTTACCTGGGACTTATGTTATTTTTTATCACAGGACTGGGGTGGGCTAAAAGCGAAGGTTCCTAAAGTGAATCATTTGATTGCTTCTCTGTTCAGACATTATGTCTCTTCTACTGGAGATTCATGGGCCTTTAAGTACTTGGTGGTTTGGTCTCTGGTACAGCAGTATGAATGGCATTCACCTCCTCCTTTGTGAGTAGTGCAGCAAAATGATGCCCCCCTCCCTCATTTTCTACTTAGGGATACATTTAGAATCAGGAGTAGAAAGAGCACCTCTATTATTTTCTGCCTAAAGTAAATTGTGTGTGGTATATTACGGAGGCTATCAAGGCACATTGCACAGGCATTCACTAAATTCTGGCACAAAATACTTTGAATTAAACTCCTGGGCTTGAGGAAACACAGTTGGGATTATACAAATTAAAGAAAAATCACACGTTTGGAATGTATAAGGCTGATATCTATTATTTTAGGACCAATTTTATAAGAGTGTTTGGCAAAAGGCAATGCAGCCTAATTACATACAGTATGTAATGTATGTGTGTACAAAAAGATACCTTCATGAATAAAAAGCTATTTCATGAACACAGCCAGCAGAGGGCGCAAGGAGCTCACCCAAGCATCATATAGTAATAAAGAGTCTCTGCAGTCCAACATAAAATGAAAATGAGTGTTTAGAATAATAGTTTTCCAAAACAGTCAGTATCTTTTGCATGTTATTTATTGTATCCTATGTGGTACTTCATTGGTGAAGATATGATATTATACAACCATTGTCTGACTTGTGCTTTCGGTAATAGATATGGGGCTGGGATATAGTGTGATCCATCTTAAACTGTAAAAATAATAGCTCTAGATAAATAGTATCAGAGTAAAATTTTCTAAACGTGTTATGTGAATTACAGAGAAAATAAGAGAATTACAGAGAGGTTTCTTTGAATTTTCCCTATAATAGTTGAGTGCTTCTCCCGCAGCTCACTCTTCGGCGAAAAAAAGAGCACCTCCTGGCGGTGGGGAGCACTGGGCAAGCTGGCAGGGTAGAGAATCTTTCTCCTCTGCCCTGCTGCAGAGCAGGTGGAGGGGAGGGTGACCCATGTCGGAGGACAGCAAGGGAGGAGGTGAATTTGCTTTTTTCTCCCCTTAAAATTCAGTTCAGACAAACCCAAATTTCTTGGGGATTTGTCGAATCGTCTGAATCTCTCAACAAAAGTGCAGTATTTGTGATAGCATAACTACTAAATAGTTTGAAGGTCAACATTTACAGTCAAAGATACCCATATCAAACACAACCAATAGATAGAAAGCAGAGTTTTCCCCCCACAGGAATCTTCTTACTGCTTTCCAGGCATTTCACCCTGTGCGCAGCCTTGTCTTTCCCACTCATCACCTCTTTATGCTATCATGTTTAGAGCTTCTCAAGTGTCTTCCCTTCACTTGAACTTAGCATGGCATTTTAACTATCCCGACTTTTCAGTTGGCTTTTCCAACTTATCCTACAGACAACCAAATATAATTGGATATATTTTCTATAGCTGCCATTCCACAACAGCCTCCCATGCCACTATCTCAACTTTTCTTGTCTGATATTTTTCACTCACATGCTTTTAGAACTTTACCCTTTTACTCCATTTCTGCCCACACCTAGTACTTTTTACCTAATTGGGGGTTTTAAAAAAGCTGTGGAGAGATTCCTCACTGATTGGAGGGACACACAAACATCTTGACCAACAACACCAAATTCCTTCACTAGCACTAGCCTTCATTAGCACTGCCAGTCACAGTACAGGAAAATGCAAACTGGAGAAAAAGGACTCCCCCAAAAAGTTGGTTGTTCTAACCCAATTAAAATCCATATAAAAAGCTATACTGAATGTCACCATTCTTGTGTTGTCAGCTTTTGGGGCAAAGTTGGTGCAGACATCTTTTTCTAGTTCTGGAGAGCAAGCAGGAGTGGTTTCTAGAGACAAGACCTTCTCTGATGATCTTCCCCCCGAAGCACCATCAAATCCATTATCAACAAATGGAAAGAACTTGGTAACACAACAAAGGGGCAGCGCAGTGACCAAAGGTAATCCACTTATGGTAGAAATTGGCTTCTTTCTTAGTGGCGTTGGTTACCGACATGTGTATGCATTGGTCTAATAGTGCACAGTGTTGTGATCATTAGAGTGATTGGAGCAAGGAGCATTGATCAGATTTGGTTGCATGGTTTACCCAATCAGTGTGTGAGGTGAGAGGGTGGGTAACCTGTTTCTACATACATGCAAAGCCTCGGCATGCCCCCTTCATCGCAGTGAATGGAGTGGGTGTGTCACACACACACAGTGGCTGCCTGGAGATGACAAGACCAGGATGGCACAGGGGACTGGACCTGACATTCCATGTGTGAGTGCCAGACTACCATGAACACCTGCGAGGGAACAAAAGGCAAGAATTATTTTTGTTATGTTACTTGGCTGGACTATTACTTTAAATCAGATGATCAGTGCTCTTATACCCCCCCGGAGCTGAGATGGGGGTTTACATAAAAAGCCTCACCTTTCTCATAATTCAGCACTGTCACCTGGGCACAGGTGGTGGACACACAGAGAATGAACAGAGTGGCACCCACCACCCCACTGTGCATGCACCTGCCCACCGATGTAAGGATGGGGCAGCTCTGTGCGTCCTCTTCAAGATGGGTGCACCTATGGCCTGAGACATCTGGGGAATGGCTCTGCATCCCGGCCGTTTTTTTTCGCAACCCCCCCCCCCCCCCCCGTCCTGCCCAAGCACCAGGGGAAGGCAGCCAGGGTAGGGGGCATATGAAGACACTGGACATTCACTTTAATGGAAAAATGATTCTGCATCAGGGGCTTCCATCAGATTTTCTGCCCGGGGGCCTCCAGCCCCGGGTCAGGTCTACTGTTACATAGTATAATCCTCCAATAATAGATAATATGTTTTAGTATAATCAAATTTTATTGGTTTTCAAAGTTAAATTGGGGGTACTGAGGGGTTTCAGAAGGTAAAAAGGGGAGATAAGGGGGGAGAGGGGGTACAGCAGGAATATTTCACAATTATATATATAACACCAGTTATACATCTCACCATCTACAGTAATTAACATTTATGCTTGTTGACAGTGCTCATAAAGAGGGCGTACATAATCACTCTTTGTATCAGTGGACCATGCCACTTGTAGGGGGGAAGAGGGGTACTAAGGTTTGGGGAGTGAGTGAGACTTGGCAATTGACTGGTGCACTAATGGCACGGGGCTTAGTGGGGTGAGAAGGAACCCTTAGGACAAGTTCCGTGCCCATGGCCCAAGGTAAATATCCACCCCATACGTTTTATATGCTTCCGGACCCGCTATGATCCAAATGGGTGTTTCAAGTTGGTGTAGCAGCACAGATCACAGGCCTATCCATTTGATTGTATCGGGGCAGGGAGTTGTGAGTCTCGGTAGTCCTACCATCCCACCCGATGATATGTTTTAGATATGTGAATCCTTTGCAGTGGAAGAGACATCAGAGTTCAATGTGAGTGTATATTCTTGTTTCTGGCTTATTGCAAATGGCACTAGTCTATTATGACATGACATTCATAAATTTGTGAGTTAAAGAAAAATCCCCCCCCCCCAGATCATCACACACCTACTGCAGCTAAATAATTAATGTATGATGCAAATGACAAATATTGCAATACTGTACTTCAGAATTACAGAAGCTACAAAGTGACTTCAATTTCTAAAAAAAAAAAAGATTATTATGCCCCATGGTCATAAGAAAGTTTGGTCCTCTGCAGTATAGTTTGGATGGATTTGCTGATCTTTTAGCGACGCTCTATTAATCCCCAGCCATTCACAGCTCTGCACAAAGCTAGGGCTGGCTTGGCAGGAGTGGCAGGAAGGCATCCATGTGCAAATGTGTTTTGTTAAAATCAGCTGACAAGAATGACTTGATGCTTAAATGACCTTGTTTGTCAGGCAAGCCCACCATGCCTTTTCCTCACTGTAATTATTTGTGTACTTTGTATGGAAAGTGGTTGAAATCCACTGACTGCCATGAAATAGAATGACATTTCCTTTCTGACTTTAGTTCACATGTATTATACATTATTAAAGTGAACACCACTACCTTGCAGAATGTAAAATCAGTCAGCACCTACTTTGTGATTACAGCTATAGACTTCACTTGGAGTTTTCTTAATTCCAGTTCCCTACTAAATAGTAAAAGGTGATTAGGTTGAATTCTTATAATGATATCCCCAAGAAATACGCTAATAGTAACTGTTACTCCATTGTGTCGGGCTACATTTGTCAATGTCCTAAACTGTTTTCAAATTGAAGAAAAAATGGGCGAGATGTCGAGGCTTACAGGTTCACGCCATGAATTCTCTTAGGGCCTTATTCATGAAGGGATAACGCCAGGTAGTGCCTGTACAGTGGCAGGTAGTGGCATGTGAACGCCGGAGACGACACGCAATTACACATTTATGAAGCCGAATCTGGTGAGCGACTAGAACAACGCCATGTAGCGTTCGATTCATCATTATACCAGCCTCAGCGTACAGCTCCGGCCTTCATCCTTGCAGAGCACCACATCTAACCTGTCGTTACCTGGCGCTCTCCCATACATTTCTATGGGAGACCTCGCTGGCGAGGTTTGTGGCTGTTTTTTGATGAATGTGGTGTGAGTCAGTCGCACTGAGCGGGAGTTATGGTTCGCTCACCTACAGCGTAGTACAGCGACTCACATATCATATGCATCAATGCTGGACAGCGACTGAGGCGCTCTGAAACAATGATCCATGACCGAGAACAGCAACTACTAGCTGGCGCTCTGAAATCTGCTCTACGGACGCTCATCTGTCACTACCCAGCGTTAGTAATGAATCAGCCTGTTAGAAAACAAGTGGGCACAGCCACTGGAACTATGATGTTGCATAATAATCTGCATATTGAGAAGGGCCTTAAAGAGCCCAAGATCTTGCTGCAGACACTCCCAACCCGGGTGTACAGTCCCAAAACACATGCGGGCACCCCCAAAGTGCATCCGCACACAAACACAATCGCATGCACACACACCCGATCACACACATACCTGATAGAACACACACGCAGACCTGATCATGCACACACACACGATCGCTCACGTACACACCCTAATGCACATACAATCGCACACACCTCACAGCCAATCTCACACAGACACTTGTGTCCTGCTTACCTCCTCCGCTGCCGGCGGACCGCCTCATCTTGCGCTCCCATCACCAGCTGGGAGCAGGGGGGGGGCATCGAACACACCATGGGCAGGGCACTGATTCTAGCGTTCCCAGCAACGGCCAGGAGATAGCTCACCTTGCTATTTTTCAAGAAAAACAACCCATTACATTTGAAATATCCTCCACAAACGATATATTCTCTGGACGTACATAATAGTTGCACAGTGTTTCGCCAAAAAAATAATCTTTCTAAAATATTATTATGCAAACAAGAAAAACAAGCTAAATCTGAAAGTGCAAGGTCCCCCGAACAGAACAATACCCAACATGCATAGCTACTTTTAACCCTTTAATTGCTAGCCTATTTGAGATTTTGTCACCCTCTTTTGCCAGGCCATATTTCACCATGTTGCTCTATATATGTTTAACTGTGATTTTTGCTGGAACTTCCACGGATTCTAGGAAAATTACATTACATTTTTTTTTGGGGGGGGGCTTTAACATGAAATTTCTTGTTTGTTTTTCTTATGCGCTTTCATTTTTATTTTGTATAAAAATACAGATTTTTTAATATTTTTTTATTATTTTTTTCAACCCCTATTGCTTGTGAAAGCCCCATTTCTCCAAATTACAACGGTACCACAAATGTATCGGCATCCCCAAGTTCCTGCCCAGGAGACCCCCAAACTGAAAGAGCACTTTATGACATTTTCAAATCATATAGAACTACTAAGGGTTACATTTTTTTTAAATATTCCCCTATCCAAGCATAACAGCTCTGCCACCAACTATGGGGGTTGTAGGCTGGCCCTCAAGGCTACAAGCCCAAAGACCATGGCTGGGATGATAGGAAAGCAAGCTTTCAGCAGATGCAGGAGCAAACGTAAGTGCTGACAATAATTCAATATCCTGCATGCAGGTGGGGAAAGAGAGTTTTGGGGAGTTTCTTTTCAAACTGTGCAATGCTGTTGGTCGGATTTAAGTAAATTAAATGATATTTTAGTTAAACATAACAGCTCCCCTTGATGATTTCTAATAGTCTTAATGAAATACAATATTTACAGTATTAAAATATGAGGGTGGTCAGGGCGGGATTTGGTGACTTTCCTGTCAGTCTGACAAGGGAGGTGAGTACTGCAAGTGAGGAAGCCCACTTCTGGGCTGCAAGAAACTCTGGTAGCACTGTGAACTGTGAAGACCACTGGTAACTGTGAAGACCACTGGTAACTGTGAAGACCACTGGTAACTGTGAAGACCACTGGTAACTGTGAAGACCCCTAAGCTTTGGTAACAGGGAGGATCTGATAGGACACTCAACTTGGAAACACATGTCTTCACTAGAGCCCTCAACAAGGGAGGATAGATTGGACTGCAGGGAAGGTCCAGGTCGCTAAATCAGGGAATGGACTGCCAGAATGCTGCTGGAGACAAGCTGAAACTCTTCGCAGATTCAATGACAGGTAGTGGATGCAGGAACAGGTAGTGGATGCAAGAATAGGTAGTGGATGCAGGAACTAGCACTGTATGCAGGAACAGGTGCTGAGTGCAGAAACAGATGAGCATAGTAGTCTGTAGAACAAGCCAAAGTCAAAAAGTCACAAGTAAAGGTTCAGACTGAGTAGCAGGCCAGGGTTAAAAGGCGTACACCTGATGATCCAGCAACCCAGTGTATCCCCATGGAACTATTTGTATTCCCTGGAATTGCACTCCTGGTTATGTTATTAATTATATTAGTCATGTTTCACTACATTATTTGTCTAGACTGTATATGACATATGGACCCCAAGAATAATTCCTCTGGTTGCTCCGAGATTATTGAAAAAAAAAAACAGTGGTCATATGGGGTGCCAGGCTGGCAGCTAGCAGTAAGGAAAAGAAGAAAAGGGTTTGTAGGCCTGCCCAGTCTTACACAGAAACATAGAAACATAGAAGGTTGATGGCAGAAGAAGACCATATCTAGTCTGCCCCTATGTGTATAATATATGTGCTTTTTTATCTTAGGATAGATGTGTGCTTGTCCCAGGCATGTTTAAATTCAGTGACTGTTGATTTTTCAACTACCTCTGCTGGAAGTTTGTTTCAAACATCTACTACTCTTTCTGTAAAATAATATTTTCTAATATTGCTCCTGATCTTCCCTCCGACTATCTTCAGGTTGTGCCCCCTTGTTCTATCATTAAGTTAATCCTTAAAAACACTTTCACATATTTAACGGTCTCAATCATGTCCCCCCTCTCCCTTCTTTCCTCCAGACAGTACAAATTAAGTTCTTTAAGTCTCTCCTGATAAGTTTTAAGTTTAAGTCCTTCCACCATTTTCGTTGCCCGCCTTTGGACTCGTTCTGTTTGATTAATGTCTTTTTGTAGGTAAGGTCTCCAGAACTGCACACAGTATTCTAGCTGTGGCCTCACCAGGGCTCTATACAGCGGCATCACAACCTCCCTCTTCCTACTGGTGATGCCTCGAGCTATGCAGCCGAGCATCCTGCTTGCTTTTCCCACTGTCTGGCTACACTGTCCACTCATCTTGAAGCTATCAGTAGTCAGTACCCCTAAATCTCTCTCCTCCGAGGTCCTGGCTAACACAGTTCTGCCCATACGGTACTCAGAGCAGGGATTCCTTCTACCCAAGTGCATGATTTTACATTTAGAGACATTAAACTCTAGTTTCCACAGTTTTGACCATCTATCCAGTAAAGCTAAATCATTTTCCATGTTGCAGACACCTCCAGGAATATCCACCCTATTACTAACCTTTGTATCATAAGCAAGCAGACAAACTTTTCCTACCAAGCCTTCTCCTATGTCACTTACAAAAATATTAAAAAGAATGGGTATTGGGCTTGCTGCTCCAGTATGTGTGGCCCCAACAGCCCTGAGCTGTGGGGGTAAATGGACATACGTTAGCATTTTTAACTGGAGATCCAATTTAGGTCTAAAACTATTCAAAAAATAATGATGCCAGTCTGCACTCCCATAAAACATCCATTTATTGTAAAAAATAACTAAAAGCAGCCCATCAGTGCAAATGCAGCAGACCTGCTTTCAAGGGACAGTGCTGTGTTTTTTTTTTCCCCTTCCTGCTTGTGATGTTGGGTGCAGCACTTGGAGGGTGAGTGGCAATATGCTTACATGCTTTTGTACTATGACCATGTAATTATAATTAACCTTAATTGCAGTAACTTTATAGTAACTTTATAGTAACTTTATAGTGAGTAGACCTTGTGATACATTTGAAAAGGGAAGCGGTCGTGCCCGAAACGTGTTTGATTTTATCCCTGTGTTTGCACCGATGGGCTGCTTTTAATGATTTTTGACAATAAATGGATGTTTTATGGGAGTGCAGACCGGCATAATTATTTTTTGAATAGTTTTAGACCTAAATTGGATCTCCAGTTAAAAATGATAACGTATGTCCATTTACCCCCACAGCTCAGGGCTGTTGGGGCCACACATACTGGAGCATCATTATTTTTTGGATTTATCATGGTTGTGGACTAACCAGGTCGGCCACCCGATTTCCTACTATCTGCTACAGCTGGAAAGTGAGTCTTCCTATTTATTTCTAAAACTATTCAGGTTCAAAAGCCCCTGAATTTGAGGTGCAACACTGTTTACATCGGCTTCATTTGATAGCCGGTAGGCAGATATCTACCAATGGAAAGTAAGGATGAATTACACAGCCAAAAGCTGATATTAATAAATAATAGGGCCAAACAAACATGCATTTGGCTTTAGTCTTAAAAAATATAAATGTCATCACCTGTTGACAAAAAGCATAGAGGTAAAACTTTTTTGCAGATTGGTAGCTGGAGGCGTGTAAACTACTGCTCAAAAATATGTTTCGTTTTTGACCAAGTGGGACAGTATTAATGCCAGTTTTTAAGAACGCAAACAGGAAGTAAGAGGTGGAGGCTGATTGATTACTAACGCCAGATATCAGCAGAGCGCTTAGAGCGACCGCTAGTAGACTCTGTAAGTAGGTATCGGGCACTGTAACAGAGCATCTCAGTCGCTGTAGTAACCTGGCCGGCATTGATGAATGTGATGTCTATTGGGCGCTGTAACACCAGTACAGCATTGCAGCGAGCAAGGGGTAGCGCCAGCTCAGTGCGACCGACTCCCAGTGACTCACACCATACTTATAAAAAAACTACACACACACAGCGTTGGCGCTCTAAATCTGGCTGCTATAGCACAGAGCGCCAGCCGCTGAGTGATTAAAGTCTGTTATATCCACCAGTAACAAAGTGGAAACACATGGAATGACATTGTTTTAACATCGTGAAATTAACACTTTTGTGCCAGACCTGTAAATACAATTCTGCATAAAAAACAAAAATGACTTTTACTAGGCCAGGAGAGGTCACACAATTATTTGAGAGAAAAAAAAAAAAACAAAGAAATGTATGGGAGAGCGACAGGTAGCGACAGGTAATACTTTGGCGCTCTGGAAGCTAGAGTGCCAGTGCTATACGCTGAGCCGTCTGTGATGATGAATCGGACGCTACATGGAGCTGTTAGAGTTGCTCACCAGATTCGCTTTCATAAATGTGGTATTGCATCCAGCGTCCAGCGTTCACCTGCCACTGCCTGCCGCTACGAGGCACTACCTGGCGCTAGACCTTGATGAATAACCCCCTAAATCTCACTGAAGTATGACAGACAGGAAAAACTTTAATGTAACATTAACCTTTCTTTACTCCATTTATACAAACAACGATAGTTAGGCTTTAATTTGTATTATGCCTCTAAAAGCTTACTAAGCATCATACACCTGAAGGAAAAATTACAGCTTAAAGCAGAACCCTTTGCCATCTATTCTTTATTTGGGGGTTAAAAAAAAAAAAAGTTACTTGCTTGGTGCTAGGAAACAAATCTAATGGCTGAAGTGGGGCAACTGTAGAGGTGCAGTCTACTCTGCAGCAGATAGGAGCCAGAAGATAAGCTCACAGGGTTCAGCTTCTACTGTAGGATTGGACACCTAGCACCAAGAAGGTAAGTGATTTTTTTTAACCCCAAAAAGGGTTTTTATCAGGGGAAGGCTGATAAAAGCCATAAACTCAACTCTTTTTTTATGTTAACAATGACATACCACACATGAGTTGTCGTCTGTACTGGTCTGATACATTATGTGGTTGGTAGCAGCATATTTACATTCAGATTTTGTATCATTGTATTTCTTGTGATAGTATCATGTACAATGTGGTAGTAACAGCACAATGCATGATATATCCAGACTCAGGAAATAACATGGAAAAAGAATAAACAATAGAAATATACTGTACAACGTGAGCAGGCTTATGCTGCGAAGATTATTCAAGGCTTTCTTTGCAGGATGCTCTGAGCTGATTAATTATGGAAAGGAATTCACTGCTTAGGTACCAAAATGGGGGCTGCAGGCTTCTTTATTAACTATGCTTCATAAAGAGCCATGAGTGAAACTAATGTATTGTCATAGATGACTGATTGTATAATTGCTTAATATTGATAGAATCTGTTCAAACATACTGTGTAGGTGTCACGTTTTGCTTGGAAATGTGTTACTGACGCTTGTAATGTGAGGATCCAGCCAGAGTTTAAAATATAACTTTTACTTGTAAGTTTAAAAGTCCAAAAGACAAAATCCAAGCATGTGCTATCCGCAACCCCCTCAGCACCTTCCACACATATCATGGTATGATTAAGGGCTCGTTGTAGCCTGAAACGCGTTACACAGTGTGGAAGGTGCTGAGGGGGTTGCTGATAGCACATGCTTGGATTTTGTCTTTTGGACTTTTAAACTTACAAGTAAAAGTTATATTTTAAACTCTGGCTGGATCCTCACATTACAAGCGTCAGTACTATAAGAAGGATTGGGAACTTTTCTGGAGTCCGTGCCGGAGCACTCATCACAGGGGTGAGCTGGTCACACACAACTAGTTTGCATTGGAAATGTGTTAGTCATCTGGGAGCATAGCAGTAAATGATGCCCCAATAACACAAGACGTAATTACAGCCATCCTTTATCTGTACATGCTAGCTGGTGTATGTGGTTTAAAGAGAAGTCACAGTATAAAAATAGAGAACAAATGCATTCAGTGCTACCAGATAGCCAGCACACTCAAGCTAAGACCTGAAAGTAGAGGAGGAATGTCTTTGTTGTTTCACTACCAACCCAGCCTGTCTATGGTGCTACATGTCCTTGGCTCTGCACCCTCCTCTGGGCCAGTGACTCCCCAACGCCTGAGCATTACAGTTTGGAATACAAGCTCTCCAGGACAAAAATACCGGGAAAAAAAATAGGACCAACACCCATTTAAGATAGAGTGGACATTTCTATTACACACTTTTTCCAGATGGAAGTGTGTTGTGTGCCTTGCCTCTATAGTCACAACGGAAAGTCAGGTCTTACACAGGTGGAGCCAAATCCCTGGGAGTGCTTCCGGCACCGGTAGAGGCGTCAGAAGTGGCCGGTGATCGTGTGGAGGGGGGGGGGTGTGAGTGCAGGTTCCCTGTCCCCGCACCGGGATGCTACCAATCACCTGTCAGTGATTGGCGCAGGATGCGTTGGATCAGAGGTGAGTTAAGGGAAAAGCATTTTATAAATTACATTTCGGTCTGGCTGTGTGCACACATGTTTTTGTAAGTTAGCCCTTTCTGAACTGGCAAGAGATCCACAAGACCCCTATACCAGTTCACAAGGCTTGAGGGGCCGGCAAAGCAGCTGCGGCAAGTGGGTGACTTGCCATTAACCCTTCAGACCCATTACCTGCCTCTCCAAAACCATTCAGGGCCGCCACCAAGGCCCCCATAGCTGGTGCGTAGGCTGGTTTTACTGGGAAGGGGGGAAGATCAGGAGCAACGTTAGAAAATATTATTTTACAGAAAGTGTAGTTAGATGCTTGGAACATACAGCAGAGGTAGTTGAGAAATCGACAGTCAGTGAATTTAAAAATGCCTGGGATAAGCATACATCTATCCTAAGATAAAAAGTACAAATAATATACATATAAATGGACAGACTAGATGGACCATATGTCTCCTTCTGCCTTCAACCTTCTAAGCTTCTATGTAAAAAGGTGTCTACTGAATCGCGTAAGGTACAAAGCCGTGGATCCTCACTTTACCTGGCAGTATAAAGGCAATATTTTTGTCATCTTTAAACCCCCCTGACATATTTGATCTTATTTTTTTAACATGTAGTTATTTAACCCTTTAAGTGCCAGCCTACCTGCAGCATTTGTCACTCCCTGTTGCCAGACCCTTTTCTGCCATTTTGCACTGTACATGTTCAACTCTAATTTTTGAAGGGATTTCCAGAAATTTCCTAGGAAAATTATATATTGTTTTTTTCAGTTTTTTAGTGTTTTTTTTTATATATATTTTTGTGGAAAATGTGTTCAAAAAAATAAAAAAAAAATTTACATTTTGTAGTGTTTTTCCTCAATAAAACATGCAAGTTTTACCAGAAACTCATACTGTGTGTAAAAGCCCTATTCCTCCCGATTGCAACGCTACCACATATGTATTGGTAGCCCCCCTTCCCTGCCCAGGAGACCCCCCAAACTGAAAAGAGTGCTCGAGGAGATTTTCAAAGAAAACACAACTATTTCGCACTCCTTACAGTTTTTCCACAAAAACACCCCTTTACATCTGAAATACCCCTCCCCCCCAAAACCATATATCTACTGAAAGTACAAACCTCAAGCTTTCTAGGCGTATCGGGCTTGGTGTTGTGGCCACAGATGTCCAGGTGTAATCCATCGACAAAATCAGGCTTTTCACAGGGTTTCTTGACAACAATAATAAAAAAACAGAATCAAACCCACATTTTCCTAAATAAAATATGCTAAACATAAAAAAAACACACCAAATTGGAAACGGCAAGGTCCCCCGAACAGAATAATACCCAACATGCATAGCTACCTGCAAGGGTAGGGCTACCAATCACCCCAAACTAAAGCATGCGCATAAACGGCATTTCACTTGAAAATTCCTACTCTGCAGAGAAAGTGCACACCTCGCGCTTTTTCAACCAAAACAACACTTTGCAATTCTCTGAAAGTACACACCTTAGGCATTCTAGGCGTACCAGGCTTGGTGCCGTGGGTGCAGCTTTCTGGGCGGGTAGGGTTACCAATCACCCCAAACTAAAGCATGCGCTATGTAAAAACAACACAACCCTTTACATTTCTTACCTGCACAGAGGTGCAATTAGGGTTAGAATGGGGAGGTTGGTGAGGTGCAATTAGAATACTGTAGCTGTGGCATCAGATTATAAGATCAGTGATCAATATCAGGTATCAAGAACCTGAAAAGGGGCCCATGTTGTAATCATCACTTGACACAAGTATCCAGTTGCTCCTGCTCCAGCACTTCCCAACGAGTCAGCAATGTATTCAAAGAAACTGAAGGAAAAGAAAATGTAATGACCACACAAAATACCTGTGCCAGCACACAGGAAACATAAATTAACTAAAAGGGGCCCACCTACAGTCTAAAACAAAAAATGCAGAACAAAATGCATAGCTCAAAAATCTAGTTGCGTATGATAGATCTCAAAGCAACCTTCTAAGCATAAACCAGGATGGCTGGGACAGGTCGGGCAATAGTGCCGCACGTCCTTTCTGATGCCACGCTTCCTGCATACCCTGCAAGGCTTTTGGGGATACCTCTTACCACCGACATCGGGAAGCAACTTTATAAAGCGCTTCCCAACTAATCTGACCTGATTGTCATTACTAGCAATACTTGGTACCTCCTCAGTATCCACAAACAACAAAGCAGGGAGTAACTGTTGCTGGTATTTAAAAAAAGATACATTGGAGCCTTGTACTGCTGCCTTGAAGACAACAAAGCTGTTGTAAGTTGCGACTTGGACCAAATGGATAGAAACTTTTGTGTACCAGGCTCTGGTTTTTCGGGTGGCGTTGTAATAGGTTAATATTTGGTCCGTTTTATCAACGCCACCCATGAATTTATTATAATCTTTTATGCAACGTGGCTTTTGGGAAGGGGCTAGGGGACCACGCTGCTGTACATTCACCACTGACTCATCGTGGATTGTTGTCAGTAGGAATACTTTTTTTCTGTCCCTAAATTTCACAGCCAGGAGCTCATTGCTTCTTAGAGCGTAAGACTTACCCTGTTTAAGTATTTTAAGTATTGACCTGGGCAAGCCTTTTCGATTTGGGTTGATGGTGCCACAGGCCAGAGTATCTAATGAATAAAGGGCTCTAAATAAGGGGATGCTGGTATAGAAGTTGTCCACATATAAGTGGTAACCTCTCCCCAATAGAGGAGTCATGAGCTCCCAAACAATCTTTCCACTAACTGAAAAATCAAGGGGACAACCAGGGGGGTCCAAATGTGTGTCCCTTCCTTCATATATTCGAAAATATTTGGTATACCCGGTCGTACTATCACATAATTTGTAAAATTTCATAGCGGGCACGCTTGCTAGGGATATATTGACGAAAAATAATGCTCCCTTTAAACAGCAGAAGTGACTCGTAAATACTTAATTTTTGGGAGGGGGTGTAAACTTCTGCGAAGCGCTCCGACAGGCTATTAATTAGGGGTCTTAATTTATGCAGCCTGTCGTGACCGCGTTGACCACGGGGAATAGCAGTGGAATTGTCGTTAAAATGCAGAAACCTCAGTAAAATTTGGTAGCGGTTTCTGGACATTATGGCCGGAAATAATGGGGTTGCCAATATGGATTGGGTATCCCAGTAGGAGGAAATACTAATTTGTTTTAGAATACCCATTGCTAGAGTGAGCCCCCAAAATTTCTTTATCTCAAATTTGTGGGTTGCCATGCCTGAGCTCGGGCGTGCCTCTAGTGGGGGTTTTGCGCTAAGACCTGCTCGGCATAGAGATTAGTATAGAAGACCATATCCAGTAGGATGGCTTCTGTAAGAAACAATTTAAAAAAGTCAATGACACCAAAGTTTGTGGTGTCTACATTGACCCCGGGGACTTAATCAAAAGGGGGAATTTCAGGGGAAACATTATTAGGAGGCCTCCACGTAGAGGCTCCTTCACCAGCACCTCCTGCACTACACTCCTCCTGCACTACACTAGCCTGCAGCGTGGCCTCACTGTGCAGCACTATCCCTTCTACGGTGGCTACTAATGGTAGCACTGCGCGGCTGTGTTTCCTCAGTAGAGGAGACACTGTCTGACTCGCTGTCTGATGGGAAGTACTCAGACCCTGACTGACTTAAATCTTCCGAGTCAGACGCCATCAGGTAAGCCACAGCTTCCTGTGCGGAGTACTGCTTACCAGCCATGCCCAAATGTGAAGAAAATTCTATCAAAAAAATCTAAAAAAAACAAAACTTAAAATATTAAACTAAACTAAAGGGTCTTCCCGATCTAAAGGCTAGAACTAAAGGCTAGAACTAAAGGCTAGAACTAAAGGCTAGAACTAAAGGCTAGAACTAAATGCAAAATACACAAAATGTAATTTCACAGTAAACTATAAAATATTGCAAATAAACAGTCAAAAATGAAAATAAAAGTGTATAGCTACAACCCCATGAGAAGTGGTGGAGTCAGGAGCAGCAGGTCACGGGATCCCAACAAACTCACTCCATCCCTGGAGCAGCAGATCCGGCGGATGAAGAAGGTCTTCCTGGGGGTAGCAGGAATAGGTTCCCAAAAGCTGGAGGGGTTGGTCCTAAAAGGGTAGGGGAGGCTAGGGTCCCAAAAAAGGAGGGGGAGGCTATGGTCCCAAAGTGCGAGGGATAAGCTTCCAAAAGGAGGGGAGCCAAGGTCCCAAAGCTCCAGGGCTAAGGTTCCAAAAGGAGGGGGAGGCCAGGGTCCCAAAGCGCGAGGGCTAAGGTTCCAAAAGGAGGGGAAGGCTAGGATCCCAAAGCGCGAGGGCTAAGGTTCCAAAAGGAGGGGAGCTAAGGCCCCAAAGCGTGAGGGCTAAGGTTCCAAAAGGAGGTGGAGGCTAGGGTCCCAAAGCTCAAGGGCTAAGGTTCCAAAAGAAGGGGGGAGGCAAGGATCCCAAAGCGCAAGGGCTAAGGTTCCAAAAGGAGGGGAGCTAAGGTCCCAAAGCGTGAGGGCTAAGGTCCCAAAAGAGCAAGTGGTAAGGTCTAGACGAAGGCAGTAGCGATCTTCGGGTAAAACCAAATCTCAGAGACACCTAAAGAAAATAGTTAAAATTAGAATCCCTGGTAATAACTACCTGATCTCCCAATCTAACGGCACATGCAAGGGAAACAGCCGTACTACGTTATACCTAAACTAGAACCGTTGAGGTGGTGGAAAGGCAAGTTTTACCAGAAATCGGGGATTCACATGTTCTACATTGGTGCATCACAAATCCCAGATTCATTCATAACAGCTTTAGGTCAAAAGCAGATTTTTTTTAATGAACCTGGTTACCAAAATTTGATTGTTTTATTAGGATGTGGGATAGGTGGTAGGTGCGCACCAGGCCTGGCTCACTCACAGGCAGTGCACGGAGCGGAGGCAGCAACAGATGGGGGCCTGGGGGCGGTAGATGGGTTGTGATCTCCCATCACACTGCAACCATCAATCTGGTAACTGTGCACCACCCAGCATCTGCCGCCCCCCTGTCACTGCCTCCACCACCCACACTGCACCTGGGTATTTACTGAGTGAGCCAGGCCCATCATGCACCTACCGCCCCCTCCCACACCTTAATAACAAATCTGTACAAAAAAAATAAAAAAAATTAAATAGACCAACAAAAACCTGGGAAGTTTGCGGCACAGAGGGGGTGGAGGCGGCGTCAGAGAGGGGGCAGCGAGGCAGCAGATGGGTTGTGATCTCCCACCACACTGCAGCCATGAGCCAGTGATCTGGCATGACACGCCCCATACCTGCCACCACCACCCCCCCTCCACTGCCAACTGCACCCAAGCCGCCTATCACCCACTCACCCCCCACTGTATGTACACCCACTGCACGGATGGGTAAAATGCAGAGGAAGAATTCCTATGTGTGCGCAGCAAGTCCCAGCATGCCTACAGCCACCCCCCCCCCACAGTGGTGACACCCAGTACCCCCACACCTCAGATCAGTATAAAAAAAAGGGGGAAAAAACAGCAGAAACCGCACATCATTTTTAGAGAGGCTGACGAGTGAACTACATGTCCCAGCATGCCTACGGCCACCCACCCAGCAAAAGAAAGACCCCACCCATACAGTGGGGACACCCAGCACTCCCACACACCTCAGATAAGCATTAAAATAAAAAAAAAAAACAAGGATCAGCATAAAAAAAAAAAAAAAATCAGCACCCACAGTATATTTTTGTTAATTGAACTACATGCCCCACCAAGCCTACGGCCACCCACCCAGGCAAAGTTACCCCCCCCACACACAAGGCAGACCTCCCTGGCACCCAAGCCTATACCTGATCGGGGTAACCAAGAGTTAAAATGGTGGCGATGGCGGCCCGCCTGGTGCATTATGTGCACCAGCGGGCCTACGGCCACCCACCCAAGCACTTAAGTACCCTCAGACCCCATCAGACCCCCACAGTCACCCACACACCTTCACACATCTTCACCCACCTCTGGTCCAACGATCAAAGAGGGCAGGAAGCCACCGCATGATGTTTAAAAAGTGGTGGCGCCGGCTGATGACAGCAGCCGCGTGCCCCACTTCTGATTGGTCTGGGGGTGATCAGGTGACTTGGGTGAGCCCAGGGTCACCTCCCCATGATCCGGAATCGCTGGCATCTGTGGCTGCCGATGGCCCTGAGGTGAGGAAATGTCAGGTACGTAACACCTACGTGCTTGGCACTTAGGTCCTTGCCAAGCCAGCACATAGGTGTTACGTGCTTGGCACTAAAAGGGTTAAAGCATGATTTTATAACATTGATTAATCACAAGATGAAATAATGAAAGAAAAGCTAGTGACATGATATTAACTCAAACAATGCCAAATACATTTTGCATCGTTTTGTATTGGTTGTTATGTGGTATTTAATATGAGCTGTCTTTTTTGTACTGTGTGATGATCTAAGCCTCAATATGCCTGAATTGGATCATTCAGCACAGGCTGGCCAGCTGACTGGCAGCTTTATCTAAAGCTTTATCCAGAGGTCAGCCGATGAGGAAAAAACTTTGCAAAGGCTGCAGAACTCTTAGGGCCTTATTTATGATGTACGCCTTTTAGCATAATTTTTGTGGCTATAGCTCCAGCTTTGGAGCACCGGCATTGCTATCTTATATGGCGCTGTGCTGTGTATTAGATTGGCACCAGCAGTCACTGTGCTGAACGCTACTAATTAGCTTTGATTGTTGCACTAAGGTATTGGCAGGCCTATGTCAGCGTCTTTTGGACCCACCAACCAATTATCCTGGTGCCAGTGTGCGCCAATTTGTACTGCTGTTATTCCGGCGCTCAACATCATATTTATACATTTTTTCATCCTTGAAATTTTTGGCACTGTATTTTTCCAGCGCTGGTCACCATTTTTTTTCATTAGAGTTACAGGAAATCACTGCTGGAGACAAAGGGTACAAATAGAGATGAGCGAACTTTTGAAAAATTCTATTCAATTGATTCGCCGAATTTTCCGACAAAAGAGCCTCCTAGAGCCTCAATAGGGTTGTAAACCATTCTGCCTTGCTGTAACACGCATAGGATGCGTGCTGGGTTAGTGAAATAATACTGTAAATAATTAGGACATGCAGATCAGAGGCATCGCTAATAGAATCGCAGAGCAGCGCAATTGCAGAGAGTTGAAGTGCCATCACTATGAGGGGCCCCTATAGTGCCTGAAAAACACACCCTGGAGCTGGCAGCAGCAGGAGCCCAAAAATTTGCCGAATCACACCCTGGAGTTGCAAGCAGCAGCAGCAGGAGCCCAAACATTGCTTTAAAGAGACACTCGATTTGGCTTCAGGAGCCCAAAAATTGGATGAATCACACCCTAGAGTTGCAAGCAGCAGCAGCAGGAGCAGCAGCAGCAGGAGCAGGAGCCCAAACATTACTTTAAAGAGACACTGGCTGCAGGAGCCCAAAAATTGGATGAATCACACCCTGGAGTTGCAAGCAGCAGCAGCAGCAGGAGCAGCAGCAGCAGGCGGCCAAACGTTGCTTTAAAAAGACACTAGATTTGGCTGCAGGAGCCCAAAAATTGGATGAATCACACCCTGGAGTTGCAAGCAGCAGGGGCAGGAGCCCAAACATTGCTTTAAAGAGACACTGGAGTTGGCTGTAGGAGCCCAAAAATTGGATGAATCACATCCTGGAGTGGCAAGCAGCAGCAGCAGCAGCAGGAGCCCAAACATTGCTATAAAGAGACACTGGAGTTGGCTGCAGGAGCCCAAAAATTGGATGAATCACACCCTGGAGTTGCAAGCAGCAGGAGCAGAAGCAGGAGCAGGAGCCCAAAGATTGCTTTAAAGAGACACTGGAGTTGGCTGCAGGAGCCCAAAAATTGTATGAATCACACCCTGAAGTTGCAAGCAGCAGCAGCAGGAGCCCAAACATTGCTTTAAAGAGACACTGGAGTTGGCTGCAGGAGCCCAAAAATTGGATGAATCACATCCTGGAGTGGCAAGCAGCAGCAGCAGGAGCCCAAACATTGCTATAAAGAGACACTGGAGTTGGCTGCAGGAGCCCAAAAATTGGATGAATCACACCCTGGAGTTGCAAGCAGCAGCAGCAGCAGGAACCCAAACATTGCTTTAAAGAGACACTGGAGTTGGCTGCAGGAGCCCAAAAATAGGATGAATCACACCCTGGAGTTGCAAGCAGCAGCAGGAGCCCAAACATTGCTTTAAAGAGACACTGGAGTTGGCTGCAGGAGCCCAAAAATTGGATGAATCACACCCTGTAGTTGCAAGCAGCAGCAGGAGCCCAAACATTACTTTAAAGATACACTGGTTTCGGCTGCAGGAGCCCAAAAATTGGATGAATCACACCCTGGAGTTGCAAGCAGGAGCAGCAGCAGAAGGAGCAGAAGCCCAAACATTGCTTTAAAGAGACACTGGAGTTGGCTGCAGGAGCCCAAAAATTGGATGAATCACACCCTGGAGTTGCAAGCAACAGCAGTAGCAGGAGCAGCAGCAGCAGCAGCAGGAGCCCAAACATTACTTTAAAGAGACACTGGAGTTGGCTGCAGGAGCCCAAAAATTGGATGAATCACACCCTGGAGTTGCAAGCAGCAGCAGGAGCACTGTCAAGCCTCCTGGCTACAATCATGGGGAGAGCTGAGCTGAGCTCCAGGTATGGGGCGAAGTGAAGCAGAAAAAACTCCAAAGAGCAAATAAAAAGTCTGAGCAGAGTCCAATGGTGAATCCGGGATCAGAGGCAGGCAGAAAACAGGCAAAGTCCATAAGCAATCCGCGCCAAAAATCAGGTTATCCGTCCGTATATAAATACAGGTATTCAATCAGGTATTTCAGGAATCAGGAAAACAATGTCCAGGAAGTGAGCTGATAACACAGCATTGGCTGTAGGCCAGCTGTCCTCTTAAATAGGGCTATCAATCAGCACAGGGAGGGATGTGCCAGAGTCTGGTGAAGTCACTTCCTGTCCATTCAAACTCAGGACACCAGGAAGTGAAATCAAGTCCAAGAGCTTACACTCTAGGCCTTGTGCACTTCCAATGGGCTGAACAGCAGGTGTCACTGTGGAGCATGCGACAGAAGAAGAGCCTGCTCTGTTAAAACCATGCAGCCATTTGCACTTATTATAATTGAAATTAGCCTGATAAAGACACTTGCTGGGCATAGTACTTCTGGACCCTGCCAGGTCCACTTCTGTTGTGGCATCCCATTCTGTGACTACAGCAGCCTCTGTTTAAGACCATATAACCATTTGCACTTATTATAATTGAAATTAGCCTGATAAAGACACTTTTACTGGGCATAGTACTTCTGGACCCTGCCAGGTCCACTTCTGTTGTGGCATCCCATTCTGTGACTACAGCAGCCTCTGTTTAAGACCATATAACCATTTGCACTTATTATAATTGAAATTAGCCTGATAAAGACACTTGCTGGGCATAGTACTTCTGGACCCTGCCAGGTCCACTTCTGTTGTGGCATCCCATTCTGTGACTACAGCAGCCTCTGTTTAAGACCATATAACCATTTGCACTTATTATAATTGAAATTAGCCTGATAAAGACACTTTTGCTGGGCATAGTACTTCTGGACCCTGCCAGGTCCACTTCTGTTGTGGCATCCCATTCTGTGACTACAGCAGCCTCTGTTTAAGACCATATAACCATTTGCACTTATTATAATTGAAATTAGCCTGATAAAGACACTTTTGCTGGGCATAGTACTTCTGGACCCTGCCAGGTCCACTTCTGTTGTGGCATCCCATTCTGTGACTACAGCAGCCTCTGTTTAAGACCATATAACCATTTGCACTTATTATAATTGAAATTAGCCTGATAAAGACACTTGCTGGGCATAGTACTTCTGGACCCTGCCAGGTCCACTTCTGTTGTGGCATCCCATTCTGTGACTACAGCAGCCTCTGTTTAAGACCATATAACCATTTGCTCTTATTATAATTGAAATTAGCCTGATAAAGACACTTTTGCTGGGCATATTACTTCTGGACCCTGCCAGGTCCACTTCTGTTGTGGCATCCCATTCTGTGACTACAGCAGCCTCTGTTTAAGACCATATAACCATTTGCACTTATTATAATTGAAATTAGCCTGATAAAGACACTTTTGCTGGGCATAGTACTTCTGGACCCTGCCAGGTCCACTTCTGTTGTGGCATCCCATTCTGTGACTACAGCAGCCTCTGTTTAAGACCATATAACCATTTGCTCTTATTATAATTGAAATTAGCCTGATAAAGACACTTTTGCTGGGCATAGTACTTCTGGACCCTGCCAGGTCCACTTCTGTTGTGGCATCCCATTCTGTGACTACAGCAGCCTCTGTTTAAGACCATATAACCATTTGCACTTATTATAATTGAAATTAGCCTGATAAAGACACTTTTGCTGGGCATAGTACTTCTGGACCCTGCCAGGTCCACTTCTGTTGTGGCATCCCATTCTGTGACTACAGCAGCCTCTGTTTAAGACCATATAACCATTTGCTCTTATTATAATTGAAATTAGCCTGATAAAGACACTTTTGCTGGGCATAGTACTTCTGGACCCTGCCAGGTCCACTTCTGTTGTGGCATCCCATTCTGTGACTACAGCAGCCTCTGTTTAAGACCATATAACCATTTGCACTTATTATAATTGAAATTAGCCTGATAAAGACACTTTTGCTGGGCATAGTACTTCTGGACCCTGCCAGGTCCACTTCTGTTGTGGCATCCCATTCTGTGACTACAGCAGCCTCTGTTTAAGACCATATAACCATTTGCTCTTATTTTAATTGAAATTAGCCTGATAAAGACACTTTTGCTGGGCATAGTACTTCTGGACCCTGCCAGGTCAACTTCTGTTGTGGCATCCCATTCTGTGACTACAGCAGCTTCTGTTTAAGACCATATAACCATTTGCACTTATTATAATTGAAATTAGCCTGATAAAGACACTTTTGCTGGGCATAGTACTTCTGGACCCTGCCAGGTCCACTTCTGTTGTGGCATCCCATTCTGTGACTACAGCAGCCTCTGTTTAAGACCATATAACCATTTGCACTTATTATAATTGAAATTAGCCTGATAAAGACACTTGCTGGGCATAGTACTTCTGGACCCTGCCAGGTCCACTTCTGTTGTGGCATCCCATTCTGTGACTACAGCAGCCTCTGTTTAAGACCATATAACCATTTGCTCTTATTATAATTGAAATTAGCCTGATAAAGACACTTTTGCTGGGCATAGTACTTCTGGACCTTGCCAGGTCCATTTCTGTTGTGGCATCCCATTCTGTGACTACAGCAGCCTCTGTTTAAGACCATATAACCATTTGCACTTATTATAATTGAAATTAGCCTGATAAAGACACTTTTGCTGGGCATAGTACTTCTGGACCCTGCCAGGTCCACTTCTGTTGTGGCATCCCATTCTGTGACTACAGCAGCCTCTGTTTAAGACCATATAACCATTTGCACTTATTATAATTGAAATTAGCCTGATAAAGACACTTTTGCTGGGCATAGTACTTCTGGACCCTGCCAGGTCCACTTCTGTTGTGGCATCCCATTCTGTGACTACAGCAGCCTCTGTTTAAGACCATATAACCATTTGCACTTATTATAATTGAAATTAGCCTGATAAAGACACTTGCTGGGCATAGTACTTCTGGACCCTGCCAGGTCCACTTCTGTTGTGGCATCCCATTCTGTGACTACAGCAGCCTCTGTTTAAGACCATATAACCATTTGCACTTATTATAATTGAAATTAGCCTGATAAAGACACTTTTGCTGGGCATAGCACTTCTGGACCCTGCCAGGTCCACTTCTTTTTTGGGGCATCCCATTCTGTGACTACAGCAGCCTCTGTTTAAGACCATATAACCATTTGCACTTATTATAATTGAAATTAGGCCTGATAAAGACACTTTTGCTGTGCATAGACTTACTGCTGCCTGCCAGGTGCACTTCTGTTGGGGCATCCCATTCTGTAACATAGCATACCCCTCTTTATTTACACTAAGCAGCTCTCTTATTTACACTAAGCAGGCCTGTTGGAGGCTGAGTGTTACTGCTCACTTTTGGTGTGCATTATATTCTGTTTCATATAGACCCACCGCTGCCCGGGGGTTCTTTAAATATCACCTACTACCACGCCAGTTAGACTATGTCGGGCAGACAAGTGCCTGGAAGTGAAAAGAGGAGTGGCAGAGGCCAAGATTCCGCAGGCAGAGCTCGCATCAGACTGGGGGCCAGTAGCAGCAGGAGTCACGCTGAGAGACCTAATCTGCCAGTATCTGCTAGCGGTCGGGTCTCCACCAGTAACGCATCTGCCGTGGTAGATTGGTTGACGCGCTCATCAACAACATCATCACAACTTACGTCTGAGACCCCCAGTCTAGGGTCGGTAGGTTCCTCTGACACAACCCTGAGTTGGCATGCCCCGAGAGCAGTCCCTGTCCTCCCATTGCCTCTGGCCTACGCCGTTCCCTCCCCCAGCGACGTATCCTATGCTTTGGGTTCAGCTCCACTCTTTAGTGAGGAGGACCATCAGATAGAGGACAGTCAGCAGCTACTGCCCAGCCAAGAAATGGAGGTGGCTTCTCTAGCTAGGCAGACAAATAGTGATGTGGACAGTGTCGTGGGTGCTGTGAGCGTTCCAGCTCCTGCGCCAGACACTGTTGACGAATCCACGAACATCAGTGACGTACAGCCACAACTCGGTGATGATGATGATGATGACGATGAAGCCGATCGCACTTGGGAGCCGGGTGATGAAGGGGCTTCATCGTCATCATCAGGAGAAGAGGGGCGCAGGTTGCCCCGGAGTCAGCAGCTGAGACAGCAAGGTGGTAGCAGTCAGCATGGGGGCACAATTCCAAAGGCTGGAGCCGGCCGGGGCCGGGGCCGGGGTAGAGCACCTGCTGTGCAACAGTCTACCTTATCGGGAGGTAGTGGAGCAGGGGTTGCTGGAGTTGGCAACAGCAGCAGTGAATCAGTGAGGCCAGGGGGTGGGAAAAGTAGCTACTCGGCAGTGTGGCAGTTTTTCCTGAGGCATCCGCAGGAGGGTAACATGGCCACATGCAAGATATGTAGGCAAAAGGTGAAGCGTGGCCAGGGTCCAAATGTTGGCACCACGGCCCTGCGTCAACATATGATGCGTCACCATAAAGCGACCTGGGAGAACCGAGGCTCCCAAGGGGTGGTCCAGTCTGCTTCCTCACCAAGTGAGCTCCCAATTTCTGCCAGCCAAGGCTCCAGCACCTCAGCCGAAGGCAGCTGTGCGTCATACCCATCCTCTGTCGCTCCTGCTCCTCCTCCTCCAAGTCATGCATCCCGCCAGCAATCCATCAGCGAAGCCATGTCCAAGAGACAGCAGTATGCGCCCACTCATCCTACGGCGCAGAAGCTGAATGTGCTCCTGTCCAAGTTGCTGGTGCTGCAGTCGCTCCCTTTTCAGGTGGTGGAATCTGCACCTTTCAGAGAACTGATGGCTTGTGCTGAGCCGAGGTGGAGAGTCCCAAGCCGTCATTTCTTTGCCAAGAAGGCAGTACCAGCGCTGCACACTTTTGTTGAACAGAAGGTGGGCCAGTCCTTGAGCCTGTCGGTGTGTAGCAAAATACATGGCAGCGCCGACATCTGGAGCTGTAACTACGGTCAGGGGCAGTACATGTCGTTTACGGCCCACTGGGTGAATGTGGTCCCTTTGCAGCAGCAGCAACTTGGACAGGTCACGCCGCTTCGGCCTCCGCGCTCTCTGCCCATTGGACCTGTGACACCGTGCGACTCGGCCTCCTCATCCTCCGCCATCTCCTCACCCTCCACTGTAGGCTCAAGTCTCAGTGCCCCTCCAGTCTACCATGTGTGCAGGGCACGGAGGTGTCACGCAGTGCTTCACATGGTTTGTCTTGGCGAACGGAGTCACACAGGGGAGGAACTGCTTAAATGTATTCATCAGGAAATCCAAACATGGCTTACTCCGAGAAAACTTAAAATGGGAATCATGGTTACCGACAATGGGAAGAACATTTTGTCTGCGCTGCGCCAAGGAAGCCTGACCCATGCCCCCTGCATGGCTCACGTCTTCAATCTGGTTGTCAAGCGGTTTCTGAAGTGTTCCCCCCATCTGCAAGACATCCTAACAACTTCAAGGAAACTTTGCATGCACTTCAGCCACTCCTACACCGCCAAACACACCCTTCTTGAGCTACAGCGTCAGAATGGTATCCCCCAACATAGTCTGATTTGCGATGTTTCCACCCGTTGGAATTCCACCCTTCACATGTTGGACCGATTATATGAACAGAGAAAAGCCATCACGGATTTCCTGATGATCCAAGCAGATAGGGGGACTCCCCTGTGTAACTTCAATGTCAACCAGTGGCAGCTCATACGTGACACCTGCCGTTTGCTCAGGCCCTTTGAGGAAGCCACTTTATTTGTCAGTCGGCAGGATTACGGGATGAACGACGTGATTCCACTGCTTCATGTACTACAGCACATGTTGGAAACCATGGCTGGTCAGGGCACTGGAGACATGGCGTTTACATCTTACGGCCACATGAACCCCGTTGGAGCTGAACTGGAGGAGGAGGAGGAAGAGGAGGAGGAGGAGTTGCCCAGCGAAACACAGTTTAGGCTTGGCGAAATGGCTGGTTTATCTAGTCAGCGGACAGGAGAGGAGGAGCAGGAGCAGCCAGAGGAGCTAGAGGTTTTTGAGGAAGGCGAGACAGAGGACCCGGGCACACCGTGGCAGTATGCAGTGGAGATGGAGACAGGTAGTCCATCCGAGTCACTTGCGCAAATGGCACGAAGCATGCTCACGTGCTTGCGTAGTGACCCCAGAATTGTTTCCATCTGTCGGCGGGATGACTTCTGGCTGTCCACCTTATTGGACCCTCGCTTCCGGCACAAAATGGGGGCATTTTTTAAACCCACCGAGAGGGAGGACAAACTCAACTACTACAAAGACATTCTACGTAGGCAGTTGGCCGATGCCTATCTGCGCCATGGTCCATACTCTCGCAGGTCTGACTCGAGGGGACCTCTGCGCTCACCTTCCACTGCCATGGCCGCTGGGGGGGTTGGCAGGAGCAGCAGCAGCAGCTCCATCAGCAGCAGCAGCCTCAGTCTTCAGTCGCTAATGAGTAGCTTTCTACACCCGCATAGTGAGGCTACTCATGAGCAGCAGGAAGACCTGGAGCAGGACCTCAACCAGCAGGTCATGTCATACTTTGACATGACCATGCCAACACACCTTGAGGATCCGCTGGACTTCTGGGCAGCCAAACTTGATTTGTGGCCGCAACTAGCAGAGTTTGCCCTGGAAAAGCTGTCCTGCCCGGCAAGTAGCGTGCCATCTGAGCGGGTGTTTAGTGCGGCGGGGGCCATAGTTACGGCGAGGAGAACTCGTCTGTCAACTAAAAATGTGGAGAGACTCACCTTTGTCAAAATGAATCAGGGATGGATCAGCCAGGATTTCCACCCACCAATGCCTGATGCATGCGACTAGATTCAGCATGGTGCCACGTTTTACACTTTCCAAATGGTGCAAAACATATTTATGTCTTTAGGCCATTTTTTGGGCTCCTGCTGCTGCTGCCAACTTCTGCCAACTCCAGGGTGTGATTCATCCAATTTTTGGGCTCCTGAAGCCAACTCCAGTGTCTCTTTAAAGTAATATTTGGGCTCCTGCTGCTGCTGCCAACTCCAGGGTGTGATTCATCCAATTTTTGGGCTCCTGAAGCCAACCCCAGTGTCTCTTTAAAGTAATATTTGGGCTCCTGCTGCTGCTGCTACCAACTCCAGGGTGTGATTCATCCAATTTTTGGGCTCCTGAAGCCAACTCCAGTGTATATTTGGGCTCCTGCTGCTGCTGCTGCCAACTCCAGGGTGTGAATCATTCAATTTTTGGGCTCCTGAAGCCAACCCCAGGGTCTCTTTAAAGTAATATTTGGGCTCCTGCTGCTGCTGCTGCTGTCAACTCCTGCCAACTCCAGGATGTGATTCATCCAATTGTTGGGCTCCTGAAGCCAACCCCAGGGTCTCTTTAAAGTAATGTTTGGGCTCCTGCTGCTGCCAACTTCTGCCAACTCCAGGGTGTGATTCATCCAATTTTTGGGCTCCTGAAGCCAACCCCAGTGTCTCTTTAAAGTAATATTTGGGCTCCTGCTGCTGTTGCTGCCAACTCCAGGGTGTGATTCATCCAACTTTTGGGCTCCTGAAGCCAACTCCAGTGTATATTTGGGCTCCTGCTGCTGCTGCTGCCAACTCCAGGGTGTGAATCATCCAATTTTTGGGCTCCTGAAGCCAACCCCAGGGTCTCTTTAAAGTAATATTTGGGCTCCTGCTGCTGCTGCTGTCAACTCCTGCCAACTCCAGGGTGTGATTCATCCAATTGTTGGGCTCCTGAAGCCAACCCCAGGGTCTCTTTGAAGTAATGTTTGGGCTCCTGCTGCTGCTGCTGCCAACTTCTGCCAACTCCAGGGTGTGATTCATCCAATTTTTGGGCTCCTGAAGCCAACCCCAGTGTCTCTTTAAAGTAATATTTGGGCTCCTGCTGCTGCTGCTACCAACTCCAGGGTGTGATTCATCCAATTTTTGGGCTCCTGAAGCCAACTCCAGTGTATATTTGGGCTCCTGCTGCTGCTGCTGCCAACTCCAGGGTGTGAATCATTTAATTTTTGGGCTCCTGAAGCCAACCCCAGGGTCTCTTTAAAGTAATATTTGGGCTCCTGCTGCTGCTGCTGTCAACTCCTGCCAACTCCAGGATGTGATTCATCCAATTGTTGGGCTCCTGAAGCCAACCCCAGGGTCTCTTTAAAGTAATGTTTGGGCTCCTGCTGCTGCCAACTTCTGCCAACTCCAGGGTGTGATTCATCCAATTTTTGGGCTCCTGAAGCCAACCCCAGTGTCTCTTTAAAGTAATATTTGGGCTCCTGCTGCTGTTGCTGCCAACTCCAGGGTGTGATTCATCCAATTTTTGGGCTCCTGAAGCCAACTCCAGTGTATATTTGGGCTCCTGCTGCTGCTGCTGCCAACTCCAGGGTGTGAATCATCCAATTTTTGGGCTCCTGAAGCCAACCCCAGGGTCTCTTTAAAGTAATATTTGGGCTCCTGCTGCTGCTGCTGTCAACTCCTGCCAACTCCAGGGTGTGATTCATCCAATTGTTGGGCTCCTGAAGCCAACCCCAGGGTCTCTTTGAAGTAATGTTTGGGCTCCTGCTGCTGCTGCTGCCAACTTCTGCCAACTCCAGGGTGTGATTCATCCAATTTTTGGGCTCCTGAAGCCAACCCCAGTGTCTCTTTAAAGTAATATTTGGGCTCCTGCTGCTGCTGCTACCAACTCCAGGGTGTGATTCATCCAATTTTTGGGCTCCTGAAGCCAACTCCAGTGTATATTTGGGCTCCTGCTGCTGCTGCTGCCAACTCCAGGGTGTGAATCATTTAATTTTTGGGCTCCTGAAGCCAACCCCAGGGTCTCTTTAAAGTAATATTTGGGCTCCTGCTGCTGCTGCTGCCAACTTCTGCCAACTCCAGGGTGTGATTCATCCAATTTTTGGGCTCCTGAAGCCAACTCCAGTGTATATTTGGGTTCCTGCTGCTGCTGCTGCCAACTCCAGGGTGTGATTCATCCAATTTTTGGGCTCCTGAAGCCAACCCCAGTGTCTCTTTAAAGTAATATTTGGGCTCCTGCTGCTGTTGCTGCCAACTCCAGGGTGTGATTCATCCAATTTTTGGGCTCCTGAAGCCAACCCCAGGGTCTCTTTAAAGTAATATTTGGGCTCCTGCTGCTGCTGCTGCCAACTTCTGCCAACTCCAGGGTGTGATTCATCCAAATTTTGGGCTCCTGAAGCCAACTCCAGTGTATATTTGGGCTCCTGCTGCTGCTGCTGCCAACTCCAGGGTGTGATTCATCCAATTTTTGGGCTCCTGAAGCCAACCCCAGTGTCTCTTTAAAGTAATATTTGGGCTCCTGCTGCTGTTGCTGCCAACTCCAGGGTGTGATTCATCCAATTTTTGGGCTCCTGAAGCCAACCCCAGGGTCTCTTTAAAGTAATAGTTGGGCTCCTGCTGCTGCTGCTGCTGCCAACTTCTGCCAACTCCAGGGTGTGATTCATCCAATTTTTGGGCTCCTGAAGCCAACTCCAGTGTATATTTGGGCTCCTGCTGCTGCTGCTGCCAACTCCAGGGTGTGAATCATCCAATTTTTGGGCTCCTGAAGCCAACCCCAGTGTCTCTTTAAAGTAATATTTGGGCTCCTGCTGCTGCCAACTCCAGGGCGTGATTCATCCAATTTTTGGCCTCCTGAAGCCAACCCCAGGGTCTCTTTAAAGTAATATTCAGGCTCCTGCTGCTGCTGCCAACTCCAGGGTGTGATTCATCCAATTTTTGGGCTCCTGAAGCCAACCCCAGTGTCTCTTTAAAGTAATATTTGGGCTCCTGCTGCTGCTGCTGCCAACTCCAGGGTGTGATTAATCCAATTTTTGGGCTCCTGAAGCCAACTCCAGTGTATATTTGGGCTCCTGCTGCTGCTGCTGCCAACTCCAGGGTGTGATTCATCCAATTTTTGGGCTCCTGAAGCCAACTCCAGTGTATATTTTGGCTCCTGCTGCTGCTGCTGCCAACTCCAGGGTGTGAATCATCCAATTTTTGGGCTCCTGAAGCCAACCCCAGGGTCTCTTTAAAGTAATATTTGGGCTCCTGCTGCTGCTGCTGTCAACTCCTGCCAACTCCAGGGTGTGATTCATCCAATTGTTGGGCTCCTGAAGCCAACCCCAGGGTCTCTTTGAAGTAATGTTTGGGCTCCTGCTGCTGCTGCTGCCAACTTCTGCCAACTCCAGGGTGTGATTCATCCAATTTTTGGGCTCCTGAAGCCAACCCCAGTGTCTCTTTAAAGTAATATTTGGGCTCCTGCTGCTGCTGCTGCCAACTCCAGGGTGTGATTCATCCAATTTTTGGGCTCCTGAAGCCAACTCCAGTGTATATTTTGGCTCCTGCTGCTGCTGCTGCCAACTCCAGGGTGTGATTCATCCAATTTTTGGGCTCCTGAAGCCAACCCCAGGGTCTCTTTAAAGTAATATTTGGGCTCCTGCTGCTGCTGCTGTCAACTCCTGCCAACTCCAGGGTGTGATTCATCCAATTGTTGGGCTCCTGAAGCCAACCCCAGGGTCTCTTTAAAGTAATGTTTGGGCTCCTGCTGCTGCCAACTTCTGCCAACTCCAGGGTGTGATTCATCCAATTTTTGGGCTCCTGAAGCCAACCCCAGTGTCTCTTTAAAGTAATATTTGGGCTCCTGCTGCTGTTGCTGCCAACTCCAGGGTGTGATTCATCCAATTTTTGGGCTCCTGAAGCCAACTCCAGTGTATATTTGGGCTCCTGCTGCTGCTGCTGCCAACTCCAGGGTGTGAATCATCCAATTTTTGGGCTCCTGAAGCCAACTCCAGTGTATATTTGGGCTCCTGCTGCTGCTGCTGCCAACTCCAGGGTGTGAATCATCCAATTTTTGGGCTCCTGAAGCCAACCCCAGGGTCTCTTTAAAGTAATATTTGGGCTCCTGCTGCTGCTGCTGTCAACTCCTGCCAACTCCAGGGTGTGATTCATCCAATTTTTGGGCTCCTGAAGCCAACCCCAGGGTCTCTTTGAAGTAATGTTTGGGCTCCTGCTGCTGCTGCTGCCAACTTCTGCCAACTCCAGGGTGTGATTCATCCAATTTTTGGGCTCCTGAAGCCAACTCCAGTGTATATTTGGGCTCCTGCTACTGCTGCTGCCAACTCCAGGGTGTGAATCATCCAATTTTTGGGCTCCTGAAGCCAACCCCAGTGTCTCTTTAAAGTAATATTTGGGCTCCTGCTGCTGCCAACTCCAGGGCGTGATTCATCCAATTTTTGGCCTCCTGAAGCCAACCCCAGTGTCTCTTTAAAGTAATATTTGGGCTCCTGCTGCTGCTGCTGCCAACTCCAGGGTGTGAATCATCCAATTTTTGGGCTCCTGAAGCCAACTCCAGTGTCTCTTTAAAGTAATGATTGGGCTCCTGCTGCTGCTGCTGCCAACTCCAGTGTGTGATTCATCCAATTTTTGGGCTCCTGAAGCCAACTCCAGTGTATATTTGGGCTCCTGCTGCTGCTGCTGCCAACTCCAGGGTGTGAATCATCCAATTTTTGGGCTCCTGAAGCCAACCCCAGGGTCTCTTTAAAGTAATATTTGGGCTCCTGCTGCTGCTGCTGTCAACTCCTGTCAACTCCAGGGTGTGATTCATCCAATTGTTGGGCTCCTGAAGCCAACCCCAGGGTCTCTTTGAAGTAATATTTGGGCTCCTGCTGCTGCTGCTACCAACTCCAGGGTGTGATTCATCCAATTTTTGGGCTCCTGAAGCCAACTCCAGTGTATATTTGGGCTCCTGCTGCTGCTGCCAACTCCAGGGTGTGATTCATCCAATTTTTGGGCTCCTGAAGCCAACTCTAGTGTATATTTGGGCTCCTGCTGCTGCTGCTGCCAACTCCAGGGTGTGAATCATCCAATTTTTGGGCTCCTGAAGTCAACTCCAGTGTCTCTTTAAAGTAATGTTTGGGCTCCTGCTGCTGCTGCTGCCAACTCCAGTGTGTGATTCATCCAATTTTTGGGCTCCTGAAGCCAACTCCAGTGTATATTTGGGCTCCTGCTGCTGCTGCTGCCAACTCCAGGGTGTGAATCATCCAATTTTTGGGCTCCTGAAGCCAACCCCAGGGTCTCTTTAAAGTAATATTTGGGCTCCTGCTGCTGCTGCTGCTGTCAACTCCTGCCAACTCCAGGGTGTGATTCATCCAATTGTTGGGCTCCTGAAGCCAACCCCAGGGTCTCTTTGAAGTAATATTTGGGCTCCTGCTGCTGCTGCTACCAACTCCAGGGTGTGATTCATCCAATTTTTGGGCTCCTGAAGCCAACTCCAGTGTATATTTGGGCTCCTGCTGCTGCTGCTGCTGCCAACTCCAGGGTGTGATTCATCCAATTTTTGGGCTCCTGAAGCCAACTCCAGTGTATATTTGGGCTCCTGCTGCTGCTGCTGCCAACTCCAGGGTGTGAATCATCCAATTTTTGGGCTCCTGAAGCCAACCCCAGGGTCTCTTTAAAGTAATATTTGGGCTCCTGCTGCTGCTGCTGTCAACTCCTGCCAACTCCAGGGTGTGATTCATCCAATTGTTGGGCTCCTGAAGCCAACCCCAGGGTCTCTTTGAAGTAATGTTTGGGCTCCTGCTGCTGCTGCTGCCAACTTCTGCCAACTCCAGGGTGTGATTCATCCAATTTTTGGGCTCCTGAAGCCAACCCCAGGGTCTCTTTAAAGTAATGTTTGGGCTCCTGCTGCTGCCAACTTCTGCCAACTCCAGGGTGTGATTCATCCAATTTTTGGGCTCCTGAAGCCAACCCCTGGGTCTCTTTAAAGTAATATTTGGGCTCCTGCTGCTGCTGCTGCCAACTCCAGGGTGTGATTCATCCAATTTTTGGGCTCCTGAAGCCAACTCCAGTTTATATTTGGGCTCCTGCTGCTGCTGCTGCCAACTCCAGGGTGTGAATCATCCAATTTTTGGGCTCCTGAAGCCAACCCCAGTGTCTATTTAAAGTAATATTTGGGCTCCTGCTGCTGGCAACTCCAGGGTGGGATTCATCCAATTTTTGGGCTCCTGAAGCCAACCCCAGTGTCTCTTTAAAGTAATGTTTGGGCTCCTGCTGCTGCTGCCAACTCCAGGGTGTGATTCATCCAATTTTTGGGCTCCTGCTGCTGCCAACTCCAGTGTCTCTTTAAAGCAATGTTTGGGCTCCTTCTGCCCCTCATAGTGATGCCACTTCAACTCTCTGCAATTGTGCCGCTCTGCGATTCTATTAGCGATGCCTCTGATCTGCATGTGATATTTCTTCAAAGTATTATTTAACTAACCCAGCACGCATCCTGTGCGTGTTACAGCAAGGCAGAATGGTTTACAACCCTAATGAGGCTCTAGGAGGCTCAGAAATAGCCGTTTTTAATAGCGATTCGTTGCGAATTTATTCGGGTCGAAACGATTTTTGTCGGAAAATTCGGCGAATCAGTCGAATCGAATTTTTCAAAAGTTCGCTCATCTCTAAACCTCATATTCCTCTTCACCATCCACAATAATTGGATCAGGAGGTTTGTCTTGGGAATCTCTAAAAGTTCCTTTCTTTAAAAGGGACATGTGAAAAACTGGGTGTATCTTCAGGCGATTAGGTAATTCCAATTCAAAGGCAACTTCATTAATAGCTCTCTTAATCTTAAAAGGCCCGATAAACTTAGGACCCAACTTCTTAGAGGGAAGATGAAGCCTTAGATGAGTGGTAGAGAGCAGGACTTGATCTCCTACTGCAAAATTGGAAGCTGAAGACCGATGAGTGTCTGCTGTCCTTTTGTAACATTCTTGGGCAGCTCGAAGGGTTGTTCGGAGCATCTGATGAGTGGCAGTTAGATGAGCTCCTAAATCTGCAGCTGCCGGTACATTCACTGGGATGCAGGTATCAGGCAAGGTCTTGGCATCAAATCCATAATTTGCAGCAAACGGAGTGAGGCGGGTCGAAGAATGGACAGAGTTATTATAAGCCAGTTCAGCTAATGGGAGTAACTGTGTACAATTGTCCTGCAGGGCCGAGGAGTAGCATCGTATGTACTGCTCCAGTGATTGATTCACCCGTTCAGTTTGTCCGTTGGTCTGGGGATGATAGGCCGATGAGTGGGCCAAAGTGATCCGTAAACTCCTACAGAGCGCTGTCCAGAACCGGGCAGTAAATTGGGAACCGCGGTCAGACACAATCTTAGACGTCAGGCCGTGTAAGCGGACAATCTCTTTCACAAAAACTTGTGCTAACTTTGAGGCCGAAGGAAGGCTGGGGAGAGCTATAAAATGAGCAAACTTGGTTAAATAGTCCACAACCACCAAGATAGTGTTGTTGTTGTCCGAAGGTGGAAGTTCTACAATAAAGTCCATAGAAATATGTTCCCAGGGACGTTCTGGCGCTGGGAGAGGCATGAGAAGACCTGCAGGTTTGGTGGTTATGTGTTTATTCCGGGCACACGTCCCACAAGAAGAAACATATGATATACAGTCTGCTCTTAAGGTGGGCCACCAGAAATGACGTTGAATCAGATGTAGCGTCTTCTTGAGCCCGAAATGGCCTGCCAAGGGGTGATCATGGAATTCGGCCAGAACCCTGGAACGTAAAGATTCAGGAACAAAAATCTTTTCTTGATGGACCAGAATTCCATCTACTCGTGATAGTTCAGATTGTAGGTTCTCTGGGATAGAATCGGATGCTCGTCGAATCTCAGCAATGAGTTCAGATTCAAGTAACAAAAAATGGTTCGGTTGTAAAATAGTGGGTTCCACAGGTTCAGGACCTTGGTCAGAAGGATGAAGACGGGAGAGTGCATCAGGTTTGGTATTTTTGTTTCCTGGACGGTAAGAAATATGAAAAGAGAATCTGGAAAAGAATAGTGACCACCTTGCCTGACGTGGCCGGAGTCTTTTTGCAGACCGAAGCTACTCCAGGTTCTTGTGGTCCGTGAGGATCAAAATTGGATGTCTGGCAGCTTCCAATAGATAACGCCATTCCTCCAGGGCAAGTTTGATAGCAAGAAGTTCTCGGTCACAAACATCATAGTTTTGCTCTGCTGAAGACAGTTTTCTGGAAAAGAAGGCTACGGGATGGAGTTCTCCTTGCTCAGATTCTCGTTGAGAGAGTACTGCTCCTACAGCATTGACGGAGGCATCTACTTCAAGTACAAAAGGGAGCTCGGGGTCGGCATGTCTCAAGATAGGGGCAGAAGTGAAACGCTCCTTGAGATGAGAGAAGGCCTCCTCAGCAGCTTCAGACCAGACAAATGGAGTATTCTTACGGGTGAGATCGGTGATAGGGCGGACTATCTGTGAGAAATCTTTAATAAAACGTCTGTAAAAGTTGGCGAAGCCAATGAAACGCTGTACTTCCTTGCGATTCATAGATTGTGGCCAGTCCAAGACGGCAGCCACCTTCTCAGGATCCATCACAATGCCGGTACTGGTGATAAGTAACCCCAGGAACTGAATAGAAGGTTGTTCAAACTGACATTTCTCCAGTTTGGCGTATAATTGATGCTCTCGAAGACGCAGAAGGACACGACGGACATGTTCCCGATGTTCCGAGAGGGAGGAAGAGAAGATTAGTATATCGTCCAGGTAGATGATGCCGAAAATATCAAGATAATCCCGGAACACGTCATTTACAAAGTGCTGGAATGTTGCAGGGGCATTACAGAGTCCGAACGGCATGACCAGGTATTCAAAGTGACCATATCGTGTGCGGAAGGCCGTCTTCCATTCATCACCCTGACGGATCCGAATTAAGTTGTAGGCTCCCCTCAAGTCCAACTTGGTAAAGAACCGAGCGGACCCCAAACGCTGGAAGAGTTCAGAAATCAAGGGCAAAGGGTATTGGTTCTTGACTGTAATTTGATTGAGGGCCCGGTAATCTATACAGGGTCTCAGAGACCCATCCTTCTTCTCCACAAAGAATATCCCTGCTCCTGCAGGCGAAGTGGAATGTCTAATAAAACCCTTAGCCAGGTTTTCATCAATATATTCACGGAGAATCTGTAACTCGGCTTCAGACAACGGATAAATACGTCCAAAAGGGATGGCCGACCCAGGTAGAAGGTCTATTGGACAGTCATAAGAGCGGTGAGGAGGTAGCTGGTCTGCACCTTTTTCGTCAAACACATCCTGGAACTCTAGATACGCAGGCGGAAGGGAATCCGGTGGATTAAGGGTTACTACAGAGAATTGGTTGCAATAGGGAGAGAACAAAGAAACTGAACCGGAAGACCAGTCGATGACGGGGTTATGTATAGAGAGCCACGGGAAACCCAAAATAATAGGGTACAAAGGAGAGTGCATTAAATCAAATTGTATTAATTCTGAGTGTCCATCAGGAGTAGAGCAGCCAAGCGATTTAGTTCTATGGGACACCGGTCCGGACTTGACGGTAGATCCGTCGGCCAAAGTGAGAAGCAGAGGGGTAGGCCGAACTTCACATGGAATATTGTGAGTCTGTGCGAATTCTAAGGACATGAAACAGCTGCAGGCCCCGGAGTCAATCATGGCCCTGGTCTCAACCCTTCCTCCAGGAAGTTGTAAACTAAGAAGCACAGAGAGGTGAGAACCAGGCACAGGAAGTGGTGTGCTCTTAATAAGAGGTGTTGATCTCTTCATAGCTGCAGGTCTGGTGGGACAATTAACCCGAAAGTGCCCGGGGTTCCCGCAGTACATGCAAAGGTTTAGCCGCCTCCGGCGCAGTCTTTCCTCTTGGGACAAAGCAGCCCGGATGGTTCCCAGTTGCATGGGCTTGATAACCCCCGAATCAGTCTGCGGAGAGTCAGGTGATGAAGGCGAGGACCGTGGAGCAAACCATTGGGCTAGGGCTGAACGCTCTTCACGGCGTTCCCGCAGCCGGCGATCCACCTGAATGGCTGCAAGAATAAGTTCATTTAAAGTTTCAGGAGTGTCGAAGTGGGCCAGTTCATCCTTAATCAGTTCAGAAAGCCCTAAACGAAACTGATGTTTTAAAGCTGGCTCATTCCACAGGGTGTCAAAACTCCAGCAATGAAAATCGGCAACATACTCCTCAACTGGACGGCGACCCTGTCGCAAATTACGGAGAGCTGCCTCTGCTGATGCAACATGTCCGGGATCATCATAGATGGCTGCCATAGCAGAAAAGAAAAGATCAACAGAGGCCAGACAAGGATGATTTTGCTCCAGAAGACAATGGGCCCATGTTTGGGGAGGCCCTTGCAGAAGGGAAATAACAATTCTGACCCGGACTTCCTCAGCAGCATAGGTTTGTGGTTGCAGAGAAAATAATAACTGACAACTGTTCCTAAAAGCACGAAACTTCTGGCGATTTCCTGAGAAAAATTCTGCAGCAGGAACCCAGAAATTGGCTGGAAGGCACCCTGAAGTTGGCAGCAGCAGGAGCACAAACATGAGCTTGAAGGCACACCCCGGAGTTGGCAGCAGCATAAGCAGGAGCCCAATCATTGCTTGAAAGAGACCCTGGAGTTGGCAGCAGCAGCAGCAGGTGGCCAAAAATTGGCTGAAAGGCACACCCTGAAGTTGGCATCAGCAGGAGCCCAAAAATTGGTCTAAAGACATAAATATGTTTTGCACCATTTGGAAAGTGTAAAACGTGGCACCATGCTGAATCTAGTCGCATGCATCAGCCATTGGTGGGTGGAAATCCTGGCTGATCCATCCCTGATTCATTTTGACAAAGGTGAGTTTCTCCACATTTTTAGTTGACAGACGAGTTCTCCTCGCCGTAACTATGGCCCCCGCCGCACTAAACACCCGCTCAGATGGCACGCTACTTGCCGGACAAGTCCAGCGGATCCTCAAGGTGTGTTGGCATGGTCATGTCAAGGTATGACATGACCTGCTGGTTGAGGTCCTGCTCCAGGTCTTCCTGCTGCTCATGAGTAGCCTCACTATGCGGGTGTAGAAAGCTTCTCATTAGCGACTGAAGACTGAGGCTGCTGCTGATGCTCCTGCCAACCCCCCCAGCAGCCATGGCAGTGGAAGGTGAGTGCAGAGCTCCGCTCGAGTCAGACCTGCGAGAGTATGGACCATGGCGCAGATAGGCATCGGCCAACTGACTACGCAGAATGTCTTTGTAGTAGTTCAGTTTGTCCTCCCTCTCGGCGGGTTTAAAAAATGCCCCCATTTTGTGCCGGAAGCGAGGGTCCGATAAGGTGGACAGCCAGAAGTCATCCCGCCGACAAATAGAAACAATTCTGGGATCACTACGCAAGCACGTGAGCATGCTTCCTGCCATTTGCGCAAGTGACTCGGAGGGACTACCTGTCTCCATCTCCACTGCATACTGCCACGGTGTGTCCGGGTCCTCTGTCTCGCCTTCCTCAAAACCCTCTAGCTCCTCTGGCTGCTCCTGCTCCTCCTCTCCTGCCCGCTGACTAGATAAACCAGCCATTTTGCCAAGCCTAAACTGTGCTTCACTGTGCCCCTCCTCCTCCTCTTCCTCCTCCTCCTCCTCAGTTCAGCTCCAACGGGGTTCATGTGGCCGTAAGATGTAGACACCATATCTCCAGTGCCCTGACCAGCCATGGTTTCCAACATGTGCTGTAGTACATGAAGCAGTGGAATCACGTCGTTCATCCCGTAATCCTGCCGACTGACAAATTAAGTGGCTTCCTCAAAGGGCCTGAGCAGACGGCAGGTGTCACGTATGAGCTGCCACTGGTTGACATTGAAGTTACACAGGGGAGTCCCCCTATCCACTTGGATCATCAGGAAATCCGTGATGGCTTTTCTCTGTTCATATAATCGGTCCAACATGTGAAGGGTGGAAGTCCAACGGGTGGAAACATCGCAAATCAGACTATGTTGGGGGCTACCGTTCTGACGCTGTAGCTCAAGAAGGGTGTGTTTGGCGGTGTATGAGTGACTGAAGTGCATGCAAAGTTTCCATGAAGTTGTTAGGATGTCTTGCAGATGGGGGGAACACTTCAGAAACCGCTTGACAACCAGATTGAAGACATGAGCCATGCAGGGGGTATGGGTCAGGCTTCCTTGGCGCAGCGCAGACAAAATGTTCTTCCCATTGTCGGTAACCATGATTCCCATTTTAAGTTTTCTTGGAGTAAGCCATGTTTGGATTTCCTGATGAATAAATTTAAGCAGTTCCTCCCCTGTGGGACTCGCCAAGACAAACCATGTGAAGCACAGCGTGACACCTCCGTGCCCTGCACACATGGTAGACTGGAGGGGCACTGAGACTTGAGCCTACAGTTGAAGGGTGAGGAGATGGCGGAGGATGAGGAGGCCGAGTCGCACGGTGTCACAGGCCCAACGGGCAGGGAGCGCGGAGGCCGAAGCGGCGTGACCTGTCCAAGTTGCTGCTGGACCCAGTGGGCCGTAAACCACATGTACTGTCCCTGACCGTAGTTACAGCTCCAGACGTCGGCGCTGCCATGCACTTTGCTACACACCGACAGGCTCAAGGACTGGCCCACCTTCTGTTCAACAAAAGTGTGCAGCGCTGGTACTGCCTTCTTGGCAAAGAAATGACGGCTTGGGATTCTCCACCTCAGCTCGACACAAGCCATCAGTTCTCTGAAAGGTGCAGAGTCCACCACCTGAAAAGGGAGCGACTGCAGCACCAGCAACTTGGACAGGAGCACATTCAGCTTCTGCACTGTAGGATGAGTGGGTGCATACTGCTGTCTCTTGGACATGGCTTCGCTGATGGATTGCTGGCTGGATGCATGACTTGGAGGAGGAGGAGTAGGAGCGACAGAGGATGGGTATGACGCACAGCTGCCTTCGGCTGAGGTGCTGGAGCCTTGGCTGGCAGAAATTGGGAGCGGCATGCCACTTGGTGAGGAAGCAGGCTGGACCATCTCTTCTGAGCCTCGGTTCTCCCAGGCCGCTTTATGGTGACGCATCATATGTTGACGCAGGGCAGTGGTGGCAACATTTGGGCCCTGGCGACGCTTCACCTTCTGCCTACATATCTTGCATGTGGCCATGTTACCCTCCTGCGGAGGCTTCAGGAAAAACTGCCCCACTGCCGAATAGCTATTTTTCCCACCAACAGGCCTCACTGATTCACTGCTACCGTCGCCAACTCCAGGAACCCCTGCTCCACTACCTCCCGATAAGGTAGCCTGCCGCGCAGCAGGTGCTCTACCCCGGCCCCGTTTGGCTCCAGGCTTTACAATTGTGCCCCCATGCTGACTGCCAACCATGCTGCTAACACCTTGCTGCCTCAGCTGCTTACTCCGGGGCAACCTGCGCCCCTCTTCTCCTGATGATGACGATGAACCCCCTTCATCACCCGGCTCCCAAGTGCGATCGGCTTCCTCATCATCATCATCATCATCATCATCATCATCATCACCGAATTGTGGCTGCACGTCACTGATGTTCTCGGTTTCCTCAACAGTGCCTGGCGCAGGAGCTGGAACGCTCGCAACACCCACGACACTGTCCACACCACTATTTGTGTGCCTAGCTAAAGAAGCCACCTCCATTTCTTGGCTGGGCAGTAGCTGCTGACTGTCCTCTATCTGATCGTCCTCCTCACTAAAGAGTGGAGCTGAACCCAAAGCATAGGATACGTCGCTGGGGGAGGGAACGGCGTAGGACAGAGGCAATGGGAGGATAAGGACTGCTCTCGGGGCATGCCAACTCAGGGTTGTGTCAGAGGAACCTACCGATCCTAGATTGGGGGTCTCAGATGTAACTTGTGATGATGTTGATGAGCGCGTTAACCAATCTACCACGGCAGATGCGTTACAGGTGGAGACACGACCACTATCAGATACTGGCAGATCAGGTCTCTCACCGTGACTCCTGCTGCCACTCACTCCTAGTCTGCTGCGACCTCTGCCTGCTGAATCTTGGCCTCTGCCACTCCTCTTTGAACATCCTTGCACTTGTCTGCCTGACATTTTTATGTATTTGAATTCAATAGGTACGATAAAAAAATGTGTTTACTTTAAAAAGAAGAAGCTAAATAAAGTGAGGAACTGCTTCTCTGCACCAGATACTATGGAAATTGGCAATATGAGATACCCTGCGGCCTAGTGTTTTGGCAGCAGACCAAAAACCAATTCAAAATGCAATAGTTTGATTCAACTGAAGAAGGATGAACAAGCGTATTTAGTATAACAGATAGGCTGCTAAGTGCAGGTTTGGGATGCCCTGCGGCCTAGTGTTTTGGCAGCAGGACAAAAACCAATTCAAAATGCAATAGCTTAATAAAGCTGATGCTGAACAACGCTTATTTAGTATAACAGATAGGGTGCAACGTGGTGGTTTGGGATACCCTGCGGCCTGGTGTATTGACAGCAGGACAAAAACCAATTCAAAATGCAATAGCTTAATAAAGCTGAGACTGTAGACGCTTATTTAGTATAACAGATAGGGTGCAACATGGTTGTTTGGGATACCCTTCGGCCTGGTGTATTGACAGCAGGACAAAAAACAATTCAAAATGCAATAGCTTAATAAAGCTGATGCTGAACAACGCTTATTTAGTATAACAGATAGGGTGCAACGTGCAGGTTTGGGATACCCTGCGGCCTGGTGTATTGACAGCAGGACAAAAACCAATTCAAAATGCAATAACTTAATAAAGCTGAGGCTGTAGACGCTTATTTAGTATAACAGATAGGGTGCCACGTGGTGGTTTGGGATACCCTGCGGCCTGGTGTATTGACAGCAGGACAAAAACCTATGCAAAATGCAATAGCTCAATAAAGCTGATGCTGAACAACGCTTATTTAGTATAACAGATAGGGTGCAACGTGGTGGTTTGGAATACCCTGCGGCCTGGTGTATTTAAAGCAGACAAAAAGCAATTATAAATGCAATAGCTTAATAAAGCTGATGCTGAACAACGCTTATTTAGTATAACAGATAGGGTGCAACGTGCAGGTTTGGGATACCCTGAGGCCTGGTGTATTTAAAGCAGACCAAAACCAATTCAAAATGCAATAACTTAATAAAGCTGAGGCTGTAGACGCTTATTTAGTATAACAGATAGGGTGCCACGTGGTGGTTTGGGATACCCTGCGGCCTGGTGTATTGACAGCATGACAAAAACCTATGCAAAATGCAATAGCTTAATAAAGCTAATGTTGAACAACTCTTATTTAGTATAACAGATAGGGTGCCATGTGGTGGTTTGGGATACCCTGCGGCCTGGTGTATTGACAGCAGGACAAAAACCTATGCAAAATGCAATAGCTTAATAAAGCTGATGCTGAACAACGCTTATTTAGTATAACAGATAGGGTGCAACGTGCAGGTTTGGGATACCCTGCGGCCTGGTGTATTTAAAGCAGACCAAAACCAATTCAAAATGCAATAACTGAATAAAGCTGAGGCTATAGACGCTTATTTAGTATAACAGATAGGGTGCAACGTGCAGGTTTGGGATACCCTGAGGCCTGGTGTATTTAAAGCAGACCAAAACCAATTCAAAATGCAATAACTTAATAAAGCTGAGGCTGTAGATGCTTATTTAGTATAACAGATAGGGTGCCACGTGGTGGTTTGGGATACCCTGTGGCCTGGTGTATTGACAGCATGACAAAAACCTATGCAAAATGCAATAGCTTAATAAAGCTAATGTTGAACAATGCTTATTTAGTATAACAGATAGGGTGCCATGTGGTGGTTTGGGATACCCTGCGGCCTGGTGTTTTGACAGCAGGACAAAAACCAATGCAAAATGCAATAGCTTAATAAAGCTGATGCTGAACAACGCTTATTTAGTATAACAGATAGGGTGCAACGTGCAGGTTTGGGATACCCTGCGGCCTGGTGTATTTAAAGCAGACCAAAACCAATTCAAAATGCAATAACTGAATAAAGCTGAGGCTGTAGACGCTTATTTAGTATAACAGATAGGGTGCCACGTGGTGGTTTGGGATACCCTGCGGCCTGGTGTATTGACAGAAGGACAAAAACCTATGCAAAATGCAATAGCTCAATAAAGCTGATGCTGAACAACGATTATTTAGTATAACAGATAGGGTGCAACATGGTGGTTTGGGATACTCTGCGGCCTGGTGTATTGACAGCAGGACAAAAACCAATGCAAAATGCAATAGCTTAATAAAGCTGATGCTGAACAACGCTTATTTAGTATAACAGATAGGGTGCCACGTGGTGGTTTGGGATACCCTGCGGCCTGGTGTATTGACAGCAGGACAAAAACCAATTCAAAATGCAATAAATTAATAAAGCTGAGGCTGTAGACGCTTATTTAGTATAACAGATAGGGTGCCACGTGGTTGGTTTGGGATACCCTGCGGCCTGGTGTATTGACAGCAGGACAAAAACCAATTCAAAATGCAATAGCTTAATAATGCTGATGCTGAACAACGCTTATTTAGTATAACAGATAGGGTGCCACGTGGTGGTTTGGGATACCCTGCGGCCTGGTGTATTTAAAGCAGACAAAAACCAATTCAAAATGCAATAGCTTAATAAAGCTGATGCTGAACAACGCTTATTTAGTATAACAGATAGGGTGCCACGTGGTGGTTTGGGATACCCTGCGGCCTGGTGTATTGACAGCAGGACAAAAAACAATGCAAAATGCAATAGCTTAATAAAACTGATGCTATAGATGCTTATTTAGTATAACAGATAGGGTGCAACTTGCAGGTTTGGGATACCCTGCGGCCTGGTGTATTTAAAGCAGACCAAAACCAATTCAAAATGCAATAACTTAATAATGCTGAGGCTGTGGACGCTTATTTAGTATAACAGATAGGGTGCCACGTGGTGGTTTGGGATACTCTGCGACCTGGTGTATTGACAGCAGGACAAAAACCTATGCAAAATGCAATAGCTTAATAAAGCTGATGCTGAACAACGCTAATTTAGTATAACAGATAGGGTGCCACGTGGTGGTTTGGGATACCCTGCGGCCTGGTGTATTGACGGCAGGACAAAAACCAATGCAAAATGCAATAGCTTAATAAAGCTGATGCTGAACAACGCTTATTTAGTATAACAGATAGGGTGCAACATGGTGGTTTGGGATACCCTGCGGCCTGGTGTATTGACAGCATGACAAAAACCAATTCAAAATGCAATAGCTTAATAAAGCTGATGCTGAACAACGCTTATTTAGTATAACAGATAGGGTGCAACGTGCAGGTTTTGGATACCCTGCGGCCTGGTATATTTAAAGCAGACCAAAACAAATTCAAAATGCAATAACTTAATAAAGCTGAGGCTGTAGATGCTTATTTAGTATAACAGATAGGGTGCCACGTGGTGGTTTGGGATACCCTGCGGCCTGGTGTTTTGGCAGCAGGACAAAAACCAATTCAAAATGCAATAGCTTAATAAAGCTGATGCTGAACAACGCTTATTTAGTATAACAGATAGGGTGCAACGTGGTGGTTTGGGATACCCTGCGGCCTGGTGTATTGACAGCAGGACAAAAACCAATGCAATAGCTTAATAAAGCTAATGTTGAACAATGCTTATTTAGTATAACAGATAGGGTGCCATGTGGTGGTTTGGGATACCCTGCGGCCTGGTGTTTTGACAGCAGGACAAAAACCAATGCAAAATGCAATAGCTTAATAAAGCTGATTCTGAACAACGCTTATTTAGTATAACAGATAGGGTGCAACGTGCAGGTTTGGGATACCCTGCGGCCTGGTGTATTTAAAGCAGACCAAAACCAATTCAAAATGCAATAACTGAATAAAGCTGAGGCTGTAGACGCTTATTTAGTATAACAGATAGGGTGCCACGTGGTGGTTTGGGATACCCTGCGGCCTGGTGTATTGACAGAAGGACAAAAACCTATGCAAAATGCAATAGCTCAATAAAGCTGATGCTGAACAACAATTATTTAGTATAACAGATAGGGTGCAACATGGTGGTTTGGGATACTCTGCGGCCTGGTGTATTGACAGCAGGACAAAAACCAATGCAAAATGCAATAGCTTAATAAAGCTGATGCTGAACAACGCTTATTTAGTATAACAGATAGGGTGCCACGTGGTGGTTTGGGATACCCTGCGGCCTGGTGTATTGACAGCAGGACAAAAACCAATTCAAAATGCAATAACTTAATAAAGCTGAGGCTGTAGACGCTTATTTAGTATAACAGATAGGGTGCCACGTGGTTGGTTTGGGATACCCTGCGGCCTGGTGTATTGACAGCAGGACAAAAACCAATTCAAAATGCAATAGCTTAATAATGCTGATGCTGAACAACGCTTATTTAGTATAACAGATAGGGTGCCACGTGGTGGTTTGGGATACCCTGCGGCCTGGTGTATTTAAAGCAGACAAAAACCAATTCAAAATGCAATAGCTTAATAAAGCTGATGCTGAACAACGCTTATTTAGTATAACAGATAGGGTGCCACGTGGTGGTTTGGGATACCCTGCGGCCTGGTGTATTGACAGCAGGACAAAAAACAATGCAAAATGCAATAGCTTAATAAAACTGATGCTATAGATGCTTATTTAGTATAACAGATAGGGTGCAACTTGCAGGTTTGGGATACCCTGCGGCCTGGTGTATTTAAAGCAGACCAAAACCAATTCAAAATGCAATAACTTAATAATGCTGAGGCTGTGGACGCTTATTTAGTATAACAGATAGGGTGCCACGTGGTGGTTTGGGATACTCTGCGACCTGGTGTATTGACAGCAGGACAAAAACCTATGCAAAATGCAATAGCTTAATAAAGCTGATGCTGAACAACGCTAATTTAGTATAACAGATAGGGTGCCACGTGGTGGTTTGGGATACCCTGCGGCCTGGTGTATTGACGGCAGGACAAAAACCAATGCAAAATGCAATAGCTTAATAAAGCTGATGCTGAACAACGCTTATTTAGTATAACAGATAGGGTGCAACATGGTGGTTTGGGATACCCTGCGGCCTGGTGTATTGACAGCATGACAAAAACCAATTCAAAATGCAATAGCTTAATAAAGCTGATGCTGAACAACGCTTATTTAGTATAACAGATAGGGTGCAACGTGCAGGTTTTGGATACCCTGCGGCCTGGTATATTTAAAGCAGACCAAAACAAATTCAAAATGCAATAACTTAATAAAGCTGAGGCTGTAGATGCTTATTTAGTATAACAGATAGGGTGCCACGTGGTGGTTTGGGATACCCTGCGGCCTGGTGTTTTGGCAGCAGGACAAAAACCAATTCAAAATGCAATAGCTTAATAAAGCTGATGCTGAACAACGCTTATTTAGTATAACAGATAGGGTGCAACGTGGTGGTTTGGGATACCCTGCGGCCTGGTGTATTGACAGCAGGACAAAAACCAATTCAAAATGCAATAGCTTAATAAAGCTGATGCTGAACAAAGCTTATTTAGTATAACAGATAGGGTGCCACGTGGTGGTTTGGGATACCCTGCGGCCTGGTGTATTGACAGCAGGACAAAAACCAATTCAAAATGCAATAACTTAATAAAACTGAGGCTGTAGACACTTATTTAGTATAACAGATGGGGTGCCACGTGGTGGTTTGGGATACCCTGCGGCCTGGTGTATTGACAGCAGGACAAAAACCAATTCAAAATGCAATAACTTAATAAAGCTGAGGCTGTAGACGCTTATTTAGTATAAAGATAGGGTGCAACGTGGTGGTTTGGGATACCCTGCGGCCTGGTGTATTTAATGCAGACCAAAACCAATTCAAAACGCAGTAACTTAATAAAGCTGAGGCTGTAGACGCCTATTTAGTATAACAGATAGGGTGCCACGTGGTGGTTTGGGATACCCTGTGGCCTGGTGTATGTAAAGCAGACAAAAACCAATTCAAAATGCAATAACTTAATAAAGCTGAGGCTGAACAACGCTTATTTAGTATAACCGATAGTCTGCTAAGTGCAGGTTTGGGATGCCCATGTGGCCTGGTGTATTTAAAGCAGACCCAAAAATATTAACACTAATCCAGTTATTTAAATGCTTGTGTGTAACAGATAGGGTTACATAAGGCACTGCATAGATGGCAAGCACAGTGGCCTGGTGCATTTAAAGCAGACCCAAAAATATTAACACTAATCCAGTTATTTAAATGCTTGTGTGTAACAGATAGGGTTACATAAGGCACTGCATAGATGGCAAGCACAGTGGCCTGGTGCATTTAAAGCAGACCCAAAAATATTAACACTAATCCAGTTATTTAAATGCTTGTGTGTAACAGATAGGGTTACATAAGGCACTGCATAGATGGCAAGCACAGTGGCAAGGCAGATTACGGTTTACAGCACAAAGAAATCAAATTGAATTGAAAACTGATCAGGCAAATCACCCTGTCACTGTCACTTTTATGCTGTCCCTGGATTGTTTTGGTTTTCCACTATCTTTCCCTGGCTCTGTCTGCCTCTCTAAATCTCCCTACCTATCTGTAAATCTCCCTACCTATCTGTAACTCTCCCTACCTATCGCTAACTGTCTGTCCCTGTCTGCAGCAACCACCGCTGTCTCACGAATGCAAGTCTGAAATGCGCACAAGCAAGATGGTCGCCGCTTTATATAGCACGGTGATGTCACTGGGCTTCCTGTCTGCTGATAGGCTGCATGTGACTGTCCCATCATACCTTGCCCCAGGGTACATGTCTGGACATGTGCGTCCACCATCTTAGAATGCCTGTCATTGAAATGAATGGAGTTTAAAGGAAAACTGCGATCGATCGAATCGCGGGCAAATTCGGATTCGTTCAGAATCGAATTTTCCATGAAATTCGGAACGAATCCGTGTTCATCCGGATCGATTCGCTCATCCCTAGGTACAAACTTTACAGTGCGTTTTGGCTGTGTTTTAGTTGTTGGTGTCCAAATGACACATTGTTAAGCAAAAGAAGCCATTTAAGTTTAATAACCCCACAAAAAAACAACCTTTTGTCCTCTGTTTCAATTATTGACAAGTCCTAATGCAAGGTTTGTTCAAATACATTTGTTTAATATTAATTATAACATTAAACACGTCAATCCATTTCTGCACATTGCGCTCTATGGGATCTTGGGCAACAACAGGTTTCATCTTCGGCTGCTTCAACCACAGTGTCTAGATCCTTTTCGGTGCTAGTGTTAAATAAGACGCTAGCTGGCGGCAGCATCAGCGTTGGCGCTTCTTTAGTTGTTAAATCGTACACTAAGGTCGAAAAAGTGGTTCTGTGTGGCACTGGTGCTTCTTAAATAGGGCTCCCAAAGTAGCTTCATTAACAGAAGTCAGTAAGGCCGAACACATACATCAAACTGATTGGTCCAATCTGTGTAACTTGGCTGATTCTGAATACGGTAGATTGTTTAATCAGTTTACTAAGAGATTAGACAGATCTGATGTGTGTCACCCTCTTTGCATCCCTCCAAATAGGTCTAGCTTATCCTTCCCAATAAAAAGAAATATTTTAAATCTTTTTTAAGGGCTTATGCATTAAGAGCAATTGAAAACTATCTGGCATTTCTGTTCATGATCTGTGGAATAGCAATGCTTGATATTTACATCATATATTGCCATATACTGCAAATAAAAACCACAACAGGTGCTCTCGCTCTGTTCTCTGGAGATGACATTTCACATTAAGTATGACAAATGTGCATGTAATTTAATGCTACAGCAACTGAGCTCATACTTCCATGCCTGTCGTTGAAGGCTAATAATGCTACTTGAAAAGGGCTTATAAATTCTTCTCTGAGCTGACTTAACGTATTTCAAAGTTTCATCATCTAACAGTGTCACATTTTTAGCTGACTTTTTGCATTGATTTAAAGAGGTTTACTGCATATGGTTTAAAAGACTGTTGAGAATGTTAACGTGCTATGAGAGGGTTATTGTAGAAGTAGGTTCTCCTGTAAAGCCGGCTGATCAAAGCTCGTTCTCCAGTAGTTTCTGTTTGGTTTTGGATTCCAATAGTCAACTCAACACAAATGTTGCAACTGTTGTTTGACCAAATTTGGTTAAAATTTGGACAGTACTATGTTAAATATAACATAGCATGTGCAGATCGAAGCCGGGTGCCGGTATACGAGGAGCGGGATGACGTCATCCCGCTCCTCCCACAAGTGGGCGGGGCCAGCACCGGCCGAAGAGGATGGTGAGGGCCCGTTGCTGGGTCCTCACCTGGAGCGTGGTAAGTCCAGGGGGGGGGGGTCGGAGCCGGAGCCCGGGGAGAGTGAGCGGGCTGTCAGGTGAGTTTGTGTCATTTTTAATTTTTTTTTTTCTTTCAGATGGCGCGGGGGGGCAGCTATTCTGGGCCCCCTCCTGAAGATCAGAGGCCCGGGGGCGGAAATCAAACAGGTGATACTTGAAGAGAATCGCCGGGGCACTTTCAAACGAGGGGTCAGGTCAGTCTGTATCTTTGTTACTTTTTTTTTTTATGGGGCTCTAAAGTCAGCTACGTGAGTCTCACGTAGCTGGCACTTAACGGTTGGAGAGGCAGCTACGTGAGACTCACGTAGCTGGCACTAGGAGGGTTAAGGTACTAAAAACTGCTTCCATATCATAACATAACACACATTTGCTAACAAAATACTAGATCAGCTCAGCACCAAAATTCTATTGAAAGTGGGCTTTGTCTTCAAATAATGACCAAGGCCCTATTTAGAAACTAACTGTAAGTAAAGAAAAAATAAGACACTCCTTTCAACTACATTAAAACATCTGTAAGTATTTATCATATTTCTCTCCATAAAATGCACCCCCCCCCCCCCCCCAAGTGGAGCAGTGTAAAAAATTCAGCAACCAGGGATTGAGTCAGGATAGGGTGGGTGGCATGCGGTCATACTATAGTATACTGTAACTTCAGTGCGAGCATTGGGAGCGACCATTGGCAGTGTCTTAACTGTTAATTGCGCTGACGCCTCCTGTGCCATCCTGGGCTGATTCCACTGTTTGTCCCACCCTGTGTGATGTGTGGAAGCCCTTTGATCTCAGAATGTTAACATTTTAATGAAGCCCTCGGCTATTTCTTCTGCAACTCCAGCTTCCTGGCTGCGAGTGTCACCCTTGGGTGTCATCTCACTTGAGACTACACTGCATACCTGGGCTCAGCTTCTTCTGTTTAGAACCCAGTGGCTTGAAGAAACATCTCTCCAACAAGAGAAATTCCACTTCTCATGTATCTGACACTACGGGTACCTACACAGAACATGTATAAACAGTAAATTATAATGTTTTTTATTATTTTATTATCATTATTGCAACAGGCATGAAACAAACACATCGAGCCTTATTTAAGAAGCGTCAGCTCCACACAGCAACCCTTTTTTGGCCTCAGCGACACTCAGCGTGCATTTGAAAAAAGAAAACAGCAGCATCGATGCAGACGCCAGCTAGCGTCTTATTTAACACTAGCAAAGCAGAAAAGGTTCAGGGCCGGTTACTCTGGTACCCTCTACAAAACATGGGTGTTGGTTCCGCTGCAGGGTCCCCCCCTCGATCGAGAGCTGTAAAGCCTGCTGTAAAGCACGCAAACATTACATTACAACTCACTGTCTCAGGGACATGCTGCCAGCAAAGCGGAAGCCCGAGCATGGGAGACACCCCGCAGGACTGCATTTGTAAGGTAACTTAATGTTTGCAGTCTTTACAGTGCTCATTTGGGGGGGGGGGGCAGCAATCGGGATGCCCCCTCACAGCGGACCAACACCCATGTTTTATAAAATGGGCGTTGGTCCGGTTATCATTATCTTGGTTTTCCCGGTGGTTTTGAGAACCACTAGAATTTTGAGAGCCTGAGTTTTGGGAGACTTTGTCACTCGACCTGGAAGCCTACCCTATTCAGAAATCCCTATTTTCAGGAGAAATTTTAAGTAAAGTTGATTGAGTCAGGGCCTTAATTTGGAGAAAAACAACTGTAATTGATGCTATGTGCCAGAGCATAACAAAATGGTATGTTTCTGTTGGTCCACAAGCATCTTAAGACTGTCTAATCCTGCCTTTTATGTTTATAGCTGTCTTCCAGCAGCAGACGAGACATACATAAAAAATTGATCTGTCCAATATTACAGCTTTTATTTAGATAAGTCCTTATAGTAATATAACCTGCTTGTGATAATGTTTAGTTCATAAATGAATAGTTTAGAGACTATGACTTAAGTGGGTAATGAACTTTAAACCAGTCATTATTGCATAAGTTTTTACAGTCACTCCATTTAGGTAACAGGCTGTGCTCTCTTCATGTCCATAAGCAATGGCAGTAATAAAACCATCACATTTCAGAAAAGATTGCTCATGTTCAGCAAAACCCCAGTGGCAATGTGGCAAGGTGACATTTGAAGGTGCCCTGTGCATTACAGGAGGCAAAAGTACAGCAAAATATTACTCTTCAGGATATTGATGTCCTTAAGCTAAAAAAAACTTTGTCAAGTTGTCAAAATATGTAAACTTGCAACTTAACACACTTGAAAGAGCACATGTGTCTTAAACTGATGCACTAGCACTATGTGAATGGGACCTTAGCGGATAAAAATAAGAAGGCTTTAGCATATGATGTAAATGTATGATGGGTTATAAACAGAGGCTTTGTCCTGTCTTTTGCTGTGGACAAAGTATATGACTGCTTTAACAAGTTAGTGTACCACCACAAATATTGCAGTATTTCAATACTCTCTTATGTAAAATATGGATACATAAACATAAGGTTTAACTAACTACCTCTGAAGACTTTAGACCCCCGTCCCCTTTAATGCCCCTCACCTATATACACTAATGTGCTAATATTAATAAATTAGCACAGTAGTGTATACAAGAGGTGAAAACAAAATGCTTAAAAAATAAAAGTATTAATCATTTATATCTATCAGTCAACACATTGAAAGGTAAATGAACAGAAGAGAAAAATCAAATCAGTACTTGGTGTTATCACCCTTTGTCTTCAAAACAGCATCAGATCTTCTAGGTGCTCAACCCTCATCTTCAGAAGTCACCAACAGGCCAGGTTTTGTAGATCCCCACACTAATGCAAATATGTACTAATTAGAGCTGAGTCTATAGCTCTGTCTAAGCCCAAATTACATTACCTGTGCATCTATGTGTAGATCTGCTAAACCCAGCCTGCTGGTGGCACTTGAGGAGGGGAGATGTGTGTTGTGTAGATACACTTGCACACAGTTAGGGAATGCAGGCAGGCAGGCGTATGATTTACCATGGTACACCATGGTAAAACTAAGAACAGCAACAAGGCAGTAGCTATTCTGCATTGACAAAGATTCCAAACAGACTGGTTTCAAGATGTGCTGAGATTTTTTGAAGAGGCATAGATCACTAGATACAATTGACAGATGCAGTGGTTGGACAAGGAAACTTAGTGCGACAGGTTAAATACACATGCTTACTTCTTCTAAATTGGAGATGTCCAGGAGTGCCATAAGTTCAGAACTGTCTGAAACCAGTCGGACTTAGGCACACTCATCTAGTGTTCAGAAGCCAGAAGTAGGCTTTACGAAAGAATTCTGGCCAGAAATCCATACTTTTTATGTGGAAACAAGCTAAAGTACCCCAACCATCTTTGAAAAATAGTAACTGGAGATCAGAATAATGGCAGTGCAAGTTCTTTGGACCATATAAAAATGTAAAACATTTGGCTGTAAAAGATGGCAGTTCATTTGGAGAAGGCCGGGAGAGTGATACAAAACGTGTGCAGAAATTTTGGATCATGGTGCAAGTTTGGGGTTGCATTTCAGCAACTAAGGTGTGGCAGGGATTACCGGTGTCCTCGAGAAGCAAGAGAAATAAATTCTTAGGCCATATTTTGTAAGCACTACACCAGACTGGGCCAGCGTTTAACACATAGGTGCACTTTAGCTCACTAGCATTCGTGCAAACATCTCTGATCAATATTTTTTTAAACTGGTGCATCCCTCCACAATATAAAACACCTATGTTGTCACATATGTAGCATTTAAACATTATTTCTTTGTTTTGAATTGTTATTTCTCAATGAATAAACACAATTTTAAACCCTAAATGTATGTGTTGGGACTAGGATTACAGTGGAACCAAAGCTTGTCTTAGAAAAAAAAAGCCTGGGATGATGTTGCTCTGCTTATATTTTTATGGCTCTATAAAATATTTCTTCAATTATTTGTATGTTATATATACAGTATACCAGTGGCACAAATACAGAATAAATCATGATTAAAAAGTCATATTCTACTCGGTGACAGACCTTCTTTACCAGCTGCTATAAAAACCTAAAGGCATGTGCACTTTGGAGACACAGAGACTTAATTAAAAAGCTTTACACTTAATCTTGGTTTATTCCAAGTAGCTGAGCCTACAACTACTTTCACTGCTTTGATTATTAATTCATTTTTTTAATAAAATAAAGATGCTTACAGTGTATGATGAAAAAAGTTGCATTAAAACTTTACTGACATATGTGACCCGTCTGTACAGGTACAAATACATTCTTAAAGTCATTGTCCAGGCAGGCAAATAAACTAATATTTCAGTTAGCCCCAAAGTTCCTATTGATAACCATCTTTTTTCTTTTTTAAAAAACAACTTACTATTCAGCTTCAGTGGGCATGGCCACTTTCTCTGGAGTTGAGAAATGCACGCTCCTATGTCAGCATAGTGGCATAATGGCCTTTAGCCATTGTTTTGTTGCATGCTCTGATGCTGAGGGAAAACAGCGGGCCATCATCACGCAGCCTTCCATTCATGAGATATGATCAATGCTCCTTCCGCTGGAGGTCGTGCTGGGAGTGAGAGAGAGGAAGGGGCTGCGAGAGGAGGGGAGTGAAACAAATGAGCATGAATGGGCACTCCATCATCCAGGACGAGGAAGACAATTGGGGGAAGATAGGCAGATGGAAGGAGACAGAGAACTGCAAAAATGAATCATTGGCTGACAGTGAAAATGAACACTTTGCTCAGAGTCTCAGCCAAGGTAGGAGCTGTCGGTAAAGATTTGATCCTGGACAATCACTTAAAAGTCTAAAAGTTGGCATTAGACAATATACAAAGTTCATATAACAACCGCACACTTACTACTAGTAGATGGTGGGTGCAACTGTATTGCAGAGGCCTCACATTCATAGCAATCTGAAGAGGGGGCTGGCACTTCAAATAGTTTCAGCAGAAAAGTAGTGTATTCAACACCATATGCCCCTCACATTCCATGTCCATTTCAGGGTCATGCAGGGCCCCTTTCTCAAGGAACATGCAAAGCATAATGCACACAGTGAAATCACCTTTATACAGAGGTTAGCCAATAGGGACAGGCCATCTGGTGCTTATGGGTTTGTAGACCCGCTCCTAACCTTGAAATCCTGTCTGACATTCTAATTCTAGTATACATAATACACTATAATGTAATAGTAAACACATGCAATCTTACTATAACATAAATACAGCCCATGGGTTTCCACATTAAAAGTAAATCCTTTCCATTTAGCTGCTGCTGTTGAGGTGTGCAGGGCTGTGGGCCTGCCCGACAGCATGTCAGGATCACCAAAGTGAACCGCGGCCATCAGGCACCATCACTGTGCAACTGTTTAGCCAATTCCAGTGGAGGAGTGGAGAGAGCCGACCCTCCGTCAGAGCATCTTAGCCTGGCAACAGATGTCTCACGCAGAGGTGTGGCCTGATTGGCTGCATTCTCTGATGGAGACATACTGTGCTGCCGTTGGGATTAGGCACAATGTGTTGGTGTGCTGTGAATAGACACAGCGAGAGTCCATCATATCAGATGATCTTTCACATCCTGTGGCTGAAGAAGAAAAGGAAGAAGAGAAAAAAAGAAGAAAGGGAGAAAACAAGAAAAATGAATAAAGGAACACAAAGGAAAGAAAGAGAGAAAAAAGGAAAAGGAAAAAGAAAACAAGGGGTAGAGGGATAGAAGAAGAAAAAGAAAGGAAAGAGAAAAAAAGAGAAAAAAGAGAAAAAAGAGAATAAGAATGAATAAAAGAGAGAAGACTCCTAGGGTTTCAAAAGGAGTTAAAGGGGAGTAAAAACACATGACAGAGCTGACTGATAAACCCCTGGGAAAGGGGAGTGAGCAAGGGAAGGACAATAAGAAACCTGAAAGAGAAAGTCAAAGGGTTAGTGTGAGGGAATACCAGCATTACAGAGGTTCAGTGTTCCTCTAAAAAGTAAGAGAAACCAAATGAGTTATTCAGGCCCCTTGATGCCACACTATCCATTTGGTGAATCCAAATTGCAGAAGGAGGCGATTCCTGTCTCCCCCCTATTCGGTATGGGAACTTAGTCAATACCATGCCTTAGTCAATAATTTTCTCATAGATTATAGATGTCATAGGTAGGAGTTTAGGTCAGCTTTAGTAGGAGCATGGCTTATCTACAATTATTGATATGATGGAAGGCTCGGGGGGGGGGGGAGTCTGCCGGTGCAGATAGGCCCAACTCCCGTGGTATTGATAGGGAAGGCAGGTGTTGCTCCTGTGCCATGTGTTGCGCTGATGGCCCGCAGCCATATTGGCTCAGCCTTGCAGTGGAGGAAAAGGCACCTTTGCACTTGTTCTTCCAAACCATTATGCACCCGCCAGACTTCAACAGAATGCGAAGGTCTATGAATGCAATGCTAGTTGATTTGCCTGATTTTTGGATTTATTTAGTACCTGGTCAGCTGGAACTCTCTATCCAACTCTGTATCTCTGCATCCATCTTTGGCCGAACCCATGCATGTGCCGTTGCCAGTATCAGTGTTTTTGACTAAGCAAAAACCAATTACCTTCAGCAAAACAGCCTTCAATTGCCTACTCAGGAACCTTCTTTTTGACCTCATGATCAGCTCTTTTAATTGTGCACCAACACTCTCATTGATCCTCATTTTTCTGTCATTCTTTAAGCTCTCACTCTTTCCCATTTTTCTTCTGTGTTCTCACATAATCTAAGGGGGTTATTTAAGAAGGGATAGCGCCAGTTAGTGCCTCGTAGCGGCAGGCAGCGAATCTGGTGAGCGACTCTAACAGCGCCATGTAGCGTCCAATGTATTATTACAGGCGGATCAGCGTATAGCGCCGGCGCTCTAGCTACCTTTCGCTCAGTGTCGCTCTCCCATACATTTCAATGGGCGTTCATGTGCTTGTGTTTAACCCTTTCGCTGCCAGCCTACCTGCAGCTTTTGTCACCCTCTGTTGCCAGACCATGTTTCACTATTTTGCGCTACACATGTTCAACTGTGATTTTTGAAAGGATTTCCCAGGAAAATTATATATTGTTTTTTTCAACAGAGTCTGGGCTTCAACATGAAATGTCTTGTTTGGCCATTTTATAGTGTATTTTCAAAACTTTTTTTTGCAATTTGTAGTGTTTTTTTGAAATAAAAAATGTAAGTTTGTCAATAAAATTGTATTGCGTGCGAAACCCCAATTTCTCCCGGTCACAGCAGTACCACATATGTATTGGTAGACACCCTTTCCTGCCCAGGAGACTCCCCCGAATTGAAACAGAGCTTTAGGAGATTTTCAGATAAAATACAACTGCGCTATGCGCTATGCGCACCTTGCAGTTTTTCCAGAAAAACAACCCTTTACATTTGAAATACCCCCCACAAACTATATATTCTCTGGAAGTACACGCCTCAAACCTTCTAGGCGTACCAAGCTTGTTTATGTGGGCTTAGTTTTCTGGAAGTAATCCCTCAATGTATTCTTTGGTTGCACAAAGTTTCCCTAAAAAAAGAATAAAACGGAAGAATCAAGCCACATTTTCCTAAAAAAAACTATATGCAAACAAGAAATAACAAGTAAAATCTCAAAAAGCAACATGCCCCGAACAGAACGATACCCAACATGCATAGTTACTGTCAAGGGAAGAGTTGGCAAAGACCACAAAGTAAAGCGTGTGCGTAACAGTAATCTTACTTGAAAAGTGTGCACCTTGCAATTTTTCAACCAAAACAACCCTTTAGATTTGGAATATACCTGATAAACCATATATTCCCTGAAAGTGCACATGTTAAGCTCTCTAAGAGTACCCAGCTTGTTGTAGTAGGCTCACCTTTATAGAAGTAATCCCTCGAAGAATTCTTAGGTTGCACAGGGTTTCCCTAAAAAAATGAATAAAAAAACTGAATAAATAACATGTTTTCCTAAAATATAAATATGCAAACAAGAAAAAACAAGCTAAATCTGAAAGAGCAAGGTCCTCCGAGCAGAACAATATCCAACATGCATAGGTACTATTTACCCTTTTAATTGCCAACCTACTTGAAGTTTTGTCACCCCCTGTTGACAGGTCATTTTTCCCCATTCTGCGCCATGTTTAACCGTGATTTTTGCTGGAATTTCCAGAAAAATTATAGATATATATTTTGCAGCAGAGTTTAGGCTTTAACATGAAATGTCTTGGTTGTAATTTTTCTACTGTTTTTTAAAATATTTTTGTGTAAAAAAACAAAAAAAAAAAAAAAAAAAAAAAAAATATTTTTTAGACAATTGTCTCCTTTTTTTTTAAATAAAACATTTACTTTATTAGAGAAAACCATATTGCATGTGAAAGCCCAATTTCTCCCGATTACAACGGTACCACATATGTATTGGTAGCCCCCCATTCTTGCCCAGGAGACCCCCTAAATTGAAAATAGCACTTTATAACATTTACAAATAAAATACTACTACTATCCACACTATAAACATAAGGAGTTAATTTAAAAAAAAATGACATAGGGTCCCCCCTCCTGGGGGGGGGGGGGCATTTTTTGGGGAACTTTAAGGGTTAAAAACCCTTAAAACTCCCCCAAAAAATGATATGGGGTCCCCCTTACCCATCATAACCAGCCCTGGACCAGCTATGGGGGCTTGTAGAACAGGGTGCAAGGGGGCCAGCTTTGGTGGCCCCCCCACCCTGCAGGCTACAAGCCCACATAGCCATGGCCCGGGCTCTTCTGCCCCCCCCGGGCTTTGGGGAGGCAGGCAATTGGGGTGCCAGGGGTTAACGGCAAGTCACCCGCTAGCTGCAGGTGACTTGCCATACCCCCAGCCTTGTGAATTGGCATAGGGGTCTCATGGACCCCTTACCAGTTCACAAGGGGTTAAATGTAAAACAAAAACACAGAAACAAGCAGAAAAAAAATTATTTATTTTTTTAAATACTTTTTAATACCTCCCATCCATCCCTGTGTCCCACGCTGATCAATCTGGCTTCTGCTCTCCTGCTGCAGCTGGAAGCCTTTTTTAGCTGCTGGGTGACAGAACATAAGGGCTTAATTTAAAAAAAAAAATGACATAGGGTCCCCCCTCCCAGGAGGAATTTTAAGAGTTAAAACCCTTAAAAATCCACCCAAAAAATGAAATGGGGTCCCCCTTACCCAGCATTACCAGCCCGGGACCAGCTATGGGGGCTTGTAGGAACAGAGTGGGGGGGGCAGCTTTTGTGCCCCCCCCACCCTGCAGCCTACAAGCCCACATAGCCTATATGGGCCCGGGCTCTTCTGCCCCCCCGGGCTTTGGGGAGGCAGGTAATAGGGGTGTCGGGAGTTATTGGCAAGTCACCTGCGGCTACCGCAGGTGACTTGCCAGCCCCCAGCCTTGTGAACTGGGGTTAAATGTAAAAATAAACACACTGACACATAAGAAAAAAAAAATAATTTATTTATTTAATTTTTACTTTACTCACCTCCGACCCTGTGTCCCCCGGCGATCTCCGATGAAAGCTGACAGTCTGCTCGGGTGTTTGGAGGAGAGAGCCTGGGGGGGGGCGATCACAGCCCTCTCCCCCTCCCCACTTCTTTCCTCCAACCACCCGAGCAGACTGATTCTTAGTCTCAGGTGCTGGACCTAAAAAGCCAGCTGCTGTTGACATCACAGTCACAGGGGGCGGGGCTAGCAGTCGCGATCCAGGAAGTGAGGGGAGAGGGCGATTTCTACCCTCTCCTCGCCACGGAAGAGGCTGGGGGGGGCGATCGGAGGCCCCCCCAGTGAAGAGGAGACCTGTCGGGAGACAGCGTGGCCTCAGGTAAGTAAATGTCATTTTTATTTATTTTTTTTCTTTACAGTTAGCAGCTGCTGCTGCCAAAGCGGGGGGGGGGGGGCTATTCTGGGGGCTCTCCTGGAGCCATCCGACCCACCACGGGGGATCAGATGGCACCAAATTAAAGAGAAGACCCGGCCGGATCCAACGAGGGGTCAGGTGAGTATTTTTATTTTTTATTTTTTAACTAGCAGGGGGGGGGGGGGAGTCAAGCACGTAACACCTACGGGCTTGGCACTTAAGGCACAGACATGCGAGCACGTAGGTGTTACGTGCTTGGCACTGAAAGGGTTAAACAGTGTGTTTGACATTTTATTTATTTTTTGCTCAAATCATTGTGTGACCTCTCCTGGCTTTTGGACTTTTTATATTTGGATGCAGAATTGTCATTACAGGTCTGGCATTAAAGTGTCACAGAGTTAAAGCAATGTCATTCCATGTGTTTTCGCTTTGTTACTGGTGGATATGTGTTCAAAAACAGACTTTAATTACAAAGCGTTTAGCGCTCTATGCTATAGCGACCAGATTTAGAGTGCCGATGCTGTGTGTGTCCTTTTTTTATAAGTATGGTGTGGAGCGCCGAGAGTCTGTCACACTGAGCTGGCGCTACGTTTCGCTCCCTGCAGCGCTGTACTGGTGTTAGTGCGCCCAACATACATCACATTCATCAATGCTGGCCAGGTTACTACAGGGACTGAGGTGCTCTGTTACAGCGCTCAATACCCGATTACAGCATCTACTAGCGGTCTCTCTAAGCGCCGCTATACAGACGCTCATCTGCCGATACCTGAATCAGCCTCCACGTGACCTTCCCCCCTTCCCTTTTTTCAGATATTCAAACATACCTTACAGATACAAACTATAATGTTTGTTGCAAGGACTGTATTCTTGCTGGTGTCTAGTACACAGAATAGTCAAACCCAAACACAGTAAATGCAAAGGAACTTACAGCGTTCAACAGAGATTCCTTTTTATCTTATAATCGGATGTTTCTGAAAGTGCCAAGGGCTGCTGCAGAAGGAAAAGAACAAAAAGAATTAGTGTTCCACATCCTCAGTTCCCCCTTTGGATATTCCTGCTGCTTTCCCTGATTACTCTTAAATAGCTAACCTCTTTAAACTCAAGGCTAGATCGCAAGTACAGAGTGTTATGGGAGTTAATCATATTTTAGTCTTTTTATGTAAATTACAATTTTAACACAAGTTTTACAGTATATGACCCATCGCTAATGGTACATTTCTCACTTTTTTTTCTTGTGACTATGGCCTTATGTGACTTATTCAGTAAGAGTTTTCTTGGTAGATGAAAATAACTTTAGATAAAAAAAGCATGAGAATGTCACTGTTGCTGAATCACCACATAGGAAGACAATATCACATTTTACTCCTTTTTACACTGTAGTTAAATTTTCAATTGACTTTCTAGCAGGTGATTTAAAAACACTGAAATTCTCATGCTATTTTCACCTAAAGTGCATTTTTTACTACCAAGAGATTTTTTTCAACTCTTACTGAATCAAGACCTTCTAGTATCTCTAAGTAGAATGATCAGCCACATTTTCATGAATGTTTTACGGACAGTCTACTTTTTACACAAACACAACTACATTGCAAAAATGAAATGTTTATAGACTGCAAAGACTGAGCATAATGTGTTCAAATCTAGAAGGTTAGGGAGCGATTTTCAGTTCTCCAAATGGTAACATCAATAAAGCTTTGCAAGTGTCTGTGTTTTTTGTCCGGTTTTATATATGCAAATAGCCTTTTTCATAGTCTTAGAACAAGAGTAAACAGGCTTTCAGTTCTGTGAAATGTTCTCTCAATGCGCACTCTCAGGCTAAAAGCTAAAGATGCTGATTTCTTAAATAAGTTTTCTCAGACGCTGTGAATTTGAACAGTTTCTCTACAAAGGCAAAGCTGCAGGCTGCATGGTAGAGATAAGGCTTTTAAAGTGCTTCTAGATGGCAGCAGTTAGAAAATATAATCACAAAGAGCTATTTGATTAAGTCTTCCATTTTCTTGTTGTTAAAATTCACGAGGAGCACTGCTTCGGGCCACCAAAGCTGCTTTGTATGGGATAATCAATGTATATAGTATGTTAAAAAAAAAGAAACTGAAGAGGAAATCAGAGCCATGCCATATTATATGCAACACACTACATAAGGGAAAATACATGGCTTGAAGGAGCTCGTTTGACATGTTTTACTTTCTACAAGATAGCTCATTTTTGCTTTCCTGGGTAAAAGGTTATTTCACACAAGAATCTATCAAGTGTCCAGAGCGGAAAGGCTCCCTAATCTTGATACTGTAGGATCACTCCATATGCCTCACTTTACTTGCCTTACTTGCCCTGCCATAAAATGTCTCCTAAGCATTTTATGCAGGTTGTGTTCCTAGCTTTTTCATAGATTTTACATCAGTGGAACCCCTTCATGCGTTCAGCGCTCCTTACAACCTTATTTATGTTGATAATGGAAATTAAGAAATAAATGATCAGCACACCTATATTGAGGGTTTTTTTAATATTCTTTATTTAGATTTGACATTGAGAAGAAAAAGACAATACATGGTATTTGACAACACATGCAATACAGATTTGTCAGTACTTCAGATTGCATTTTACTACTTCTAGCATATTGGGTATGCATAGAGGACCCTCGTTGCGCCTCACATTTTGAGTCTAGCCGAGAGTTGGGCGCCTTGTCATGCGTTTCATTGCTCTAGGTCAGTGGTCTCCAACTTTTTTTTCAACGTGGACCGGTTCCGGATTTGGGTAATTTTACCACGGCCCGGTGGGGCACTGGGGGACGGGGGCTGACTGGGGGCAGTGCAGCGGCATTGATTGTTAATATTGTTTTGAGCTGGGAATAGAGAGATGGGATGGAACAGAGCTGGGAATAGAGAGATGGGATGGGACAGAGCTGGGAAAAGAGAGATGGGATGGGAAAGAGCTGGGATGGGACAGAGCTGGGAATAGAGAGATGGGATGGGACAGAGCTGGGAATAGAGAGATGGGATGGGGCAGAGCTGGGAATAGAGAGATGGGATGGGACAGAGCTGGGAATAGAGAGATGGGATGGGGCAGAGCTGGGAATAGAGAGATGGGAGGGGACAGAGCTGGGAAAAGAGAGATGGGATGGGACAGAGCTGGGAATAGAGAGATGGGATGGGAAAGAGCTGGGATGGGACAGAGCTGGGAATAGAGAGATGGGATGGGACAGAGCTGGGAATAGAGAGATGGGATGGGGCAGAGCTGGGAATAGAGAGATGGGATGGGACAGAGCTGGGAAAAGAGAGATGGGATGGGACAGAGCTGGGAAAAGAGAGATGGGATGGGAAAGAGCTGGGATGGGACAGAGCTGGGAATAGAGAGATGGGATGGGACAGAGCTGGGATGGGACAAAGCTGGGAATAGAGAGATGGGATGGGGCAGAGCTGGGAATAGAGAGATGGGATGGGACAGAGCTGGGAATAGAGAGAGATGGGATGGGGCAGAGCTGGGATAATAGAGAGATGGGATGGGACAGAGCTGGGAAAAGAGAGATGGGATGGGACAGTGCTGGGAATAGAGAGATGGGATGGGACAGTGCTGGGAATAGAGAGATGGGAGGGGACAGAGCTGGGAAAAGAGAGATGGGAGGGGACAGAGCTGGGAATAGAGAGATGGGATGGGACAGATCTGGGAATAGAGAGATGGGATGGGACAGAGCTGGGATGGGACAGAGCTGGGAATAGAGAGATGGGATGGGGCAGAGCTGGGAATAGAGAGATGGGATGGGACAGAGCTGGCATGGGACAGAACTGGGAATAGAGAGAGATGGGATGGGACAGAGCTGGGAATAGAGAGATGGGATGGGACAGAGCTGGGAAAAGAGAGATGGGATGGGACAGAGCTGGGAAAGAGAGATGGGAGGGGACAGAGCTGGGAATAGAGAGATGGGATGGGAATGAGCTGGGAATAGAGAGATGGGATGGGGCAGAGCTGGGAAAAGAGAGATGGGATGGGACAGAGCTGGGAAAGAGAGATGGGATGGGACAGAGCTGGGAAAGAGAGATGGGAGGGGACAGAGCTGGGAATAGAGAGATGGGATGGGACAGAGCTGGGATGGGACAGAGCTGGGAATAGAGAGATGGGATGGGACAGAGCTGGGAATAGAGAGATGGGATGGGACAGAGCTGGGAATAGAGAGATGGAATGGGACAGAGCTGGGATGGGACAGAGCTGGGAATAGAGAGAGATGGGATGGGACAGAGTTGGGAATAGAGAGATGGGATGGGACAGAGCTGGGAAAAGAGAGATGGGATGGGACAGAGCTGGGAAAGAGAGATGGGAGGGGACAGAGCTGGGAATAGAGAGATGGGATGGGACAGAGCTGGGAAAGAGAGATGGGAGGGGACAGAGCTGGGAATAGAGAGATGGGATGGGACAGAGCTGGGATGGGACAGAGCTGGGAATAGAGAGATGGGATGGGACAGAGCTGGGAATAGAGAGATGGGATGGGACAGAGCTGGGAATAGAGAGATGGGATGGGACAGAGCTGGGAATAGAGAGAGATGGGATGGGACAGAGCTGGGAATAGAGAGATGGGATGGGACAGAGCTGGGAGAAGAGAGATGGGATGGGACAGAGCTGGGAAAAGAGAGATGGGATGGGACGGGACAGAGCTTGGAAACGAGAGATGGGATGGGACAGAGCTGGGAATAGAGAGATGGGATGGGACAGAGCTGGGAATAGAGAGATGGGATGGGACAGAGATGGGAATAGAGAGATGGGATGGGACAGAGCTGGGAATAGAGAGATGGGATGGGACAGAGCTGGAAAAAGAGAGATGGGATGGGGCAGAGCTGGAATGGGACAGAGCTGGGAGTAGAGAGATGGGAGCAGGGAAAGGTGAGTTTTTACAGGTGCCCTGGAGAAGGGGGGTTCACACAGCGAATCAGGATGCCTCAAGGAAAAGCCTGCTGGCAGCCCTGGAATCTTTTAGATTCCAGGCCAGACGCTGGTGGGTTCCACTTTAAAGGTATTCCTGGGCATCCCAAACCCCTGCAATCTTCCCCCAAATTAACTAAACATTCAGTTTTCGCCTCCCCCCAATCACTGACATTGGCAGCCAGCTTTTACCTTATTCACGCGCTCTTTCTTCACGCTCGGCCGCCCCGCCCCCTATCTTTCCGCTTGCCCGCGTGCTTTCATTCCTCCTGCCTGCCCGCCCCGTCTGCTGTCTTTGATCCCTCCCGTCCCGCCCACTGCCTTTCCTCCCTCCCGCCCGCTGTCACTACCTCCCTCCCGCCCGCTGTCTTTCCTCCCACCTGCCTGCCCCCCCCGCTTTCTTTCATTCTGCCCGACTACCTGGCCTCGCCTGGCCGTGGGGTCCGGAAACCTGGCCTCGCATGGCCGCGGGGTCCGGAAACGGACCGCGGTCCACGGGTTGAGTACCTCTGCTATATACGGTCACCCACCTGTAGAGCCGCACGGTGACCGCGTCCTCCTCCTTCTGCACCCGATGGTAGCAAACCTCCGAGCGGGTAGCCTCAGGGCCCGGTACCATTAGAGCCACAGACCGGTAGCGGTCCGCAGCCCGGTGGTTGGGGACCACTGATCTAGGTCATCGGCTATCTGTAGTTTCTACATTATCTAGGCGCTAAATAGTCCTTTCTTACAGACCTTTGGCACGATCCGACTACTGACATGTGCGGGGTGTCTAACGGGGGGTGGGGTAAGGGGTATTAAGAGAGGGTGGGGACACACAAAGGGTGGATGGGGGGAGGGGGCCCATTCCTCGGGGCTCTCAGTGCCAACTCTCTGTGTCCTCAGCTTTTCTCTATGAGCTTGGGCTCGCCTTGCTCCAGGTAGTATCATCGTGTCTCCCAGGTGCCTACCCGTTCACCAGTTCTCGGAACTCATTCTTATATTGAGTTTTAAAACCCACAGAGGGGCATTTCTGCTTTATGAAGCCAGTTAAGCGAATATAAGTGAAAGGGGCAGTTGTGGCCTAAAGGTAAGGGAGCGGAACGGAGGGTGGCAGGTTTGAATCTCGGTCCTGGGACATGACTAGTGCTCTTGAGCAAGGCACCTAACCCCCCAACTGCTCCCCGGGTGCCATAATTAGGGCAGCCCACCGCTCCGGGTATGTGTACACTCACTGCACAGATGGGTTAAATGTGGAGGAAAAATTCCTATGTGTGTGCAAGCATACAATGGCTATCTATGCATTAATTATTTTTATTATTAATTATATAGTATATGCATGCATGTTTATGTATATAAACACTCTATGGTATCTGTGCTGCACTGTATATAGATTGAATCCTCTCCTCCAAAAACTGACTGTATTGTTAAAAAAACAAGAACATGCTGTGAAATAAAGTAAAAAAAATAGTAATGCAGTATATATATCACTACATAGACTGTAAGGACTGACTGTAATGAATGTGCCCAACCCTGCCTCTGGGATGGATCATTGTGACTCCTTTCCTGAGTGAACCTGTGTTCTCCAGCCTTCTGTGAATAATTTATGTTGTGTATTGGGACTCAGGTCCTCCATAATCTGCAGTGGGCCTATGCCCTTCATAGTCTGTTCTGAGATGCAGGTACTGCTGCAGCCAGCTTGTTGGGGTCCTTTAATCCTCTGCCCAAGCACAAGGGCCCCAAGAAGGTGGCTGCAGCTGTGCTGGACCAGAGTACAGAAGCCAGGACAGCGGCAGGGTCCAGCAGCGATGGATTAGGAGTTGGTGGTGAGTATGGCGCTTTATCTTTATCACAACGTAGTGCAATACATGCGCTTTACCTGCAGACTTCAATGGGCTGCATTGCAATCCAGCTATGGGCAAAATGCTGCGTGCAACATTTTGTAAACCTCAGAACACTCATGTAAAAGTTTTACATGTAAAAATTTACATTAATGAGTGCCAACTTCTTCCAGCAAGGTAACATATACTTGTTATAAGGTGTGAGCATTTGGTCTGGGCATGCCACCTGCAGCCGTTGCTGGCACCTACCATGAAAGCATCCACGGAACGTGGATTAACAGCCTCATTTATCAAGCACCAGCACCTGTAAATACTATTCAGTACCAATGCTTGAGCCTCAACGGCACTAAAAGCGTCTCTGCCTTTCTGCAATTGGGAGCACAATTGGTTGCATCTCCACATCTTTGAGATTTAGATTTTGACAGGTTAAGAGGAGTGCGTGAGCTTCTGGGGATGCACCCTCTTAATCTACCTATTGCAGAAGAGCAGAGCCGTTTGCCCAATGACGTATACATAGCAAACGGCTCTGATTGGACGAGAGGCTGCGCATGCACCGTATAAAGTTGAGTTATTATGGGCAATCTGGCAGGTTTCACACAGAGGTGCATCCCAATTTGGGATGCCCCAAGCCAGGGTCAGCTGCACTGGGTTTTGTTCAGCTTAAAGGTAAAGCATACAAATATGCTTTACAAATATAATCAGTAATGCAAAACTTGTATGTTCATGAACTGTTTTACAATGTCTTGAAAAACTATTCATACCTTTTGAACTTTTCCACAGCTGGAAAAGATACTGGCATTAACTTAAAATAAATTTTGGATATTTTATGCGACAGAACCACAGAAAGTAATAAGTATTTGTGAAGCTTAAACAAAATCATACAAGCTTTTCTAAATCCCAAAAAATAAAAAACTGAAAAGTGTGGCGTAATATGTATTCAGCCCCCCCCGAGTTAATACTTTGTAGTACTACCATGAGCTACAATTACAGGGACATGTCTGCATATTGAGCACTGCAGGTTTACCTTGAGAAATTAGGAAAAAATAGGTCCCTTAAATGTTGTGACTCTTTAAAAACCATAAGTTTCTCCTTTATGTAACTAAAATATAAGATTTAACAAGTTTTGAAATTGCTAGCATGAGGTTATGCAACACTGAAGCTTACTTATTAAAAGTTATATTTTAGTTATGGAAGGGAGGATTTTAGACATTACCTTTGAATATATTTTCCCATTTGGAATCGGGCACTTTCCACTGATAAGAAAAAGGTTGAATTCAATTATCCTTTGTTGATATGCATTTCAGTAGAATGGTGTAACCCAAAAAGTGGAACATTTATCGAAGTGTCTGAAGAATTGTCTTATTTGGCCCAAAGGAACTCAGATACTGATTTTAGTATAAAACGAATTACAGCTCCAGTGATTACTTGCTGCGTGCTTTCCAGAGAAAAAAAAACCTTTGCATATGTTCTTTGTGTTTTTATTTAACTATTATCCTGAGTCTCATCCCTAGCAAATCAGAAAAGACGCTCGATCAAATTAAAATGTCTCTTTAATAATGTATATTGCAAGTAACTGGCTTTTAAAATGTTCTGAGAAAGGTAAAATAAATGCAGAATAACCCATTAGATAAAAAGTAAGGATCTGTTTTTTTTTGTTACAAGATTTATTTTTAAAATCCAAAACATGTTTTTTTTTCAGTAAAGAACCTTTCCTGTGTGTTTTACACATTTAATTGACTAACTAGCAATCCAAATGTATTGTTTCTGTGCTGCGGCCAGCTGAAATGGCTCAGTAAACCTTCTGCACTGTTCCAAATGCCGGGCAGAACAGATGGTGCTAAAGCTTGGCAAAAAAAGCTTTGTTGACCATTAAATTGTTGAACAGGTTCCCAAGTTTGAAGTGTTTCTCCATCTCCTGCTTATGTCTGAAACAACCTCATGTATGATTTGGTTAGGGTGACAAACACTTGTGCAACACAAGTTGATATTATTCCTTGTGAAAGCTTGAAACTAAGAAAAATATCAGGAAAATATCTCATCTGTATCTATGATGGAAAGAGCCTAATGCTGGTAGTGATCCCACAGGAGGAGGACGTTCATACCTGGAGCAATAGAAACAAAGCAGGGATTGGTAATTTGGCAAAACTTGGTAGAACTACACACACCTGCTTCAATGTCTTACTAGTACTTACTAGTTTGAAAAATTACCTTCTGCTGGAGCATTTTCTTGGCCAATACAGGCCAATGCAGGCCAGACAGTTAAAGATTTTCTTTGCTTTTAGAATATTTGTTCAAATAATCTCTGATTACAAATTAGGGTGATTTGGTGAAAAGTAAATTTTAGCTCTTGGTAGGGACACAACTCACCTAGTAGTTGGCGATAAAAAATGGTAATGGGACATCTGTCACTTTCATTTTAAGGTGGACGAAATATAATTGTATATAATTACTCTTTATAATTAATCTTTTATACATGCCATAATCTAATTGTGAATTTAGAGGTAATACAGTCCGATGGAAGGTATATATGAAAAATACATTTTTTGTTTTTTGGTTTATTTAATGACTTGTTACAGCTCCACCATAGTCCACCATGAATGTTTTAATATGTTTTTGTCATGTGCTAGACGCAGATGCTGTTTCTGTTCCATTTGCAGTTCAGGTGCAGCACCCGGACAAGTGTGAAGGTAGCCAAACTGGAAGAAGAACATCAACTTCAATGTTCTTGCCTTATTTTAGGCACTAAGCAGAGATTGTGCGGATGCCCACTACTTTATCAACCTGTGAAAAATTAGCAAATGACTAGACAGCAGATGTACTGTGACCAGACCTGGTAGTGGGCCTCAATTGGTTCAACAGAAGTTCTGCTAAAAGATGAAAAGGGCCTAATGGAGGGGGGGGAGCAGTTTTAGGACTTTTTGGTTTTGTACCCCCTGCTGCTTCTCTCTGGTAACTGTTGCTCTGCAATGTTTTCCCCCTGCTAACTACTATGCTGTTCTATGCATTCACACAAAGATGGGTTAAGTACTAAATCCTCTATCACCACCTTACCTTTTCTGTCTCCTCATCAGTGCACACAATATCACAGTAAGCATTGGGATTTGACACCTGTCTTGCCCTGCATGCCTCTGTTAAACATGGCCTGTTCAGGATTCACTGAACTACTCTATTCTTCCTTTCTTGGCTGTTGTCTCCTGCACAGAGGAATGTAGGGTGCGGAAATGTCATGTTTGGTTTATTTATTTGGTTGTTTTCAATCATTGGTTGCTACCCAATCATTAAAACGCTGGAAAGGTTCTACAGGTGAATCCATGTCAGCTATGTCAGAGTGTCTTGGGAATTTGTTAGTGATGTAGCGGGCGCCTTCTTCCACTTTACTCTGCCTTCTATTGTGGTTTTAAGAGAGCACCAACATCGCCTTTCGTGTCTTCCAAGAAAAAGGAGCTGCATGCATGACTCAGAAAAAGCTTAAAAAATGTGTTGTCCTTCAGAGCAATATACATGTTTTTGCATATTTTTGAACTGAATATATTTATGTTTTGAAGTTTTCTTTTGAAATAACCGAGGGCTCTAGGAAAATGTCCTTGCCTACAACAACTTTGCACATTGTTTAATTTATTTTGATGTCACAACTTTTTGTTATGCATCCAGTGGGATCCAAGACAATGACCTTGCCTGAAAATAATCTAGGAACCTCAAAATAATTACCCCATTAGGGCAATATTAATTAATTTTCAACAACTTTCCTTGTTTCATATTTGTGTAAAATTACAATTTGCCCTGTTTGAAACCATTTATTATATACTCTGCATTCAAATATTATATAATTATTCAAATATATAATAATATTCATATTATATTCAAATATTATTATTGGCTGAACACCGAAACTGACCAAAAACAAGTGATTATACCAAAGATGCTATGATCGTGAACAAAAAGAAACCACAACATAGTGAATATCATAGACCTGCAAGGGTTACATCATAAAAACAGGGACTAAACATACTAGTCTGTGGGGAGTGCACCCAGGTAAATTATTTGCCCAACTTCTGGGCTTCACGGGTATCATTAAGTAGAAAGCCATATCAGATCTGCATCCCGATTTGACAGTGACTATAAAGTATTGGCATACTGGCATGGTATAATGTTTTTTTTGGTTTGAGTCATAATACAAATTATTTAACTAAATTCTGGAGCTCACAAAAGGGCATTACAACTGTAGGTTTTTTCAAACCATTGCTTTTATAATTAGTATATAAAGCTATCACTAGTCCATGAATACCAACCCAGGTGCAGCTTGCGCTCTGACTCACGAGTTATAACCTTTTCCTGTCCTGAACCCTGATCACACCTTGTTATCCTTCAAAGCATTTACCACTATGCTTGATACAAAGGCCTCGATTCAATAAAGGTGGAACAAAAATTCTCATGGTAGTAAAAGATTCAATTCATGAGAAAAAAGTCTGAGAATGTCACTGTTGCTGAATCACCAGCTAAGAAAACAATGAAAGTCAATGGCACTTTTTACTCCTAAGAAAAGTAGAGAACTGTTTACTCCTTTCTACACTGTAGTAAAAGCTGCCATTGCCTTTCATTGTCTTTTTTTCTAGTGATTCAGTAACAGTGAAATTCTCAGGCTTTTTTCTCATGAATTGAATTTTTTACTACCATGAGAATTTTTTTCTACCTTTATTGAATCGAGGCCATACTCTTTGTGAGACAACTGCGTTTCCTCCTTAATCATGTAAACTTTAGGGCCCTCTTCCCTAGTGTACCAATGTATTTTTGTTGCATTTCACAGAAAATGCTGATGCTCTTAAATAAATAATAATAATCACACATATATATATATATATATATATATATATATATATATATATATATATAATGTATATACAGATTTCTGACTACAGGTTTGTTTGGACTTTAAAGTAGAGGTAATGTAATAGCATTAGACTCATCTATTTTAGCTATTCCCTTATCGGCGGCAGGAATGTGTCCGGTTTTGTTTGATTGTGTCTGTAAATAAACAACTTCAGCATTTCCACAAAGCTAATCCCCGGAGACATCAAAACACAAGGAGAACAAAGTGCCTTTTTTCCTGTCATGGTGCCAGTGTAGTGTCGGGCAGCCATGAAATGATGATACTCTGACTCTGCAGTATGACAGCATTATGTCAGCTCTTCTATCTTGACCTGCATTGTTAATGTGGTTCAATAGGGCCTGGGAGATAAATCAATTATGAATCATAAACACAATTACACAAAGTAATTGTCATGACACTGAAACACTGAATCATTGATGGGGAATGCAAATGGTTTTCAGTATGGTTGTATTGACATGCGAGGACAAATATGCAGAATAAACCAATTAAACCAGAACAACACCCTTACAGAAAACAATACTCATATACATCCCTCCCCAGGGCAATTTAGATTGCTGCACATAAAAATAAATTGAACTAAATTGTAACTGCTGCTGTGGTTGATTTTACCCCCTCAATGGCAAACTATTGATCTGCTGAAGTGCTGCTGGGTTTCCTGCTGCTTTGTGTTGTGGGTTAAATCCAGGTAGCTGCACATCTGGGATGATGGGAAAGGAGGAAGCTTTCCAGATGCTCTAAGATGGCAGATATGCAGTGAAGCTCCATAAGTAAGCGCTGACAATGATTCAGTCTCATGCATGTCGATGGGCCAAGTGAGATTTGAGGAGCTTTCTTTTCAAATGTGCCAGGTTGTTGGGCCGTGTAAGAGTACTGAGGCTTATATATACTCTGCAGCTCTCCCTTGTCACTGACTCCCATAAGGAAAGAGATCCAAACACCACTGATTCTTCATCATGGAATGGTAAGCATGAGGAATCCTTGTATTTCAACAATAGTTAAATGAAACCAAAATACTGTAGAATAGACCACTGTTTCTTAACCTGCGGTAAGCGTACCTCGGGGGATACTCAGCAATATTCGAGGGTGCACAGAGTAAGTTATTTTAACAGTACATTACTTTTTCTTGCTTCAAAAATGCTTCAAGGCCAGTGACCTACTTATTTTGGTAACATTGGCCATCTAATCCCCTGCCCCCCACCCTTTGGGGTACTTGGTTGCAACTGCTTGTTTCTAGGGGGGACTTGACATTAAAAGGTTAACAACTGCTGGAATAGACAACTCAAAATTGACCTACATCTAAGGAATGGCAAATAGCAGATAGTGAGACCAGATATGACAAGAGAAAAGTAAACTGAACAAAAGCACCAAGCAGTTGCTAGGGTCAAAGTAGAAATTGAAAGAGGGGATGTGTTGGCGTGTGGGGTGCTTTGCAATTCCAACAGGCACAATACATCTTTCCCAAGTGCCCTTACACAATCCTTAAGGCTTAAAGCAGCAGAATACCCTTTTTATTTTACTTTCGCACGCTCTCCATTCCTCCCCCCCAGCCCAAATTTCTCAAGAGAGGCAGACAGCTCTGTGGTGGCCCAGTCAATCTTGAGATCGCTGATTGGCTGATATCAAGGTTGCCACAGTTTACCTGTAGACTGGAGAGAGAATGACTGGGCATAGGCGAACTTAACAGCTACAGTGAAGCTGGGGATGTGGCCACTGGTAAAGATGGTGTGGTGGGAACTGCAGGTAAAGGTGAGCTCACCAGTCACTTGGGGGTTTTACACAGGGGCATCCTGATTTACAGCCCTGCCCTGGGGTCTTTTAGACCCCCAAGCCAACTTGAATGGCTTTTGAGTTACTCTAATAAGAGGTCATTGCTGCTAGTCTAGAGCTAAGACACTTGCTTGACTTTTTGATACAGTCCCACATCGCCCTCCCTTGCTGCTGCCACAGCATCATCAATTTACTCTCCTACATGCAACAGGCAATTGACCGCCCCTGTGCCATTTGTCACAAACCCCCTTCAATTGCAGTTAGAGATGAGCGAACTTTTGAAAGATTCGCCGAATTTTCCGTCAAAAATCGTTTTGACCCGAATTTATTTGTGACAAATCGCTATTAAAAACGGCTATTTCTGAGCCTCCTAGAGCCTCAATAGGGTTGTAAACCATTCTGCCTTGCTGTAACACGCATAGGATGCGTGCTGGGTAAGTGAAATAATACTGTAAATAATTATCACATGCAGATCAGAGGCATCGCTAATAGAATCGCAGAGCGGCACAATTGCAGAGAGTTGAAGTGGCATCACTATGAGGGGCCCCTATAGTGCCTGAAAAACACACCCTGGAGCTGGCAGCAGCAGGAGCCCAAAAATTAGCTGATTCACACCCTGGAGTTGCAAGCAGCAGCACCCGCAGGAGCCCAAACATTGCTTTAAAGAGACACTGGAGTTGGCTGCAGGAGCCCAAAAATTGGATGAATCACACCCTGGAGTAGCAAGCAGCAGCAGGATCACAAACATTGCTTTAAAGAGAAACTGGAGTTGGCTGCAGGAGGCCAACAATTGGATGAATCACACCCTGGAGTTACAAGCAGCAGCAGCTGCCCAAACATTGCTTTAAAGAGACACTGGAGTTGGCTGCAGGAGCCCAAAAATTGGATGAATCACACCCTGGAGTTGCAAGCAGCAGCAGGAGCACAAACATTGCTTGAAAGAGACACTGGAGTTGGCTGCAGGAGGCCAAAAATTGGATGAATCACACCCTGGAGTTGCAAGCAGCAGCAGCATGAGCCCAAACAATGCTTAAGAGACACTGGAGTTGGCAGCAGGAGCCCAAACATTGCTTGAAAGACACACTGGAGTTGGCAGCAGGAGCCCAAACATTGCTTGAAAGACACACTGGAGTTGGCAGCAGAAGCAGCAGGAGCCCAAACATTGCTTGAAAGACACAATGGAGTTGGCAGCAGGAGCAGCAGGAGCCCAAACATTGCTTGAAAGACACACTGGAGTTGGAAGCAGGAGCAGCAGGAGCCCAAACATTGCTTGAAAGACACACTGGAGTTGGCAGCAGGAGCAGCAGGAGGCCAAAATAGCTTGAAAGACACACTGGAGTTGGCAGCAGCAGGAGCCCAAACATTGCTTGAAAGAGACATTGGAGTTGGCAGCAGGAGCAGCAGGAGCCCAAACATTGCTTGAAAGAGACACTGGAGTTGGCAGCAGGAGCCCAAACATTGCTTGAAAGACACACTGGAGTTGGCAGCAGGAGCCCAAAAATTGGCTAATTGACACCCTGGAGTTGTAAGCAGCAGCAGCCCAAACATAGCTTGAAAGAGACACTGGAGTTGGCAGCAGGAGCAGCAGGAGCCCAAACATTGCTTGAAAGACACACTGGAGTTGGCAACCGGAGCAGCAGGAGCCCAAACATTTCTTGAAAGAGACACTGGAGTTGGCAGCAGAAGCAGCAGGAGCCCAAACATTGCTTGAAAGACACACTGGAGTTGGCAGCAGGAGCAGCAGGAGCCCAAGAATTGGCTGAATGACACCCTGGAGTTGGCAGCAGGAGCCAAACCATTGCTTGAAAGAGACACTGGAGTTGCCAGCAGGGACAGCAGGAGCCCAAACATTGCTTGAAAGACACACTGGAGTTGGCAACCAGGAGCCCAAACATTGCTTGAAAGAGACACTGGAGTTGGCAGCAGCAGCAGCAGGAGCCCAAACGTTGCTTGAAAGAGACTCTTGAGTTGGCAGCAGGAGCAGCAGGAGCCCAAACATTGCTTGAAAGAGACACTGGAGTTGGCAGCAGGAGCAGCAGGAGCCCAAACATTGCTTGAAAGAGACACTGGAGTTGGCAGCAGGAGCCCAAACATTGCTTGAAAGACACACTGGAGTTGGAAGCAGGAGCAGCAGGAGCCCAAACATTGCTTGAAAGACACACTGGAGTTGGCAGCAGGAGCAGCAGGAGGCCAAAATTGCTTGAAAGACACACTGGAGTTGGCAGAAGCAGGAGCCCAAACATTGCTTGAAAGACACACTGGAGTTGGCAGCAGGAGCAGCAGGAGCCCAAAAATTGGCTGAATGACACCCTGGAGTTGCAAGCAGCAGCAACAGGAGCCCAAACATAGCTTGAAAGAGACACTGGAGTTGGCAGCAGGAGACCAAACATTGTCTGAATGACACCCTGGAGTTGCAAGCAGCAGCAGCAGCCCAAACATAGCTTGAAAGAGACACTGGAGTTGGCAGAAGGAGCAGCAGGAGCCCAAACATTGCTTGAAAGACACACTGGAGTTTGCAGCCGGAGCAGCAGGAGCCCAAACATTGCTTGAAAGAGACACTGGAGTTGGCAGCAGGAGCAGCAGGAGCCCACACATTGCCTGAAAGACACACTGGAGTTGGCAGCAGGAGCAGCAGGAGCCCAAACATTGCTTGAAAGACACACTGGAGTTGGCAGCAGGGGCAGCAGGAGCCCAAAAATTGGCTGAAGGACATCCTGGAGTTGCAAGCAGCAGCAGCAGGAGCCTAAACATAGCTTAAATGAGACACTGGAGTTGGCAGCAGGAGCCCAAACATTGCTTGAAAGACACACTGGAGTTGGCAACGGAGCAGCAGGAGCCCAAACATTGCTTGAAAGAGACACTGGAGTTGGCAGCAGCAGCAGCAGCAGGAGGCCAAACATTTCTTGAAAGAGACACTGGAGTTGGCAGCAGGAGCCCAAACATTGCTTGAAAGAGACACTGGAGTTTGCAGCAGGAGCATCAGGAGCCCAAACATTGCTTGAAAGACACACTGGAGTTGGCAGCAGGAGCCCAAACATTGCTTGAAAAACACACTGGAGTTGGCAGTCGGAGCAGCAGGAGCCTAAACATTGCTTGAAAGAGACACTGGAGTTGGCAGCAGGAGTCCAAACATTGCTTGAAAGACACACTGGAGTTGGCAGCAGGAGCAGCAGGAGCCCAAACATTGCTTGAAAGACACACTGGAGTTGGCAGCAGGAGCAGCAGGAGCCCAAAAATTGGCTGAATGACATCCTGGAGTTTCAAGCAGCAGCAGCAGGAGCCTAAACATAGCTTAAATGAGACACTGGAGTTGGCAGCAGGAGCCCAAACATTGCTTGAAAGACACACTGGAGTTGGCAACTGGAGCAGCAGGAGCCCAAACATTGTTTGAAAGAGACACTGGAGTTGGCAGCAGCAGCAGCAGGAGGCCAAACATTTCTTGAAAGAGACACTGGAGTTGGCAGCAGGAGCCCAAACATTGCTTGAAAGAGACACTGGAGTTGGCAGCAGGAGCATCAGGAGCCCAAACATTGCTTGAAAGACACACTGGAGTTGGCAGCAGGAGCCCAAACATTGCTTGAAAGACACACTGGAGTTGGCAGTCGGAGCAGCAGGAGCCTAAACATTGCTTGAAAGAGACACTGGAGTTGGCAGCAGGAGTCCAAACATTGCTTGAAAGACACACTGGAGTTGGCAGCAGGAGCAGCAGGAGCCCAAACATTGCTTGAAAGACACACTGGAGTTGGCAGCAGGAGCAGCAGGAGCCCAAAAATTGGCTGAATTACATCCTGGAGTTTCAAGCAGCAGCAGCAGCAGGAGCCTAAACATAGCTTAAATGAGACACTGGAGTTGGCAGCAGGAGCCCAAACATTGCTTGAAAGACACACTGGAGTTGGCAACTGGAGCAGCAGGAGCCCAAACATTGTTTGAAAGAGACACTGGAGTTGGCAGCAGCAGCAGCAGGAGGCCAAACATTTCTTGAAAGATACACTGGAGATGGCAGCAGGAGCCCAATCATTGCTTGAAAGAGACACTGGAGTTAGCAGCAGTAGCAGCAGGATCCCAAACATTGCTTGAAAGACACCCTGGAGTTGGCAGCAGGAGCCCAAACATTGCTTGAAAGACACCCTGGAGTTGGCAGCAGGTGCCCAAACTTTGCTTGAAAGACACACTGGAGTTGGAAGCAGGAGCAGCAGGAGCCCAAACATTGCTTGAAAGACACACTGGAGTTGGCAGCAGGAGCAGCAGGGGGCCAAAATTGCTTGAAAGACACACTGGAGTTGGCAGCAGGAGCAGCAGGAGCCCAAATATTGGTTAAAAAGGACACTGGAGTTGGCAGCAGGAGCAGCAGGAGCCCAAACATTGCTTGAAAGACACACTGGAGTTGGCAGCAGGAAAAGCAGGAGCCCAAACATTGCTTGAAAGACACACTGGAGTTAGCAGCAGGAGCAGCAGGAGGCCAAAATTGCTTGAAAGACACACTGGAGTTGGCAACGGAGCAGCAGGAGCCCAAACATTGCTTGAAAGAGACACTGGAGTTGGCAGCAGCAGCAGCAGCAGGAGGCCAAACATTTCTTGAAAGAGACACTGGAGATGGCAGCAAGAGCCCAAACATTGCTTGAAAGAGACACTGGAGTTGGCAGCAGGAGCATCAGGAGCCCAAACATTGCTTGAAAGACACACTGGAGTTGGCAGCAGGAGCCCAAACATTGCTTGAAAGACACACTGGAGTTGGCAGCCGGAGCAGCAGGAGCCCAAACATTGCTTGAAAGAGACACTGGAGTTGGCAGCAGGAGCCCAAACATTGCTTGAAAGACACACTGGAGTTGGCAGCAGGAGCAGCAGGAGCCCAAACATTGCTTGAAAGACACACTGGAGTTGGCAGCAGGAGCAGCAGGAGCCCAAAAATTGGCTGAATGACATCCTGGAGTTTCAAGCAGCAGCAGCCTAAACATAGCTTAAATGAGACACTGGAGTTGGCAGCAGAAGCCCAAATATTGCTTGAAAGACACACTGGAGTTGGCAACTGGAGCAGCAGGAGCCCAAACATTGTTTGAAAGAGACACTGGAGTTGGCAGCAGCAGCAGCAGGAGGCCAAACATTTCTTGAAAGATACACTGGAGATGGCAGCAGGAGCCCAAACATTGCTTGAAAGACACCCTGGAGTTGGCAGCAGGAGCCCAAACATTGCTTGAAAGACACCCTTGGAGTTGGCAGCAGGAGCCCAAACATTGCTTGAAAAACACACTGGAGTTGGAAGCAGGAACAGCAGGAGCCCAAACATTGCTTGAAAGACACACTGGAGTTGGCAGCAGGAGCAGCAGGAGGCCAAAATGGCTTGAAAGACACACTGGAGTTGGCAGCAGGAGCAGCAGGAGCCCAAATATTGGTTGAAAAGGACACTGGAGTTGGCAGCAGGAGCAGCAGGAGCCCAAACATTGCTTGAAAGACACACTGGAGTTGGCAGCAGGAGCAGCAGGAGCCCAAACATTGCTTGAAAGACACACTGGAGTTGGCAGCAGGAGCAGCAGGAGGCCAAAATTGCTTGAAAGACACACTGGAGTTGGCAGCAGCGGCAGCAGGAGCCAAAACATTGCTTGAAAGAGACACTGGAGTTGGAAGCAGGAGCAGCAGGAGCCCAAACATTGCTTGAAAGACACATTGGAGTTGGCAGCAGCAGCAGCAGGAGCCCAAACATTGCTTGAAAGAGACACTGGAGTTGGCAGCAGGAGCAGCAGGAGCCCAAACGTTGCTTGAAAGACACACTGGAGTTGGCAGCAGCAGGAGCCCAAACATTGCATGAAAGAGACACTGGAGTTGGCAGCAGAAGCAGCAGGAGCCCAAACATTGCTTGAAAGACACACTGGAGTTGGCAGCAGGAGCAGCAGGAGCCCAATCATTGCTTGAAAGACACATTGGAGTTGGCAGCAGGAGCCCACAAATTGGCCTAAAGACACACTGGAGTTGCAATCAGCAGCAGCAGGAGCCCAAAATTGCCCGAAAGACACACCCTGGAGTTGGCAGCAGCATTAAGAGAACATATACAGATTTTCGGCACAGATATCTTATCCGAAGAATATTAATAAAAAGTAAGAGTAACGTAAAGCATTTTCTCAATAACTGCTTGTGGTCTGATGCGGAGGAATGTCTGTAACTGGAGTGCAGCGCCTTAAATCTGTTTTGCATGATCCATATTTCTTTAGTGTTGGTCTGGCCCCATGATCAGTCTACTCTAATGCATCAGGCATTGGTGGGTGGAAATCTTGGCTGATCCATGCCCGATTCATCTCCACGCAGGCCAGTCTCTGAAAAAAAAAAATTTTTGAAGCATACTGGAGCACATTGAATTGCTCTCATCAGAGCATCACTTACGCACATCTAAGAGTTTCATCATTTTGATCTTGTTAAAGTCTTCAGAGCCTAGTTACTACTTAGTGAAAGACCATAGATAGTTACACACCTGCTGCTCTTTTCGACAAATCCTGTTTTAAGTGTAGTGTAGCGTTTTGTCCTCCCTTCATATACGCACTAAGTATGTCAGGCAGAGAAGTGGCAGGATGGGCACAGAGAAGTTGCAGAGGCCTAAATTCATCAAGCAGAGGTTGCAGCACACTAGGGGTGAGTGGCAACAGGAGTCTCAGTGAGAGGACTGATCTCCCGGGATCAGCTAGCGGTCGTGTCTTGACCAGCAACCCATCTGCCGTCATCGATTGGTTAACACGATCATCCACTGCATCACAAGTGAGATCTGACACCCCCAGTCAACTGTCGGTTATGTCTTATGCTTAGGGTTCAGCTCCACTATTCAGTGAGGACGATCTGATAATCAGAAAAATCAGCGGCTACTGCCCAGCCAAGAAGTGGAGGAGACACTTGCCACTTCTTCCACTAGGCGGGCAAGTAGTGATGAGGAGAGTGGCGTGGGAGGTGGTGTTGCAAGCATTTTGGCTTCTTAAGCAGACACTGTTGAGGAACCTGAGGAGGACATCAGTGAGTTTTGAGGGCACTTCTAAAGGCGTAGAGTGATGGAGAGTGACAGATTTAGCTGCCAGCATGGTGGCAGAAGGGGAATATATGGAGGCAAATGTGCTCGGGGTAGACCTCTTGCGCGGCAGGCTATCTTCCCAGGAGGTAGTGGAAGAGGGTCCCTGGAGTTGGCGGCGGCAGCAGCAGCAGCAGTGAATTAGTGCGGACTGTTGGTAGGAAAAATCAGCTACAAGGCCATGTGGCAGTTTTTCATCAAGCATCCGCAGGAGGTTAACATGGCTATATGAAAGATGTGTAGGCAGAAGGTGAAGTGTGGCCAGGGTCTCAATGTTGGACCCACAGCCCTGCATCAACATTTGCAGCGTCACTATCAAGCGGCCTGGGAGAGTTGGCTGCAAAGTGGTGGTCCAGCCTGCTGCATTACCCAGTGTCAAGCCGCTCTCTGTTCCAGCCAGCCAAGGCTCCACCACCTGCTGTGTGTCATACCCATCCTCTGTCGCTCCAGATGCTCCTCCTCCTCTTAATCCGAGTCAGGTATTCCGCCAGCAATCCATTGGCCAAGCCATGTCCAAGAGACAACAGTATGTGCCCACTCATCCAACGTGCAGAAGCTAAATGTGCTCCTGTGTAAGTTGCAGGTGCTGCTGTCCCTCCCTTTTGAGTTGGTGGACCTTTCAGAGAACTGATGGCTTGTGCTGAGCAGAGGTGCAGAGTCCCATGCTGTCATTTCTTTGCGAAGAAGGCAGTACCAGCCCTGTACAATTTTGTTGAACAGAAGGTGGGCCAGTCCTTTAGCCTGTCAGTGTGTACCAAAGTGCACAGCAGTGCCTATGTCTGGAGCTGTAACTACGGTCAGGGACAATACATATCCTTTAAGGCCCACTGGGTGATTGTGGTTCCTGCACCACCGCAACAGCAACTTGGACAGGTCCCTCCGCTGTGGCCTCCACGCTCCTAGGCCTTTGTGCCTGTGACAGTGCACTTGCACTTAGCAATGCTGTCACAGAAAAAAGTGGCTAATTGTCAATTACATATTAATAGTTAACATTTATCTTATTTGAACATATTTATAATAATAACATATAATAACATATAACATAGCAACAATAACATGTAACATAATAACAGTAACATATAAAACTTATCAAAATTTTTTTTTTGGGGGGGGGGGGGGATTTTTTTATTTTTATTTTTTTCAGATTTTGTATTTAAAAAAAAAAAAAAAATTCCATTGTCTTTTTTAATATTTTGTGATTTTTTGTACCATTTTTTTATTTATTTTTTATTTTTTTTTGTATTTTGTTTTTTCTAAATATTTTTTTTTTATTTATTTTTTTCCCAGTGCCCTTCCAGCCTACCATGTATGCAGGACACGGCGGTTTCACGCTGTTCTTCACATGGTTTGCCTTGAGCCACAGAGCCACACATGGGAGGAACTGCTAAAAATTAGAAATCAATAAATTAAATCATGGCTTACTCCACGAAAACTGCAAATGGGACCCATGGTGACTGACATTGGGAAGAACATCTTGTCTGCGCTGTGACAAGGAAGCCTGAGCCATGTGTCCTGCCATGGCACACATGTTCAATCTAGTTGTCAAGCATTTTCTGAAGTCTTCCCCCCCCCTCTGCAAGACATCCTAACAACGGGAAGGAAACTTTGCATGCACTTCAGCCACTCCTACACCGCCAAGCGCACCCTTCTTGAGCTTCAACGTCAGAACGATATCCCCAAACATAGTCTGATTTGCGATGTTTCTACCCATTGGAATTCCACCCTCCATATGCAGGATCGACTATAGGAACAGAGAAAAGCCATCACGGATTTCTTGATGATTCAAACGGATAGGGGGAATCCCCTGTGTAACTTCAATGTAAACCAGTGGCAGCTCATACGAGACACCTGCCGTTTGCTCAGGCCCTTTGAGGAAGCTACTTTATTAGTCAGTCGCCAGGGCTATGAGATGAACGATGTGATTCCACTGCTTCATGTACTACAACACATGTTGGAAACCATGGCTGGTCAGGGCACTGGAGACATGGCGCATACATTTCACAGCCACATGAAGCCTGTGGGGGCTGAAGTGGAGGAGGAGGAGGGGCACAGCGAAGCACAGTTTAGGTTTGACAAAATGGCCATTTTGTCTAGTCATCTGACAGGAGAGGAGGAGCAGGAGCAGCCACAGGAGCTAGAGGGTTGTGAGGAAGGTGAGACAGAGGACCCAGACACACCTTGGCAGTTTGCAGTGGAGATGGAGACAGGTAGTCCCTCCGAGTCACTTGCACAAATGGCACGATGCATGCTCACGTGCTTGCGTAGTGACCACAGAATTGTCTCCATTTGTCAGCGGGATGACTTCTGGCTCTCCACCTTATTGGACCCTCGCTTCCGGCACAGAATGTGGGCATTTTTTACACCCACTGAGAGGGAGGACAAACTGACCTACTACAGAGACATCCTACGTAGTCAGTTGGGCGATGCCTATCTGCGCCATGGTCCATACTGTGATGCCCAGCGGAACACCAGCCTTCTGTAAGCAGGCAACCCCCAATCTCCACCGCTGCTTCTGCCTATAGTCAAGCCCCCGTTTGCCGGGACGCTAGGTACACCTCACCGGACACGGTTGCCCCCCGGTCTTAATAGGCGCAAAAGATTGCTGCTTACGGTGAAGGCCGATGAACCACAAGGGTATCCCGAAGCCGAGCTCATTCACAGGTAGTCAATCCGGAGGATGCGTCAGAGTACAGGGATGAGACAGGTGCATAGTCAGGAGTAGCCAAAGGGTCAAGCCAGGAGGTCAGAGATCTTGGGGTATCCAGAGGGGCAGGCAGCTTCGTGGTCAGACAAAGCAGAGGTCAGTACAGGCAGCAGACAGGAATGGTCGATCAAGCCGTGTCGGAACTGAACCGGCACAAAATGGGGGCATTTTTTAAATCCACCGAGAGGGAGGACAAACTGACCTACTACAAAGACATTCTACGTAGTCAGTTGGCCGATGCCTATCTGCGCTATGGTCCATACTCTCGCAGGTCTGACTCGGGGGGACCTCTGCGATCACCTTCCACTGCCATGGCTGCTGGGGGGGTGGAAGGAGAAGCAGCAGCAGCTCCATCAGCAGCAGCCTCAGTCTTCAGTCGCTAATGAGTAGCTTTCTACACCCGCATAGTGAGTCTACTCATGAGCAGCATGAAGACCTGGAGCAGGACCTGAACCAGCAGGTCGTGTCACACCTTGACATGACCATGCCAACACACCTTGAGGATCCGCTGGACTTCTGGGCAGCCAAACTTGACTTTTGGCTGCAACTAGCAGAGTTTGCCCTGGAAAAGCTGTCCTGCCCGACCAGTAGTGTGCCATCTGAGCGGGTGTTTAGTGCGGCGGGGGCCATAGTCATGCCAAGGAGAACTTGTCTGTCCATGAATAATGTGGAGAGACTCACCTTTGTGAAGATGAATCAGGCATGGTTCAACCAGGATTTCCAGCCAACAATGGCTGATCCATGGAAGTACCTGATACATGGTAGCTCCTTATGCTGCTGCCAACTCCAGGGTGTGTCTTTCAGGCAATATTTGGGCTCCCTATGCTGCTGCCAACTCCTGGGTGTGTCTTTCAGACAATATATGGGCTCCCTATGCTGTTGATGCCAGCTCATATGTGTGTCTTTCAGGCAATATATGGGCTCCTAATGCTGCTGCTGCCAACTCCAATGTGAGCACTCTTAAAAGACGCATGATAGCATATTTGGGATGCCCCCCGGGTTAAAGGCAATGGCTGCTGGCAATTTGACAAAGTGACTTTCTTTACAAAATGCAACCAGTTAATAGACAGGTACTCTTGAAATATTACTGCTAGTGTTTGGGATGCCCCCTCCTCACATACAAAGGAGGCCTCCCTTGATTGTGGAAAAGTGACGTTAATTATAAAATGCAAGCAGTTATTAGACAGGTACTCTTGAAATATTACTGCTAGTGTTTGGGATGCCCCCTCCTCACATACAAAGGAGGCTTCGCTTGATTGTGGAAAAGTGACGTTAATTATAAAATGCAAGCAGTTATTAGACAGGTAGTCTTGAGATATTTATGCTAGTGTTTGGGATGCCCATGTGGGCTGGGGTATTTACAGCAGACACAGAAACAATTCAAACTGCAATATATTTATGAGAAATAGCCTTTAAAAGCTGCTTTAGTGTAACAGATAGGGTCAAATGTGCAGGTTTCGGATACCCTGCGGCCTGGTGTTTTTACAGCAGGACAAAAACCGCTTTATATAGCACGGTGATGTCACCGGGCTTCCTGGCTGCTGATAGGCTGCATGTGACTTACCCATGATACCTTGCCCCAGGGGATATGTCTGGACATGTTCATCCACCATTTTAGAATGCCTGTAATTGAAATAAATGGACTTTAAAGGAAAACTTCGATCGAAATTCGGATTAGTTCAGAATCGAATTTTCCATGAAATTCGGAACGAATCCGGGTTCGTCCAGATCGATTCGCTCTTCCCTAATTGCAGTAAATGCAGTGCCATAGTTACTGTGATGAATGGCGCAGGGGAGGTCCATCTATGTTGCATGGAGGAGACACTGGACTCTGCCTGGACTCTGAACAGTTGTTGTCAACCTCTCAATCATTGCCTGGACTTTTGACCACAAACCTTTGCTATTCATCCACAAGTAGCTTCTTTTTCATTGCCAGCCTTGCCCTCCTGGATCATATAGTCCTTGGTCCACGGAAAAAAGAGAAAGATAATGGAGTGTGGACCCAAGGGTTAAGACTGAGCGGTGAACTAGGGGCCACCTTCTAATATTCCATTCCAAGCCAAGGCGCTGTATGCTTTCAAGAAAGTAGGTCAAGCATCATGAAGCCAGACTGAGACAACAAGGCCGAGAAAATCAGCATAAATGTTTCTTTATTTTTTGCCTGGACACAGACTTTAAGTAGTAAATAAAATGGTACACACATTCACAGCTCATTTTAACATTCTTTTTGAATGATTTCTATCCATTTGTACATTGCCACGTTTTATGACAGCATTGATGATAAAAAGCAGCTGATGCGTTGAGGGATGTTTTAAATTAAATCTTTCATTATGCAGTGTGTTAATCAACACCAACTTGGCAGAACATGTGACGTCAAGGATACAGTGCATCAGAACATGTAACAACGTTGTAATGACCTTTTCTTTTCTAATTAGCTCTGTTTTTACATTTGGTTATAACAGCTCTGTTTACTGAAGATTGATGTTGCCTATGAGACGAGTTACTGGCTTGTTAAATAATTGGAGGATGATAAGCAATTTAGCATTTCTAGCTTAGAATTTTACTTAAAAGTTGTAAAAATCATACTTTAAAAAAAAAAAAATAGGTTTATATTGTGATCCATACTATCGTCATGTTATAAAAGCAAACTGTACTGTACACTAGAAGCCAAAATATACCTCCCTACATAACCACAGTCTCATTTTATCTTGTTTTAAAGTGGAAAAACCACACCCTATGAAAGCTTACATTTAAAAAAAAAAAAAAAAAAAAAACTATGCAATAAATCTTAGTGTCCTAGTAATGAATTGGATAAAAATGCCCATAAGCAATGTCACTAGCCTTTCCGCCTTTCCAAGGCACATGCAGGCACTCCTCCAATCAGCACTTTATGCTATGCGTGAAATAAAGCCACTGACTTGAATTTCATACCAGCATAGGTGCGCCAGCGGCTGCATCCCTGGATCCCCTGTGGTGTGCGTGCTTCCACGCTCCCAGCTTATTTGAATCGTACAGGGAAGCCGGGGATGCTGCCGTTGGTAATGGCTGCAACGTGGAGATTAAGATTACCGCCGCCCAGGGGGGTTTCACTTGGCAGGGCATCCAATGTATGATGCCCCGAGGGGCAGACTAGCAGCCGGTCCTGAAATCTTTTAGATTCCAAGCTGGCCGCAGTGGATGATTTACTTAAAACTGGTAGTTATCCTGTCAGAAACCAATGGCATACAAAGGTATACCTGAACTGGGGAAAATAAAAATGTAAATCACTTTAAGAGGAATACCAAGCAGCACTGAGAGCAGAAACCATCCAAACAGTAATGTATCTGGGGTGGGGCAGAAAAAATAGATTGAGTTGAATTTGGGGGTTTTGGCCCACTTTAAATTTAAGGTCAGAGATCTTGTCTGTGTAGTCTAACAAGCTGTCAATCATAGAGTGTAGTGATAGAATGTAGTCCTCTGCATTATTCCTTTTCAAATTCTCTTGGGTATATCATTTAAAAAGTCTACCCCCCCCCCACACACACATTACAGACATCCTCTGTCTTTGTCATCACCGCCTGCTGCCTTGACTGTTGCCACCACCTCCTTTGCCGCTGCTGTCCACTGCCCGCCATTTCCTTCGCCGCCATAAGTTCAGAGGGAGCCGGATCTGGACACTGGCAGGAGTCATAGGACACCCAGAAGCCGGAACCGGCTTGCTTGAAACTTGCGGCGGCAAAGGAGGCGGCGGGCATCAGAGACGGTGGGCAGCTATGACGAAGATGGAGGATGCCGGTACTGTATATGTGTTTGCATGTCTATCTGTCTCTGTTTAAGTCATAAGGAGACACTGTGTGAGAGTCTGGGAATGTACTTTTTTTTGGTTTGTATTTGGGGCATGCTGTACGCTGCCGGTATTTGGGGTGCCCTCACACTGCCTGTATTTGGGATGCCTGCACACTGTCTGTAATTAGGATGCCCACACACTGTCTGTAATTGGGATGCTGCACATTGCCTTTATTCAGGATACCTCACACTCACTGTATTTAGGATACCTCCCGCTGGCTATATTTGGGATGCCTCCCACTGCCTGTATTTGGGATGCCTCACACTGCCTATATTTGAGATGCTGCACACTGCCTGTAATTGGGATGCCCCCACACTGCATGTGATTGGTATGCCTAGAACACTGGCTTTTAATGTGCGATACCCTTCACTCTCTGTAATGTGGGATAGCACTCAAAGCCTATAATGTGGGATGCCCCTCACTGCCTGTAATGTAGGGTCTGTTATGGGGTGATGGAGGGGATTCACACTCTGTCTGCAATGGGGAAATTGGGAGTGGGTATTTTAGCACACCTTTTGGTTCAGAATATTTATTTTTCTCCTCCAAATCCTAGGTGCATCTTAAGGACATGTGCGTGTTATAGAGCAAAAAGTGCGGAATTAAAAAAAGTTTACAACTTTCAAAATGTAAATATCCTACTTGTGATTATAATTAGGGATGAGCGAATCGATCCGGACGAATCCGGATCCCCCCCCCCCCCCCCCGATTCGATCAATCGAAGTTTTCCTTGAAACTCCATTTATTTCAATTACAGGCATTCTAAAATGGTGGATGAACATGTCCAGACATATCCCCTGGGGCAAGGTATCATGGGTAAGTCACATGCAGCCTATCAGCAGCCAGGAAGCCCGGTGACGTCACCGTGCTATATAAAGCGGCGGCCATCTTGCTTGTGCCCATCTCAGCCTTGCATTGCAGACAGAACGAAGGTTGCTGCAGACAGGGAGAGACTTACAGACAGGCAGAGAGAGTCAGAGAGGCAGACAGAGAGGTAGACAGAGCCAGGGAAAGATAGGGAAAAACCGGAACCATCCAGCCAGGGACAGCTTAGAAGTGACAGTGAATTTTTTTTTTTTTTCATTAGCCAGATAAGTTTTCAATTCAATTTCAGTTCTTTGTGCTGTAAATCTGCCTTGCCACTGTGCATGCCATCTATGCAGTGGCTTATTTAACCCGATCTGTTACACACAAGCATTTATCATAATATAACTGGATTAGTTTAAATATTTTTTGGTCTGCCTTTAACAAAAAAAACACCAGCCCACCTGCACTTAGCAGCCTATCTGTTATACTAAATACGCTTGTTCATCCTCCTCAGCTTAATCAAAGTATTTCATTTTGAATTGGTTTTTGGTCTCCCTTTAACAAAAAAAAACACCAGGCCGCAGGGCATCCCAAACCTGCACTTAGCAGCCTATCTGTTATACTTAATACAGTTGTTCATCCTCCTCAGCTTAATCAAAGTATTGCATTTTGAATTGGTTTTTGGTCTGCCTTTAACAAAAAAACACACCAGGCCGCAGGGCATACCAAACCTGCACTTAGCAGCCTATCTGTTATACTAAATACGCTTGTTCATCCTCCTCAGCTTAATCAAAGTATTGTATTTTGAATTGGTTTTTGGTCTGCCTTTAACAAAAAAACACCAGGCCGCAGGGCATCCCAAACCTGCACTTAGCAGCCCATCTGTTATTCTAAATACGCTTGTTCATCCTTCCTCAGATTAATCAAAGTGTTGTATTTTGAATTGGTTTTTGGTCTGCCTTTAACAAAAAAACACCAGACCGCAGGGCATCCCAAACCTGCACTTAGCAGCCTATCTGTTATACTAAATACACTTGTTGATCCTCCTCAGCTTAATCAAAGTATTGCATTTTGAATTGGTTTTTGGTCTGCCTTTAACAAAAAAAACACCATGCCGCAGGGCATCCCAAACCTGCACTTAGCAGCCTATCTGTTATACTTAATACGCTTGTTGATCCTCCTCAGCTTAATCAAAGTATTGTATTTTGAATTGGTTTTTGGTCTGCCTTTAACAAAAAAAACAGGCCGCAGGGCATCCCAAACCTGCACTTAGCAGCCTATCTGTTATACTAAATACGCTTGTTGATCCTCATCAGCTTAATCAAAGTATTGCATTTTGAATTGGTTTTTGGTCTGCCTTTAACAAAAAAAACACCAGCCCACCTGGGTATCCCAAACCTGCACTTAGCAGCCTATCTGTTATACTAAATACGCTTGTTGATCCTTCCTCAGATTAATCAAAGTATTTCATTTTGAAATGGTTTTTGGTCTGCCTTTAACAAAAAAAACACCAGCCCACCTGGGTATCCCAAACCTGAACTAAGTAGCCGATCTGTTATACTAAATACGCTTGTTGATCCTCCTCAGCTTAATCAAAGTATTGCATTTTGAATTGGTTTTTGGTATTCCTTTAACAAAAAAAACACCAGGCCGCAGGGCATCCCAAACCTGCACTTAGCAGCCTATCGGTTATACTAAATACGCTTTTTCATCCTCCTCAGCTTATTCAAAGTATTGCATTTTGAATTGGTTTTTGGTCTGCCTTTAACAAAAAAAACACCAGCCCACCTGGGTATCCCAAACCTGCACTTAGCAGTCTATCTGTTATACTAAATACGCTTGTTCATCCTCCTCAGCTTAATCAAAGTATTTCATTTTGAATTGGTTTTTGGTCTGCCTTTAACAAAAAAACACCAGGCCGAAGGGCATCCCAAACCTGCACTTAGCAGCCTATCTGTTATACTAAATAAGCTTGTTGATCCTCCTCAGCTTAATCAAAGTATTGCATTTTGAATTGGTTTTTGGTCTGCCTTTAACAAAAAAAACACCAGCCCACATGGGTATCCCAAACCTGCACTTAGCAGTCTATCTTTTATACTAAATACGCTTGTTCATCCTCCTCAGCTTAATCAAAGTATCGTATTTTGAATTGGTTTTTGGTCTGCCTTTAACAAAAAAAACACCAGCCCACCTGGGTATCCCAAACCTGCACTTAGCAGCCTATCTGTTATACTAAATACGCTTGTTGATCCTCCTCAGCTTAATCAAAGTATTGCATTTTGAATTGGTTTTTGGACTGCCTTTAACAAAAAAACACCAGGCCGCAGGGCATCCCAAACCTGCACTTAGCAGCCTATCTGTTATACTAAATACGCTTGTTCATCCTCCTCAGCTTAATCAAAGTATTTCATTTTGAATTGGTTTTTGGTCTACCTTTAACAAAAAAAACACCAGGCCGCAGGGCATCCCAAACCTGCACTTAGCAGCCTATCTGTTATACTAAATATGCTTGTTCATCCTCCTCAGCTTAATCAAAGTATTGCATTTTGAATTGGTTTTTGGTCTGCCTTTAACAAAAAAAAAACCAGGCCGCAGGGCATCCCAAACCTGCACTTAGCAGCCTATCTGTTATACTAAATACGCTTGTTCATCCTTCCTCAGTTATATCAACGTATTGCATTTTGAATTGGTTTTTGGTCTGCCTTTAACAAAAAAAACACCAGGCCGCAGTGCATCCCAAACCTGCACTTAGCAGCCTATCTGTTATACTAAATACGCTTGTTCATCCTTCCTCAGTTTAATCAAAGTATTGTATTTTGAATTGGTTTTTGGTCTGCCTTTAACAAAAAAACACCAGCCCACCTGGGTATCCGAAACCTGCACTTAGCAGCCTATCTGTTATACTAAATACGCTTTTTCATCCTCCTCAGCTTAATCAAAGTATTGTATTTTGAATTGGTTTTTGGTCTGCCTTTAACAAAAAAACACCAGCCCACCCGGGTATCCCAAACCTGCACTTAGCAGCCTATCTGTTATACTAAATACGCTTTTTCATCCTCCTCAGCTTAATCAAAGTATTGCATTTTGAATTGGTTTTTGGTCTGCCTTTAACAAAAAAACACCAGGCCGCAGGGCATCCCAAACCTGCACTTAGCAGCCTATCTGTTATACTAAATATGCTTGTTATCCTCCTCAGTTTAATCAAAGTATTGTATTTTGAATTGGTTATTGGTCTGCCTTTAACAAAAAAAACACCAGGCCGCAGGGCATCCCAAACCTGCACTTAGCAGCCTCTCTGTTATACTAAATACGCTTGTTCATCCTTCCTCAGTTTAATCAAAGTATTGTATTTTGAATTGGTTTTTGGTCTGCCTTTAACAAAAAAACACCAGCCCACCTGGGTATCCCAAACCTGCACTTAGCAGCCTATCTGTTATACTAAATAAGCTTGTTCATCCTCCTCAGCTTAATCAAAGTATTGTATTTTGAATTAGTTTTTGGTCTGCCTTTAACAAAAAAAAACACCAGGCCGCAGGGCATCCCAAACCTGCACTTAGCAGCCTATCTGTTATACTAAATACGCTTGTTGATCCTCCTCAGCTTAATCAAAGTATTGCATTTTGAATTGGTTTTTGGTCTGCCTTTAACAAAAAAAACACCAGCCCTCCTGGGTATCCCAAACCTGCACTTAGCAGCCCATCTGTTATACTAAATATGCTTGTTGATCCTCCTCAGCTTAATCAAAGTATTGCATTTTGAATTGGTTTTTGGTCTGCCTTTAACAATAAAAACACCAGCCCACCTGGGTATCCCAAGCCTGCACTTAGCAGCCCATCTGTTATACTAAATACGCTTGTTGATCCTCCTCAGCTTAATCAAAGTATTGCATTTTGAATTGGTTTTTGGTCTGCTGCCAAAACAATAGGCCACAGGATATCTCATATTGCCAATTTTCATAGTATCTGGTGCAGAGAAGCAGTCCCTCACTTTATTTAACTTCTTCTTTTTAAAGTAAACACATTTTTTATCGCACTTATTGCGCATTTCAAATACATAAAAATGTCAGGCAGACAAGTGCAAGGATGTTCACAGAGGAGTGGCAGAGGCCAAGATTCAGCAGGCAGAGGTCGCAGCAGACTAGGAGCGAGTGGCAGCAGGAGTCACGGTGAGAGACCTGATCTGCCAGTATCTGCTAGCGGTCGTGTCTCCACCAGTAATGCATCTGCCGTGGTAGATTGGTTAACGCGCTCATCAACATCATCACAAGTTATATCTGAGACCCCCAGTCTAGGGTCGGTAGGTTCCTCTGACACAACCCTGAGTTGGCATGCCCCGAGAGCAGTCCCTGTCCTCCCATTACCTCTGTCCTACGCCGTTCCCTCCCCCAGCGACGTATCCTATGCTTTGGGTTCAGCTCCACTCTTTAGTGAGGAGGACGATCAGATAGAGGACCGTCAGCAGCTACTGCCCAGCCAAGAAATGGAGGTGGCTTCTTTAGCTAGGCAGACAAATAGTGATGTGGAGAGTGTCGTGGGTGTTGCGAGCGTTCCAGCTCCTGCGCCAGACACTGTTGAGGAAACCGAGAACATCAGTGACGTGCAGCACAACTCGGTGATGATGATGATGAAGCCGATCGCACTTGGGAGTCGGGTGATGAAGGGGCTTCATCGTCATCATCAGAAGAGGGGCGCAGGTTGCCCCGGAGTCAGCAGCTGAGGCAGCAAGGTGTTAGCAGCATGGTTGGCAGTCAGCATGGGGGCGCAATTGTAAAGCCTGGAGCAAAACGGGGCCGGGGCCGGGGTAGAGCACCTGCTGCGCGGCAGGCTACCTTATCGGGAGGTAGTGGGGCAGGGGTTCCTGGAGTTGGCGACAATAGCAGCGAATCAGTGAGGCCTGTTGGTGCGAAAAGTAGCTACTCGGCAGTGTGGCAGTTTTTCCTGAAGCATCCGCAGGAGGGTAACATGGCCACATGCAAGATATGTAGGCAGAAGGTGAAGCGTGGCCAGGACCCAAATGTTGGCACCATGGCCCTGCGTCAACATATGATGCGTCACCATAAAGCGGCCTGGGAGAACCAAGGCTCCGAAGAGGTGGTCCAGCCTGCTTCCTCACCAAGTGGCACGCCGCTCCCAATTTCTGCCAGCCAAGGCTCCAGCACCTCAGCCGAAGGCAGCTGAGCGTCGTACCCATCCTCTGTCGCTCCTGCTCCTCCTCCTCCAAGTCATGCATCCCGCCAGCAATCCATCAGCGAAGCCATGTCCAAGAGACAGCAGTATACGCCCACTCATCCTACGGCGCAGAAGCTGAATGTGCTCCTGTCCAAGTTGCTGGTGCTGCAGTCGCTCCCTTTTCAGGTGGTGGACTCTGCACCTTTCAGAGAACTGATGGCTTGTGCCGAGCCGAGGTGGAGAGTCCCAAGCCGTCATTTCTTTGCCAAGAAGGCAGTACCAGCGCTGCACACTTTTGTTGAACAGAAGGTGGGCCAGTCCTTGAGCCTGTCCGTGTGTAGCAAAGTGCATGGCAGCGCCGACGTCTGGAGCTGTAATTACGGTCAGGGACAGTACATGTCGTTTACGGCCCACTGGGTGAATGTGGTCCCTTTGCAGCAGCAGCAGCAACTTGGACAGGTCACGCCGCTTCGGCCTCCGCGCTCCCTGCCCGTTGGGCCTGTGATACCGTGCGACTCGGCCTCCTCATCCTCCGCCATCTCCTCACCCTCCACTGTAGGCTCAAGTCTCAGTGCCCCTCCAGTCTACCATGTGTGCAGGGCACGGAGGTGTCACGCTGTGCTTCACATGGTTTGTCTTGGCAAACGGAGTCACACAGGGGAGGAACTGCTTAAATGTATTCATCAGGAAATCCAAACATGGCTTACTCCAAGAAAATTTAAAATGGGAATCATGGTTACCGACAATGGGAAGAACATTTTGTCTGCGCTGCGCCAAGGAAGGCTGACCCATGCCCCCTGCATGGCTCACTTCTTCAATCTGGTTGTCAAGCGGTTTCTGAAGTGTTCCCCCCATCTGCAAGACATCTTAACAACTTCAAGGAAACCTTGCATGCACTTCAGCCACTCATACACCGCCAAACACACCCTTCTTGAGCTACAGCGTCAGAACCGTAGCCCCCAACATAGTCTGATTTGCGATGTTTCCACCCGTTGGAATTCCACCCTTCACATGTTGGACCGATTATATGAACAGAGAAAAGCCATCACGGATTTCCTGATGATCCAAGCGGATAGGGGGACTGCCCTTTGTAACTTCAATGTCAACCAGTGGCAGCTCATACGTGACACCTGCCGTTTGCTCAGGCCCTTTGAGGAAGCCACTTTATTTGTCAGTCAGCAGGATTACGGGATGAACGATGTGATTCCACTGCTTCATGTACTACAGCACATGTTGGAAACCATGGTTGGTCAGGGCACTGGAGACATGGCCTCTACATCTTACAGCCACATGAACCCCATTGGAGCTGAACTGGAGAAGGAGGAGGAAGAGGAGTGTCCCAGTGAAGCACAGTTTAGGCTTGGCGAAATGGCTGGTTTATCTAGTCAGCGGACAGGAGAGGAGGAGCAGGAGCAGCCAGAGGAGCTAGAGGGTTTTGAGGAAGGCGAGACAGAGGACCCGGACACACCGTGGCAGTATACAGTGGAGATGGAGACAGGTAGTCCCTCCAAGTCACTTGCGCAAATGGCAGGAAGCATGCTCACGTGCTTGCGTAGTGACCCCAGAATTGTTTCCATTTGTCGCCGGGATGACTTCTGGCTGTCCACCTTATTCGACCCTCGCTTCCAGCACAAAATGGGGGCATTTTTTAAACCCGCCGAGAGGGAGGACAAACTGAACTACTACAAAGATATTCTACGTAGTCAGTTGGCCGATGCCTATCTGCGCCATGGTCCATACTCTCGCAGGTCTGACTCGGGGGGACCTCTGCGCTCACCTTCCACTGCCATGGCTGCTGGGGGGGGTTGGCAGGAGCAGCAGCAGCAGCTCCATCAGCAGCAGCCTCAGTCTTCAGTCGCTAATGAGTAGCTTTCTACACCCGCATAGTGAGGCTACTCATGAGCAGCAGGAAGATCTGGAGCAGGACCTAAACCAGCAGGTCATGTCATACCTTGACATGACCATGCCAACACACCTTGAGGATCCGCTGGACTTCTGGGCAGCCAAACTTGGCTTGTGGCCACAACTAGCAGAGTTTGCCCTGGAAAAGCTGTCCTGCCCGGCAAGTAGCGTGCCATCTGAGCGGATGTTTAGTGCGGCGGGGGGCATAGTTACGGCGAGGAGAACTCGTCTGTCAAATAAAAATGTGGAGAGACTCACCTTTGTCAAAATGAATCAGGGATGGATCAGCCAGGATTTCCACCCCCCAATGCCTGATGCATGCGACTAGATTCAGCATGGTGCCACGGTTTACACTTTCCAAATGGTGCAAAACATATTTATGTCTTTAGGCCAATTTTTGGGCTCCTGCTGATGCCAACTTCAGGGTGTGCCTTCCAGCCAATTTTTGGGCTCCTGCTGATGCCAACTTCAGGGTGTGCCTTTCAGCCAATTCTTGGCCTCCTGCTGCTGCCAACTCAAGGGTGTCTTTCAAGCAATGTTTGGGCTCCTGCTTATGCTGCTGCCAACTCCAGGGTGTGCCTTCCAGCTAATGTATGTGCTGCTGCTGCTGCCAACTTCAGGGTGCCTTCCAGCCAATTTCTAGGTTACTGCTGCTGCCAACTCCAGGGTGTGTCAGTCAATTTTTTGGGCTCCTGCTGCGGCTGCTGCCAACTCCAGTGTCTCTTAAAAGCAATGTTTGGGCTCCTGCTGCTGCTGCTTGCAACTCCAGGGTGTAATTCAGCTATTTTTTGGGCTCCTGCTGCCAACTCCAGTGTTTCTTTAAAGCAATGTTTGGGCTCCTGTTGCTGCTTGCAACTCCAGGGTGTGATTCATCCAATTTTTGGGCTCCTGCTGCCAACTCTAGTGTGTCTTTCAAGCTATGTTTGGGCTCCTGCTGCTGCTTGCAACTCCTGGGTGTGATTCATCCAATTTTTGGGCTCCTGCTGCCAACTCCAGTGTCTCTTTCAAGCTATGTTTGGGCTCCTGCTGCTGCTGCTTGCAACTCCAGGGTGTGATTCATCCAATTTTTGGGCTCCTGCTGCCAACTCCAGTGTGTCTCTTTAAAGCAATGTTTTGGCTCCTGCTGCTGCTTGCAACTCCAGGGTGTGATTCATCCAATTTTTGGGCTCCGGCTGCCAACTCCAGTGTCTCTTTAAAGCAATGTTTGGGCTCCTGCTGCTGCTCGCAACTCCAGGGTGTGATTCATCCAATTTTTGGGCTCCTGCAGCCAACTCCAGTGTCTCTTTAAAGTAATGTTTGGGCTCCTGCTGCTGCTTGCAACTCCAGGGTGTGATTCATCCAATTTTGGGGCTCCTGAAGCCAACTCCAGTGTCTCTTTAAAGTAATGTTTGGGCTCCTGCTGCTGCTTGCAACTCCAGGGTGTGATTCATCTAATTTTTGGGCTCCTGCTGCCAACTCCAGTGTCTCTTTCAAGCTATGTTTGGGCTCCTGCTGCTGCCGCTTGCAATGCCAGGGTGTGATTCATCCAATTTTTGGGCTCCTGCTGCCAACTCCAGTGTCTCTTTAAAGCAATGTTTGGGCTCCTGCTGCTGCTTGCAACTCCAGGGTGTGATTCATCCAATTTTTGGGCTCCTGCTGCCAACTCCAGTGTCTCTTTCAAGCTATGTTTGGGCTGCTGATGCTGCTTGCAACTCCAGGGTGTCATTCAAGCTATATTTGGGCCCCTGCTGCTGCTGCTTGCAACTCCAGGGTGTGATTCAGCCAATTTTTGTGCACCTGAAGCCAACTCCAGTGTCTCTTTAAAGTGGACCAACACCCAGGATTTTGACTATCCTGGGTCTTGGTCCACTTCGGTGGGGCACCCCCGCTGTGTGACACCCCCCCGAACCCCAAGAAAAACTCACCTCTCCCCGCTCCCAGCGCCGATGGACAAGCCGCGGACAAGCGGCTCCTCCGCCGCCGCCTCCCGCGCATCACTCTTGACGCGCACGTGCCCGCGCCGGCCAATCACAGACGGCCGGCGCGGGCGCGCGCACGTCTAGAGGGGTGCGAGGGAGGCGGCTAGATGCGACTAGATTCAGCATGGTGCCACGGTTTACACTTTCCAAATGGTGCAAAACATATTTATGTCTTTAGGCCAATTTTTGGGCTCCTGCTGATGCCAACTTCAGGGTGTGCCTTTCAGCCAATTCTTGGCCTCCTGCTGCTGCCAACTCAAGGGTGTCTTTCAAGCAATGTTTGGGCTCCTGCTTATGCTGCTGCCAACTCCAGGGTGTGCCTTCCAGCTAATGTATGTGCTGCTGCTGCTGCCAACTTCAGGGTGCCTTCCAGCCAATTTCTAGGTTACTGCTGCTGCCAACTCCAGGGTGTGTCAGTCAATTTTTTGGGCTCCTGCTGCGGCTGCTGCCAACTCCAGTGTCTCTTAAAAGCAATGTTTGGGCTCCTGCTGCTGCTGCTTGCAACTCCAGGGTGTAATTCAGCTAATTTTTGGGCTTCTGCTGCCAACTCCAGTGTTTCTTTAAAGCAATGTTTGGGCTCCTGTTGCTGCTTGCAACTCCAGGGTGTGATTCATCCAATTTTTGGGCTCCTGCTGCCAACTCTAGTGTGTCTTTCAAGCTATGTTTGGGCTCCTGCTGCTGCTTGCAACTCCTGGGTGTGATTCATCCAATTTTTGGGCTCCTGCTGCCAACTCCAGTGTCTCTTTCAAGCTATGTTTGGGCTCCTGCTGCTGCTGCTTGCAACTCCAGGGTGTGATTCATCCAATTTTTGGGCTCCTGCTGCCAACTCCAGTGTGTCTCTTTAAAGCAATGTTTTGGCTCCTGCTGCTGCTTGCAACTCCAGGGTGTGATTCATCCAATTTTTGGGCTCCAGCTGCCAACTCCAGTGTCTCTTTCAAGCTATGTTTGGGCTCCTGCTGCTGCTGCTTGCAACTCCAGGGTGTGATTCATCCAATTTTTGGGCTCCTGCTGCCAACTCCAGTGTGTCTCTTTAAAGCAATGTTTTGGCTCCTGCTGCTGCTTGCAACTCCAGGGTGTGATTCATCCAATTTTTGGGCTCCGGCTGCCAACTCCAGTGTCTCTTTAAAGCAATGTTTGGGCTTCTGCTGCTGCTTGCAACTCCAGGGTGTGATTCATCCAATTTTTGGGCTCCTGCAGCCAACTCCAGTGTCTCTTTAAAGTAATGTTTGGGCTCCTGCTGCTGCTTGCAACTCCAGGGTGTGATTCATCCAATTTTTGGGCTCCTGAAGCCAACTCCAGTGTCTCTTTAAAGTAATGTTTGGGCTCCTGCTGCTGCTTGCAACTCTAGGGTGTGATTCATCCAATTTTTGGGCTCCTGCTGCCAACTCCAGTGTCTCTTTCAAGCTATGTTTGGGCTGCTGATGCTGCTTGCAACTCCAGGGTGTCATTCAAGCTATATTTGGGCCCCTGCTGCTGCTGCTGCTTGCAACTCCAGGGTGTGATTCAGCCAATTTTTGGGCTCCTGAAGCCAACTCCAGTGTCTCTTTAAAGTGGACCAACACCCAGGATTTTGACTATCCTGGGTCTTGGTCCACTTCGGTGGGGCACCCCCGCTGTGTGAAACCCCCCCGAACCCTAAGAAAAACTCACCTCTCCCCGCTCCCAGCGCCGACGGACAAGCCGCGGACAAGCAGCTCCTCCGCCGCCGCCTCCCGCGCGTCACTCTTGACGTGCGCGTGCCCGCGCCGGCCATTCGCGGGCGCGCGCACGTCTAGAGGGGCGCGAGGGAGGCTGCGGCCGCTTGCAACTCCAGGGTGTGATTCATCCAATTTTTGGGCTCCTGCTGCCAACTCCAGTGTGTCTTTCAAGCTATGTTTGGGCTCCTGCTGCTGCTTGCAACTCCAGGGTGTCATTCAAGCTATGTTTGGGCTCCTGCTGCTGCTGCTTGCAACTCCAGGGTGTGATTCAGCCAATTTTTGGGCTCCTGCTGCCAACTCCAGTGTCTCTTTCAAGCTATGTTTGGGCTCCTGCTGCTGCTGCTTGCAACTCCAGGGTGTGATTCATCCAATTTTGAGCTCCTGCTGCCAACTCCAGTGTCTCTTTCAAGCTATGTTTGTGCTCCTGCTGCTGCAAACTTCAGGGTGTGATTCATCCAATATTTGGGCTCCTGCAGCCAACTCCAGTGTCTCTTTCACGCAATGTTTGGGCTCCTGCTGCTGCTTGCAACTCCAGGGTGTGATTCATCCAATTTTTGGGCTCCTGCTGCCAACTCCAGTGTCTCTTTCAAGCTATGTTTGGGCTCCTGCTGCTGCTGCTTGCAACTCCAGGGTTTGAGTCATCCAATTTTTGGGCTCCTGCTGCCAACTCCAGTGTCTCTTTCAACCAATGTTTGGGCGTCTGCTGCTGCTTGCAACTCCAGCGTGTGATTTGGGCTCCTGCTGCTGCCACCTCCCGGGTGTGTTTTTCAAGCACTATAGGGGCCCCTCATAGTGATGCCACCTCAACTCTCTGCAATTGTGCCACTTTGTGATTCTATTAGCGATGCCTCCGATCTGCATGTGATAATTATTTACAGTATTATTTCAATTACCCAGCACGCGTCCTATGCGTGTTACAGCAAGGCAGAATGGTTTACAACCCTATTGAGGCTCTAGGAGGATAGCCGATTTTAATAGCGATTCGTCACGAATAAATTCGTGTCGAAACGATTTTTGTCGGAAAATTCGGTGAATCAGTCGAATCGAATTTTTCAAAAGTTCGCTCATCTCTAATTATAATGAAATGTCTCTTATCTAAAAAAGCTCTGCAGTTCGTGGCAATTTTCAAGCAAAACTCTCTGCCTTGTTGGAAATAATAGTGGAATTGCGGTTAAAATGATTTTTTAGATTTATTACAAATGTGATTTAGGAATTAAGTAGCAGACAAATTGCCTGTTTATAACAAATGCACTTTACACATATCAACAAGGTGAGATTTTCTGTCTGGGAAAGCTTTTAGCATTACCATAATTTTTCAGCCTTGCCACAAATTCTCGTGATTGTACTTTAAATGTCATTTTCACATCAAATTGCTATTGCTAAACTACTGCACAAATAGTCATGCATAAAATATCTGCGTTATCATAGCTACCTAATCCTTTATTGATCTAATTCATTGTGAAAAGGTCACTAAGTGACCTTTACTTTTTAATCTTCAAAAGTGTCACAAATTTTGTGTTAAAATGTTTTTTCTATTATCTATGTTAAATATTAAAGCTAATATAAACTACTGTTTAAATATTGGATTGAGAAAGTTTTGTTTACTTGTTCTGCTGTTATTGGTGTCACTGACCTCGTAAAGGAGGACTATCACAAAATTGTGTAATATTAAAAATCCATATAAACACATCAGCTAATAAGAGGAGGGGTCACTTATGCACCTGAACTGAATAAAAATTCCACCCGAGGCTTGTGATTTCTTCTCCTAGTTGGGCTAGGTCAGGTTTTAGTAAATCGGGGGGACAGAACACTGGGCCATTTATTTTCAGCCCTCTTACTTTTACATCCATATCTACACAATCAGCTAGAAAGCATTTAAACCTGGGAGCTGTATGTGTGCTGTGTGCGTTGCCCACAGTTGAAGCTTTAACTGACTGGTTGGGGAATCCTTCCAAAGGGTAGGGTAGTAGCTAGAGGTAGTATTGGGGATAATGGACCACATCCTGAATTGTAATTAATCTTCTTGTTCTAGTCTTTGAATAAAGCTATAGTGACTATGATCATCATTTTGTTATACAGTACATCTGGGTCCAAGGCTTCTGCTTTAGCTTTGGACGCTACTGCTTCAAAGTCATTTGCCAGTCTCTATGTTAGTTTTCAGTAGGGTTGATCCAAGCCTGTACTTAGTCCTTTAAAGCATCTTGACATACCCTTACAAGCCGTACTTTATACTTTGTCAGCCTGTTTTTTTCACAATGGTCTATGGTGATAATTGCAAATTTAAGATGGAAGGAACTTACCTGCCTCGGGTGACGTGAGTGGCTCCCAGCCAGCAGTGTATTCCCTATATATTCCCTGTGTATAGGCGCATCCTCCAACTGATTGCCTGTGTATGACTTTGGCCATTGAACTCACCTTGTGGTTCTTCCGTCTTCACTGTGACTTGATATCATTTGTGCCTTTTAAGACCTGGGGCAACCTTGTCCGGTGAGGCATATCAAGCGTCCCCCACAAATGGGGGCTTGACTATAGACAGAATTGGCAGCGGAGATTAGTGGTGGTCAGCTCACAGAAGGCGGGAGCCCCACAGGGCATTACACAAGACTTTGCTTTGCCCCAAACGCCTTATCAGAAATAGTTTATTGACAAAATATGCATACACAACGAGGGAGTTTTCAGGATGCCGTGAATAAAATTTAACTTAGGTTATGGCTAACTAAATATACTGTTGGAATAGCTATAATACAAAAACTACATCCTGTATGTGATTGTCTGCTTCATAGGTTGCTGATTAAGTTAATTTAAGTTTGCTTTGCTCCATACCAGAGATGTGTTGCTGATGTATTATGCTCATGTTTATGTTCCTGACTGTTGCTGAATAAACAGTTGTTCCTGCATCTCAGGAGGAAGCGTTATCAATCTAAGCTGAGAGCCAAAATATGCAGGACTGTATAAAGGACATTCTAGTGATGTGTGAACCTAAGCGGCAAAGTATGGGTTTGTACTGAATTCTGCGAGTTTGGGTTTCCAGCCCTGACACAGAAAAGCTGGTTGATGGGCTGCTTTTATGGTAATTTTATTGGCATTTTTGGTTAAATACATTTTTTTCATCTAACAAAGAATAGCCCAACTTTTTATTTTTTATTGTATTTTTTCAGGTTTATCTGTTTTACTAAATGTGGCTTTTAAAGGCATCACATTTAACATGGAAATTGCCTGTGGGTTTTTTTTTTATATGTTTTGGAAATTTTATTGACAATAGATACAGTTTTTATCTAATAAAGAATAGCCTAATGCCTGTTGGTTTATTTTTTTTAATATTTTTGGGGAATTATTGGGGAATTTTTAGTTTCAATACAATTTGTATGGCCTTTGGTATTGGCTCTGGGCTCTTCTGCACCTCAATGTCAGGGGGTCAAAATCTGGGTGCTGGTAATGTTTCCTTTTACTGACGTGGAACTCTCTGAGCCCGAGGTGCAATGCTGGCAGCACACAATAAAATATTTTATTGTTCTTAATTTTACTTATAATCACCCATCCAATTCTTCTGTCCCCAGCACACTGCCTCACTTTTGTCTGGCAAGTCTTCTTGGTTTGCCAGGTTGGTAATGCTAAGAGGGGGGTACCCCACGCATTTAAAAAAAAAAATTAAACATGTTGGGGGTGGGGTTAAAATTTAAACAATTTTTCAGCTAAAAATGTAAAAATAAAATGTCAGGCCATTATTCATTAGATAAAAATTGGATCTAACCAAAAATGGCAATAAAATTACCAAAACATATAAACTGGCAGTTTCCATGTTAGATGGAATGCTTTTAAAAGCCACCTTTAGTAAAACAGTTAAAACCTGAGAAAATACAATTAAAAAATAAAAGTTGGGCTATTCCTCTTTAGATATAATTTTGAACGAAAATTGCAAATAAAATTACATATAAAAAAATAAGCCCATGGATAGTTTTAATGCTAAATTGAATGCAACAGTGACAATCAAAAAAGTACAATTAAAATGAAAAATCAGGCTATTCTTCATTAAATAAAATTGCATCTAACCGAAAGTTCAAAAAAAATATTACAAAAATAAACCTGCAGGCAACGGGAAAGAATCACTTTAATTTTTATTTATTTATGTATTAAATTCATTTTCTTGATTTCTGTGATTTTTCAGAGTACTTTAACTACTCCATTTTGTGCAGGGCAATCACCCTGGTGTTACCCCCTGATTTGCTCTCTGAGACCCATTAATTTTTTTCAATTATTTATGTATTTCTTATATTATTTGGGTTTTCTGTTATTATTTTTAGTACTTTACCTATCCCTTATTCAAAAAGTACATACAAATTCCGCACCACAATATAAAATTAAATTTAATACCTGTGGCCGTGCAGTGATGGCAGACTATCTCTATTCAAAATTGAGATCATAATATTGTAATGGTGAATCCAGCAATTCACCCAGAATAGCTCCACACCACCGCACCCCCTCCACGGTAATCAATAAATCAACTAAATATATATAATGAATTCATAGATTATTTATTGACAAATACCCATAAGAATCACATAACAAACAGTTAAAAAACATATAAGACTAGACCGTACATTCCCAGGGGCATCCCAGTTTTACCCATAATCCCAGCCCTGTAAACGTCATATTTCAATAAAGTGCCGATATTAAAACCAATCCATAAAGTGCATTAGTGCTAAAATCTGTGCAAGTACAATATTATTAATATAAAATGTGGCAAGAGAAAAAACAGACTCAAGTATCAGAATACAACAACCAATATAAATCATAAACATACATATCACCTGAGTGTATAACTCTGAGTGTCCCCCAGGAATGGCAAGGTCGAGTAGCGATCCCCCAACGCGTTTCGTGGCCCCCTGCTCACAGGCCACTTTATCAAGGTACAGATGATTCCCCCCATCTTGCTGCCCTTATATATAGAGACTCACCTTTAGTAACGGGACGCGCGTCCGGGCGCGCAGCACGGCCCTGGCCGGAAGCCGCCTGCACGCTCTCGCACAGCTGAGTCCCGTGCTTCAATCGGAGCAGCTCGGCCGTCCGGTGACGTCACGGCCCCGCCCCCCAGACCGTCCCCCCAGCCAGCTGCACACACCAACGCCGCTGACAATGCATGTGTGCTGCGGCCGTAGGAGGGACGGAGGGGACCTGAGCTCGCCACGTGACCAACATGGGTCTCCATAAGCCTGGTCAAATAGCCAATAACAGGCAGCAAGATACAATCATTCACCAATGGCTCCCACTACCCACAAATATATACACCCAAACCAAACCCACACATTAAAAACCATATTTAATAAAAAGTTCTAAAAATAATTCACACAAAAACACCAATAATAATAACATATACTAAATAAACAGAATTCTATATACAATAATTTCATTAATGATATCAATAATTATTACAAGTATATATATCAGGCTGGGGTATTTATTCCCAACAATTTTTTCCATTGGAGGTCTACAGGTTATGCTACAATTGAGAGATTTTGAGAAGTTTCAGCCGTATCTAATGGACTGGGGAAATATGGGAGTGGATGATATGGAAGTGGGCAGTGGGTGATTAAATAGATTAATCAATTAATCAGTTAATTAATCCAACCAAACAATCAATATAATTTTAATTTTAATTTCAATCATTTAAATTATTTATTAATTAATTATTAATGTTTAATTTTCAATTACTGATTAGTTAATTAATTTTTGATTTTAAATTCTCATTAGTCCTCATTAATTTTCTTTCTTAGTTCTTACATTTTTATATATACATGTCTATAAACATAATTGGGGAATAATTGATCAATCCCACTATAAATATAGCAGCACAATATAATAAAACTATATAAGAAGGAAAGTAAAAATATACATATATATAAAATTATATATACATATACATAAAAAATTATATATATATATAAAAAAAATTATATATATATATATATATATATATATATATATATATATATATATATATATATAAAAGTTGTGAATAGACTATTAATTTAATAAAATAATAGTGAATAAATAATTAATTAGATAAAAACCAATCAATTCATTATTATAGTCAATTAAGTAATCAATTAATTAATTAATTAATCAATCTACCAATCAATTAGTTCCATCCGTGATATCCAATAATAATAAGAAGGTGTTCCCCCCAAAATTAATAATTTAATAAATATATATTGAACTAGTGACCAAAAAAAAAATATATATATATATATTAATAAATAAGTACAATAATACATTAATCAATAAATTTGCCCATAGAATAATAAATCAATTAACTAATCAATAAATAACTAGATTGTGATAAGAATCCATCCATATAATAGAATACATATAATACATATAGAAAATAGTTCAATTATAAACCACTATCAATTAATTAGAATAACAAATATTAATACATTTACATTGTATTACATCAAGAAAATGTCCCCAATAATGTCCACAATATTCCTTTAAGAAATTATTCTACAATCAGAAAAGATATTCTTTTAAGTCCCACTAGATGTTCCTCTTCAAAGGCAGATTCCAACTTCAATATGGGAGGAGATAAGGCTGGATTCATGTTTCAAGAGTTCCCACTTAAAGAAAGGGAGAAGAGCGGCAGGTTAGCAAAATTGGGATAAGTTACTGAGAATATTGGGGAGATAATAATGATTCAATCAATAGATGGGAGTTCCTTCTGGAGTAGAACGTTTTTCAGGTTACCCCCCCCCCTTTATTCCCAGACTCACTTTCTCTAATGCAGTTATTCTCAAGGAGTCTGTTTTTCCCCCATGGATTTTTAAAAAATGATCTGCTACCGGTGATATAATTCTACCAATCTCTATATCCCTTGTTGCTAGTCTAATATTCAATATATGGGCTTATATTTGTTACCTATCCCTTATTGTGCAGTGCAATTGCCCTGGTGCCGCCTCCCCCCCCCAATTTGCCAATTTGCAGCCCTCTAGCCCTTGTTACCACTATTAACAGCTATTTTTTGGCTCCCAAGAACAAGTTCCAGTGACATCAATGGGGTTCAGGGACCCAAACTGGAATTTAACGGCAAGACTGACAACTTGGAACATAGAACTTGCCAAACTCAAATTTCTGTGGGCCTATCCCTTAGAGGCCCCGGGGAAGAAATCAAAGATTTTCATGTTGCTGCACTTCTATTGAGTGGTCTTCCAGAAAGTTATGACACACTTGTCAGTGCACTTGATGCCCGGACAGATGATGAGCTCACACTAAAGTATGTTAAAAGCAAACCTATTGACGAATACAAGCATTACAGACACAGGATTTATCTAAATATAAGAGCTAGCTAAAGGAAACTGGGCAAAGTTTTGTGTGTAATAAGCCTGAGCACCTGAAGGCAGATTGTAGAGTCTGGAAGCCTAGAATGAGTCATCTCAAGCATGGTGTACAGACACAGGTGCCAACCTGATAAAAGCAAGTTTAGAAACAGTTATCTTAGCTATGACTTCAGAAATTGTGGGGGAATGGTTTTGTCAAGTTTCCCCATCACAAAACAAAAAGTTCCCAGTAAAGGATATGTGATATGTTCCCAATCTTGAAATCTTTAGTCTGTGAAAAAGCTCAATAACCAGGAGAATGTAAATACTTTTAAAACTGACAGCTGCATCATTTCAAAGGAAGGTCACACTCTAGTTAAAGGGATAATGAAAGGTGAACTAAACAAGATCTGAATAAAAACTGTATCCATGTATGGCATAGAGACCCAGAATCAGTAAGGAAGTTAGCTCAACAACAACTTGCAGATGGAATTGCAATTTACCAATGTAGTCAAATTATGAAATGTGCCAGTTTTCTTAAATGGAAAATGTCCAGAAAATAATTTCCTAAAAATACCAGCACTAGACCTGCACAGCTACTGGATTTGATATATACAGATATATGTGGTTCAATGAGTATTCAAACCCCCCGCAAAAAGAGATATTTTCTCACATTCATTGCTAATTTCTCCAGATACACAATCATCTACTTGCACATCAAGAATGAAGTGTAACAGAAATATCAGCAAAATATCTTGCTGTAATGTTTAACAAATTTAAAAGAATGCCAAAAGCACTGCATGCAGATAATGGAACTGAATATACAACCAGCAAGGTGCAAACTATTTTGAAAAAGAAAGGTATCATGTTCCATAATACCGTTCCATACAACCCACGACAAAATGGTGTTGTAGAGAGAAAGAACCACTCGCTCTGTAAAAGTGCAAGTGTTTGATGCAAATCTACCTACAGCAAATTGGGGAGAAGTCACCATGACAGCCTGCTATCTTCAAAACAGTCTGCCAAGCAGAGCTACAGACTCCATTGTCACGGATTTCTCAGCAGAGAAATCCCCTATTATAGAATCATCAGTAATTGAGAGCTGTGAGACAGAGGCGGATATGCGGCAAACAGTGTTTAATGGTGATAAACAGAACCAAATATACATAGCACACACCAACCAGGCTGTTGTACAAATACACAAGGGAACATAATAAAATACATGTGCTGAAGTAGTGGTACAAGATTACAGATGAAGACTACGTGCTACGGCTGCTGTGCAGAAATATAAGTAAACCCGGAAAACATAAACACATTCAGGCTGCTGTACATATACACAGGTGGAGTCTGCAAACATACATGTATAGGGATCCAGTGAAAGTCCAAAGGCAGATACAAGGTTGAGACAGGAAAAGCAAATCACAAAGGCTGTGGCAGGAGTCCTGGGTTCAGGGTTCAAGAATCAGAGTTCTGAATCCGGGAAGACAATGCAGTGCTGATCCACCGGCTGCAGGGGTGGGTCAGCTTATAAAGGCCAGGAAGTGACACAGGTGCTGGCTGATTAGCAACACCTCTGCAGGAGAGGGCCACCTGCTGGCAGAGCAGCATATAGCAGAAGAAAGTCCAGGAAAGGGAGCCAGCCAAAAGCAGTATATAACAAATGCATGCTCCCATGTTGCAGGGAAACTCCAGACCTGACATCCATATAAGCTATGGAACTGCAAGACGCCTGATCTGAAGCACCTCATATTATTTGGAAGCAAATCATTTGTGTATGTTCCCAATGAAAAACATTCCAAGTGGGAATTTCATGCAAAAGAAGGGGTCCTGGTTGGCTATAGCGAAACTCAAAAGGGATACAAAATCCTTCACCCAGAGACTAACATAGTAAAAATCACCAGTGATATAGTGATTGATGAGAACTCAACCTAATTCAACCTAAGCAGAAAAAACAAGAATCTTAGTCACAAGATCAGACGCTGAAAAAGAAAGCACTGAAGTCTGGATAAGCTCTTTTCTTATATGGTGAGAACAATTCCCGAGCCAGAACCACAGACTTGGCAGCAGATGCAACAACTGCCTGTCCATGAGAAGCAGGAGTGGATTAAAGCTGCAGATGAAGAAATGTCCACACCAACTCCAGACATGGAGGCTTACTGATCTACCACAAGGCAAATAAGCAATCAGATATAAATGGGTCTTCAAGAACAAAAATGCCTCTGAATGTAAAGTATATCAGTTTAAGGCAAGATTAGTCGCCAAAGGATACTCACAAAAGTACAGTGAAAATTATGATACTACATCTTCTCCATTTGTTAAGCAAACCAAATAAATGCAGAACTTTAATACTGTAGCAGCTGTTCAACAGATGCCAGTGAGACATTTTGACATCAAAACTCCCTTTCTAAATTACATTGTACGTGACTCAACCTGAAGGTTATATCAAAAAGGGTGAAGAACTTCTAGTTTGTAAAATGTAAATATCTCTGTATGGTCTTAAAAAGTCAGAAAGAGCACTGAACTCCAAAATGAACTAAGTCTTGATTGATAAAGAATTTAAAAAATCTCAAGCTGATCCATGTTTATACACAAAACGGGTGACAGTGAAATGGACATATGTTTTTCTATATGTAGATGATGTAATCATTGCCCATCAAGAACGACAAGAAATTGCAAAACTAGGTAAAGTTCTCAACCAGCACTTTGAAACTAAGGACCTTACAAATGTGACATATTATTTGGAAATCCAAATCCAGAGAGAGAGATGGGAGTTTTTGCCTCAACCAAAGTTTCTAAGTCAGTTTGGACTCTCCCCAAATTGTGTGGCTCCAGTAACCACAAAAAAGTGGCACACTATGTTGGCACTAACCACCCTGATAAATCAATCAAAATAACTCATCCATCAATACATATTTATTATATTAAAAACACATAACATACATCTAAAAGCAAATCCATAGCAGGGGCATCACGTCTGAGCACAAATTCACAACAAACCCAACTCACTAAAATAAGTGCTTTAATACAGATACATCCAAGTGTTTCTGTCTGCATTTTAGGTTAGTGATAAACTTAGTTTAAAAGCATAGTATGTTTAACTTGCTAACAGAAAGGAGTTGTTTGCTTTGCTTCATACCAGAGATATGTTGCCGATGTATCATGCTCGTGTTTATGTTCTTGTTTGTTGCTGAATAAACTGTTTTTCCTGCACACTGGAAGAGTGTCATGTATAATCTGTATATATTATTCCAAAAACACAGAGCAATCAATGATAAAACAACACACTTTAGGTCAGCTTTAACTCTTAAAACATTATATAAAAAAGTCCAAGCTTCTGGGGTGGTTCCCCAATCTGAGAGTATCCTCTAAGGCCAAGGATTTTAGTGACCTATCACAGGGATGTTCAAAACACTGTAGCAAATTCCACCACGTGTATATAACAGCAAATTGCTGATGAGAATCTGGTGCCCACCACCTCCTTTAAAATACTCTTACCAGATAATAATAAGCTTTAGTGCCTTTTGGGCTAAGGTCAGAAGCACAATGCAGCATATGACGGACTGGGAGGTTCCTGAGTGCCCGGCGTTCTTCCTTCTCCACCAATCGGAACAGCCCACCAAAAGATATCAGAGATCCGTCCCTAGCCAGATGGTAAACGCCGCTAAGGCGTGTGTCCCCTCGCTTTGGAAGAGTTCCACCCCCCCAAGCATCTCTATGTGGCTGAGTAAAGTGGCTGAGATTGAGAGGTTTGAGGGCCTAATTGCAGCGCAGAATGAAGCCTCAGAAGATAATCGCCTTAAATGGACCAATTGGGTAATCTTCACAACCTCACAAGAATATCTAACGCTCTTAGAGGATGGTCGGTAATGAGTTTAGACTCACAGACCCCCCCCTTCTTTTTCCCCACCCTACCTGTCCCTCTTCTCCCTCCTCTCTCTCCTCTCTCTCCTCTCTCTCTTTTGTTTGTCTACATGTGTTTGTCTACTTCCCCCTGTCTTAATTCGTCTGGTTCCCATTTCCACAGTGGCTGTGTTGAAGTCAGGTTCCCCAGAGGGGTGACTGGAGTTATGATCCCTGGTTTTGCCTGCGAGAGGGGATAGCTTTGGCGAGTCATACTGGCCGCCAGATAGAGGTAGACGGGCCATTTACCCTCGGGATTTCTCTTCGCGTTGACCAAGGGCGGAGCTTTGGGACCGCCCCCCTCTCCCATGCAGAACACGATAGCTATTCCGTGGAAACAGCCTGACTGAAATTGAACCTTTCTGAACATAGTGTCTGTTTGCACTTTATTATGCCTGACAATGTTTTTTCACCTTATGACTGTGGAATGTTTTCCCTATCCTTTTTTTTGAATCTTGTAATGCTTTGAAAATGCTAAATAAAGAATATATAAAAAGAAAAAAAAGCTTTAGTGCCTTATTAAAAATCCTCCATGTTTTATTCCTCTCTTATTGGATAGGAGAGCCGGTTAAATATTCTGGTCCCCGCTTTAACAGGTGGAGGTGTGCTTGAATGCCTTATTAGATCCTCAATATTCCATTCCTCTCTTGTTATTAACAGAGCCGATTTGGTATTCTTATCCCACTTTGGCTTTTAAAATTGTCCCAGATTGGACAAACCACATAGAAAGGAAAAACCAAATAGAAAAATCTAGAGTAATATCGTTTTAATCATGTGCACTGGTTAAGTTAAAAATGCACTCACATAAAAACAATGTATATCAAGTATTTAGGAGACGCCAGGCAAGATTCTCACCAAACCCTCAGTGTGTCTAGGCCGATTGATGTCTCAAAGGGAGGGAGGGAGGGGAAGTGAAGTATCCCTGGAGTGTAGCTTGCCCACGTACTGATAAGATCCGTCCGCCGCCGCCGTATTATCTGGTAAGAGTATTTTGAAGGATAATACGTCCGCCGCCGCCGTATTATCTGGTAAGAGTATTTTGAAGGAGGTGGTGGGCACCAGATTCTCATCAGCAATTTGCTGTTATATACACGTGGTGGAATTTGCTACAGTGTTTTGAACATCCCTGTGATAGAAGGTCACTAAAATCCTTGGCCTTAGAGGATACTCTCAGATTGGGGAACCACCCCAGAAGCTTGGACTTTTTTATATAATGTTTTAAGAGTTAAAGCTGACCTAAAGTGTGTTGTTTTATCATTGATTGCTCATTTAGGATCCATAGGGGTAAAGGATTAAAACACGTTGAGCAATAATAATTCAATAATTTAATAATTTTAAGAAATATCAGCGCGGTTATATTTCATCTTTAAAACACATGTATAATCTGTAGCCAACATATACAGTATATACTGTTTAACAACTAAAAATGGCTTAGCCAATGTAAGACTTACCCGGGGAGAGGAGGACCAGGCTGCAATGTATGCTGCATGTTCGAGCTGTCAGCAGATCCCCAACGAGTGGTGGAAAGCAGACACGCTTCCCACTGCTACTGGAGTAATAAAATAGATGCTGACTCTCCCTGCCAAAGAGCATAGCTGGAGCCCTTTTACTTAAAGAAATCACAACAAATAAAAAAACAGCCCCGCTCACAGCAGGCTAAAGGGATCCCTGCACCCCATCCCACCCACAGCCCTTACAATGACCATTTTACAGCTATTTTAAACAGTTTTGTGATCTCTGCAAGCCTTGTTTGAAGTCTTCTGACGAAACGCGACGGGTGGATGTTAGAACATGTGACATAAGATCTTGTAATCAGCCACTGTGCATTACCAGTCCAACACGAGGACAAAGACTGCCTGTACCTAGGAGTCTAGATTTCTTCATTGCGCTGTAGATATAACATGAATAAAAGCGTTGCATCTTTACACAGAGATTATATTGGATGTGTAGTGTGGAAAAGGTAGCTAACATTTATAGATGTGCCCCCTACCCTTATATGCTGTTAAATAGATGATTTTAAATGTGAGTGGAACTAATGGCAAATAAATAAATTAAGTTATACTTGGCAATATTGGCAAAGATGAGTGCTCTGTGTTTTGATTGAGTAATCAATCATTTGGACTCACTATACACTAGTATTTGATAAAAAACCTGGTAAACCTGATAAATAGCCATTGTTCAGAATAATTAACATGGCAGGTTTGGCAGTAGGCAAAAGCACCAAAATACCATCCTACAAAGTTGAATTGCATAACTGCCCTCTCCTGCAATCACTTCCTTAAAGTCCCTGTCCAGGCACACTATAACTTACTACCACGACATCCCATATGTGAACACTGTATAATGAGCCATTTCAAAGCAATGACAAATCTCTGATTATATACAAATAATGAATGTATTATGAGTGAAAACATTTCTTCACTTATCTTGCCTATTGAAGGAGAAGGAGGGCATGTCATGACCCAGCTTTATCAGAAACATACCCTGTTGTGGTTAGTGAATGCTGTGGGACCACTGTGGCTTGGCATGCTCTCTCACACTGAGAGTAACAAGGGACAGAGTGACTGTTAGACTACTGCTTTGCGTGGTACTGGAGAACTGAAACTGAAAGCAGGGCAAGCTTTGGAACTCTGCTTAGGCTTCTACCTTGAACTGGAGGAAATTGAGAGAGACACATGGGACAGGCATCAGGTGAGCTGCCTGCTACCTTATCATTACTGTTGTGTTTACAGCCCCTTTAAGAAGCTGCAACAATATTTTAAATTTGACTGGGCTAATATTAATTCACAGAAAGAACGCAAAACATTTTTTAAGACTTGTTAAATCATTATTGATAGTTTTCACCTAGAAAATAGAAATAGTACCAGACTTTAAAAGCAGGACAAAAACCACTACATAGTCACTGCCTTAGGGATGATGGGGACTGGGGGCGGAGTTATTCCCAGTCTACAGGGAAGCTGGGGATGCGGGCAAGGTCATGTCAGCCGGCATCTTTGAGATCAGCCAATTGGAAATCTCAAAAGTTCCTGGGAGGATGGCCATGGCAGAGAAAAAAAAATTTCTTTTAAACTAGGCCACCACTGAGTGGACTGCATCACCTAAGGTACTTGGTCTGTGGTGCACTTGGGGGGGCGGGGGATGTTTGCTGCTTTAAAAACATAAATCAGTTCCTCATAATGAGCTAAAACAGGAGATGCACCAAGTACCCTTTCTGGAAAATGAACTGTCACCACGGCCTCTTCCTTCACTATTCTAATAAGCAAGTGTTTCTTTGATCAGTGTTAATGCATGTGAATCTGGATCTTTTGGCAGGGGAGGGAATTACTGAAGATTGCTGAGTTGCCACTTTACCAACTTAATTCCTTCTCTAATACATGTATACATATGTACCTAAAATTTGAGTATATACTCAACCTTATCAGTGACCACACTTGGTTTCAGTCAGGTGAGCTGCCTCCAACCCACTGTTTACATGAAAACATTGGCCAGTAGTCCTGCAGATTCATGATGCTCGACCTATACCCTTGAAGAGAATCATGGTTCTGTACTGCAGGAGTCATCTAGTCATCTCAGGTAGCAAGTACCAGTAGAGCAAGGCTATGTGCAACCTGCCATCTTTTACAATATAACAATACCTCAAAGTGCCCTTGAACGCGATCCATACATGTATGTCAAAAACTTTTGATATCATTTTAGTTTTTAAATTATTATTTAAACTTCTTAGCACTGTCTCCGCATCCCAAAGTGACAAACTGCAGTAATTAGATTCCCATTATTATTAATTCAACATGACCTAATACTGTCATAGCCTCTGTGTGCCACATTAATCATTGCAGGGTTACTAAGAGCAAGCTTTGGAGTGTTAGGAAATTTGCTTTCTGCACCGCAAGTGAAAGCAAGCCTTACTTAGCGTGCATCTGGCAGTTTTCCTAACAGCATTAAAGTTTTAACACCAACCCTGACTTTGAATTTAAGCTTTATGTCTTACAGCACTGAATGTTTTCATATAAAAAGTGCAAAGAGCAATTGTAATGATGCTGAAACTTCTAACAGCCAGTTACATTTCAATTTATAACAGATCGGCAGAATGCAAGTATAGATAAGATGTCATGGATTATTGTGTTCCTGTGGTTTCCTAGTTAGGGAAATTGCCACTTAAAAAAGTAGCCAAAGGGTGGGGGGCATGCATCATATGATAGTGATTACAAAAAAGTAGCTGTGGTAAATATCCCTGGTCGGTCGTTTCTCTAAATATAAACAAATATGTACACATTCACAACCACCTGGGTGGGTTATAATATTGGCTTCCTTATTGGATCACCACAAATATTACATAATCAAAAAAAACATATTCTACTAATTAATTAAAAGTAATTTATTTATTTGTGATTCTTTTCTCACAATGGATACACAATTAATCCTCTACTGATAATCACATAATTGATAAAAGATAAAACCCTTGTTATTATGACATATCAGTCCCGAATCTCCCAGAGAAATTTGGTTAACAATTTGTCTCTGATTGATGTTGAATATGGATCCCTACATGTTTCGTATAAACTTCTTCAAGGAATCTAAAGAGTTAAATACGAAGATATATATGTAAATTGGTAATTGCAGATTCTAAAATGGTACACATGCATGGTCGCCATGTTCATCCTCCTCCATCCCCAATCCGCAAACACTCACCAAAAGAGCATGCTTTCAAAGACAATCCAATGGTCTGATATATATTTGTGTCATAAGGGAAAATCATTTCTCATTTTTATCTACAACATTAAATTAATTAAAAATAAATTGAAGAAAAAAAAGATATAATAAATGAATAATAATTTAAATTATAAAGCAATTTCATTATGTCATTAATTATATTTTAATCAACTTAGAAACTAAAATAATAATGATAATGTTTATGATGATAATTAATAAATAATAGCTATGATATAATCATTTTATAAGAAATCACAGATCTAGATTCGGAGTGCTTTGGAGTGCTAGGAAATTTACTTTCTGCACTGCAAGTGAAAGAAAGCCTTACTTAGCATGCATCTGGCAGTTTTCCTAACAGCATTAAAGTTTAAACACCAACCCTGACACTGAGTTTAAGCTTTGTGTCTTACAGTACTGAATGCTTTCATCTAAAAAGCGCAAAGAGCAATTGTAATGACACTGAAATGTCTTAACAGCCAGTTACATTTCAATACTCACCAAAAGAGCAAGCTCACAAAGACAATCCAATGGTCTGATATATTTGTGTAATAAGGAAAAATAATTTCTCACCATATTGATCTACAATATTAAATTAATTAAATATATAATATAAATATATAATATAAAATTGAAGAAAAAAATAAATAAATATAATAATAAATGAATTATTTAATGTATAGTATAAAACAACTTCATTATGTCATTAATAATATTATAATCAACTCTTTATGATGATAATTAGGGATGAGCAAATTGAATCAGATGAATCCGAAATCGTTACCAATTTCAGGAAAAATGTTATTCTCAACGAATCCAAATATTGCCACTTAAACTCCATTTTGTGCAGTTCAGGCCATGTAAAATAGGGGATCCACATGTCAGGACATGTCCCATGGGGCAATTTTCTACCAAAACCTTGTTTTAAAGCTTGCTGTAGTGCTTTTACTGGCTCTTATCGGGGACATCCCATTTGAGGGCATCTTAGAGTTTTTGCATTTGGTTTTATGCCCAGGTCTTGAAAGCCTAGTTAGTGTTACAGGCCAAACACCTGCCCAAAATATAGTGCTCTTTCTTTTGTACCATTTGAGGGCATCTGAGAGTTTTTGCATTTGGTTTTATGTTCAATGCTGATGGGCTAGTTAGTGTGAAAGGCCAGACATAGTTACACACCTGCCACTTTTGTGCAAAAATACTGTTTTAAGCCTACTGGAGCGCATTGAATTGACCTTATCAGTGCACACCACATACATACATCTGAGAGTTGCACCATTGTGTTCCTGTTAAAGTCTTCAGCGTCTAGTTACGGTGAAAAGCCAGACATTGTTACACACCTGCTGCTGTTGTGCAAAAATACTGTTTTAAGCCTACTGGGGTGCATTGAACTGCCGTTATCAGTGCACACCACATACGTACATCTGAGAGTTGTGTCATTTTGTTCCTGTTAAAGTCTTCAGAGCCTAGTTACTGTGAAAGGCCAGACATATTTTTCATGGACAGACGAGTTCTCCTTGGGTTTACTATGGCCCTTGCCACACTAAACACCCGCTCTGATGGCACACTACTGGTAGGGCAGGACAGCTTTTCCAGGGCAAACTCTGCTAGTTGTGGCCACAAATCAAGTTTGGCTACACAGAAGTCCAGCGGATCCTCAAAGTGTGTTGACATGGTCATGTCAAGGTATGCCACCATGCTGGTTCAGGTCCTGCTCCAGGTCTTCCTGCTGCTCATGAGTTGCTTCACTATGCGGGTGAAGAAAGCTACTCATCAGCAACTGTAGATTTAGGCTGCTGCTGATGGAGCTGGTACTGCTCCTGCCACCCTTCCCCAGCAGCCATGGCTGAGAAAAGTGAGTGCAGAGGGCGCTCGAATCAGACCTGAGAGGTTGGGTGATGGCACCGGCCAACTGACTACGTAGGATGTCTGTGTAGTAGGTTTGTCCTCCCTCTCAGTGCTGCCACCTCCAGTGTGTGTCTTTCAGGCAATATATGGGCTCTTTGTGCTGCTGCCAACTCTAGGGTGTCTTTCAGGCAATATATGGGCTCCTCATGCTGCTGCCAACTCCAGGGTGTGTCTTTCAGGCAATTTATGGGCTCTTTGTGCTGCTGCCAACTCTAGGGTGTCTTTCAGGCAATATATGGGCTCCTCATGCTGCTGCCATCTCCAGGGTATGTCTTTCAGGCAATATACGGGTCCTCATGATGCTGCCAACTCCAGGGTCTGTGTTTCAGGCAATATATGGGCTCCTCATGCTGATGCCAACTCCAGTGTGTCTTTCAGGCAATATATGGACTCCTCATGCTGTTGCCAAATCCAGGGTGTGTCTTTCAGGCAATATATGGGCTCCTCATGCTGATGCCAACTCCAGGGTGTGTCTTTCAGGCAATATATGGGCTCCTCATGCTGATGCCACCTCAAGGCTCTGTCATTGTGCCGCTCTGCGACAGCGATTCTAATAGCAATGCCTCTGCTCTGCATGTCATACTTCTTTACAGTATTATTTCACTAACCCAGCATGCATCCTATGCATGTTAAAGTAAGGCAAAGTGTTCTACAACCCTATTGAGGCTCTCAGTAGGCCAGAAATAGCTATTTTTAATAGCAATTCGCCTCAAATAAATTCGGACCAAAACAATTTTTTTTTTTTTGTTTTTTTTTTTAGAAAATTCAGCGAATTGGCCAAAGCGAATTTTTCAAAAATGTGCTCATCTCTAATGTTAATTAATAAATGATAGCTATGATATAATAATTGTATATGGAACCACATATCTAGATTCAGCCAAAAATGAACTGAATGAACTATTTTACCTCATGCTGATGAAGGTCAGTTAATCCTTGATAGGGTGCATAGGGCATCCACAGCACCTAGACAAGATGAAGCACCAAGATATAATAGAAAAACCACATTATTATCAAATTAGGGAACAAATTATGGCGGCTGTAAGAGGACCCCCTAATATAATATTAAAACATAGATAATCTGATCCAATTTTTTGCTGATCTTGCTCCATTAACAATCCAAAACAGAAAAGAAATGAAATTGCTCTTGACTAAGTTGATTTAGAAGAACATAAAATGCAGATGGTCTTTCCCCAGTTGTTTAAACTTTACTTTGAAAGGCAAGAATTATACCTTTGCAACTTTTTCTGAGGGAGAAGATTTACTCCTTGATCTTGGCAAAATATCATCTAGCCTGGGGGAACAGTCTAGAAGTGAGGCTAAACTTAGATCTTTTCTTCTTTTCGGAAGAATAATACATTTGGGACATCTCCTAAGCTTTGCAGAGGGGATACCCGAGTAGAAGAAGATTCAATAATTTGTTTTTTCAACATTTAGTTTTAACATCTAGGTTGATGTCCTTTGACACTTTAGGAGGATTATGAGGAGAATAGAATACATACTTATAGTAACACTGAGTTACAGTCATAATTACTTTGGTATTGTTAATGTTAATATAAGTAATTATGTAAACCAGGATTTGAAACACTGCACATTATTGTAGATGGGATAATCTACACATCTGCGCTGCATTGCACAGCACAATAAAAAAGTGCTGCAGACACCTTTTCAGCACAAAGTTGTAATAGCACAAGTCAGTGAGGGTCTGCGGCAGCACAGACGCAGGGCGATGCAAACGCTTTGCTAATGCTTATAAAGTGCAGCATTTGTTTTGATACAATGTGAAAATTTACAAAGCGCTTGCTCTTAATGCAGTAGAGAGGTGTGAATGGAGCATTATAGTAAATTATTATAATTGTTATAATCTATGGTTAATTACTACAGAAATTATAGCGTGATATATATATATATTTTTTTAAGGAAGTACTTTATTAAAGTGGACCTTCACCATGATTTATTGAAAAGCCCAAACCCTTATAAGACAATTCCCCAGCATCTAAAATTAATATTTTAAGTTTTTAGTCTCTTAATTATTATTCTTTCTGAGGAGAGGAGAGTGTGATAAAGTACAGGGGGGTGGGTTATAGCTGTGCTTTGCTCAGACAGAGAATAGCTGGGGTCAGGAAAAGGTCAGCAGTCCCAGAATGCAGAGCAGCACAGTCAGAAGGCACTTCCTGTTTGCAGGCTGCCTGATGTTCCATGAGCCGCCATCTTGGATGTTTAAAGGCTCACAACATGCAGTAGATGCATTTTTAATGTGAGCAATCTGTATGTACAGGGTGTGGGAAACATATAAGATAGACTCTTATTCAGAGTGAAGGACCGCTTTAAATAAATAGATTTTTTTTGTCTTAAGGTTTAATATTTTTTTCAGATATGCCTGCATAATTCACATGTTAACCCCCCTTTTTTAGAGGTTCATCTTGTGACTCTACTCTTTCTTGGAACACTTAAGTGTTCATAATAACCGTACTGGGAATTTTTTTGGTTAAAATGTTATTTCATTTTTGACATAGCAGGAAAGAGAGCACTGGAGGGACTCAATGTAGGGTAAGCTACTGATATTTATTTTTAATTTTTGACTTGCCAATCACTTGTAAAATGGGAAGGGTTTTTTTTTACTTGGTATGTTTTTTTAGAGAGACCCATTTTGGGAAGGTGATTAATGCCCAGTTTGGTTAATGGAATAATAGTTATTTCTAATAACATTCAGGTGTTTAATTCACCCATTAAAATAGATAAAGCATTCAGTTATTATTATGGTTCTCTTGGGGCTGACATAGTCATGCCACCGGAGACCCATTTTATGGATTCTTCTTTACCCACATTTTTAAATCATAGGTTTTTTCATGGCTAACAGCAGAGTAACAAAGAGAGGGGTGACTATTTGCATAGCCAGCAGTATTCCAGTTATACACTGGAATATAGAACCTTTTATAGAATATAGAACCTTTTTCATGGCTAACAGCAGAGTAACAAAGAGAGGGGTGACTATTTACATAGCCAGCAGTATTCCAGTTATACACTGGAATATAGAACCTTTTATAGAATATAGAACCTTTTTCATGGCTAACAGCAGAGTAACAAAGAGAGGGGTGGCTATTTGCATAGCCAGCAGTATTCCATTTATACACATGGACACATCTGGAAAATCTGACCAGTCCAAAAGAAAAGGATATCGTCGATGTACCTGTGCCAACTGACTATGTCTTACATCAACAAGTACTCATCTCCCCAAAGAATTCATTCCCATACCCCCAGGTACAGGTTTGCATATTATTAGCTAAGTTTAGCTATTAGCTATATTTATTAATTATCATCATAAACATTATCATTTTAGTTTATAATTTGATTATAATATAATTAATGATATAATGAAGTTGTTTTATATTATAAATGTATTTATTTATTATAAAATGTATTTAATCATTTTCTTCAATGTATTTTTTTTCTTAATCTTCAATTAATTTAATTTAATGTTGAAGATTAATATGGTGAGAAATGATTTCCCTTATGGGAGGAGGATGAACATGGTGACCATGTATGTGTGCCTTTTTACAGTCTGCAATTAACAAATTACATATATATATTTGTATGTTACTCATTAGATCCCTTAAAAAGTTTATACGAAACACGTAGGGATCCATATTTAACACCAATCAGTGAAGAAGTGTTAACCAACTTTCTCTGGGAGTTTCAGACTTATGTATTGTCATAATAACAACACAATATTTTATCAATGACTTTAAATTAGTTAATAGAATATGGTGTAGTTATGATTTGATTATGTAATATTTGTGAGTATCAGATTAGGAAGCTGGTATTACCACCCACCCAGGTGGTTGTGCATGTGTACCTATTGTTATTACAAGTTGCAGCTTGCTATATTTATTATTCACCAACATCTTTTTTCCATTGACTATACCAACAAAAAATTGTTAAAAAAGCATCTATTGCATAAGCATATACAGGGTATTAGATTTAACAGCCGAGTGAACAGAGCTACAGTAATAAAAGAGTGATAGGCTGGTAGTGGAGCTTGCTAACACTGCAAAAATGATATCTTATCCCTTTGAAGCAATATAGGTTTCAGTAAGTTAATTTGCTTTTTATGTATCTTGTAAAATTGAAAAGAAGTCTTGAATGATAAATGATTATTATATTTTATTTTGTTCTTTAAAACATTTTATGTGCCGAGGCACAAAATAATTCTGGTATGGGAGAGATTTAGGAGAAGAAAACTGCCATTGACTTTCATTGCCTACCAGGTGTAAATTTTTACCCCAAAGTAGACAGTTAAAGTCAATGGCAGTTTTCTCCTCACATGGCTCTGAATCGACCCTTATGTCATTTCTGAATGGGGCGAGTGTTTTTTATTTTTGTACATTTTAATATATATGTGTAATATATGCAATGCAAGGGAAAAGTATCCTATATCACTCAGATAACAAGAAATGGCCACCTGGGAGCCTCCTGCTGCTGCCTCATTAAAAGGCAATGTGCTGATGGTCTCTACTGTGTTTTCTTCACTGCCTGCTTGAGCCATCTGATTTAATTGGTCAGAGGTCAGAGGTCAATACAGAAGGGAAGATATAAGATGCCTAGCAAGACTACACAAAGTTTCCATTGCTAAAATAAATGGTTGTGTGCAGTACACGCCTAATCTAAATATATATACAGTATCTATTTTTTGTAAATATTTTATTATATGTTTTTATGGGACAACAATGAACATGTAACACTTTGACACAATGTAAAGCAGACACTATACAGCCTGTATAACATTATATTTTGGTGTGCTCTGCTTAAAATTGGTCTGCATGGTCTAAAACCTCTAAAGATGATGCAAAAGAATGCCTGCAAACAGTTTGCTGAAGACAAACAGATAAGGGACACGGATTATTGGAACCATGTCCTGTGGTCTGATGAAATCTAGATAAATTACAATTTGGTTCTGGTATCAAGTGTGTTCTGCAACTAGGTGAGGAGTACAAAGTTAAGTTTGTCCTGCCTACAGTCAAGCATGGTGCTGGCAGCGTCATGATTTGGGTCTACAGAAGTATTGCAGGCTGTGTGAGGAGCTACATTTCATTGAGGGAACTATGAATGCTAACATGTACTGTGACATACTAAAGCAGAGCATGAATCCTTTCCTTCAGAAACTGTGAAGGATATTGTCAAGGAACCGCGGGTCACGTGATCCCACTATCAATCAGGGACCTCCGGACACACAACACGTTTTCCCAAACCCCCATCATTTGACTATCAGGCCCAAAGCCTACGGACACAAAAATTCTTGGCCATGTCAAAAAGATTGCTCAAGTTAAATATAGGTTTTAATGCAATAAGCACACTAGGCAGTGATAGCAAACATTTGGCTATGATGGAATATGAATAAATACAAATGTCTTTCTGAGAAGTGGGTTACAGGTTACAGTGAGTTACACAGAGATAAAACAGTTACCTTAAGATGCAGTTGCAGAGTAGTGATAATGATGAGCTCCCACATATAGGTAAGTGGCAAGTTTGTTGATGGACACCTACTACTCGTATGTAGTGCGACCCCTCTCCAGAGAATGACCCTGTTCTCGTCTCCTTGGCCTACCTTTAAGCGCCGTCTCTGCCCCTCCACCCCCCTCCTCCCAGACACCGGTACTGTGAAATTCTTTTGAACCCCCCATATGCTATCACATCTTCCCAGCAGAGGAGAATCATGGCTCCTCTCTGTATGACCAAGGTGTTAGGAGAGCCGCAGGGGGGCTTTCATCCTCAAACTGTCAGAACCTCATGCCCATATATGGACTTCCTTTTCCTGCTAGCCTTGTAAGAGTGACATTTGCTACGTACAGTTAATCTTGAAGGAGGAACAAAAGCACCCACACTATCCTCAAAGTGGACCAAAGGACAGTTCACCTGGCCTTAGAGGATAAAAGATAAGCTTGCCCTCAAGACATCCTGATGTGGGATGCCCCACAATAGGAACATGCCTGGTTTACAATCTCTTGATCCAACATTCCCATGCACGTGCCCCACAACAGTATCCCTGCATCTGCTGCACTAGGCAGACTTGAATGACATCCAGTAGGTGTGGTGGGAGGGAACAGACATGCCATCCATCGCAGCCATTCATGTCTGCAGTGCACAAAGAGCAGGGATGCCAACGGAAGCCCACACACAATTGCCGGATTGAGGAGAGTATTGGGTGAACCGGGCCTTTTTTCCAACTCAGAATGCCTTTGAAAGCAGACCAAAACCCAGGGGCCAAGATACTGGGTTTAGTCTAATTAAAAAAAAAAAAGAAGAGAAGTCTTTTGGCTGATTCCCTATCCCTGGGATATCCCTTTTTGGGATGCCCCACAGTATGAAATCCTCCAGATTGCTTAGTATACTCGCCTCACTAGCAATGACACAGCACATGCAATGGTGCAATTCCCAGCTTCCATACGCACCCGTGCAATGCATTTCTGAATGGCTGCTGAAGGGAGCTGAAGGGGGGGGGGCAAGCGTCTAGCACTCCAAATTGCTTTACTAAGCCACGCTGACATCATAGTAGCTTCATAAAGATGAATGGAGTGCTAGTCACTAATAGGAGGAAAGGCCATGCATGCACAGAGGGAGGTGAGTAAATGAGACAATCTGAGGGATTTCACACTGGAGGGCATCCCAAATTGGAGCGGAACAGAACTCAGGATAGTGAAATTCCTTGTCATTGTTCTTCTATAATATATTTTACTTCCATGCACAAGCTACTGCCTGACTCTGCTGTCTCAGCCTCTCTGCCAGCCACTCCTGTGATATGTCACATTCCTAAAATATGTCACAAAGCTGAGAGCGCGGAACTGAGCTCTATGCTCTGCAGGGACCCCGTTTTAATTAGGAATGCCCCTTATCATTTTAAATAGGCATTTTTTTATTGTCTTTCTGGCTTAAAGTGGACAAAAACCCTGCCCCCTGGCCCTGCAGTCTTTTCCTTTAGGTGAAAGCCCTCCCAGGGGCATTCTGGTTTGTAAAAGAAGACATTTCAAAGCATCTAAAAAAAATCTAACATACTTCATCTCAATTTCTGGGTTGTGGTTGAACTGGAAGGACATGTAATGGTGCAGCTTTATGTGCTCTGCTGTAGTTGAAGACAGCTGTGGGAGCATGTGGCTCACTTATGTTGAGAGCACCAAGAAACAGAATGGCTATTAGACCAGTTACTTGTGTGGTCCTGGAGAAATGAATTTGAAAGAAGGGAACATTTTGGAGCCCTCCTATGGCTTCTACCTGGTATAGCAGTAAATGGAGAATGGAGGTGTGAGGAATAGGGCAAATATTATATCTCATTTTATTGGCGATGCCTGGATTTCCCCTTTAAGAGTCTCTGTTCTTAGCTTATGTCACTCTTACAAGGCTAGCAGGAAAAGGAAGTTCATACATGGTAATGAGGTTCTGACAAAAGGCCGTTCCAGGTTTAAAGCCCCCCCCCCTGTGGCTCCCCTAACACCTTTGTCAGACAGCGAGGGGCCAGCATCCTCCTTAGTTGGGGAGGTGGGATAACATATGGGGCTTCAAAAGAATTCCCCAGGACCCGTGTCTGGTAGGAGGGAGGGTGAAGGGACAGAGATCGAGCTTAAAGGTAGGCCTAGGAGATCAGGACTTCCCCTTTCTGGGGGAGGTCACGTCACATGCTTTCTAGAGGTGCCCGGGATTTACATCCATACACTTCCCTACTGGATCCCATCATCCCTACTCTGCAGCTGCATTTTAAGGTATCTCTGACTGTTGTATCTCTGCTTGTAGCTCACTGTAACCTGTAACCCACTGCTCAGAACAGCATTTGTATTCATTCCATCATAGTCAAATGTTTGTATTAGCTGCCTAGTGGGCTTATTGCATTAAAGTGGACCAACACCCAGGATTTTGACTATCCTGGGTCTTGGTCCACTTCGATGGGGCACCCCCGATCGGGGTGCCCCGCTGTGTGAAACCCCCCCCAACCCCCCGAAAAACTCACCTCTCCGCGCTCCCAGCGCCAACGTACAAGGACGTCTAAGCGGCTGCCGCCGCCGCCGCCTCCCGCGCGTCCCTTTTGACGCGCGCGCGCCCGCGCCGGCCATTCGCAGACGGCCGGCGCGGGCGCGCGCACGCCTGCAGGGGCGCGAGGGAGGCGGCGGCGGCCGGCCGCCGCCGAAGATCAGGTAGGGTTTTTCGGGGGTTTTGGGGGGGTTACACCCCGCGGGACATCCCGATCTCGGATGTCCCGCGGGGTGGGGGGTGATCGGCCCGGGAATCTTATAGATTCCCGGGCCGATCACCCGTGGGTGTTGGTCCACTTTAAAACCTATATTTAACTTGAGTGATCTTTTTGCCTTAGCCAAGAATCTGTGTGTCCGTAGGCTGCTGGGCCTTGTAGTTCCGCTAGGCAGGTGAACAGACGGTGCTTTGGGAAAGTGGACTGCGTGATCATGTTAGATTGTTAGTTTGATCACGTGACTTGCCTGTCCCTGACAGGAGGCACAAAGGACAGGTGAGCTGCTTGCTGCCTTATTAATGCCATTGGGTTTATAGTCCCTATAAAGTACAATGTACAAGCCAAAGAGTCAAATACATAAGCTAATAAAAATAAGACATTCCTCTGTTAAATTCCTCTGTTAAAAACTGTATCTGAAAAACTAAAAGTGGGTGAATCTGCACATATATCACAGGCATTTCATGAATATCTACCACTTAGGGGGTTATTTACTATGTTACCTTACATTCGCTGCTTTACACAAAAATATGTTCACTGGATGCACAACACACGCGTGACAGACCTGCGACGCATGCGTGACAGACCAGTGAGTAAGCAAAACTAATGCCAAACTGCAGCGAAAACAGTAAACGCAGACTTTGCAATGCACTTTGCTGTGTCTTCGCTTCACGCTCCACGTATTAGTGATGGATTGTAAAAATCACATAAACAGTCATTCAAAAATAACATTGATTGGGGTTCACCACTAAAAGCTGGCGCACTGAAAAGCTGTTTGCCCGGCGATGTGCCAATTTTAACATAGTAAATACTAGCGAATGCACGGCGAATGGTCGGCGAACCCGTAAATGACCCCCTTAATGTAAGTTCTACAAATGGTGGTATCTTTTCAGAAGACAGAGCATTAATTTCACCCTGCTTCCTCTTTTACTACTATGAGCTCTGGGCCAAGTTTGTTTTTCAAGTCAGTGAGGAGGATCCAAACCCACACAGTGTCTGTCATGGTTCTATGAGTGGGGGACTAAGGGAGTCTTCATTGCAGAGTTTGGAATGTGGTCAGCATGTCAGTAACTTATCTTTTCAGGCCTCTCCAAAGCTGGACTTCATTTCCCAGCCTCATTGTGTGGTTATCTGTTAATCAACTGTTGATGAGTATAAATCAAATTTTATTGAACAAACCTCGCAATGAAAACAAGATATAAGGATATGCACTCCTTTAAGATCTTGCTCCCACAATATAATAGACACACAGGTAAACCACAAATGAATGAAACGCCTAACACATTTGATTTATTGCTTTAAGCCCATTAAATCTAATAATGGTGATTTAAACCCTCCACAATTTGCAAACATTACAATTGCCAAGTAACACTTCTGTCGGAATAATCCTAAGTTCGGCAGCTATTAAATTCAGCACTCCTAAAGCTTTATTTAATTTTTAATCCCACAGCTGTTGCCATGGAAATGATCTGATAAGAAATAGCCCTTTAGGCAGATGAGCCTATTGAGGATCTTGGCCTATATAAATCAGTGAATATTTTTAGTAATTTCAGAAAAGGCAGAAGTTTTCCTGCAAGTAACATTTAGAATGAACCGGATGTGAGAAATGCTTGATGCAGTTATCTTCTTTTGTTTTCATAAACGCAACAAAGTACCTCCAATCAAGGCAGAAACATGCCAGATGGGTGGTGTCTTATCCAGAAAATTGATAGTCTGTTGATCAACATAGCTGAGTAATTGTTTTAAAAATGAATGGATTTATTTTATGGTACTTGTCAGTCATTATGTTTTACATGCATCTGTCCTTGAAGCTTGTAGGTCCTTATTCAAGACATTTTTGTGTTGAAAACTAAAATGGACCCACATCCACGCGATGTAGAGGGGCAACCTATCCTGCATTCCTTCCCCCAGCCCCTCAGTTAGCTATACTATTTTACTACAAAAGCTTTTTTTCATACAAAAATAATAGATACATAAAAGAAATATAGCAAGGTGTAAGCTGTGCACGATGTTGGGACAATTTAAAAAATCAGCATGCATTAAAGGTGTTCTGAAAGGGCATAATTTTGGCACCCAAAAATATACACTTTGAAGTTAGACTTTTCCTTTAACCCTTTAACTGCCAGCCTACCTTGAGATTTTGTCACCCTCTGTTGCCAGACCATTTTTCAATATTTTTGCTATACACGTTCAACTGAGATTTTTGGGATTTCCTAGGAAAATTATATATTATTTTTTAGAGTGGGATCTAACATGAAAGTTCTTGCTTATCATTTTTTAGTATATTCTAAATATTTTTGGGTGAAGTATGTGCAAAAACCTTTTAAAATATATTTCTTACAATCTGTAGTGTTTTTTTTTGTAAAAAAACTTTTTCGTTTTCCAATAAAATCATATTGTGTGTAAGAACCCCATTTCTCTCGGTTGCACATATATATTGCTAGACACCCTTTCCGGCCCAGAAGACTCCCCCAAACTAAAACAGCCCTTTAGGAGATTTTCAGATAAAATAGAACTTCTATGTGCACCTAGCAGTTTTTCAGGAAAATGTCAAATACCCCCAACAAACTATTTATTCTCTTAAAGCACACACTTCAATCTTTCTAGACATACCAGGCTTGTTGATGTGGGCTACAAGCCTGCACAACCTTTGCAGGGCTTTGGGGAGGCAGTTAATGGGGGGGGCTGGAAAGTCACCCATTAGCCGCAGGTGACTTGCTAGACCCGATCACTCTGGTTTCTGTTCTTCTGCTGCTTCTGGAAGCCTTTTATATCTGCTGAGTGATGACACATAAAGGGTCGGCATGACTAGTGCTTCAAAAAAAATGTCCCCTCTTGGTAGTGAGGACTACTCATGGGGGGGGGGCCATCATTTTGAAGCCCGGGCTGTGGCCATTTTGACAAAGGAAAGACTGTGGACGGGATTGCGGGGCTCAGGTAAGTGCACATCAGCTTCCTATTGCTGCACACTGTGCATTAGTGTCAGAATACCGGGTGTGAACCCTGATTGCGGAGACTAAGAACCAGCTTACCTCTCGACCAGGAAGCCTGGAATCAACCTGGTTTTCACTAGAGCTTCTAAAGGTGAGGATAGGCTGGGCTGCAGGAAGGCCCCAGGTCAGACAACCTGGGAGTGGGTTTTGCCAAGTTCTAGGTAGAAGACAGACCAGAGCTGGACTGGAAGCATGGAACAAGCTGAAGTCGTGGGTAGGCAGAACAGGATCGAAATGCTAAACAAGCCAAGGTCATGGGCAGGCAGAACAGGATCGAAGTCATAAACAAGCCGAGGTCGTCAGGAGAGCAGGAGCGTAGTCAGGAACATGCCGGGTCGGTACACAGGAGGGGAAGACTGGAACTCAGGAACAGGCAGGAGAAATGACCAACTGACAATGGAGCTCAGGGCTCGCCAGTATTTAAAGGCCCCTGCACATGCGCAAAAGCGAGCGCATTTTTGCACGTTTACTGGTGTTATTATGTCTAGTGCGAAAATGCGAGCGCACTGGGAACCTTGGCGCCCTCTGCTGGGAAACCAGAGGAACAGTCCTGGTTCTATGACAATTAGCTTAGAGGGGACCCCTTACTTGCAGCCAATACCTGCAGTGGGGAGGGCGGAGGGGGCCCATCTGTCATTTTGGGCAATTTTTGGGTCCCAAAGTTTGGGCCCCTATAAAAATCCACTGGTGCTTGTTTCTACAATTTCTTAGGCCTGTACGGGTTTGTTATTAGCCCCTGTTAGGGGCAGTGTTCTCCTTAGCTTTAAAACAGTTGTGTCACACCTTCTACTTTTAATCATTTTTTGTGGCTATACATGATCCAGACAAGGTCTCTTTGTGACAAGGCACCTGAAGCTGTAGCACAGCCGGCCTATTGCCAGGGCTAGAAGCAGCAGGACAGTGGTCTTTATGCGTCCCTCTTAGGGGCAGACTTCCAGGAAGGTTGCTGGCTTTAAGCCATGGAGTCGGAAAAAACTGTCTGGAGTCTGGACAGGACATAAAATGAATTGGAGCTGTATTTTCGCATATATCAAAAAGAATACCCCACATAGAAAATCACACTCGCTGCAACGCATTTATGCTCCAGATTTGGGCTGGTGTTGGGTTCTATAGTGGAAGTCTAGTAAAGTGTAACCCAACTGCTCCTCCTTCCTCCTCTGGCACCTCTGGCACTGAGGCAGGATAGGTGGTTACCAAAAATGCCTTACTTCACCCAGCGCATGTGTGACAACCTCACAGAGCTGAATCCTCTGCTCCACTCCCACCCGCCCACAGCAAGATGGCTGATACCAGTGTTGGAAATACTGGGCTGGGGGAATGGCATTGGATTTCTGGCAAATTAAATCTTTTTTTATTCTTAATCCCCACCCCCTTGTCCTGCCTCAGTGCCCGGGGAGGGAGGCTGTTCTCCCAGCTTGGTCTTCTGCTTTAAGGTCTGATGTAAAATCTCACACAGTATAATACAGTTTTTGTAGATATAATCAAATTCTTGATGCAGTAAATATTTTAGGAGCTACAATAGGATATTACACGATGTTCTTTCTTGTAGTACTGTACATAGATTCTTACCTTCAGAATACAAATATGTTGTAAGTCATAATTAGAGATGAGCGAACTTTTGAAAAATTCGATTCGACTGATTCGCCGAATTTTCCGACAAAAATCGTTTCGACCCGAATAAATTCGCGACGAATCGCTATTAAAAACGGCTATTTCTGAGCCTCCTAGAGCCTCAATAGGGTTGTAAACCATTCTGCCTTGCTGTAACACGCACAGGATGCATGCTGGGTTAGTTAAATAATACTTTGAATAAATATCACATGCAGATCAGAGGCATCGCTAATAGAATCGCAGAGCGGCACAATTGCAGAGAGTTGAAGTGGCATCACTATGAGGGGCAGAAGGAGCCCAAACATTGCTTTAAAGAGACACTGGAGTTGGCAGCAGCAGGAGCCCAAAAATTGGATGAATCACACCCTGGAGTTGGCAGGAGTTGACAGCAGCAGCAGCAGCAGGAGCCCAAATATTACATTAAAGAGACCCTGGGCTTGGCCTCAGGAGCCCAAAAATTGGATGAATCACACCCTGGAGTTGGCAGCAGCAGCAGCAGGAGCCCAAATATACACTGGAGTTGGCTTTAGGAGCCCAAAAATTGGATGAATCACACCCTGGAGTTGGCAGGAGTTGGCAGCAGCAGCAGCAGGAGCCCAAATATACACTGGAGTTGGCTTCAGGAGCCCAAAAATTGGATGAATCACACCCTGGAGTTGGCAGAAGTTGGCAGCAGCAGCAGCAGCAGGAGCCCAAATATACACTGGAGTTGGCTTCAGGAGCCCAAAAATTGGATGAATCACACCCTGGAGTTGGCAGGAGTTGGCAGCAGCAGCAGCAGGAGCCCAAATATACACTGGAGTTGGCTTCAGGAGCCCAAAAATTGGATGAATCACACCCTGGAGTTGGCAGAAGTTGGCAGCAGCAGCAGCAGGAGCCCAAATATACACTGGAGTTGGCTTCAGGAGCCCAAAAATTGGATGAATCACACCCTGGAGTTGGCAGAAGTTGGCAGCAGCAGCAGGAGCCCAAATATACACTGGAGTTGGCTTCAGGAGCCCAAAAATTGGATGAATCACACCCTGGAGTTGGCAGGAGTTGACAGCAGCAGCAGCAGGAGCCCAAATATACACTGGAGTTGGCTTCAGGAGCCCAAAAATTGGATGAATCACACCCTGGAGTTGGCAGAAGTTGGCAGCAGCAGCAGCAGCAGGAGCCCAAATATACACTGGAGTTGGCTTCAGGAGCCCAAAAATTGGATGAATCACAGCCTGGAGTTGGCAGCAGCAGCAGCAGGAGCCCAAATATACACTGGAGTTGGCTTCAGGAGCCCAAAAATTGGATGAATCACACCCTGGAGTTGGCAGAAGTTGGCAGTAGCAGCAGCAGGAGCCCAAATATACACTGGAGTTGGCTTCAGGAGCCCAAAAATTGGATGAATCACACCCTGGAGTTGGCAGGAGTTGACAGCAGCAGGAGCCCAAATATTACTTTAAAGTGACACTGGGGTTGGCTTCAGGAGCCCAACAATTGGATGAATCACACCCTGGAGTTGGCAGAAGTTGACAGTAGCAGCAGCAGGAGCCCAAATATTACATTAAAGAGACCCTGGAGTTGGCTTCAGGAGCCCAAAAATTGGATGAATCACACCCTGGAGTTGGCAGCAGCAGCAGCAGGAGCCCAAATATACACTGGAGTTGGCTTCAGGAGCCCAAAAATTGGATGAATCACACCCTGGAGTTGGCAGAAGTTGGCAGCAGCAGCAGCAGCAGGAGCCCAAATATACACTGGAGTTGGCTTCAGGAGCCCAAAAATTGGATGAATCACACCCTGGAGTTGGCAGCAGCAGCAGCAGGAGCCCAAATATACACTGGAGTTGGCTTCAGGAGCCCAAAAATTGGATGAATCACACCCTGGAGTTGGCAGGAGTTGACAGCAGCAGGAGCCCAAATATACACTGGAGTTGGCTTCAGGAGCCCAAAAATTGGATGAATCACACCCTGGAGTTGGAAGAAGTTGGCAGCAGCAGCAGCAGGAGCCCAAATATACACTGGAGTTGGCTTCAGGAGCCCAAAAATTGGATGAATCACACCCTGGAGTTGGCAGAAGTTGGCAGCAGCAGCAGCAGCAGGAGCCCAAATATACACTGGAGTTGGCTTCAGGAGCCTAAAAATTGGATGAATCACACCCTGGAGTTGGCAGAAGTTGGCAGTAGCAGCAGCAGGAGCCCAAATATACACTGGAGTTGGCTTCAGGAGCCCAAAAATTGGATGAATCACACCCTGGAGTTGGCAGCAGCAGCAGCAGGAGCCCAAATATACACTGGAGTTGGCTTCAGGAGCCCAAAAATTGGATGAATCACACCCTGGAGTTGGCAGAAGTTGGCAGCAGCAGCAGCAGGAGCCCAAATATACACTGGAGTTGGCTTCAGTAGCCCAAAAATTGGATGAATCACACCCTGGAGTTGGCAGCAGCAGCAGCAGGAGCCCAAATATACACTGGAGTTGGCTTCAGGAGCCCAAAAATTGGATGAATCACACCCTGGAGTTGGCAGGAGTTGACAGCAGCAGCAGCAGGAGCCCAAATATACACTGGAGTTGGCTTCAGGAGCCCAAAAATTGGATGAATCACACCCTGGAGTTGGCAGGAGTTGACAGCAGCAGCAGCAGGAGCCCAAATATACACTGGAGTTGGCTTCAGGAGCCCAAAAATTGGATGAATCACACCCTGGAGTTGGCAGCAGCAGCAGCAGGAGCCCAAATATACACTGGAGTTGGCTTCAGGAGCCCAAAAATTGGATGAATCACACCCTGGAGTTGGCAGAAGTTGGCAGCAGCAGCAGCAGCAGGAGCCCAAATATACACTGGAGTTGGCTTCAGGAGCCCAAAAATTGGATGAATCACACCCTGGAGTTGGCAGGAGTTGACAGCAGCAGCAGCAGGAGCCCAAATATACACTGGAGTTGGCTTCAGGAGCCCAAAAATTGGATGAATCACACCCTGGAGTTGGCAGAAGTTGGCAGCAGCAGCAGCAGCAGGAGCCCAAATATACACTGGAGTTGGCTTCAGGAGCCCAAAAATTGGATGAATCACACCCTGGAGTTGGCAGAAGTTGGCAGCAGCAGCAGCAGCAGGAGCCCAAATATACACTGGAGTTGGCTTCAGGAGCCCAAAAATTGGATGAATCACACCCTGGAGTTGGCAGGAGTTGACAGCAGCAGCAGCAGGAGCCCAAATATACACTGGAGTTGGCTTCAGGAGCCCAAAAATTGGATGAATCACACCCTGGAGTTGGCAGAAGTTGGCAGCAGCAGCAGCAGCAGGAGCCCAAATATACACTGGAGTTGGCTTCAGGAGCTCAAAAATTGGATGAATCACAGCCTGGAGTTGGCAGCAGCAGCAGCAGGAGCCCAAATATACACTGGAGTTGGCTTCAGGAGCCCAAAAATTGGATGAATCACACCCTGGAGTTGGCAGCAGCAGCAGCAGGAGCCCAAATATACACTGGAGTTGGCTTCAGGAGCCCAAAAATTGGATGAATCACACCCTGGAGTTGGCAGGAGTTGACAGCAGCAGCAGCAGCAGCAGGAGCCCAAATATTACTTTAAAGTGACACTGGGGTTGGCTTCAGGAGCCCAAGAATTGGATGAATCACACCCTGGAGTTGGCAGAAGTTGACAGTAGCAGCAGCAGGAGCCCAAATATTACATTAAAGAGACCCTGGAGTTGGCTTCAGGAGCCCAAAAATTGGATGAATCACACCCTGGAGTTGGCAGCAGCAGCAGCAGGAGCCCAAATATACACTGGAGTTGGCTTCAGGAGCCCAAAAATTGGATGAATCACACCCTGGAGTTGGCAGAAGTTGGCAGCAGCAGCAGCAGCAGGAGCCCAAATATACACTGGAGTTGGCTTCAGGAGCCCAAAAATTGGATGAATCACACCCTGGAGTTGGCAGCAGCAGCAGCAGGAGCCCAAATATACACTGGAGTTGGCTTCAGGAGCCCAAAAATTGGATGAATCACACCCTGGAGTTGGCAGGAGTTGACAGCAGCAGCAGCAGGAGCCCAAATATACACTGGAGTTGGCTTCAGGAGCCCAAAAATTGGATGAATCACACCCTGGAGTTGGAAGAAGTTGGCAGCAGCAGCAGCAGGAGCCCAAATATACACTGGAGTTGGCTTCAGGAGCCCAAAAATTGGATGAATCACACCCTGGAGTTGGCAGAAGTTGGCAGCAACAGCAGCAGCAGGAGCCCAAATATACACTGGAGTTGGCTTCAGGAGCCTAAAAATTGGATGAATCACACCCTGGAGTTGGCAGAAGTTGGCAGTAGCAGCAGCAGGAGCCCAAATATACACTGGAGTTGGCTTCAGGAGCCCAAAAATTGGATGAATCACACCCTGGAGTTGGCAGCAGCAGCAGCAGGAGCCCAAATATACACTGGAGTTGGCTTCAGGAGCCCAAAAATTGGATGAATCACACCCTGGAGTTGGCAGAAGTTGGCAGCAGCAGCAGCAGCAGGAGCCCAAATATACACTGGAGTTGGCTTCAGTAGCCCAAAAATTGGATGAATCACACCCTGGAGTTGGCAGCAGCAGCAGCAGGAGCCCAAATATACACTGGAGTTGGCTTCAGGAGCCCAAAAATTGGATGAATCACACCCTGGAGTTGGCAGGAGTTGACAGCAGCAGCAGCAGGAGCCCAAATATACACTGGAGTTGGCTTCAGGAGCCCAAAAATTGGATGAATCACACCCTGGAGTTGGCAGGAGTTGACAGCAGCAGCAGCAGGAGCCCAAATATACACTGGAGTTGGCTTCAGGAGCCCAAAAATTGGATGAATCACACCCTGGAGTTGGCAGCAGCAGCAGCAGGAGCCCAAATATACACTGGAGTTGGCTTCAGGAGCCCAAAAATTGGATGAATCACACCCTGGAGTTGGCAGAAGTTGGCAGCAGCAGCAGCAGCAGGAGCCCAAATATACACTGGAGTTGGCTTCAGGAGCCCAAAAATTGGATGAATCACACCCTGGAGTTGGCAGGAGTTGACAGCAGCAGCAGCAGGAGCCCAAATATACACTGGAGTTGGCTTCAGGAGCCCAAAAATTGGATGAATCACACCCTGGAGTTGGCAGAAGTTGGCAGCAGCAGCAGCAGCAGGAGCCCAAATATACACTGGAGTTGGCTTCAGGAGCCCAAAAATTGGATGAATCACACCCTGGAGTTGGCAGAAGTTGGCAGCAGCAGCAGCAGCAGGAGCCCAAATATACACTGGAGTTGGCTTCAGGAGCCCAAAAATTGGATGAATCACACCCTGGAGTTGGCAGGAGTTGACAGCAGCAGCAGCAGGAGCCCAAATATACACTGGAGTTGGCTTCAGGAGCCCAAAAATTGGATGAATCACACCCTGGAGTTGGCAGAAGTTGGCAGCAGCAGCAGCAGCAGGAGCCCAAATATACACTGGAGTTGGCTTCAGGAGCTCAAAAATTGGATGAATCACAGCCTGGAGTTGGCAGCAGCAGCAGCAGGAGCCCAAATATACACTGGAGTTGGCTTCAGGAGCCCAAAAATTGGATGAATCACACCCTGGAGTTGGCAGCAGCAGCAGCAGGAGCCCAAATATACACTGGAGTTGGCTTCAGGAGCCCAAAAATTGGATGAATCACACCCTGGAGTTGGCAGGAGTTGACAGCAGCAGCAGCAGCAGGAGCCCAAATATTACTTTAAAGTGACACTGGGGTTGGCTTCAGGAGCCCAAGAATTGGATGAATCACACCCTGGAGTTGGCAGAAGTTGACAGTAGCAGCAGCAGGAGCCCAAATATTACATTAAAGAGACCCTGGAGTTGGCTTCAGGAGCCCAAAAATTGGATGAATCACACCCTGGAGTTGGCAGCAGCAGCAGCAGGAGCCCAAATATACACTGGAGTTGGCTTCAGGAGCCCAAAAATTGGATGAATCACACCCTGGAGTTGGCAGAAGTTGGCAGCAGCAGCAGCAGGAGCCCAAATATACACTGGAGTTGGCTTCAGGAGCCCAAAAATTGGATGAATCACACCCTGGAGTTGGCAGAAGTTGGCAGCAGCAGCAGCAGCAGGAGCCCAAATATACACTGGAGTTGGCTTCAGGAGCCCAAAAATTGGATGAATCACACCCTGGAGTTGGCAGGAGTTGACAGCAGCAGCAGCAGGAGCCCAAATATACACTGGAGTTGGCTTCAGGAGCCCAAAAATTGGATGAATCACACCCTGGAGTTGGCAGAAGTTGGCAGCAGCAGCAGCAGCAGGAGCCCAAATATACACTGGAGTTGGCTTCAGGAGCCGAAAATTGGATGAATCACACCCTGGAGTTGGCAGAAGTTGGCAGCAGCAGCAGCAGGAGCCCAAATATACACTGGAGTTGGCTTCAGGAGCCCAAAAATTGGATGAATCACACCCTGGAGTTGGCAGAAGTTGGCAGCAGCAGCAGCAGGAGCCCAAATATACACTGGAGTTGGCTTCAGGAGCCCAAAAATTGGATGAATCACACCCTGGAGTTGGCAGAAGTTGGCAGTAGCAGCAGCAGGAGCCCAAATATACACTGGAGTTGGCTTCAGGAGCCCAAAAATTGGATGAATCACACCCTGGAGTTGGCAGAAGTTGGCAGCAGCAGCAGCAGCAGGAGCCCAAATATACACTGGAGTTGGCTTCAGGAGCCCAAAAATTGGATGAATCACACCCTGGAGTTGGCAGCAGCAGCAGCAGGAGCCCAAATATACACTGGAGATGGCTTCAGGAGCCTAAAAATTGGATGAATCACACCCTGGAGTTGGCAGAAGTTGGCAGTAGCAGCAGCAGGAGCCCAAATATACACTGGAGTTGGCTTCAGGAGCCCAAAAATTGGATGAATCACACCCTGGAGTTGGCAGCAGCAGCAGCAGGAGCCCAAATATACACTGGAGTTGGCTTCAGGAGCCCAAAAATTGGATGAATCACACCCTGGAGTTGGCAGAAGTTGGCAGCAGCAGCAGCAGGAGCCCAAATATACACTGGAGTTGGCTTCAGTAGCCCAAAAATTGGATGAATCACACCCTGGAGTTGGCAGCAGCAGCAGCAGGAGCCCAAATATACACTGGAGTTGGCTTCAGGAGCCCAAAAATTGGATGAATCACACCCTGGAGTTGGCAGAAGTTGGCAGTAGCAGCAGCAGGAGCCCAAATATACACTGGAGTTGGCTTCAGGAGCCCAAAAATTGGATGAATCACACCCTGGAGTTGGCAGAAGTTGGCAGCAGCAGGAGCCCAAAAAATGGCCTAAAGACATAAATATGTTTTGCACCATTTGGAAAGTGTAAAACGTGGCACCATGCTGAATCTAGTCGCATGCATCAGGCATTGGTGGGTGGAAATCCTGGCTGATCCATCCCTGATTCATTTTGACAAAGGTGAGTCTCTCCACATTTTTAGTTGACAGACGAGTTCTCCTCGCCGTAACTATGGCCCCCGCCGCACTAAACACCCGCTCAGATGGCACGCTACTTGCCGGGCAGGACAGCTTTTCCAGGGCAAACTCTGCTAGTTGCGGCCACAAATCAAGTTTGGCTGCCCAGAAGTCCAGCGGATCCTCAAGGTGTGTTGGCATGGTCATGTCAAAGTATGACATGACCTGCTGGTTGAGGTCCTGCTCCAGGTCTTCCTGCTGCTCATGAGTAGCCTCACTATGCGGGTGTAGAAAGCTACTCATTAGCGACTGAAGACTGAGGCTGCTGCTGCTGATGGAGCTGCTGCTGCTGCTCCTGCCAACCCCCCCAGCGGCCATGGCAGTGGAAGGTGAGCGCAGAGGTCCCCTCGAGTCAGACCTGCGAGAGTATGGACCATGGCGCAGATAGGCATCGGCCAACTGCCTACGTAGAATGTCTTTGTAGTAGTTGAGTTTGTCCTCCCTCTCGGTGGGTTTAAAAAATGCCCCCATTTTGTGCCGGAAGCGAGGGTCCAATAAGGTGGACAGCCAGAAGTCATCCCGCCGACAGATGGAAACAATTCTGGGGTCACTACGCAAGCACGTGAGCATGCTTCGTGCCATTTGCGCAAGTGACTCGGATGGACTACCTGTCTCCATCTCCACTGCATACTGCCACGGTGTGCCCGGGTCCTCTGTCTCGCCTTCCTCAAAAACCTCTAGCTCCTCTGGCTGCTCCTGCTCCTCCTCTCCTGTCCGCTGACTAGATAAACCAGCCATTTCGCCAAGCCTAAACTGTGTTTCGCTGGGCAACTCCTCCTCCTCCTCTTCCTCCTCCTCCTCCAGTTCAGCTCCAACGGGGTTCATGTGGCCGTAAGATGTAAACGCCATGTCTCCAGTGCCCTGACCAGCCATGGTTTCCAACATGTGCTGTAGTACATGAAGCAGTGGAATCACGTCGTTCATCCCGTAATCCTGCCGACTGACAAATAAAGTGGCTTCCTCAAAGGGCCTGAGCAAACGGCAGGTGTCACGTATGAGCTGCCACTGGTTGACATTGAAGTTACACAGGGGAGTCCCCCTATCTGCTTGGATCATCAGGAAATCCGTGATGGCTTTTCTCTGTTCATATAATCGGTCCAACATGTGAAGGGTGGAATTCCAACGGGTGGAAACATCGCAAATCAGACTATGTTGGGGGATACCATTCTGACGCTGTAGCTCAAGAAGGGTGTGTTTGGCGGTGTAGGAATGGTTGAAGTGCATGCAAAGTTTCCTTGAAGTTGTTAGGATGTCCTGCAGATGGGGGGAACACTTCAGAAACCGCTTGACAACCAGATTGAAGACGTGAGCCATGCAGGGGGCATGGGTCAGGCTTCCTTGGCGCAGCGCAGACAAAATGTTCTTCCCATTGTCGGTAACCATGATTCCCATTTTAAGTTTTCTCGGAGTAAGCCATGTTTGGATTTCCTGATGAATACATTTAAGCAGTTCCTCCCCTGTTCGCCAAGACAAACCATGTGAAGCACTGCGTGACACCTCCGTGCCCTGCACACATGGTAGACTGGAGGGGCACTGAGCCCTCGGCTCGGCACAAGCCATCAGTTCTCTGAAAGGTGCAGATTCCACCACCTGAAAAGGGAGCGACTGCAGCACCAGCAACTTGGACAGGAGCACATTCAGCTTCTGCGCCGTAGGATGAGTGGGCGCATACTGCTGTCTCTTGGACATGGCTTCACTGATGGATTGCTGGCAGGATGCATGACTTGGAGGAGGAGGAGCAGGAGCGACAGAGGATGGGTATGACGCACAGCTGCCTTCGGCTGAGGTGCTGGAGCCTTGGCTGGCAGAAATTGGGAGCTCACTTGGTGAGGAAGCAGACTGGACCACCCCTTGGGAGCCTCGGTTCTCCCAGGTCGTTTTATGGTGACGCATCATATGTTGACGCAGGGCCGTGGTGCCAACATTTGGACCCTGGCCACGCTTCACCTTTTGCCTACATATCTTGCATGTGGCCATGTTACCCTCCTGCGGATGCCTCAGGAAAAACTGCCACACTGCCGAGTAGCTACTTTTCCCACCCCCTGGCCTCACTGATTCACTGCTGCTGTTGCCAACTCCAGGAACCCCTGCTCCACTACCTCCCGATAAGGTAGACTGCCGCACAGCAGGTGCTCTACCCCGGCCCCGGCCCCGGCCGGCTCCAGCCTTTGGAATTGTGCCCCCATGCTGACTGCTACCACCTTGCTGCCTCAGCTGCTGACTCCGGGGCAACCTGCGCCCCTCTTCTCCTGATGATGACGATGAAGCCCCTTCATCACCCGGCTCCCAAGTGCGATCGGCTTCATCGTCATCATCATCATCATCACCGAGTTGTGGCTGTACGTCACTGATGTTCGTGGATTCGTCAACAGTGTCTGGCGCAGGAGCTGGAACGCTCGCAGCACCCACGATACTGTCCACATCACTATTTGTCTGCCTAGCTAGAGAAGCCACCTCCATTTCTTGGCTGGGCAGTAGCTGCTGACTGTCCTCTATCTGATGGTCCTCCTCACTAAAGAGTGGAGCTGAACCCAAAGCATAGGATACGTCGCTGGGGGAGGGAACGGCATAGGACAGAGGCAATGGGAGGACAGGGACTGCTCTCGGGGCATGCCAACTCAGGGTTGTGTCAGAGGAACCTACCGACCCTAGACTGGGGGTCTCAGACGTAAGTTGTGATGATGTTGTTGATGAGCGCGTCAACCAATCTACCACGGCAGATGCGTTACTGGTGGAGACCCGACCGCTAGCAGATACTGGCAGATTAGGTCTCTCAGCGTGACTCCTGCTGCTACTGGCCCCCAGTCTGATGCGAGCTCTGCCTGCGGAATCTTGGCCTCTGCCACTCCTCTTTTCACTTCCAGGCACTTGTCTGCCCGACATAGTCTAACTGGCGTGGTAGTAGGTGATATTTTAAGATCCCCCGGGCAGCGGTGGGTCTATATGAAACAGAATATAATGCACACCAAAAGTGAGCAGTAACACTCAGCCTCCAACAGGCCTGCTTAGTGTAAATAAGAGAGCTGCTTAGTGTAAATAAAGAGGGGTATGCTATGTTACAGAATGGGATGCCTCAACAGAAGTGCACCTGGCAGGCAGCAGTACGCCTATGCCCAGCAAAAGTGTCTTATAATATAAATATAATAAGAGCAAATGGTTATATGGTCTTAAACAGAGGCTGCTTTAGTCACAGAATGGGATGCCCCCAAAAAAGATCCAGTAGTACTATGCCCAGCAAAAGTGTCTTTATCAGGCTAATTTCAAATATGATAAGAGCAAATGCTTATATGGTCTTAAACAGAGGCTGCTTTAGTCACAGAATGGGATGCCCCCAAAAAAGATCCAGTAGTACTATGCCCAGCAAAAGTGTCTTTATCAGGCCTGATTTCTATGAGAATAAGTGCAAATGGTTATTATGCTATTAAATAGAGGCTGGTGTTGTCACAGAATGGGATGCCCCCAAAAAAGATCCAGTAGTACTATGCCCAGCAAAAGTGTCTTTATCAGGCCTAATTTCTATGAGAATAAGTGCAAATGGTTATTATGCTATTAAATAGAGGCTGGTGTTGTCACAGAATGGGATGCCCCCAAAAAAGATCCAGTAGTACTATGCCCAGCAAAAGTGTCTTTATCAGGCCTGATTTCTATGAGAATAAGTGCAAATGGTTATTATGCTATTAAATAGAGGCTGGTGTTGTCACAGAATGGGATGCCACAAAAACCAGTAGTGCTATGCCCAGCAAAAGTGTCTTTATCAGGCCTGATTTCTATGAGAATAAGTGCAAATGGTTATTATGCTATTAAATAGAGGCTGGTGTTGTCACAGAATGGGATGCCCCCAAAAAGGATCCAGTAGTACTATGCCCAGCAAAAGTGTCTTTATCAGGCCTAATTTCTATGAGAATAAGTGCAAATGGTTATTATGCTATTAAATAGAGGCTGGTGTTGTCACAGAATGGGATGCCACAAAAACCAGAGAGCATGCACAGCAAAAGTGTCTTTATCAGGCCTAATTTCAAATATGATAAGAGCAAATGCTTATATGGTCTTAAACAGAGGCTGCTTTAGTCACAGAATGGGATGCCCCCAAAAAAGATCCAGTAGTACTATGCCCAGCAAAAGTGTCTTTATCAGGCCTGATTTCTATGAGAATAAGTGCAAATGGTTATTATGCTATTAAATAGAGGCTGGTGTTGTCACAGAATGGGATGCCCCCAAAAAAGATCCAGTAGTACTATGCCCAGCAAAAGTGTCTTTATCAGGCCTGATTTCTATGAGAATAAGTGCAAATGGTTATTATGCTATTAAATAGAGGCTGGTGTTGTCACAGAATGGGATGCCCCCAAAAAAGATCCAGTAGTACTATGCCCAGCAAAAGTGTCTTTATCAGGCCTGATTTCTATGAGAATAAGTGCAAATGGTTATTATGCTATTAAATAGAGGCTGGTGTTGTCACAGAATGGGATGCCCCCAAAAAAGATCCAGTAGTACTATGCCCAGAAAAAGTGTCTTTATCAGGCCTGATTTCTATGAGAATAAGTGCAAATGGTTATTATGCTATTAAATAGAGGCTGGTGTTGTCACAGAATGGGATGCCCCCAAAAAAGATCCAGTAGTACTATGCCCAGCAAAAGTGTCTTTATCAGGCCTGATTTCTATGAGAATAAGTGCAAATGGTTATTATGCTATTAAATAGAGGCTGGTGTTGTCACAGAATGGGATGCCCCCAAAAAAGATCCAGTAGTACTATGCCCAGCAAAAGTGTCTTTATCAGGCCTGATTTCTATGAGAATAAGTGCAAATGGTTATTATGCTATTAAATAGAGGCTGGTGTTGTCACAGAATGGGATGCCCCCAAAAAAGATCCAGTAGTACTATGCCCAGCAAAAGTGTCTTTATCAGGCCTGATTTCTATGAGAATAAGTGCAAATGGTTATTATGCTATTAAATAGAGGCTGGTGTTGTCACAGAATGGGATGCCCCCAAAAAAGATCCAGTAGTACTATGCCCAGCAAAAGTGTCTTTATCAGGCCTGGTTTCTATGAGAATAAGTGCAAATGGTTATTATGCTATTAAATAGAGGCTGGTGTTGTCACAGAATGGGATGCCCCCAAAAAAGATCCAGTAGTACTATGCCCAGCAAAAGTGTCTTTATCAGGCCTGATTTCTATGAGAATAAGTGCAAATGGTTATTATGCTATTAAATAGAGGCTGGTGTTGTCACAGAATGGGATGCCCCCAAAAAAGATCCAGTAGTACTATGCCCAGCACAAGTGTCTTTATCAGGCCTGATTTCTATGAGAATAAGTGCAAATGGTTATTATGCTATTAAATAGAGGCTGGTGTTGTCACAGAATGGGATGCCCCCAAAAAAGATCCAGTAGTACTATGCCCAGCAAAAGTGTCTTTATCAGGCCTGATTTCTATGAGAATAAGTGCAAATGGTTATTATGCTATTAAATAGAGGCTGGTGTTGTCACAGAATGGGATGCCCCCAAAAAAGATCCAGTAGTACTATGCCCAGCAAAAGTGTCTTTATCAGGCCTGATTTCTATGAGAATAAGTGCAAATGGTTATTATGCTATTAAATAGAGGCTGGTGTTGTCACAGAATGGGATGCCCCCAAAAAAGATCCAGTAGTACTATGCCCAGCAAAAGTGTCTTTATCAGGCCTGATTTCTATGAGAATAAGTGCAAATGGTTATTATGCTATTAAATAGAGGCTGGTGTTGTCACAGAATGGGATGCCCCCAAAAAAGATCCAGTAGTACTATGCCCAGCAAAAGTGTCTTTATCAGGCCTGATTTCTATGAGAATAAGTGCAAATGGTTATTATGCTATTAAATAGAGGCTGGTGTTGTCACAGAATGGGATGCCCCCAAAAAAGATCCAGTAGTACTATGCCCAGCAAAAGTGTCTTTATCAGGCCTGATTTCTATGAGAATAAGTGCAAATGGTTATTATGCTATTAAATAGAGGCTGGTGTTGTCACAGAATGGGATGCCCCCAAAAAAGATCCAGTAGTACTATGCCCAGCAAAAGTGTCTTTATCAGGCCTAATTTCTATGAGAATAAGTGCAAATGGTTATTATGCTATTAAATAGAGGCTGGTGTTGTCACAGAATGGGATGCCCCCAAAAAAGATCCAGTAGTACTATGCCCAGCAAAAGTGTCTTTATCAGGCCTGATTTCTATGAGAATAAGTGCAAATGGTTATTATGCTATTAAATAGAGGCTGGTGTTGTCACAGAATGGGATGCCCCCAAAAAAGATCCAGTAGTACTATGCCCAGCAAAAGTGTCTTTATCAGGCCTGATTTCTATGAGAATAAGTGCAAATGGTTATTATGCTATTAAATAGAGGCTGGTGTTGTCACAGAATGGGATGCCCCCAAAAAAGATCCAGTAGTACTATGCCCAGCAAAAGTGTCTTTATCAGGCCTGATTTCTATGAGAATAAGTGCAAATGGTTATTATGCTATTAAATAGAGGCTGGTGTTGTCACAGAATGGGATGCCACAAAAACCAGTAGTGCTATGCCCAGCAAAAGTGTCTTTATCAGGCCTGATTTCTATGAGAATAAGTGCAAATGGTTATTATGCTATTAAATAGAGGCTGGTGTTGTCACAGAATGGGATGCCACAAAAACCAGAGAGCATGCCCAGCAAAAGTGTCTTTATCAGGCCTGATTTCTATGAGAATAAGTGCAAATGGTTATTATGCTATTAAATAGAGGCTGGTGTAGTCACAGAATGGGATGCCTCACAGCAGACTTAAGATCAGTTCAGTATATATGCACTGTTAGTTAGTGTAAGCAGCCTGAAAACGCTAACAAAGCAGGCTGGATGAAAAAAAAAAAAAAACTGACAGCCTCCGATTTTCCCTTCCTTTCCCTGTTTTTCGCTTACTTTCTGTCTGTCTCCTGTCTGTCTCCTGCCTGTCTCCAGCCTGTCCCTGTCTGTCCCTGCCTGTCTAACTGTCTGTCTCTCCCTCAGCTACACAGCGTTCTGTCTGTCACGAATGCAATAGAGAAATGATGCTGGAAAGCAAGATGGCCGGCCTTAAATATTGCTGTGACGTCACCGGGCTTGCTGGCTGCTGATAGGCTGCATGTGACTGTCCCAGCTTGCACTGGCGCGGGGTTGATGTCTGGACATGTCCCGTCCGCCATCTTAGAATGCCTGTAATGTAAATGAATGGATGTTAAAGGAAAACTTCGAGCGATCGAATCGCGGGGAAATTCGGATTCGATCCGAATCGAATTTTTCCTGAAATTCGGATCGAATCCGGGTTCGTCCGGATCGATTCGCTCATCCCTAGTCATAATGTGAACATGTTGGGGTCGATTCAGAGCCTGGTGAGATAGCTTCTTTTTTAGGTGTTCTTTTTTTTGGGTGTGCTGCAGGGGCTGCTGCTTTGATTTTATCATTAAGGCTGAGTACCTCTCTTGATTCCTGATTTATGGTCAACAAAATGAGACACACTTTTGTTTTAATATCAATTTGCACACTAGTGTTCAAAGGGTTACATTATTAAGCATTTATATGCAAGCCAAGCAGGGAGGATTACAGAGAACATATGGGACAAAACATTGGGCAAAAAATGTTAAGGCTTAACTGGAATCAAACTATCCCCCCCCCAAAAAACACAGGTTCTCCAAAAAATATACGAAAATACAGAATCTGGAGAGATCAAATCGCTATGGAGAAACAGTAAAGGGAAGGGGAGAAACGTGGGGGAGAATCGGCAGCAGGTAAGCACTTAGCCGGTCAAATGCACATGGGGCAGGGCCATTTGTGCTTCAAAACAGTAGATTTACCTTGTGGAAGGTGCAAATTGCTCTTCTCCCGTGCACTTGCCATTTGGTACGCTTTACACATGCACCTGGGTTGCACACGCAGCCATGAATCATGTGCCTAGATGCAGGCGGAATCTTTGCTCTCCACCTGAGCATTTTTGCACATCGACCATGAATCGACCCTATTGTCTTCGGGTGTACATTTTTCACCTGGCTCTGCCCCAAGGTAGAAAATGAAAGTGAATGGCAATTTTCTCTCCTAAAAAAGAAATTAGTTTTCTCACCAGGCTGTGAATCAACCCCGTAGTGTGAAGGATGTATTGTTTTCATTATGTAACACCAGGTAAAATAAAATTTTTAGTTTAGGTGCACCTAAACTGACACCTTAAAGTTATATTTTGGGCAAAGGCAGTTGTTAGATCATTGTGTCAGGCTAGCTTTGGCACTGACCTAAACTGTTTTCTGTTTTTAAAGTAAAAGAGAAATGGCTGAAATATCAAGGTTTACAGTTTTACCTCAAGATTACTTTTTTGAAGCATGTGGGTATGGCCCTTGGAGCTGTGATGCATCATAATAATCAGCATAATGGGTGGGCGGTGATGGGAGTGAGGGTGCATGCTAGGAGGAGGCTGCATAGGGAGGAGAAAGTGAGGCTTTAGCTGGGCATGAATGGCAGCTCTGAGAGTGGCATTCAAGTCATCAATACAGAGGGGGGCGTGGTCTGACCTAGCTCCTCAAGCTAGTATCGGTGGCCCGCATCAGCAGGGTGGCGCGGGAGAATCAGATGCGAAATTATATTTCCTCATTTAGTGCAACAAGCTTCAAGGAGCCACAGCCCAGAAGCAGCGCTTGGCAGGGTAAGCTGCTGTCATTTTTTTTAACCTTTTGCCTGAAAAATCCCTTTAATGGAGTAAACCAAACTTACAGTTGGTTAGTGTTGCATTAATATGCCTCTGATTATTTCAGATGCAGTTTGGATAAAGTAAAGTTGGTACATCCCAAACATGAATCACATAAAAAAATATGGGGCATTCTAAAGGCATGGGAGTGTGGGGTTCTGGAGACAATTTTGTTATGTGTCTTTATTGAACTTGAACTAGCCCAAGATTACATTAGCAGCAGTCACAGCAGAAGTCTTATAGATGTACACAAAGCAGCAGGTAAGTTGCTGGTTTTGCCAGAACTCAGCATTAGAAAGCCAGTCACATCAAAGGTGAGCTTAATATGACTGAATACACGGAAGATGGAGGAGCTGTCTGCATCAGAGCTAGTCTACAGAAGCTGACAGGAACAATCTTACTGGGCATACAGACTGTTACTATAATGTTATCGTGAAAACAAACTGAACAAAGTAGATAACACAGTAAGAATAGATACGGGACACAACCCATGGGACGTGACACTCCCCACATGAAATCTCCATAAAATAACATAATAACCATGCCTTTGTACACTGTCTGCCAGTCAGCTCTGGTACCTGGAAAAACACAAGAAAAAGAATGTCTAACAGCGTAAACTGCAAACAACGCAAGGCATGTCACTAAAGATGTCCAAAAGATCTTTAAGGGTTGGTCTGGATGAAGAAGCTGCATAAAGCCAACATCTCCATCAACGCACCGTTTAATCCAAATATGAAAAACGATTGTTGAGCATTCGCAAAAGCCATACCCTGTGCCCTACCACAAGCTGTGTTGGATGACACAGTCGTATGTCTGTTATTTTTCGTGTACATCCTTTTTTACATGCACTGTCCCTTATGGGTGGATTAAATCCTAAAAATGTATAAATTGGTTTTCTGTGTGCTAACCAGTCTAACTTCCGGAGAGACAATACATGTGTGCTAACTCTTGTGCCCTATGTGCTTGACTATCACTACTAGTGCTTGTCTGGGGTGTGGGATCACTTTACAATCATTGTGTGATTGGGTATAAGTAACTGTATCAGGAGAGATGTTAGCTTGAGATCTTTGTGTGTGTGTGTGTGTGTGTGTGTGTGTGTGTGTGTGTGTGTGTGTGTGTGGTGTCTGGCCACTTAAGGCAGCTTTTCCAAAGATCCGTGTGTGTCAGTAAAATGATTGTAGGAAGTATGATCATAACCCTGTCTGAATCAGGACATCATACCTTCTTGATTCATTAAAACATTTCGAGATCTTTCTGTGTGACCCTTGGGGCGTACATTAACATATTTTTGTACAAAATTTGTCTCAAATGTTTCCACCCGTTCTATCTGTATCCTCTCCACAATGCTTTATAACAGGAGAGGAATCTGGAGGCAGTGTAGAGCTGTGCTAAGATGGATAAAGTCTGCATGTGATCCTCAAAGCCACACTCTATGCACTTAAAGGGGTCTTTGGTTAGGTGCTCTTTAGAAGCATAATGTCTAAATATCTTTGGCTTATTTCTGCAGCCAATGCACTTGCTAATAACAGCTTGCAGCTTCTAATGAATATGACATGTTATGCTTTTCTACGTTTTCACCTTGGTTACTCTCATCTGGTGTTAATGAGGTTGTGAGGACCACTTTGGTTTCTGAATCAAAGCTTGGATTGTTATATTTAGGATGAGATGACCCAGGATTGTACTCACCATAGGAAAAGCATGGGTCATTCTTGGTGTCTGCAATGTCCCTAATGACCTGTATTGCATCTATTCATTGTAATTATATAGTTTGTCGAGTGTGCTCTTAAAGCAATTCAATATTTAACTTATTGCTTTGTTTTCTTGATCCTGAACTCACTCAGCTGTGTTTTTCCATTAAATTACACACTACTGGGCTGGATTCTGGTCCGATATAGTCCCATTAACAGACCAGGGTGTATAAAACTAGAGCTGGTGACATTACTACAGGACTATCAGGGCTCGGTTCACTGGTGGTAGTGAAACAACCCTGCAGCTTGTCAAGGACTTGGCTCAAGGGTGGCATTAAAGAAACGTACAGCATGATCTCGGTGACAGTGAAGTCAGTCAAGGCTACAAGGTACGGATTTCATCACAGTAGGTCTCCCTGATCTGCTCATACTTTTCCAAGTTTAGCTTTTCAAAGCTTTTTTGTCTGTTTAAACTACAATTCAAAAGCAGATGAGAGCTTGAACCTACAATACAGTACATTGTACCAGCTTGACGCTTAAAGCATAAACCTAGCTGCAGAAGTTTCAACATAATTTATCATCATCTGAGACAATAGGTACAGGTGTCACTATAATAATGGTTCTGTCAGCTTTGAAAGAGGTTAATGCATGGAGCAAAATGCATTACACCCAGACTGAAAGAGAAGCAGTTTTAATTTGCATGTGTATACATTCAAATTAAAATTGAACTACAACACAATGGTAAGGCTAATTATTGTTTTTTTGTTAAGATTTGATAATCTGTAAGTTAAGCTGTAAAACTATGATTTATCATTAATAGCAGTGGTGTAACCAATCCTAAAGTGGCCCTGGTGTGAATATTAATTGGGGCCCTGCCAAGACTGTCTTTTAACTCAATTGGAAGCGGTTAGACAACTAAAATCTGAAAAAGCAGAGACAAATGCTGCTTCCTTTCTGTCAGTGATGCCAATAGAGCACAAATATGATAAATAAGGTGGAGGAGCAAAATGATGAGCACCCCCCGAACTTCTGGGTCACGGTACAGTCACACCCCCTGCACCCTCTACCAGTGGCGTAACTAAATGTGATGAGGCCCTGCTGGGAACATTAAAGGTGCCCTGTCAAGGCTCATACAATAAACATTTAAAGCAGACCAAAACCCATATTTTTAACTAGAATCCCTTTAATTGCTGCCCCCCCCCCCCCCCCACCCATGAATAGTATCTTTTGCAATTTTTTTATGCTCCTGCTTCACTCTAATCCCACATAATGGTGCCTGTTTTAGCTATAAAGGCCCACCCCCTCCATTCATTGCCACTGTTGTGTGTGGCAATGATGCCATTGCCACACTTTGCAGTGACTGATCGCCTGCCATGTCACAGAGAGGGACAGCAATCCAAGACAATTCAAAAAGTGAAAATATTCATTTCTAGTTCTACATGCTAAGAAGGAGGTATCCACAGGGGCTTTGGCCAAATGTATTTTACAAGTTCAGTAGGTTTTGGGCAGCTTTAACTCAGTTGAAGGCAGGTAGACAACTAAAGACTCATACAGCCAAGACAAATGGCGCTTCTTTTCTGTCAGTGATGCCAAGTCAGCACAAATAAGATAAATAAAGTGAAGGAGCACCAATGATGGGCCCCCCTGACTTTCTGTGCAGCCGCACCCTGGTGCCAATATTAAATGGAGCCCTGTCAAGCCTGTCTTTTAACCCTTTAAGTGGCAGCCTGCCTAGAGTTTTTGTCACCCTCTGTTGCCAGACCATTTTTCAATATTTTGCACTGTACATGTTCAACTGTGATATTTGAAGGGATTTCACAGGAAAATTATATATTTTTGTCTGGGATATAACATGAAATGTCTTGTTTGTCATTTTTTAAGTGTATATTTTTGGGTGAAATATGTGCAAAAAAGTTTGTCAATAAGATCATATTGTGTGTGAAATCCCAATTTCTCCTGGTTACGACATATGTATTATAGCCATAACTCTATGTCTGAATTGGTTCACCCCTCTGGGTGAGCCAGTCTGACCAATTGGTGACCCTCCCTTCTGCGATTAGAGGGGGTTTGGTGATAGCTGGTCCACTGAAGACTAAACATAAAAACTTCCAGGACTAGGTTTGGTCCTGGCTCAAGTAGACCGGACCCAGCACACCCACCACACCTCTGAACAAGTTAAGTTAAAAAAATTCCATTCTTTATTTTGAATAAATTAAAATCTTTAAATACAAAACTGCATATGTCTAATTCGTACAATTTTCCATTCATTTAAAATCCAATGTCTGGTTACAAACTATTATCATTACAAACTTACTTTCCAAGATAGCATTTTTTGTATAACCATAATGGCATTAGTAAATACTTAGTCCATAATCTGGAGGTGAGACAGACAGGGCAGACATGTTTCGCCACGTGGGCTTCTTCAGTGCCCTGATTTTGATTTATTGTCAGAATGGGTGTCAAATCTTGGAGGAGATGAGGAGTCACCACTTATCCCTCTTTGTGTAATGTTCTGGTTTCTTAATATTTTATTCTGTTTGTCTATATCCCAGCTTGGGGTCACATAAATTGAGATATCTAGGAATCCTCAATTGCTGCGTGCTTGTAGTATTGTTGACATGCTTTCTTTTGGTACAATAGTGTAACCGCACTTAATTGTCTCCATAGACGTCCACAGAGTCCTCGGGAAACTGCAGCGCAGCCAGCGCGTACTGATGATCAGGGGATATGATGTTCAGTATTCATGCGGGGACTCCCCGCTATTTGCCCAGCCACCAGCTTCCAGCAGTGTTAGGTGAATGAATCAGCTGGGGGTAGCAACCCTCCAAACGCGCTGGCTGACGGACGAAGCCCACGTGGCGAAACATGTCTGCCCTGTCTGTCTGACCTCCAGATTAGGAAGACAAAATAGTCATCTTGGACTAAGTATTTACTAATGCCATTATGGTTATACAAAAAATGCTATCTTGGAAAGCAAGTTTGTAATGATAATAGTTTGTAACCAGACATTGGATATTAAATGAATGGAAAATTGTATGAATTAGACATATGCAGTTTTGTATTTAAAGATTTTAATTTATTCAAAATAAAGAATGGAATTTTTTTTTACTTAACTTGTTCAGAGGTGTGGTGGGTGTGCTGGGTCCGGTCTACTTGAGCCAAGACCAAACCTAGTCCTGGAAGTTTTTCTGTTTATATGTATTATAGACATACTTTCCTGCCCAGGAGACTATCCCAAACTGAAACAGCGCTTTTTAGACTTTCAGATAAAATACAACTATGCTATGCGCTATGCGCACCTTGCAGTTTTTAAAACCCTTCACATATGAAATACCCCCAGCAGTCGATATATTCTCTGGAAGTGAACACCTCAAGCTTTTTAGGTGTACCAAGCTTGTTGACGTGGGCACAGTTTTCTGGATCCCTCAATTAATTCTTTGGTTGCACAGAGTTTCCCTAAAAAAGAATAAAAAAAGAAAAGCCACATTTCTCTAAAAAAACGACATGCAAACAAGAAAAAACAAATTAAATCTGAAAAAGCAAGGTCCCCCGGACAGAACATTACCCAACATACACCAAAACTGAAAAGAGCACTTTATAACATTTACAAATAAAATACAACTACTATTGGTAACCAACTGTGGTGGCCCCCCACCCTGCCAGCTACAAACCAGCAAAGCCAAATGGCCCCCAGGCTCTTTTCCCCGCCCTGGCTTTGGGGAGGTGTGTAATTGTTTTAGAACAAATGGATGTTAGTCCCTGCATGGGGGGGGGGCACACTGATTGGTGATGCCCCCACGCATACACCACTGGCAGCTTGAGATATTTTTCCTTGCTTCTTCTCCTCTCTGCAAAATGCTGCCCTGGTTATATGGTTACATGCTCCACATTACTTGCAGCTGCTGATAACGTCCAGACTATGTGGTCCCCGGCGGCCAGTCATACAATTGCATTTTGTTGAGCAAACGAGGAGCAGGTAAGAATATTGCCTGTGCCAATAACCACCCATTTTGTAGATAATGTGTTTTGGATTGCTTTAATGCAATTAATTAAAAAAATACATCATTGGTGTTTAGAGGATCATGTACAGGCAGCACTTTGTACATTACATACAAAATGCTGATTTCCTTGTAAGCTTTCTCCTGTAAGGTAAGATTAGAACATACAGCAGTTCATTCCTATTAGCTCTTTGAATCTCAGCTTTTGATAAAGCACCCAGCTGTCACTGATCTCTAACTAAACTCTTTTGTTGGAGCACCTTTGCATGTTAGATTTTCTTTTCTAAAGCTAGACTGTAATTATTCATCTGGTTCTAGTGCACTGTCAGGGTTAAACTGCTTTAATTGTCTCCCTATCTCTGTTGGAGAGCCTTACTACAAGTCCCTTTGCTGAAAGCATATTTCGATTTTCATTTTAAAGCTTAATTTACGCTTAATCTAATCTCTGCCCAAGCTCAGCTATATTGGGAAGTTTTTTTCTGGACAGTTGTATTTTAAAGCTCAACTTCAGAGAAATATTTATTTTAGTTTTGGATGCAAAATGAATTCTATTAACAGTCGGTATTTAGACTCAAGATAGAGGGTGCATTTAGTAAAAAATTCATGATGGTCATCAGTAGAGATGAGCGAACTTTTGAAAAATTCGATTCGACTGATTCGCCGAATTTTCCGACAAAAATCGTTTCGACCCGAATTTATTCGCGATGAATCGCTATTAAAAACGGCTATTTCTGAGCCTCCTAGAGCCTCAATAGGGTTGTAAACCATTCTGTCTTGCTGTAACACGCACAGGATGCGTGCTGGGTTAGTTAAATAATACTTTGAATAAATATCACATGCAGATCAGAGGCATCGCTAATAGAATCGCAGAGCGGCACAATTGAATTCAAGAGAGTTGAAGTGGCATCACTATGAGGGGCAGGAGCCCAAACATTGCTTTAAAGAGACACTGGAGTTGGCAGCAGCAGGAGCCCAAAAATTGGATGAATCACACCCTGGAGTTGGCAGCAGCAGCAGCAGGAGCCCAAACATTGGCTGAAAGAGACACTGGGGTTGGCTTCAGGAGCCCAAAAATTGGATGAGAAACACCCTGGAGTTGCAAGCAGCAGCAGGAGCCCAAATATTACTTTAAAGAGACACTGGAGTTGGCTTCAGGAGCCCAAAAATTAGATGAATCACACCCTGGAGTTGGCAGCAGCAGCAGCAGGAGCCCAAACATTACTTTAAAGAGACACTGGAGTTGGCTTCAGGAGCCCAAAAATTGGATGAATCACACCCTGGAGTTGGCAGCAGCAGCAGCAGGAGCCCAAATATTACTTTAAAGAGACCCTGGGGTTGGCTTCAGGAGGCCAAAAATTGGATGAATCACACCCTGGAGTTGGCAGCAGCAGCAGCAGGAGCCCAAATATACACTGGAGTTGGCTTCAGGAGCCCAAAAATTGGATGAATCACACCCTGGAGTTGGCAGCAGCAGCAGCAGGAGCCCAAATATTACTTTAAAGAGACACTGGGGTTGGCTTCAGGAGCCCAAAAATTGGATGAATCACACCCTGGAGTTGGCAGCAGCAGCAGCAGGAGCCCAAATATTACTTTAAAGAGACACTGGAGTTGGCTTCAGGAGCCCAAAAATTGGATGAATCACACCCTGGAGTTGGCAGCAGCAGCAGGAGCCCAAACATTACTTTAAAGAGACACTGGGGTTGGCTTCAGGAGCCCAAAAATTGGATGAATCACACCCTGGAGTTGGCAGCAGCAGCAGGAGCACAAACATTACTTTAAAGAGACACTGGGGTTGGCTTCAGGAGCCCAAAAATTGGATGAATCACACCCTGGAGTTGGCAGCAGCAGCAGGAGCCCAAACATTACTTTAAAGAGACACTGGGGTTGGCTTCAGGAGCCCAAAAATTGGATGAATCACACCCTGGAGTTGGCAGCAGCAGCAGCAGGAGCCCAAATATTACTTTAAAGAGACACTGGGGTTGGCTTCAGGAGCCCAAAAATTGGATGAATCACACCCTGGAGTTGGCAGCAGCAGCAGCAGGAGCCCAAATATTACTTTAAAGAGACACTGGAGTTGGCTTCAGGAGCCCAAAAATTGGATGAATCACACCCTGGAGTTGGCAGCAGCAGCAGGAGCCCAAACATTACTTTAAAGAGACACTGGGGTTGGCTTCAGGAGCCCAAAAATTGGATGAATCACACCCTGGAGTTGGCAGCAGCAGCAGGAGCACAAACATTACTTTAAAGAGACACTGGGGTTGGCTTCAGGAGCCCAAAAATTGGATGAATCACACCCTGGAGTTGGCAGCAGCAGCAGGAGCCCAAACATTACTTTAAAGAGACACTGGGGTTGGCTTCAGGAGCCCAAAAATTGGATGAATCACACCCTGGAGTTGGCAGCAGCAGCAGCAGGAGCCCAAATATACACTGGAGTTGGCTTCAGGAGCCCTAAAATTGGATGAATCACACCCTGGAGTTGGCGGCAGCAGCAGGAGCCCAAACATTACTTTAAAGAGACCCTGGGGTTGGCTTCAGGAGCCCAAAAATTGGAGGAATCACACCCTGGAGTTGGCAGCAGCAGCAGCAGGAGCCCAAATATTACTTTAAAGAGACACTGGGGTTGGCTTCAGGAGGCCAAAAATTGGATGAATCACACCCTGGAGTTGGCAGCAGCAAGAGCCCAAACATTACTTTAAAGAGACCCTGGGGTTGGCTTCAGGAGCCCAAAAATTGGATGAATCACACCCTGGAGTTGGCAGCAGCAGCAGGAGCAGCCCAAATATTACTTTAAAGAGACACTGGGGTTGGCTTCAGGAGGCCAAAAATTGGATGAATCACACCCTGGAGTTGGCAGCAGCAGCAGCAGGAGCCCAAATATACACTGGAGTTGGCTTCAGGAGCCCTACAATTGGATGAATCACACCCTGGAGTTGGCAGCAGGAGCCCAAACATTACTTTAAAGAGACACTGGGGTTGGCTTCAGGAGCCCAAAAATTGGATGAATCACACCCTGGAGTTGGCAGCAGCAGCAGGAGCCCAAACATTACTTTAAAGAGACACTGGGGTTGGCTTCAGGAGCCCAAAAATTGGATGAATCACACCCTGGAGTTGGCAGCAGCAGCAGCAGGAGCCCAAATATTACTTTAAAGAGACACTGGGGTTGGCTTCAGGAGCCCAAAAATTGGATGAATCACACCCTGGAGTTGGCAGCAGCAGGAGCCCAAATATTACTTTAAAGAGACACTGGAGTTGGCTTCAGGAGCCCAAAAATTGGATGAATCACACCCTGGAGTTGGCAGCAGCAGCAGGAGCCCAAACATTACTTTAAAGAGACCCTGGGGTTGGCTTCAGGAGCCCAAAAATTGGATGAATCACACCCTGGAGTTGGCAGCAGCAGCAGGAGCAGCCCAAATATTACTTTAAAGAGACACTGGGGTTGGCTTCAGGAGGCCAAACATTGGATGAATCACACCCTGGAGTTGGCAGCAGCAGCAGCAGGAGCCCAAATATACACTGGAGTTGGCTTCAGGAGCCCTAAAATTGGATGAATCACACCCTGGAGTTGGCAGCAGCAGTGGGAGCCCAAACATTACTTTAAAGAAACACTGGGGTTGGCTTCAGGAGCCCAAAAATTGGATGAATCACACCCTGGAGTTGGCAGCAGCAGCAGGAGCCCAAACATTACTTTAAAGAGACACTGGGGTTGGCTTCAGGAGCCCAAAAATTGGATGAATCACACCCTGGAGTTGGCAGCAGCAGGAGCCCAAATATTACTTTAAAGAGACACTGGGGTTGGCTTCAGGAGCCCAAAAATTGGATGAATCACACCCTGGAGTTGGCAGCAGCAGCAGCAGGAGCCCAAATATTACTTTAAAGAGACACTGGAGTTGGCTTCAGGAGCCCAAAAATTGGATGAATCACACCCTGGAGTTGGCAGCAGCAGCAGCAGGAGCCCAAATATTACTTTAAAGAGACACTGGGGTTGGCTTCAGGAGCCCAAAAATTGGATGAATCACACCCTGGAGTTGGCAGCAGCAGCAGGAGCCCAAACATTACTTTAAAGAGACCCTGGGGTTGGCTTCAGGAGCCCAAAAATTGGATGAATCACACCCTGGAGTTGGCAGCAGCAGCAGGAGCCCAAATATACACTGGAGTTGGCTTCAGGAGCCCTAAAATTGGATGAATCACACCCTGGAGTTGGCAGCAGCAGCAGGAGCCCAAACATTACTTTAAAGAGACCCTGGGGTTGGCTTCAGGAGCCCAAAAATTGGATGAATCACACCCTGGAGTTGGCAGCAGCAGCAGGAGCCCAAACATTACTTTAAAGAGACACTGGGGTTGGCTTCAGGAGCCCAAAAATTGGATGAATCACACCCTAGAGTTGGCAGCAGCAGCAGCAGGAGCCCAAATATTACTTAAAAGAGACACTGGGGTTGGCTTCAGGAGCCCAAAAATTGGATGAATCACACCCTGGAGTTGGCAGCAGCAGCAGCAGGAGCCCAAATATACACTGGAGTTGGCTTCAGGAGCCCTAAAATTGGATGAATCACACCCTGGAGTTGGCAGCAGCAGCAGGAGCAGCCCAAATATTACTTTAAAGAGACACTGGGGTTGGCTTCAGGAGGCCAAAAATTGGATGAATCACACCCTGGAGTTGCAAGCAGCAGCAGGAGCAGCAGCAGGAGCCCAAACATTGCTTTAAAGAGACACTGGCGTTGGCTTCAGGAGCCCTAAAATTGGATGAATCACACCCTGGAGTTGGCAGCAGCAGCAGGAGCCCAAACATTACTTTAAAGAGACCCTGGGGTTGGCTTCAGGAGCCCAAAAATTGGAGGAATCACACTCTGGAGTTGGCAGCAGCAGGAGCCCAAATATTACTTTAAAGAGACACTGGGGTTGGCTTCAGGAGGCCAAATATTGGATGAATCACACCCTGGAGTTGGCAGCAGCAGCAGGAGCCCAAACATTACTTTAAAGAGACCCTGGGGTTGGCTTCAGGAGCCCAAAAATTGGATGAATCACACCCTGGAGTTGGCAGCAGCAGCAGCAGGAGCCCAAATATACACTGGAGTTGGCTTCAGGAGCCCTAAAATTGGATGAATCACACCCTGGAGTTGGCAGCAGCAGCAGGAGCAGCCCAAATATTACTTTAAAGAGACACTGGGGTTGGCTTCAGGAGGCCAAAAATTGGATGAATCACACCCTGGAGTTGGCAGCAGCAGCAGGAGCAGCCCAAATATTACTTTAAAGAGACACTGGGGTTGGCTTCAGGAGGCCAAAAATTGGATGAATCACACCCTGGAGTTGCAAGCAGCAGCAGGAGCAGCAGCAGGAGCCCAAACATTGCTTTAAAGAGACACTGGAGTTGGCTTCAGGAGCCCTAAAATTGGATGAATCACACCCTGGAGTTGGCAGCAGCAGCAGGAGCCCAAACATTACTTTAAAGAGACCCTGGGGTTGGCTTCAGGAGCCCAAAAATTGGAGGAATCACACTCTGGAGTTGGCAGCAGCAGGAGCCCAAATATTACTTTAAAGAGACACTGGGGTTGGCTTCAGGAGGCCAAATATTGGATGAATCACACCCTGGAGTTGGCAGCAGCAGCAGGAGCCCAAACATTACTTTAAAGAGACCCTGGGGTTGGCTTCAGGAGCCCAAAAATTGGATGAATCACACCCTGGAGTTGGCAGCAGCAGCAGGAGCAGCCCAAATATTACTTTAAAGAGACACTGGGGTTGGCTTCAGGAGGCCAAAAATTGGATGAATCACACCCTGGAGTTGGCAGCAGCAGCAGCAGGAGCCCAAATATACACTGGAGTTGGCTTCAGGAGCCCTAAAATTGGATGAATCACACCCTGGAGTTGGCAGCAGCAGCAGGAGCAGCCCAAATATTACTTTAAAGAGACACTGGGGTTGGCTTCAGGAGGCCAAAAATTGGATGAATCACACCCTGGAGTTGGCAGCAGCAGCAGCAGGAGCCCAAATATACACTGGAGTTGGCTTCAGGAGCCCAAAAATTGGATGAATCACACCCTGGAGTTGGCAGAAGCAGCAGCAGGAGCCCAAATATTACTTTAAAGAGACACTGGGGTTGGCTTCAGGAGCCCAAATATTGGATGAATCACACCCTGGAGTTGGCAGCAGCAGCAGCAGGAGCCCAAATATTACTTTAAAGAGACACTGGAGTTGGCTTCAGGAGCCCAAAAATTGGATGAATCACACCCTGGAGTTGGCAGCAGCAGGAGCCAAAATATTACTTTAAAGAGACCCTGGGGTTGGCTTCAGGAGCCCAAAAATAGGATGATTCACACCATGGAGTTGACATCAGCAGGAGCCCAAAAATTGGCCTAAAGACATAAATATGTTTTGCACAATTTGGAAAGTGTAAAACGTGGCACCATGCTGAATCTAGTCGCATGCATCAGGCATTGGTGGGTGGAAATCCTGGCTGATCCATCCCTGATTCATTTTGACAAAGGTGAGTTTCTCCACATTTTTAGTTGACAGACGAGTTCTCCTTGCCGTAACTATGGCCCCCGCCGCACTAAACACCCGCTCAGATGGCACGCTACTTGCCGGGCAGGACAGCTTTTCCAGGGCAAACTCTGCTAGTTGGCTGCCCAGAAGTCCAGCGGATCCTCAAGGTGTGTTGGCATGGTCATGTCAAAGTATGACATGACCTGCTGGTTCAGGTCCTGCTCCAGGTCTTCCTGCTGCTCATGAGTAGCCTCACTATGCGGGTGTAGAAAGCTACTCATTAGCGACTGAAGACTGAGGCTGCTGATGGAGCTGCTGCTGCTGCTCCTGCCAGCCCCCCAGCGGCCATGGCAGTGGAAGGTGAGCGCAGAGGTCCCCTCGAGTCAGACCTGTGAGAGTATGGACCATGGCGCAGATAGGCATCGGCCAACTGCCTACGTAGAATGTCTTTGTAGTAGTTCAGTTTGTCCTCCCTCTCGGTGGGTTTAAAAAATGCCCCCATTTTGTGCCGGAAGCGAGGGCCCAATAAGGTGGACAGCCAGAAGTCATCCCGCCGACAGATGGAAACAATTCTGGGGTCACTACGCAAGCACGTGAGCATGCTTCGTGCCATTTGCGCAAGTGACTCGGATGGACTACCTGTCTCCATCTCCACTGCATACTGCCACGGTGTGCCCGGGTCCTCTGTCTCGCCTTCCTCAAAAACCTCTAGCTCCTCTGGCTGCTCCTGCTCCTCCTCTCCTGTCCGCTGACTAGATAAACCAGCCATTTCGCCAAGCCTAAACTGTGTTTCGCTGGGCAACTCCTCCTCCTCCTCCTCCTCCAGTTCAGCTCCAACGGGGTTCATGTGGCCGTAAGATGTAAACGCCATGTCTCCAGTGCTCTGACCAGCCATGGTTTCCAACATGTACTGTAGCACATGAAGCAGTGGAATCACGTCGTTCATCCCGTAATCCTGCCGACTGACAAATAAAGTGGCTTCCTCAAAGGGCCTGAGCAAACGACAGGTGTCACGTATGAGCTGCCACTGGTTGACATTGAAGTTACACAGGGGAGTCCCCCTATCTGCTTGGATCATCAGGAAATCCGTGATGGCTTTTCTCTGTTCATATAATCGGTCCAACATGTGAAGGGTGGAATTCCAACGGGTGGAAACATCGCAAATCAGACTATGTTGGGGGATACCATTCTGACGCTGTAGCTCAAGAAGGGTGTGTTTGGCGGTGTATGAGTGGCTGAAGTGCATGCAAAGTTTCCTTGAAGTTGTTAGGATGTCTTGCAGATGGGGGGAACACTTCAGAAACCGCTTGACAACCAGATTGAAGACGTGAGTCATGCAGGGGGCATGGGTCAGGCTTCCTTGGCGCAGCACAGACAAAATGTTCTTCCCATTGTCGGTAACCATGATTCCCAATTTAAGTTTTCTTGGAGTAAGCCATGTTTGGATTTCCTGATGAATACATTTAAGCAGTTCCTCCCCTGTGTGACTCCGTTCGCCAAGACAAACCATGTGAAGCACTGCGTGACACCTCCGTGCCCTGCACACATGGTAGACTGGAGGGGCACTGAGACTTGAGCCTACAGTGGAGGGTGAGGAGATGGCGGAGGATGAGGAGGCCGAGTCGCACGGTGTCACAGGCCCAACGAAGCGGCGTGACCTGTCCAAGTTGCTGCTGCTGCTGCAAAGGGACCACATTCACCCAGTGGGCCGTAAACCACATGTACTGTCCCTGACCGTAGTTACAGCTCCAGATGTCGGCGCTGCCATGCACTTTGCTACACACCGACAGGCTCAAGGACTGGCCCACCTTCTGTTCAACAAAAGTGTGCAGCGCTGGTACTGCCTTCTTGGCAAAGAAATGACGGCTTGGGACTCTCCACCTCGGCTCTGCACAAGCCATCAGTTCTCTGAAAGGTGCAGATTCCACCACCTGAAAAGGGAGCGACTGCAGCACCAGCAACTTGGACAGGAGCACATTCAGCTTCTGCGCCGTAGGATGAGTGGGCGCATACTGTTGTCTCTTGGACATGGCTTCGCTGATGGATTGCTGGCGGGATGCATGACTTGGAGGAGGAGGAGCAGGAGCGACAGAGGATGGGTATGACGCACAGCTGCCTTCGGCTGAGGTGCTGGAGCCTTGGCTGGCAGAAATTGGGAGCTCACTTGGTGAGGAAGCAGACTGGACCACCCCTTGGGAGCCTCGGTTCTCCCAGGTCGCTTTATGGTGACGCATCATATGTTGACGCAGGGCCGTGGTGCCAACATTTGGACCCTGGCCACGCTTCACCTTTTGCCTACATATCTAGCATGTGGTCATGTTACCCTCCTGCGGATGCTTCAGGAAAAACTGCCACACTGCCGAGTAGCTACTTTTCCCACCCCCTGGCCTCACTGATTCACTGCTGCTGTTGCCAACTCCAGGAACCCCTGCTCCACTACCTCCCGATAAGGTAGACTGCCGCACAGCAGGTGCTCTACCCCGGCCCCGGCCCCGGCCGGCTCCAGCCTTTGGAATTGTGCCCCCATGCTGACTGCTACCACCTTGCTGCCTCAGCTGCTGACTCCGGGGCAACCTGCGCCCCTCTTCTCCTGATGATGACGATGAAGCCCCTTCATCACCCGGCTCCCAAGTGCGATCGGCTTCATCGTCATCATCATTATCACCGAGTTGTGGCTGTACGTCACTGATGTTCGTGGATTCGTCAACAGTGTCTGGCGCAGGAGCTGGAACGCTCGCAGCACCCACGACACTGTCCACATCACTATTTGTCTGCCTAGCTAGAGAAGCCACCTCCATTTCTTGGCTGGGCAGTAGCTGCTGACTGTCCTCTATCTGATGGTCCTCCTCACTAAAGAGTGGAGCTGAACCCAAAGCATAGGATACGTCGCTGGGGGAGGGAACGGCATAGGACAGAGGCAATGGGAGGACAGGGACTGCTCTCGGGGCATGCCAACTCAGGGTTGTGTCAGAGGAACCTACCGACCCTAGACTGGGGGTCTCAGACGTAAGTTGTGATGATGTTGTTGATGAGCGCGTCAACCAATCTACCACGGCAGATGCGTTACTGGTGGAGACCCGACCGCTAGCAGATACTGGCAGATTAGGTCTCTCAGCGTGACTCCTGCTGCTACTGGCCCCCAGTCTGCTGCGAGCTCTGCCTGCGGAATCTTGGCCTCTGCCACTCCTCTTTTCACTTCCAGGCACTTGTCTGCCCGACATAGTCTAACTGGCGTGGTGATATTTTAAGAACCCCAGGCAGCGGTGGGTCTATATGAAACAGAATATAATACACACCAAAAGTGAGCAGTAACACTCAGCCTCCAACAGGCCTGCTTAGTGTAAATAAGAGAGCTGCTTAGTGTAAATAAAGAGGGGTATGGTATGTTACAGAATGGGATGCCCCAACAGGAGTGCACCTGGGACCAGTAGTAGCATGCACAGCAAAAGTGTCTTTATCAGGCCTAATTTCAATTAGAATAAGTGCAAATGGTTATGGTCTTAAATAGAGGCTGGTGTAGTCACAGAATGGGATGCCCCAAAAACCAACAGGAGTGCACCTGGCAGGCAGTAGTACTATGCACAGCAAAAGTGTCTTTATCAGGCCTAATTTCAATTAGAATAAGTGCAAATGTTTATGTTCTTAAATAGAGGCTGTTGTAGTCACAGAATGGGATGCCACAACAGGAGTGCACCTGGGACCAGTAGTAGCATGCACAGCAAAAGTGTCTTTATCAGGCCTAATTTCAATTAGAATAAGTGCAAATGGTTATGGTCTTAAATAGAGGCTGGTGTAGTCACAGAATGGGATGCCACAACAGGAGTGCACCTGGGACCAGTAGTAGCATGCACAGCAAAAGAGTCTTTATCAGGCCTAATTTCAATTAGAATAAGTGCAAATGGTTATGTTCTTAAATAGAGGCTGGTGTAGTCACAGAATGGGATGCCACAACAGGAGTGCACCTGGGACCAGTAGTAGCATGCACAGCAAAAGTGTCTTTATCAGGCCTAATTTCAATTAGAATAAGTGCAAATGGTTATGGTCTTAAATAGAGGCTGCTGTAGTCACAGAATGGGATGCCACAACAGGAGTGCACCTGGCAGGCAGCAGTAAGTCTATGCACAGCAAAAGTGTCTTTATCAGGCCTAATTTCAATTAGAATAAGTGCAAATGGTTATATGGTCTTAAATAGAGGCTGCTGTAGTCACAGAATGGGATGCCCCAAACAGGAGTGCACCTGGCAGGGACCAGTAGTGCTATTCACAGCAAAAGTGTCTTTATCAGGCCTAATTTCAATTATAATAAGTGCAAATGGTTATATGGTCTTAAATAGAGGCTGCTGTAGTCACAGAATGGGATGCCCCAAACAGGAGTGCACCTGGCAGGCAGTAGTGCTATGCACAGCAAAAGTGTCTTTATCAGGCCTAATTTCAATTAGAATAAGTGCAAATGGTTATATGGTCTTAAATAGAGGCTGGTGTAGTCACAGAATGGGATGCCACAACAGGAGTGCACCTGGGACCAGTAGTAGCATGCACAGCAAAAGTGTCTTTATCAGGCCTAATTTCAATTAGAATAAGTGCAAATGTTTATGTTCTTAAATCGAGGCTGTTGTAGTCACAGAATGGGATGCCACAACAGGAGTGCACCTGGGACCAGTAGTAGCATGCACAGCAAAAGTGTCTTTATCAGGCCTAATTTCAATTAGAATAAGTGCAAATGGTTATGGTCTTAAATAGAGGCTGGTGTAGTCACAGAATGGGATGCCACAACAGGAGTGCACCTGGGACCAGTAGTAGCATGCACAGCCAAAGAGTCTTTATCAGGCCTAATTTCAATTAGAATAAGTGCAAATGGTTATGTTCTTAAATAGAGGCTGGTGAAGTCACAGAATGGGATGCCACAACAGGAGTGCACCTGGGACCAGTAGTAGCATGCACAGCAAAAGTGTCTTTATCAGGCCTAATTTCAATTAGAATAAGTGCAAATGGTTATGTTCTTAAATAGAGGCTGCTGTAGTCACAGAATGGGATGCCACAACAGGAGTGCACCTGGCAGGCAGCAGTAAGTCTATGCACAGCAAAAGTGTCTTTATCAGGCCTAATTTCAATTAGAATAAGTGCAAATGGTTATGTTCTTAAATAGAGGCTGCTGTAGTCACAGAATGGGATGCCACAACAGGAGTGCACCTGGCAGGCAGCAGTAAGTCTATGCACAGCAAAAGTGTCTTTATCAGGCCTAATTTCAATTAGAATAAGTGCAAATGGTTATATGGTCTTAAATAGAGGCTGCTGTAGTCACAGAATGGGATGCCCCAAACAGGAGTGCACCTGGCAGGGACCAGTAGTGCTATTCACAGCAAAAGTGTCTTTATCAGGCCTAATTTCAATTATAATAAGTGCAAATGGTTATATGGTCTTAAATAGAGGCTGCTGTAGTCACAGAATGGGATGCCCCAAACAGGAGTGCACCTGGCAGGCAGTAGTGCTATGCACAGCAAAAGTGTCTTTATCAGGCCTAATTTCAATTAGAATAAGTGCAAATGGTTATATGGTCTTAAATAGAGGCTGGTGTAGTCACAGAATGGGATGCCACAACAGGAGTGCACCTGGGACCAGTAGTAGCATGCACAGCAAAAGTGTCTTTATCAGGCCTAATTTCAATTAGAATAAGTGCAAATGGTTATGGTCTTAAATAGAGGCTGGTGTAGTCACAGAATGGGATGCCACAACAGGAGTGCACCTGGCAGGCAGCAGTAAGAATATGCACAGCAAAAGTGTCTTTATCAGGCCTAATTTCAATTAGAATAAGTGCAAATGGTTATGGTCTTAAATAGAGGCTGGTGTAGTCACAGAATGGGATGCCACAACAGGAGTGCACCTGGGACCAGTAGTAGCATGCACAGCAAAAGTGTCTTTATCAGGCCTAATTTCAATTAGAATAAGTGCAAATGGTTATGTTCTTAAATAGAGGCTGCTGTAGTCACAGAATGGGATGCCACAACAGGAGTGCACCTGGCAGGCAGCAGTAAGTCTATGCACAGCAAAAGTGTCTTTATCAGGCCTAATTTCAATTAGAATAAGTGCAAATGGTTATATGGTCTTAAATAGAGGCTGCTGTAGTCACAGAATGGGATGCCCCAAACAGGAGTGCACCTGGCAGGGACCAGTAGTGCTATTCACAGCAAAAGTGTCTTTATCAGGCCTAATTTCAATTATAATAGGTGCAAATGGTTATGGTCTTAAATAGAGGCTGCTGTAGTCACAGAATGGGATGCCCCAAACAGGAGTGCACCTGGGACCAGTAGTGTTATGCACAGCAAAAGTGTCTTTATCAGGCCTAATTTCAATTATAATAGGTGCAAATGGTTATGGTCTTAAATAGAGGCTGCTGTAGTCACAGAATGGGATGCCCCAAACAGGAGTGCACCTGGCAGGGACCAGTAGTGCTATGCACAGCAAAAGTGTCTTTATCAGGCCTAATTTCAATTATAATAGGTGCAAATGGTTATGGTCTTAAATAGAGGCTGCTGTAGTCACAGAATGGGATGCCCCAAACAGGAGTGCACCTGGCAGGCAGTAGTGCTATGCACAGCAAAAGTGTCTTTATCAGGCCTAATTCCAATTAGAATAAGTGCAAATGGTTATATGGTCTTAAATAGAGGCTGGTGTAGTCACAGAATGGGATGCCACAACAGGAGTGCACCTGGCAGGCAGTAGTGCTATGCACAGCAAAAGTGTCTTTATCAGGCCTAATTTCAATTATAATAGGTGCAAATGGTTATGGTCTTAAATAGAGGCTGCTGTAGTCACAGAATGGGATGCCCCAAACAGGAGTGCACCTGGCAGGGACCAGTAGTGCTATGCACAGCAACAATGTCTTTATCAGGCCTAATTTCAATTATAATAGGTGCAAATGGTTATGATCTTAAATAGAGGCTGATGTAGTCACAGAATGGGATGCCCCAAACAGGAGTGCACCTGGCAGGCAGTAGTGCTATGCACAGCAAAAGTGTCTTTATCAGGCCTAATTTCAATTATAATAGGTGCAAATGGTTATGGTCTTAAATAGAGGCTGCTGTAGTCACAGAATGGGATGCCCCAAACAGGAGTGCACCTGGCAGGGACCAGTAGTACTATGCACAGCAAAAGTGTCTTTATCAGGCCTAATTTCAATTATAATAAGTGCAAATGGTTATGGTCTTAAATAGAGGCTGCTGTAGTCACAGAATGGGATGCCTCACAGCAGACTTAAGATCAGTTCAGTATATATGCACAGTTAGTTAGTATAAGCAGCCTGAAAACGCTAACAAAGCCTGTCAGCCAGCCAGTAACAAACACTCAGGCTGGATGAAAAAAAAAAAAATCTTCCTGTGACTGCCTCCGATTTTTCCTAACTTTCCCTGTTTTTCGCTGACTTTCTGTCTGTCTCCTGCCTGTCTCCTGCCTGTCTCCAGCCTGTCCCTGTCTGTCCCTGCCTGTCTAACTGCCTCTCCCTCACTACAGCGTTCTGTCTCTCACAAATGCAATAGAGAAATGAGGAAGGAAAAGCAAGATGGCCGACTTAAATAGCGCTGTGACGTCACCGGGCTTGCTGGCTGCTGATAGGCTGCATTTGACTGCCCCAGCTTGCACTGGCGCGGGGTAGATGTCCAGACATGTCCCGTCCGCCATCTTAGAATGCCTGTATGTAAATGAATGGATGTTAAAGGAAAACTTCGAGCGATCGAATCGCTGGGAAATTCGGATTCGATCCGAATCGAATTTTTCATGAAATTCGGATCGAATCCGGGTTCGTCCGGATCGATTCGCTCATCCCTAGTCATCAGGATTAAGCAATAGTGACCCCCACAAATAGTTTCTCCTCCCTGTCTTGTCCCAATGAGATTCTTGGTTTTTTTTTAAGTAGGATGATCCTCCCGTTTTACCACACAGACAGGAAAGATCCATTCCAATAGGCAGGGGCACAACAATAGGGGGTGCAACCGTGGCACTGAAAGCCGGGGGGGGGGCATAATTGTGACATCATTTAGAGAAAGAATGCACCATTTGTATCTGCTGTTTCAGTCTTTTGTTTCGCTCCAGTTACTCTTTTGCCTATTAGTTAAAGGTACAGTATGTTTCGTTCCACAAGATGCACTTCTCCCCAAAAGCTCTGGGAAATGCCGGAGCATCTTATGGAGCAAATGTAGTCCACTAACCTTACCAGCACTCCCACACCACCAATTGTCCTGCAGGAGGAAGATCAGATGCAGGACACAGCAGCGCAGGAACACTGGGAAAGTGATTGGAGTGCAGTAAAGAGAGGGGGTCTGCCATACTGCTTGTTATTCTGCATGCTGTCTGTTATAGGGGGAGGGGGGATTTTGCACACTGCATGTTATTGGGAATTGGTAGGATCTGCCACACTGCCTGTTATAGAGGGGGTTGGGGGTATTCTGCATGCTGCCTGTTATAGGGGAGGGAGATTATGCATGCTGCCTGTTATAGGGGTTAAGGGAGGGGGGATTTTGCACACTGCTTGTTATAGGGGGGTTGAGTTATTCTGCATGCTGCCTGTCATGGAGTGATTTGGGATGCCCAGTAGGGTAGGGTTTTAGTCAGACTTACCCTAGGGGGAACCTCAAATCTGGACATGAAATGTCATGACAAGAACACCAATGCCCAGAATCCCATGGTGGAAAAATGTGGATTCTGAAGATACCCAAGACTATCAAAACGAATGGACAAGCAGAGCGTGCAGATTGTTGTTGAAACACACTATGTGGAATCTGCATTTGCCATGCGAACTTGGGATTTGTTGAGTATTATATTTCGAGCACTGGGGTAGGGAGAGGAGGGGCAAATAAGGAGGCAGAAGTTAGGTGAAAAGAAATGAGAAGAGTTGATGTGGGAAGAGGTGCTATGAGAAAGGGTTAGATGGGCAGAAGTATGTAACGGTAAGATGGGAGGGAAATGAGTAGCGGTAGACAGAGGTGATGGGGGTCACAACTAATGACAGTGTGGGCCACATGCAGCCACCAGGTCTCAGGTTGTGCATCCTTGGTCTAGGACTTGATCATTGCTGCATATGAATGGCTCTCAAAGTAAGCACTAGAATTTAAAGCATTACCTCCTTTCACTGCTGATTTTTTTTTACTTTACTGCTTACTGTTTACTGTTACTTTTTGCTGCTGAGTGTTGTTATGCAAGTGTCAGGATGCAAGGCTGATGATGGTGAAGGAAGATAAGAATTACTTCAAGCTCCTTGTGGTGTCTCAGTTTTGCCCCAGCTGTCAGACTTTGTTGTTCCACATGTTGCTATATGTATATATTGCAATAACATTGCAAGGGATCTGTATCTAGACTCACGTATAAACAATTTTCCTAGTAGAGGCTAGTTTACATTGCGTTTGGAAAGCCGATGAACGGTTATGTATTTCAGCTGCATGCTTGGAGTTTAGCTTTCAGCTTATATTCAAGGAAGTAATATGAAGTCCAAAACTGGTCCAAAGCTATGCGTTGCCTGGGTCCTGGACAAACTGGACATTCCCCTGAGCAGTTATGCATACAGATCCACAGTAACTAGACTTGGGAGAGCTTTCTAGATAAGTATGTACAGTAAGTATAGGTTTCACACAGTGGGCATCACAAATGTCACTGATAAAGTCACTGATACTGGACCACCAGCTGCTTGGCCAGAAAAATTGAGTTTTAAGAATAACATTCTTCTCCCCAAATGTCACAAAATGTTCCACATTGCATAATACACCTAAAGCTGAAGTAATAAAAAATCTTTCTATAAGAGTAAAGGTGTCCAAACAACCTTGACTGTAAACCAACACACTGCAGTAGCACCCAGTCCATCAATGAGGCATACCCCGAGCCCATAATTGCCTTTTGATTGAGCTGAAAAGAACCCAAACTTTCTGGTATACCCAACCAATGCCCAGTTTACATTTCCTAACTATGCCAGATTCTGTGGATGTACAAAGGTAGCTGTAATTGAGGTCAACATTATTTAGTATATATTTAATATTATGTTTGTCTGTGATCCTATCTGGGAAACCCAGCCAAAGCTACTATATAACATACCCACATGAGATGTTTAGACAACAGGAACCAGATGGATGGAACTAGTAGAGGAAACTAGTTATTGCCTTTCTCCTGATGAGATTGGGATTTTTTTTAAGAAGCTGAATGTTTTTGATGAGTTACATCAAATAAAAAGAATATTTGATTTTTACCCAGCCCTACAGATTTAATAACTAAAAACATGTGTTCCTACTTGTGAAGTGGGGCTTCTCTCTTATTTGTAATTTCCATACTTTAGTATGGCCTTATGGCTATAATTTGCTAATTCATTCATGATCCTTTGAAAAGTTTGATATTTCAAAGTTTATTCCAAAGATGACTAAAATGAAAATTCCTTTGAATCGGACCAGAGCAAACTTTAATGAAGCTAACTGGCAACCTATTTAGAAACAAAAATACTTCAATCGAGCCTTGGGCTTAGAGTGCTTCCCAGAAGCCCACTGATTGCTAAAATATTCATTAGTAAATGTTATGCTTCTCAATAAGTATATCTTTTTTCCTATTTTGATAAGAGTACTAGAAATCTTGTTGGAACATGGTAAAGAACAAAATGTGAGGTCAAATACATTTTTCCCTTAAAGTGGACCAACACCCACGGGTGATCGGCCCGGGAATCTATAAGATTCCCGGGCCGATCACCCCCCACCCCGCGGGACATCCGAGATCGGGATGTCCCGCGGGGTGAAACCCCCCCCAAACACCCCAACTCACCTACCTTATCTTCGGCGGCGGCCGGCCGCCGCCGCCTCCCTCGCGCCCCTGTAGGCGTGCGCGCCTCCGCGCCGGCCGTCTGCGAATGGCCGGCGTGGGCGCGCGCGCGCGTCAAAAGTGACGCGAGGGAGGCGGCGGCGGCCGCCGCCGCTTAGACGTTCCAGATCTTCCCTTGTACGTCGGCGCTGGGAGCGGGGAGAGGTGAGTTTTTCGGGGGGTTAGGGGGGGTTTCACACAGCGGGGCACCCCGATCGGGGGTGCCCCACCGAAGTGGACCAAGACCCAGGATAGTCAAAATCCTGGGTGTTGGTCCACTTTAACGGAACAAAAAACAGAAACAGAAAGATAGAGGGAGGAAAAGGAAAGACATGGGGGGGGGGGGCAGAAGACTGGACTGGTGCTGCAATTGGACTCCCAGTGATCGCGTGGGCTGTGATGCTGTGATGTTACTGGTGCTGAATGCAGCCAATCACGGCACAATTGTGGCCCTGGATTCCTGGCGGGGGAGCAAGCTTAAGGTAAGATTTATGGGTGCTTGTGGGGGGTTATGTGTGGGGGGGCTCCAGCATTCTGTATGGCCCCCCCAGCCTGTCATTTTAGCAGCTGCCCTAGCAGCAACCTACACTTGTCACGGAGGTTGTTGGTCTGCTTTGATATACACTGAGGTTTTACTTTAAAAAGCAAATCAATTGCAAATAAATAAGTTGTCATGGTGAAAGTTTAGTTGCAAATCATGCTCTAACCTCCTAGCTTTTCAAACAACCAAGACACTCCCAAGCCCCCCCGCATATATTCTGAGACCCCCTCCGATGCTGACATATGCTGTAAAAGTGTGTTTTCAGCAAGCCTTTTTATAAACCAAATCTGCCACAGCAGTTTGCCTGTGTTTGTCAAACCATTTTTCCAAGTTAATACCACCACTTTTGACCAGCGAATTGCAGCGCAAACACAGCAAATTGCTGTCAGAAAGTGAGTTGTCATCTGTGTTGGCTGCTTTAATTTTAGCTCCATGTGCCTCAGTTTTCCCCTCTTGTTGCTCACATGATGCACCCACCAGAGGTAACCCAACTCGCACCCAAATATTAAAGTTTATTCATGATTGTATATGGACAGCACAATTTGCAGGTTTACACAGCATTTTCCATATTTACTAAGCGTAAAGTGCCCTGTTCCCAGACTACGGTTTGCAATATTTACTTCTAGTTCAGCGGACTTGGCCAGATGCTAATGAACACTTGTTCACAGGTTTTAACAGCGAATCCCATAAAAATTTATGGCGGTTCAGTAGTTGTCTCTTTAGGTCATTTGTCATGCTTACCTTACCTAATGCTTACCTAATATTTTGAGCTTGAACTTCAGAAAGTTAAACCAGACCAACATCCGGGCACAGTTGGAAAAGAAAGGTAGCGGCCATTTTGGAGCTTCTTCTCCCTGCATCTCAGCCATGCTGCTGCCTGGATTCAGCTGACATAACTGACAATGCACAGTAACAGGAAGCCCAGGAGTACTTCCTGTTTGCAGCTGGCCTACAAGTACATGAGCTGTCATTTTTTTAAAATTCACCACAGCAAGAGTTAGAAAAGGGTAAAATAATTTTTATGTGCAGCAATCTAAATTGCCCATGGAGGGATGCATATGAGCATTGTTTGTTGTGTTGGTCTGATTTAAGTCATTTTTGACTGTTGGTTCTTTTAACTAAATTAAAAAAAAAACAACTAATTATACAGTATAAAGCTTTTCAAACAAACAAGAGACGTTTCTGGGACATCACACATCTAAGATGCATTCAATGCTGACATAAATTTTTGTGAGTGTTTCAGGAGTACTGCTATAACTTTTCTAGCCAAATAACCCACAGCAATTTGCCAGCCAAACCAAGTAAATACCACACATCCAGCCAGGCAAAGTGCAGAGAATCCCAAAAAGTCCCAAAGCCGGGGAGGCCGATTCATTAATAGCGCCAGGTAGCGCCAGATGAGCGACTGTAGCGTGATTTTTTCAGCGCCAGCCAGTATTCGCTGTGCTTGGCCGGCGTTAGCTTGATGACAGCGACTCAGTCGGTGTGCGGTAATGTTGAATACGGGCTGGGGGGTCGCTGTTTCACAGGTTCAGCGTTGTATGTGAGCGCCTGACAACGAATGGCCAGAGCGAACGGCTAGCTTCATATTCATTAAAAAATGACGCTCCGAATGTGCTGTCGCTGTCCATTCCTTGTTTAAACCCCAGAGCGCTGGCGGCGATGGGTATTAACTAGTTTTTAAACCCTAAACAACCATATTTTTTAATGTAACATTATACATGTTTTTATAATCATTTTGTAATATGAATACATTAATCTCAGACCTGTTAGATCAATTCTGCAAAAAAATTTTTAAAATTTCTTTTTTTACTTAAAAATAAATCCTAATAAAAATAAACATTGCAGAAGTGGTCTCCGAATTTTTGACATTAAAAAAAAAAAAAATAATACCAATTAATTATTATTAATTATAGATTGCTCCATTGAAATGCATTGGACATCGCCAGGGAGCGACAGCTCATACCTGGCGCTGTGAGGGAATTTGCAGCGGCGCTGTTCGGTCCAGGCGGCTTCATGATGAATGCCGCGCTAGCCGTCGCTCTCGCCGGCGCTAGCCTCATTTTGCTTGATAAATGCGTCATTGTGACCGCCGCCGGGCGTACTTGAGTCGGTAGTCGCCGTTAGCTGCCGCTACCTGGCGCTCGTCAGACACTACCTGGCGCTAGCCCGTGATAAATAAGGGCCTAAGTTTGCCACTATAATCATAGCATTATGTGCTGTGTTCCCCGATTGCAGCTCATGCAGCACACTCACGCTAGGGCGAACTAGCAAAAACCTGTGAACGTTGTATAATATATATATTATTTTGAATGAACAGTATACTGTTGAAATCTGTATTTCTTGACATACAAACATATATATATATATATATATATATATATATATATATATATAATTTATATAAAATCATGAAGCTTAGCAAAATGCTAATCTGAGTCAAAGTAAATTATACAGCTTGTTCAACATGCTTGCAGCAAAGAGAATTTGACTACATTAGGAAACACCATGTCAAATAACCATAATATACACAAAATTATAATGTGTGTAATCCCATTACAAAAGGGGGCAGACTCGACATAGGCATTGCTTAGTGCAGTGACACACTGTGTTTTATCAAAGTTTTGACATTAGGTTGAAAAGACAACTGTAACTGTAAAAATATTATTTCTTCCTCCTAGGGATGAAATGCATCTCTGTCTTGTTAGCCTCAGTCACCCGCTGTCCTGCGCCCTTGTTTGCTGTCTAATCTTTTTTAACATGGCGCTGATTTTTAGAAGGCGTGTAAAGCTCTAATCACTACATTTGGCCCAGAACTCTACAATTTATCAGTGTCTGTACAGGAAACAACGCCTCGTTGTGTCATACATACAGGCAGGGGCGGACTGGGACCAAAAAACGGCCCTGGACTTTTTGGTCAGACTGGCCCTTCTGTACTGTGCTCGGCCCGGTAAAGTGAGTCAAAGCCACATTAATATATATATATATATATATATATATATATATATATATATATCTGAGCGGGATCGGCCCGGGACCTCCACCCGGGCATCCAAAATCAGGATGCCCCACTGTGTGAAACTCCCTCAGGTTACCTGCTACACTTACCTTACTTCCCGGTCCAACACCACATGCGCGGGCCACGGCCGCATCCCCGCTATCCCTCTAGCAGGGCGCATGCCCACGCCAGGCATTTGTGAATGGCCGATGCGGGCACGTTCCCCGTTTGAGGATAGCCGGGGATGCGGCTGCGGCTCACGCATGCGCCACTGCACTTAGGACGCTGGCTTAGGATAGTCAAAATCCTGGGTTTTGGTCCACTTCAAAGAGTTTTAATCCTTTTCTGTGGGGCGCCCTGATTTGGGATGCCCCATTTTGTGCAACCCCCTCAGATCACCAGTAAAACTTACCTGACCAGCGATCCACTGGCTCATGCATGGGTTCTCCTCGCTAAGGGCTGGGTGCAGCTGAGCAGGCTGCCAGCCACATCCCACCAGCCTCTAGCTGGTGCAGACACATGTTTGAACCACACATGTGTTGTTTGATTTGTGGCCAGGTATTTTTACTGGGAATTTGACACAATGGGGCATCCCAAATCAGGATGTCAGGGAGGGGCCATGTAAAGAAGCTTCCATCTGTCTATACAATACATTGCTACACCACAGTCCAGCTCCCCTGTGCGTCCTCAATAGATACTGGGTCATACCATGTGCGGGCGGGGGGGTACTCAAGGAAAAGAAAATCAACAACCACAAACTGTAAAAATTGTACAAAAAAAACCCCACAAAACAGCAGTGTCCATGCTGCTGGGGCCCCATAACAATACTGGTGCAATGCAAATGCTGAAAGCAAACTTTTTTAATGCCCCTGCTGCCGCCCTATTCTATTACACTCTATTAGGGTATAAGGGAGGATACAGGAGGAGAAGAGCTTACACTCTATTAGGGTATAAGGGAGGATACAGGAGGAGAAGAGCTTACAATCTATTAGGGTATAAGGGAGGATACAGAAGGAGAAGAGCTTACACTCTATTAGGGTATAAGGGAGGATACAGAAGGAGAAGAGCTTACACTCTATTAGGGTATAAGGGAGGATACAGAAGGAGAAGAGCTTACAATCTATTGGGATATTAGGGAGGATACAGAAGGAGAAGAGCTTACAATCTATTAGGGTATAAGGGAGGATACAGAAGGAGAAGAGCTTACAATCTATTAGGGTATAAGGGAGGATACAGGAGGAGAAGAGCTTACACTCTATTAGGGTATAAAGGGGGCGGGTTGACAGGAGGGTTGGTTGGTATTTAGATGTGCGAGTGGGAAGGTGGTCAGGCAGGTAGGTAGGTGGGTGGGTGGCTGCCACCTCCACGTCAGAATCCGCTGATTCCGCCTGCACATCACTCCAGTCTGCTGCTGGTCCAGGGTCTGGGTAGGTAGGTAGGTGAGTGGCAGGTATATAGATAGGTGGGTGGATTAGGCAGTTGGATTAATAGGTGGGTGAGTGAGCAGGTGGGTAGATGGGCAGGGCAGGGTGGGTAGATGGGCAGAGCAGGTGGGTAGATGGGCAGGGCAGGTGGGTAGATGGGCAGAGCAGGTGGGTAGATGGGCAGAGCAGGTGGGTAGATGGGCAGAGCAGGTGGATAGATGGGCAGGGCAGGGTGGGTAGATGGGCAGAGCAGGTGGGTAGATGGGCAGAGCAGGTGGGTAGATGGGCAGAGCAGGTGGATAGATGGGCAGGGCAGGGTGGGTAGATGGGCAGAGCAGGTGGGTAGATGGGCAGGGCAGGGTGGGTAGATGGGCAGAGCAGGTGGGTAGATGGGCAGAGCAGGTGGGTAGATGGGCAGGGCAGGGTGGGTAGATGGGCAGAGCAGGTGGGTAGATGGGCAGGGCAGGGTGGGTAGATGGGCAGAGCAGGTGGGTAGATGGGCAGGGCAGGTGGGTAGATGGGCAGAGCAGGGTGGGTAGATGGGCAGGGCAGGTGGGTAGATGGGCAGAGCAGGGTGGGTAGATGGGCAGAGCAGGTGGGTAGATGGGCAGGGCAGGTGGGTAGATGGGCAGAGCAGGTGGGTAGATGGGCAGGGCAGGGTGAGTTAAGAGAAAAACATTGCACCATTAATTAGTATTAGCATTTAGTTTGAGGTTTATTGGAACACAATACAGCAACAGCATGGACTCACCTGGAGTCACTTCACTGCCAAGTTGGAGAATCTTTTCTGTTGTTGACGTCTTCTCTCCTTCATGGTGTCTGCAGGCTGCTAACCTGTCCTCGTGGGTGAGACACACACACATCTCTCTCCCTCCCTCTTCCTCTCCTCGGGCCATGGCTGCAACACACACACTCACACTCAGACTCTCTCTCTCCCCCCTCACCGACCTCTGCTCCAGCCATCAATCACACTTTCTCTGTTTGATCAGTCACGTCATCCTCTCCCCGCGCTGGCCGGCCAGCATGACAGGAAACGGAATTGCTGGCCTCTGCTGTGCTGTGCTCTGGGCTGTCCTCCGCAGTAGGGGAAACAGGAGAGGAGTTTTTGGTTCCACTGAGCCACCAATGTAAAAAAAGAAATGACAGCTGCACAACGTGCGCGGCCGCGCTCCCGCGCATCTTACAGGGAACACTGCAACTTGCGGCCCTCCCTGGCACCGGCCTACCGGGATTTTGCCCGGTATGCCCTATGGCCAGCCCGCCCCTGCATACAGGTGTCAAACTTGGCATGGCTGCACATACCTGGCAAGCATTCCCGGGATGCAGAATACATTGGCTTGATGTATTTTATTACACCAAGACAAAATGGCCATGGAATAATCAAACCTAAACCCCAAACCACAATTCTTCCTAAGCATTTATTTTATTACAGCAAAAATTACTAAATTACAGCAAAAAATCAACTAAATAACCATAGGCTGAATCAAAATCAGCCCCAAAGCCATAATTCATCCTAATGTCTTTCCTTTGAGTTATGGCTCCACACGACTTCTTTGGTATTTTACTGCGTCCAATTAGATCTTTACCCCCTAAGTGTGAAAGGGAAAAATAGTACTTCAAGAAAGGTGGTAATTTCAGGAGGAAGCCCTCTCTAAGAGTTTCTTGCAGCTGCAAGTCCCAAGACAGCCCTAAGGCCCCTTTCTGATGGTTGGCAGATATACACACTTTGCTGTCTTGGCAAAGGAAAATTTGGTGTCAGTCTGGGGGGGGGGGGCTTTGAGCGTCAGAGTTTTGAGTACTGTGCAAACCAGGGTGCTCACAGAAGAGAGATCCTATTTGGGATCAGGTTCCCCAAAAATCCCCTGAGCAAAAGAGCTCACTGGGGGCCAGTCCAAGCTAGAGTAAATTCTAATTGAGCAAACAGGGTGCATGGCAAGACAATTAGGTGTTAAAGTGCTTGACCAGCCACCAACGACAAAAAAAAGAACTCTCACCTTTTGTCTCCCACAGCTGATCGGTCCTACTCTGGCGTTCAGAAACTCACCCCATCGCTGGATCGCATTCCTCGCCACCCGGGTTGGAATTCTATTCATCAGCACTTACATGTTGAGATTGTACCCTTTTGCCATTAGTCACAGGGGCGCATCCTCACTCTTTTCCTTCACTGCGTTCTGGCATGGCCGTCGCGGGATGAGATCCAGCAATCAATCTGGTGAGTTGCTGATTGTGGGACTAGGACGGATCATCTGCTGGAAACAAAGGTGAGTGCCCTTTTGTTTTTTTTAGTTGGGTGGTCAATCCCTTTAAGCCACCAACACTTTACGTTGCAGATGAGGCTCTGTTCACACCTCTGCACTTTCTCTGTGTTGCTGCACTGCATTTCAACATTTTTTTTGCAGATAAAACACTGCACAGTTATTCTAGATGGGATAGTCCACACATCTGTGCACAGCATATGTTTTGATACTTTGCACCTCTGGCATACTTAAAAACCACTTGCTCTCGCAGTCAAGGTCTGATAAAAGCCTTAGGCATTAAGAGCAGGCATTTTGTAAGTGTGCCAGAGGTGGATAATATCACACAGGACAATTACTGAAGATACCTATGCTGTAAGTAGGTATGTTGCTTCTCTTCGATACTGAGCCAGCTCACATGTCTCGCTAATCACAAGCTGCTATCAAGTAATGCAGCTTCATAAAGCTTGGAGGAGGGGATGGAAAGCGATCCCAGGGGTGATGGCAAAATCCTAGACCCAGAGACATACATAGCCCCGCTGAGGCCCCATAACAGGGCCCCTTGCGTGCAGCACACTCATGGAAGCTTTAGAGAAGCCAGGACGTGCACAAGGTGCCAGTGTAGAGAAAGGGGTGTGCGGTAATAGAGGTGTGGGCCTGCGTCTCCTGCAGTGCAGCCAGCTGGAAAGGAGGCGCTATGCAGCCCATGACAGGGGATGTGATGGTTTCACAGAAGGAAGCAGAGGAGGAGGAGGAAGGCCCAAGCTTCCCAGGTGTCATGGCAGTGCACACGTGGCTAGGAGGGGGGTTGCTGGGCCAACAGCGGCCAGGTACTCCACTGTCCAGCCAGTAGACAGTTTTGTAGGATTCAGAGAAGGAGCAAGAGAAGGTGGGGGACTTTCTCTGACATCAGGGTGGAACCCTGTGCAGCTCAGGAACATCACTGGAGGGTGGCTGGAGGGAGAAGGAGGAGACACCTGACACTGAGGACAGCTTCTCCTTGACTCAGGGCAGCCTGGCTCACATGAACCATTAAATGCTCCAGTGCCTGTGCAACAACGGCAGAGTTGCCCGCAGAGTCACTAGTGCTGACTACTGAATGGTCACCCTGCTGAATCCCTACTATAATGTCAATATCACCTTGTCAATTCCAGCTCTGGAGCAGGGCAGACTCACTCTGCTGGGCGCAGTGACGGAGTTCCCAGCTGACTTTGAGGGCTTAGCGGCTGCATGAGGCAGAAGAGGAGAATGAGGAGGAGAAAGTCGCCAACGTAGCTGGGGCACCTCACGGGGGGGGGGGGGGGGGGGTGAGCATGGCCACAATGCGGAACACCTTATTCTTTTGTCTGCCACATCCACCATCATTGGATACAGTCCCTAGTACCAGGAGGCAGACTTTGACTCACATGGTGGATGACTACCTGATACTGAGTGATGGGTCCTTCCCATTCATTTTCTGGGTCACTAAACTGGACATTTGGCCAGAGCTTTCCCTCTATGCTTTGTAGGTGCTGACCTGCCCTGAAGCAAGTGTCCTATCAGAACAGGTGTCTTCACTGACAGGAGGATCAGCCTATCCACAGCCAACGTGGACATGCTTAAAGTGGACCTTCATCTCGAATACGAACCTTAAGAATAAGAAATCTTATATGTTTCCTCCACTCTATACATACATATTGCTCACAATAAAAATTATCCTACCTGCATCTACTGCATGTTATGAGACCTTAAACATCCAGTATGGTGGCTCATAGAGCATCAGGCAGCCTGCAAACAGGAAGTGTCTTCTGACATTCTTGGATTGCTGTCCTTTCCCTGACCCCATCTCTGCTCTGTCTGTGCAAAGCACAGCTATAACCCCACATGTACTTCATCCTGCTCACCTCTCCTAAGTATGTGTGATGCTTCTGAGGGAAGATGGCAGCCCCCATATTCTAAAGTCCTGAACAGAGTTGCAGCACGGTGGGGGAAAGAATAATAAGTAAGGGACTTAAAGTGGACCAACAACCAGGATTTTGACTATCCTGGGTTTTGGTCCACTTCCCCAGGGCACCCCGATCGGGGGTGCCTTGCTATGTGAAACCCCCCAGATTTTCATATAAAACTCACCTCACCCCGCTCCTACGGTGCATGTGCAGCCGCTCGTTCAGTCAGCATGCTCGGAGCCGCTGTGGTATGCGTGTCAATGAGACGTCTTACTGCAACGTCTCCGAGCACGCTGGCAGACGCATCTCGTGCTTCCCCCTAACAGGGAGCGCACCCGCGCAGGCCATTTGTGAATGGCCGGCGCGGGCACGCACTCTGCTAGAGAGAAGCGCAAGATGCGGCCCGCGCATGTGCCGTTGGACCAGGAGTAAGGGTTCGTACCTTTTATTAAATGATGCTGAAGGTCTGGTTTAAGATGAACCAGGCATAGATCCCACAGGACTTGGCTGTGTCAGCACCAGTGCTGGACCTCTGACACCTGTATAAAATGTAATATTTTAATTAATGTATTTATTTATGTACATACGTATATGTATTTGCTACCCCTATTTTACAGCCAATTTTGGGCCCCCAAGGTCGGGTCCCTATTGACTGCAATAGGGTTCGGGTTGAGTTCGGGGGTCTCAAACCAAACTATCACTAATAAACACCACTTGTACTTACAGGGTTGGTTTCAGGGCAACCTTGTGACATCCCACCTGCTCACATACTTTCTGGCTGCTCCTTACCTAATGCAGCCTGCCACTGATCTGCCCTTGTCCTGCATCTTGTGGCAGGTATTTTGCCCTGGGCGCTGGGTAAAACCTTCTAATGCCTATAAAGTTAGAGGTCTCTTAAATTGCCAAATCTATATATATATATACACTCAATTTGAGTACCTGTAACATTGCATTCTTTTTTTATGCGGTGTGTGCATTTGCTTATGACGCAATTGTTATTGTAGGGCCAAGATTTAAACACTTCACTTACAGTGATTTGGATGCCTCTGCCTTACTTCAGACTCATGCTGGGAGTCTCTTGGGTCTCCATAAATCACTTTCACAAGACACCAGTCGCTTACTCATCCCTGCGTTACTGCCTTTAAAAACAGCTAACACACATTATAAAATAAAATTTATTACGTCCTGAATAAACCTAAAGACTGTATATTAAGGAGTAAGCGGGTTCTATTTTTACAATACAGCTGCCAATTTAGTTGCAGATGGATGCAATAGTCCAAAATACCATCTTCAGAGAATGCAAGTAAATACTTCTTGTGCTGACTGATTTTACTTACTTAAACGGCACTTCAAACATAATTAGCGTCATATAACCCATGCAACTTTCACCACTATATAACTTAGAAGAGTATTATAAAAATACTGTACCACTATAATACAGTACGAATATCTCAAATTACTACATCTCTCCTCTGCCAGTGAAGCCATGTTCTCCTGCAATTTAGCTAAAGCCAGACTGACTATACAAATGTGTGGCCAAATATTTAAGTTTTAATTTACAACTTTGATATATGTCCTTCCACCTAAATGTTGCTCCATGCATTGTAAATGATTCAGCCCAGGTGTAGGCATTTGTGTCTCCTCACATGCAGGCCCCAGGGGTCTAAAAAGGAGTCTGGCCTTGTTTCCTCCAATGTGAAGTGGCACCTACAGCAACCAAACAAAGATGACAATGACTTTGTGAATAAATAATACTCACTGAGCTCCCATGCCACTCCCAGGCTCTCTGATCTGCCCCGTGTCTAACAGCTGGCTATATTTCTGACAATGCAGCATCTACATAATACCTTACCTGCTATATACACATCCTGTTATACACAGGACCTACCGTCATCATGCATAGCAAAGAGCCTCAGAGTATTTATTGCCATGGCTTAAACAGTTTTAAGACTTTTTGCTCCTTTTCTGACCTCAACTTTCATACAATCTCTTGTTGTGATGGCCGATTACCTGTTAATGACTTTCCTAGTCCTGATGTTTAACAGACTTCCCACCTGTTATAATTCTTTCTTCTACCCTCCACTTCCTTTCTTTGAGGGACAGCTACATCCTAGGACTACCTATTGTTCCTCCTGGGCAAAGCTTTAACATTGATGATCTAAGATTCGATTCGGCTGATTCGCCGAATTTTCCGATAACATTCGTTTTCGTCCGAATTTATTCGCGATTTGCTATTAAAAATGGCTATTTCTGAGCTTCCTAGAGCCTGAATTGGGTTGTAAACCATTCTGCCTTGCAGTAACATGCATAGGATGCGTGCTGGGTTAGTGAAATAATACTGTAAGTAATTATGACATGCACATCAGAGGCATCGCTATTAGAATCGCAGAGCGGCACAATTGAGAGTTGAGGTGGCATCACTATGAGGGGCCCATATATTGCCTGAAAAACACACCCTGGAGCTGGTAGCAGCAGGAGCCCAAATATTGGCTGAAAGACATCCTGGAGTTGGCAGCAGGAGCAGCAGGAGCCCAAAAATTGGCTGAATGACACCCTGGAGTTGCAAGCAGCAGAAGCAGGAGCCCAAACATAGCTTAAAAGAGACACTGGAGTTGGCAGCAGGAGCCCAAAAATTGGCTGAATGACACCCTGGAGTTGCAAGCAGCAGCAGCAGCAGCCCAGACATAGCTTGAAAGAGACCCTGGAGTTGGCAGCAAGAGCCCAAAAATTGGCTGAATGACACCCTGGAGTTGCAAGCAGCAGCAGCCCAAACATAGCTTGAAAGAGACACTGGAGTTGGCAGCAGGAGCCCAAAAATTGGCTGAATGACACCCTGGAGTTGCAAGCAGCAGCAGAAGCCCAAACATAGCTTGAAAAAGACACTGGAGTTGGCAGCAGGAGCCCAAATATTGGCTGAATGACACCCTGGAGTTGCAAGCAGCAGCAGCAGGAGCACAAACATAGCTTGAAAGAGACACTGGAGTTGGCAGCAGGAGCCCAGAAATTGGCTGAATCACACCCTGGAGTTGCAAGCAGCAGCAGCAGCCCAAGCATAGCTTAAAAGACACACTGGAGTTGGCAGCAGGAGCCCAAAAATTGCCTGAATGACACCCTGGAGTTGCAAGCAGCAGCAGCAGCAGCCCAAACATAGCTTGAAAGAGACACTGGAGTTGGCAACAGGAGCCCAAAAATTGGCAGAATGACACCCTTGAGCAGCAAGCAGCAGCAGCAGCAGCCCAAACATAGCTTGAAAGAGACACTGGAGTTGGCAGCAGGAACCCAAAAATTGGCCTAAAGACACACTGCAGTTGGCAGCAGCAGCAGCAGCAGGAGGCCGAACATAGCTTGAAAGAGACACTGGAGTTGGCAGCAGGAGCCCAAAAATTGGCTGAATGACACACCCTGGAGTTGGCAGCAGCAGGAGCCCAAACATTGGCTGAAAGAGACACTGGAGTTGGCAGCAGGAGCCCAAACATTGCCTGATATACACACCCTGGAGTTGACAGCAGCAGTAGTAGCAGGAGCCCAAAAATTGGCCTAAAGACACACTGGAGTTGCCAGCAGCAGGAGCCCAAACATTGCTTGAAATAGACACTGGAGTTGGCAGAAGGAGCCCAAAAATTGGCCTAAAGACACACTGGATTTGGCAGCAGCAGGAGCCCAAACATTGGCTGAAAGACACACTGGAGTTGGCAGCAGGAGCCCAAAAATTGGCCTAAAGACACAACCTGGAGTTGGCAGCAGCAGCAGCAGGAGCCCAAAATTGGCCTAAAGACACACCCTGGAGTTGGCAGCAGCAGCAGCAGGAGTCCAAAAATTGGCCTAAAGACACACTGGATTTGCCAGCAGCAGCAGCAGGAGCCCAAACATAGCTTGAAAGAGACACTGGAGTTGGCAGCAGGAGCCCAAAAATTGGCTGAATGACACCCTGGAGTTGCAAGCAGCAGCAGCCCAAACACAGCTTGAAAGAGACACTGGAGTTAGCAGCAGGAGCCCAAAAATTGGCTGAATGACACCCTGGAGTTGCAAGCAGCAGCAGCAGGAGCCCAAACATAGCTTAAAAGAGACACTTGAGTTGGCAGCAGGAGCCCAAAAATTGGCTGAATGACACCCCGGAGTTGCAAGCAGCAGCAGCAGCCCAAACATAGCTTGAAAGAGACACTGGATTTGGCAGCAGGAGCCCAAAAATTGGCTGAATGACACCCTGGAGTTGCAAGCAGCAGCAGCAGCAGCCCAAACATAGCTTGAAAGAGACACTGGAGTTGGCAGCAGGAGCCCAAAAATTGGCTGAATTACACCCTGGAGTTGCAAGCAGCAGCAGCAGCCCAAACATAGCTTGAAAGACACACTGGAGTTGCCAGCAGGAGCCCAAAATTGGCTGAATGACACCCTGGAGTAGCAAGCAGCAGCAGCAGGAGCCCAGACATAGCTTGAAAGAGACATTGGAGTTGGCAGCAGGAGCCCAAAAATTGGCCTAAAGACACACTGCAGTTGGCAGTAGCAGCAGCAGGATGCAAAACATAGCTTGAAAGAGACACTGGAGTTGGCAGCAGGAGCCCAAAAATTGTCTGAATGACACCCTGGAGTTGCAAGCAGCAGCAGCAGGAGCCCAAACATAGCTTGAAAGAGACACTGGAGTTGGCAGCAGGAGCCCAAAAATTGGCTGAATGACACCCAGGAGTTGCAAGCAGCAGCAGAAGCCCAAACATAGCTTGAAAGAGACACTGGAGTTGGCAGCAGGAGCCCAAAAATTGGCTGAATGACACCCTGGAGTTGCAAGCAGCAGCAGCAGCAGCCCAAACATGGCTTGAAAGAGACACTGGAGTTGGCAGCAGGAGCCCAAATATTGGCTGAATGACACCCTGGAGTTGCCAACAGCAGCAGCAGCCCAAACATAGCTTGAAAGAGACACTGGAGTTGGCAGCAGGAACCCAAACATTGGCCTAAAGACACACTGCAGTTGGCAGCAGCAGCAGCAGGAGGCCAAACATAGATTGAAAAAGACACTGGAGTTGGCAGCAGGAGCCCAAAAATTGGCTGAATGACACCATGGAGTTGCAAGCAGCAGCAGCAGAAGCAGCCCAAACATAGCTTGAAAGAGACACTGGAGTTGGCAGCAGGAACCCAAAATTGGCCTAAAGACACACTGGAGTTGGCAGCAGCAGCAGGAGGCCAAACATAGCTTGAAAGAGACACTGGAGATGGCCACAGGAGCCCAAAAATTGGCCTAAAGACACACCCTGGAGTTGCAAGCAGAAGCAGGAGCCCAAACATAACTTGAAAGAGACACTGGAGTTGGCAGCAGGAGCCCAAACATTGCCTGATAGACACACCCTGGAGTTGGCAGCAGCAGGAACCCAAAAATTGGCCTAAAGACACACTGGAGTTGCCAGCAGCATCAGCAGCAGCAGGAGCCCAAAAATTGCTTGAAAGAGACACTGGAGTTGGCAGCAGGAGCCCAAAAATTGGCTGAATGACACCCTGGAGTTGCAAGCAGCAACAGCAGGAGCCCAAACATAGCTTGAAAGAGACACTGGAGTTGGCAGCAGGAGCCCAGAAATTGGCTGAATCACACCCTGGAGTTGCAAGCAGCAGCAGCAGCCCATACCTAGCTTGAAAGACACACTGGAGTTGGCAGCAGGAGCCCAAAAATTGGCTGAATGACACCCTGGAGTTGCAAGCAGCAGCAGCAGCAGCCCAAACATAGCTTGAAAGAGACACTGGAGTTGGCAGCAGGAGCCCAAAAATTGGCAGAATGACACCTTGGAGTTGCAAGCAGCAGCAGCAGGAGCCCAAACATAGCTTGAAAGAGACACTGGAGTTGGCAGCAGGAACCCAAAAATTGGCCTAAAGACACACTGCAGTTGACAGAAGCAGCAGCAGGAGGCCAAACATGAGTTGGCAGCAGGAGCCCATAAATTGTCTGAATGACACCCTGGAGTTGCAAGCAGCAGCAGCAGGAGCCCTAACATAGCTTGAAAGAGACACTGGAGTTGGCAGCAGGAACCCAAAAATTGGCCTAAAAACACACTGCAGTTGGCAGCAGCAGCAGCAGGAGGCCAAACATAGCTTGAAAGAGACACTGGAGTTGACAGCAGGAGCCCAAAAATTGGCTGAATGACACCATGGAGTTGCAAGCAGCAGCAGCCCAAACATAGCTTGAAAGAGACACTGGAGTGGGCAGCAGGAACCCAAAAATTGGCCTAAGGACCCACTGCAGTTGGCAGCAGCAGCAGCAGGAGGCCAAAATTTGGCTGAAAGGCACACCCTGAAGTTGGCATGAGCAGGAGCCCAAAAATTGGCCTAAAGACATAAATATGTTTTGCACCATTTGGAAAGTGTAAAACGTGGCACCATGCTGAATCTAGTCACACACCGCAGTTGGCAGCAGCAGGAGGCCAAACATAGCTTGAAAGAGACACTGGAGTTGGCAGCAGGAGCCCAAAAATTGTCCTAAAGACACACCCTAGAGTTGCAAGCAGCAGCAGGAGCCCAAACATAGCTTGAAAGAGACACTGGAGTTGGCAGCAGGAGCCCAAACATTGCCTGATAGACACACCCTGGAGTTGGCAGCAGCAGCAGCAGGAACCCAAAAATTGGCCTACACTGGAGTTGCCAGCAGCAGCAGGAGCCCAAACATTGGCTGAAAGAGGCACTGGAGTTGGCAGCAGGAGCCCAAAAATTGGCCTAAAGACACACTGGAGTTGCAAGCAGCAGCAGGAGCCCAGACATTGCTTGAAAGAGACACTGGAGTTGGCAGCAGGAGCCCAAAAATTGGACTAAAGACAAACCCTGGAGTTGGCAGCAGCAGCAGCAGGAGCCCAAATATTGCTTGAAAGAGACACTGGAGTTGGCAGCAGGAGCCCAAACATTGCCTGATAGACACACCCTGGAGTTGGCAGCAGCAGCCCAAACATAGCTTGAAAGACACACTGGAGTTGGCAGCAGGAGCCCAAAAATTGGCTGAATGACACCCTGGAGTTGCAAGCAGCAGCAGCCCAAACCTAGCTTGAAAGACACACTGGAGTTGGCAGCAGGAACCCAAAAATTGTCCTAAGGACCCACTGCAGTTGGCAGCAGCAGCAGCAGGAGGCCAAAATTTGGCTGAAAGGCACACCCTGAAGTTGGCATCAGCAGGAGCCCAAAAATTGGCCTAAAGACATAAATATGTTTTGCACCATTTGGAAAGTGTAAAACGTGGCACCATGCTGAATCTAGTCGCATGCATCAGCCATTGGTGGGTGGAAATCCTGGCTGATCCATCCCTGATTCATTTTCACAAAGGTGAGTCTCTCCACATTTTTAGTTGACAGACGAGTTCTCCTCGCCGTAACTATGGCCCCCGCCGCACTAAACACCCGCTCAGATGGCACGCTACTTGCCGGGCAGGACAGCTTTTCCAGGGCAAACTCAGCTAGCTGCGGCCACAAGTCAAGTTTGGCTTCCCAGAAGTCCAGCGGATCCTCAAGGTGTGTTGGCATGGTCATGTCAAGGTATGACATGACCTGCTGGTTCAGGTCCTGCTCCAGGTCTTCCTGCTGCTCATGAGTAGACTCACTATGCAGGTGTAGAAAGCTACTCACTAGCGACTGAAGACTGGCTGCTGCTGATGGAGCTGCTGCTGCTCCTGCCAACCCCCCCAGCAGCCATGGCAGTGGAAAGTGAGCGCAGAGGTCCCCCCGAGTCAGACCTGCGAGAGTATGGACCATGGCGCAGATAGGCATCAGCCAACTGACTACGTAGAATGTCTTTGTAGTAGGTCAGTTTGTCCTCCCTCTCGGCGGGTTTAAAAAATGTCCCCATTTTTAGGGTCCAATAAGGTGGAGAGCCAGAAGTCATCCCGCTGACAAATGGAACAATTCTGGGGTCACTACGCAAGCACGTGAGCATGCTTCCTGCCATTTGTGCATGTGACTCGGAGGGACTACCTGTCTCCATCTCCACTGCATACTGCCACGGTGTGTCTGGGTCCTCTGTCTCGCCTTCCTCACAACCCTCTAGCTCCTCTGGCTGCTCCTGCTCCTCCTCTCCTGTCCGCTGACTAGATAAACCAGCCATTTCGCCAAGCCTAAACTGTGCACTGTGCCACTCCACCTCCTCTTCCTTCTCCTCCTCCAGTTCAGCTCCAACGGGGTTCATGTGGCCGTAAGATGTAGACACCATGTCTCCAATGCCCTGGCCAGCCATGGTTTCCAACATGTGCTGTAGTACATGAAGCAGTGGAATCACGTCGTTCATCCCGTAATCCTGGCGACTCACAAATAAAGTGGCTTCATCAAAGGGCCTGAGCAAACGGCAGGTGTCACGTATGAGCTGCCACTGGTTGACATTGAAGTTACACAGGGGAGTCGCTGGGGGAGGGAACGGCGTAGTACAGAGGCAATGGGAGGACATGGACTGCTCTCGGGCCATGCCAACTCAGGGTTGTGTCAGAGGAACCTACCGACCCTAGACTGGGGGTGTCAGATGTAGCTTGTGATGATGTGGATGACCGCGTTAACCAATCTACCACGGCAGATGCGTTACTGGTGGAGACACGACCGCTAGCAGATACTGGCAGATCAGGTCTCTCACCGCGACTCCTGCTGCCACTCGCCTCTAGTCTGCTGCGACCTCTGCCTGCTGAATCTTGGCCTCTGCCACTCCTCTTTGAACATCCTGGCACTTGTCTGCCTGACATTTTTATGTATTTGAAAAGCGCAATAGGCACTTAAAAAATGTGTTTACTTTAAAAAGCAGAAGCTAAATAAAGTGAGATACTGCTTCCCTGCACCAGATACTATGAGATTTGGCAATATGGGATACCCTGCGGGCTGGTGTTTTAACAAGACGCAAAAAAAAATTTCAAAATGCAATATATTAATAAAACAGAGCCTGTAGAAGCTGCTTTAGTATAACAGATAGGGTGAAATGTGCTGGTTTGGGATACCCTGCGGCCTGGCGTTTTTACAGGATGCACAAAACCAATTCAAAATGCAATATATTAATAAAACTGAGCCTTTAGAAGCTGATTTAGTATAACAGATAGGGTGAAATGTGCTGGTTTGGGATACCCTGCGGCCTGCTGTTTTTACAGGACGCAAAAAAAAATTCAAAATGCAATATATTAATAAAACAGAGCCTGTAGAAGCTGCTTTAGTATAACAAATAGGGGGAAATGTGCTGGTTTGGGATACCCTGCGGCCTGGTGTTTTTACAGGATGCAAGAAAACAATTCAAAATGCAATATATTAATAAAACAGAGCCTGTAGAAGCTGCTTTAGTATAACAGATAGGGTGAAATGTGTCGGTTTGGGATACCCTGCGTCCTGGTGTTTTTACAGGATGCAAAAAAACAATTCAAAATGCAATATATTAATAAAACAGAGCCTGTAGAGGCTGCTTTAGTATAACAGATAGGGTGAAATGTGCTGGTTTGGGATACCCTGCGGCCTGGTGTTTTTACAGGACGCACAAAACCAATTCAAAATGCAATATATTAATAAAACAGAGCCTGTAGAAGCTGCTTTAGTATAATAGATAGGGTGAAATGTGCTGGTTTGGGATACCCTGCGGCCTGGTGTTTTTACAGGATGCAAGAAATCAATTCAAAATGCAATACATTAATAAAACAGAGCCTGTAGAAGCTGCTTTAGTATAACAGATAGGGTGAAATGTGTCAGTTTGGGATACCCTGCGACCTGGTGTTTTTACAGGATGCAAAAAAACAATTCAAAATGCAATATATTAATAAAACAGAGCCTTTAGAAGCTGATTTAGTATAACAGATAGGGTGAAATGTGCTGGTTTGGGATACCCTGCGGCCTGGTGTTTTTACAGGACGCACAAAACCAATTCAAAATGCAATATATTAATAAAACAGAGCCTTTAGAAGCTGATTTAGTATAACAGATAGGGTGAAATGTGCTGAAATAGTATGCCCATGTGGGCTGGGGTTTTTACAGGATGCTCAAAACCAATTCAAAATGCAATATATTAATAAAACAGAGCCTTTAGTAGCTGATTTAGTATAACAGATAGGGTGAAATGTGCTGAAATAGTATGCCCATGCGGGCTGGGGTTTTTACAGCATACAAAAAAAATTAAAACTTATCGAGTTATAAGAAATGCTTGTGTGTAACAGATAGGGTTAAATATGTCACTGCCAAGATGGGATGCACAGTGGCCAGGAATATTTACAGGACAAAAAAAAGCAATTTAAAACTGATCTGGCAAATGAAGTGAAGTGAAAATAAAAAAAAAAGTTTACCTGTCACTTTCTCTGCTGTCCCTGCCTGGATCATTCCCGATTTTTCCCTATCTTTTCCTGGCTCTCCCTGGCACTGTGTGGGTCTCTGTGGGTCTCCCTGACTCTCTCTGCCTGTCTGTAAGTCTCTCCCTGTCTGCAGCAACCTCCGTTCTGTCTGCAATGCAAGGCTGAAATGCGCACAAGCAAGATTGCCGCCGTTTATATAGCACTGTGACGTCACCGGGCTTCCTGGCTGCTGATAGGCTGCATGTGACCTTCCCATGATAACTTGCCCCAGGGGCCATGTCCGGACATGTCCATCCACCATTTTACAATGGCTGTAATTGAAATAAATGGAGTTTAAAGGAAAACTTTGATCGATCGAATCGCAGGGAAATTCGGATTCGTTCAGAATCAAATTTTTCCTGAAATTCGGAACAAATTCGGGTTCGTCCGAATCAATTCGCTCATGCCTATCTCTTTCCCCACAGAAGTTGATAGGAAAATCACAGGTTGGGCCAACTACTATGCACAGACTAAAAGTAAAAAGCCACGGCCCAAGGCATAATTGCAAGTTCCTCACTAGAAGAGCATCCTTTTCCTCAGAATGATCAGGCTCTATCCATTACCGTGCTCTAGACAATACAGAATTGCAAAAAGAAGAAATTACCTAATATTTATTTACCAAAGCATAAACTGCACCATTATTTTATACTGTATTAGTCTGAAATGAAAAGGGCCACTATCTTATGTCCTGGAGGGCAGGGTAGGTGATATCAGTGTGGATTTCACATTTCCAAAATATACATTTGAAATGTTTAGAAGTTATAGGTCAAAACAATTCAACGCTGCTAACCTTCTGCTGAGTGAACTATATATAGATATTGGTTATTCAGTTCAACCCTCTGTGACCTCATGGGCTTTAGCTCACCAGGCTTGTCTGTCTGCAGTTGCATTTCTTGGCCCTCACGAGTTCATATTTATTTCCTTCATAATACTATTTGTCAAGGCATCCTCTGCCCTTTTTTTTTCTTTAACATTCAATCTTGCCCTGCATTTGTTTTTTATTTCAATTGTTCTAGTCTTTTAACACCTTAGTGGAAACCTAACACTAAAGCTTACAGATATTGTTATATAGCAGCATGCATGGATGGGCTTTGCAAGATCACAAAATTCATATACTGGACAATAGCTATAGCCAAAGAAGCCCTTTGTCATGTTTTTATCCTCCATGGGTTTTATCGCAGTAATTTAAAGCATTCTACTACATTGTTAGGTCCTGTTTACACTGGTACAGCACAGTACTTCATTGCAATGCAAAAACATTTTGGCCTTGTCTTTTCAATGGCAGCACAGCACTGTAATATACAATGGCATGCAAAAGTTTGGGTCAAAATTACTTTTACTGAGAACTGTCAAGCAAGTTGAGAATAACATTATCTATTGAAGGCCTAAAGTTAAAGATTACACTCACTTTTCCACATTTTTATCAATAGTGTTGCGTTTTTTTGGATAAAATTTTAGAATGAAAAAAAATGAGTAGAGGACCTTGCAAAGGTAGGTGAGCCCCATAGGAGGAGATTTGTAATCTAAGATAACTTAGACCGAGGTCTCAAACATTAATTAGGGGGTTCAAATAAAGTCTTGTTCATAATTATCATTAGGAAAGACTAGGTGATGAAAATTTTTCCAACCTTGTCCGGCAACACCTCAGCCATGGTTTTTTCTAAGCAGCGGTCTTACACTCTGAAAATGAAACTGTCACAAACCTGTAGTGAATTGGGAGACAAAACCACTCCCTCTAGGGCCCTTCCTGAGGTGAAAAACAGGGAAGCATTGACAGAAGGAAATGGTGGCTGAACTCTGCCGCAGGACCAGATGAGTACTGAAGACAGACTGAAATCAGGGAGCACTGAGCTAACGCTGTACACCAGCTCCAGAGTGGGGAATCTAATGACAATCCTGGTGTTAACTACTCAGATGAAACCAGAGGGTCAGGAATCAAGCAGGTAGTTGAAGGTAACTAAGGTCAGAACCGTCCATCAGGTCCTATCATATAGAGAAGTGGGGATTTGGGAGGAATTTCATTATCTGGGTTACATTGTTATATCATCAACCACAAGAATGTATTCGCTGGCTTTCTCCACTATTCCAGATAGAAAGGGGCACTCTACAAGGATTCCATTTATCCCAATTTTATTCTCTTTTTCTGGCTACTGAACCTTTAGCCATGAAAATTAAACATGATACAAATATTTCTGGATATCATAATAAACGACATCTTTTCCATGATGATGTTCTGCTATTTATTACTAAACTTGTGTATCTCTTTACTGAATCTTGGGAAACTCCTTGAAAATTTGGAAGAATATCAGGGTTACAAGTCAATTCACCTAAATCTGGAGCATCAAATATGAATCTTTAGCTCACAATTTAGCTCTGACTATCCTAGTATGTTTCAAGTCAATTATCCTCACTCTTCATCAATAAAACATCTATTGAAAACATGGCATAAATATCGGATCTCTTGGTCCAGAAGAATGGCAGCAGTTTAAATTACCTAAGCTAATATATGTGTGTAGGGCGCTCCCGGTACCTGTCCAATCATATTTTCTACAGAAAATTCAAAGGACATTACTAACATTTATTTGGACAGGAAAAGGGCAATGAATCTCTAAGTACAATATGTTCAGAAGACATATACAGGAAGGGTTGGGAGTTCCTGTGGTCTCTAGATACATAATGGCCTCTACAACTTGCACAATTAGTACAATGCCATAGAATTAGGGAACCCTCTTTTATGGATCATCTTAGATTTGGGAGGAGTAACCTCATAACCATAGATGGGTTGATTTGGATTCCTACAGCCTTCTGTCCTCAAATAACTAATTAAACTATTAAGCATTCATTCAAGATATAATATGAAGTTAATGTCACACATATTCTACTTTTACCTTTACACCAAAATCCCATGTTCTACCCAGGATCATAAGCAACAATGTCACTTTGAAGCTTGAAATGAGGCAGGAAGCACATGCCTAACCCTGTCCGTACTTTGGTCAATAGCATATGTGTACTTAATTCTAAAATATTTAGATACATACAACTAAAACATTTTGCAGATTCTCTGATCAGACGTAATGATTCCCTTGATGATTCTTCTGCATGAGAATAAATACCTAAATAATTCTGATCCAAGAGTATTGGTATCCTTAAAGCAGAATTACAGTAAACAGTCAACGCGTTTTAATTAGGAAGGCTGACCTGCTGCCATATCTATCCTTTGTACCCCACTGACACTTTTGTGCCCACCAACATATTTTTTCTTTCCAGGTGCCCCTGCCCCTCAGATTCTTTTGTGCAGGTGCAATAGCATCATGCTTGTGACACTACTGCTCATGCACAAGTACGGGTGAATCTTCCATAAATGAAATGCATGCATGAGCAGGAACATGTCTGTAATTGTGATATCTATGATATCCAGGACTAAATGGAAACAGATAGTAGTATCTGTGGGCAGTCCCAGAAGTCCATATCCATTTAGGGTGGGTTTACAGTGTATTTGGGAATGCCCAATGAACTCCTCACAGCGCTACCAGTGGTGAATGAAAGACTGTCTGCACGTGCATGCGCTGACAGCAGGAGAGGGGGTCGGGCTGACTGTCCTGTCTTGACTCGCAATCCAATTAAATTCTCAAGAGAGGTGAGATTTCGGCAAAAAAGCCACGGTAAAAGGCTAATTGCATTATCACAGAACATAACAGAGCCTTATGGCAGCGGCCTGACTGCTCATCAATCAAATAATTGGTGAGTAGTTAAAAACTTTTCCCTAAATGGCTAAGTGGCTAGGGGTTAATAAAATGCCCCCAAATCATATGGTGACTGGAGTAGCATTTTAATATTCTCTGAGCTCTCAAGATGTCCAGGATCATCTAAGCCTTCATATGCCAACAATTGGGAGCTAAACTTGGGACCACCTCCTGTGGATGAGGACTGGGAATAGAACTGGCAGGACACTGAAAAGCCAGCAATCCGTGCAAGTCTGGTTGAGACTCCTGTCATTACTACTCAGATGGTAAATGTTGCCTGTTAAGAGAATGCTTTCGAGAATCAAATGGTACTTTTCTTCACACCTTGTGTAAGTGCCCCACTATTAGTGTATTAAGTTTGTTTTGTCCTGTCTTTTTAGTTATGATTTATCTTCACTAGCATGAGTTAAGTGTCTTATAGAATAGATTTATTACTGGGATACGGCGGAAATAATAATTTCAATAAGTTAGAACTTACCCAAAAAATACCGCCTACACCTTTTTGTAGACCTAAGCGGTATCTTAAGCTGCTCAATCTAGAATTCACTACAACATTCTGTATTTTTATTCCCTTGCAATTTTGCAACATAGGATGGGATGTATCATACTGCAATACACTTACTGTATACTAATATTTCTCTATTGAAAATGTTACAATCGGATATAAAAACGCATTTTTGTGTTGCATTTTATGGTGTGTTGCATTGGACAGAGGCTTCAGATTTAAAAAAGATGAGTAAGCACAGCATTTTATTAAATTATACCTTATGTATCCCTTTTTGTTTGAGATTTGAATACAGTCTATGTAGGCATCACAGTCTACAAAGACTCGGTACTAATAAATGATAAAATAAAAGAGAGATACCTATTAATAAGACTAGACTATGGTAGATAATTATTTTAGTAAAAATCTAAAGGAATAAAAGGCCTTATAATTGAAAAATGAGTAGTTACTGTAGCCACTTTCTGTAATCGTGGAGAGACATTAATTACATTGCCTAATCCTCTTGCTTCTAAAACTGACAGTTAGAATTATTGTGGTGTTTTACTATGTAATAAGAAGCAGGCTCAGCTTTTACTTTCGCACTGCAGGATCTATTTACAAAATTGGAACCTGACTGAAAACCAAGGCACTTTGAAATACTGTGCGGCATCAGCACTTTCTTGGAAGATTTTACTGCCTCATTATTTTTCCGTCACAGTGGCTTGCCCCCACACACATATATATGACTTTCCAATTGTTTATATCATCTGTTGACTATCACGGCAACAATTTATGATCCAGCATCAGCTGCTGTTTGAATAGTATACAGTACCATCTTTTCAAAGCATGTTAAAGAAAAATGTTTAATTCCGGTGCATGCATTAAAATGTTTATAATATTGCTTGCCCTAATATTTTTATATTAGCGTCCCCTAATAATACTGCATCCAGTAACAGTATCTTTCATGGTGTGTGGGTGTGTGTGTGTGGAGGGGGGGTACTGCTTAGGAACCACCAAGTGAATAAGCCATAGAAATACAACTATTGCACAGCACTGCACTTTTATTGTTTTATTTTATTTTTTCAGCTGTGTAATCACACAAAATATGTTTAGGCAACTTCTAAGAGGGGGAAGTCCAGAATAACGCATGACCAGGAAACAAAAATAAAGCCAAAAAGCCATCTGGACCTTTAGGGGTGTGCATATGTAGCAGTTGTACAGGGTAGTGTCAACCTAGTGGTGCCAAGGGAGTACCATGCTATTCATCATCGAGCTTTGGATGTAGAAAAATCAACTTGCATTCTCTTTGTTGGCCCTCGTACAACCCTTACTCAGAAGGCTGGTCTGTTTGTGTGGGGTTACTGATAGCTCAAAGAGCTGCCAAAAGCAGGGGGAGAAAAATGGTAGCAGGAGGGAACTGCAGCTTTCTTATATTGCCAAACTGCTCTCTTCTCCTTCCCGCTCTGTCCTGTAGCACCTGTGTTTTTGTAAAACATGCTTAGTTTCAGTTACTTCTGCCCATGGTGAGATAGGGTTAGAACCTCCAGCAAATACTTTTATTTTTGGATGGAGGAGGAATAAGACCAACAGGCTGATTCATCACTAACGCCAGGTAGCGACAGATGAGCGTCTGTAGCAGGCATTTTCAGAGCACCCGCTAGTAGTCACTGTGCTCAGCCGTGGGTCGCTACCTTATAGCGACTCAGTCGCTGTTCAGTAATGTTGAATACATTGTGAGGAGTCGCTATTTGACCAGTACAGCGCTGTATGGGAGAGCATGTTAGCGACTGCTCATAGCGACCGACTCACACCATATTCAGCAAAAAAACAGGCTCACAAATCTCTGGCGCTGAGAAATGCTTGTTTGAAGCCCAGAGCGCAGGAGGCGGTGTGTTTAAAGTGTGTTTTTCAGCATCTATCCACTAGTAACAAAGCGAAAACATATGGAATTACATTGTAGCAACATTGTTGCAACCCACGGCTGAGCACAGTGACTACTAGCGGGTGCTCTGAAAATGCCTGCTACAGACGCTCATCTGTCGCTACCTGGCGTTAGTGATGAATCAGCCTGTTGGTCTTATTCCTCCTCCATCCAAAAATAAAAGTATTTGCTGGAGGTTCTAACCCTATCTCACCATGGGCAGAAGTAACTGAAACTAAGCATGTTTTACAAAAACACAGGTGCTACAGGACAGAGCGGGAAGGAGAAGAGAGCAGTTTGGCAATATAAGAAAGCTGCAGTTCCCTCCTGCTACCATTTTTCTCCCCCTGCTTTTGGCAGCTCTTTGAGCTATCAGTAACCCCACACATGAACACTGTACTGGCAGACCTGTAATGTCATTTCTGAAGAAATATATAAAAAATGAAAAAATTGTGAAAAAACAGCTTTTTCTATGCCAGAAGAGGTCACAGAATTATTTGTGATTTTTGGAAAAAAAAACAAAAAAACAAAAACCCTGTTGAAAGAGAAGAAAAGGATTGTCCATTGAAATGTATGGGAGAGCGACAGGTAGCGAGAGGTCATACCTGGCACTGTGCAAGGCTGGACGCCGGCGCTGTTCGTTGAGGCTGTGAAAATGATGAATCAGACGCTACATGGCGCTATCCCAGTCGCTAAACAGATTCTGCTTGATAAATGTGTAATTGTGTCCCTCCATTATTCTCTCTTTGTCACATTCTCTACATTCTTTCACGTTCACATTTCCTTTGCCTCTCTCTATATTTCCACATTCCTTCATATTACGCTCGCCATCATTTTTTTAATCTTTTTTCAATGTTCCCTCCTCTGCAATGTTTCCATCCTTCTTTGTTTTCTACATTCCTGCTATTCTTTTAAAACATTCCTTCTCTTTTACACATACCCATTTAGCATTTTTTTTTTGTGGCTATAGCGCCAGTTCTGAAAAGCCAGCGACTTCCAACACTGCAAACAAGAACTTAACATACACATTGCAATGACTTTGAGGCCGATTCATTAATAGCGCCAGGTAGCGACAGGTGAGCGACTGAAGTATGGCGCTATGAGCGCCGCTAGCGTCAGCCGCGGGCGTTAGCGATTCGCTATAGCAGGCCTCCTCAGTCGCTACCTGGCGTTGTTGGGAACAACGCCTACATTGCTGAATATGATGTTGGAGCTCAGCTTTGTAGGCGCTGTCAGTCAGTTTGACCACGCTATTCAACACAGCGCCTGCGCTTTGCTTTGCTGTGGGCTGGGAATCAAGTACCTTCAGAATAAAACACATTGCAACATGTTTCTTTAGTTTTTTTTTTTTTTATTTTGTGTTGAAAAGGAAATAAAATTAAAACAGAAATTAGAATGAAAAGGAAAATTAAAACAGAATTAAACACATAGCCACATATATCTTTTTTTTTTTTTTATTTTTTTTAGAAAAAGGAACTAAAATTAAACCAGAAATGAGAATGAAAATGAAAATTAAACCAGAAATGAGAATGAAAATGAAAATTAAACCAGAAATGAGAATGAAAATGAAAATTAAACCATAAATTAGAATGAAAAGGAAAATTGAACCATAAATTAGAATGAAAAGGAAAATTAAAACAGAAATGAGAAAGAAAAGGAAAATTAAAACAGAAATTAGAATGAAAAGGAAAATTAAACCAGAAATGAGAATGAAAAGGAAAATTAAACCATAAATTAGAATGAAAAGGAAAATTAAACCATAAATTAGAATGAAAAGGAAAATTAAAACAGAAATGAGAAAGAAAAGGAAAATTAAAACAGAAATTAGAATGAAAAGGAAAATTAAACCAGAAATGAGAATGAAAAGGAAAATTAAACCATAAATTAGAATGAAAAGGAAAATTAAAACAGAAATTAGAATGAAAAGGAAAATTAAACCAGAAATGAGAATGAAAAGGAAAATTAAAACAGGAATTAGAATGAAAAGGAAAATTAAAACAGAATTAAACACATAGCCACATGTATCTTTAGTTTTTTTTTTTTATTTTTGGTATAAAAAGGAACTAAAATTAAAACAGAAATGAGAATGAAAATGAAAAATCAAACAGAAATTAGAATTGAAAGGAAAATACAGAAATGTGAAAGAAAAGGAAATTTTGATTCAGGGTGCATCTCGGGGTGCCTGAAAAATTAAAAAAAGTGCAGTTAGTATATATCTTTAAATTTGTTTTTTCGCTGTAAAAAAATATTGCATTAATTGTTAACCAACATTTGCGTCAATCTTGCACACCAACCCTAATTGTTATGTTGTTCAGCTTCCACCCCCCCTTAGAGTGGTTTGGGTCATCTTACACCCCCCCTTAGAGTGGTTTGGGTCATCTGACACCCCCCCTTAGAGTGGTTTGGGTCATCTTACACCCCCCCTTAGAGTGGTTTGGGTCATCTTACACCCCCCTTAGAGTGGTTTGGGTCATCTTACACCCCCCTTAGAGTGGTTTGGGTCATCTTACACCCCCCCTTAGAGTGGTTTGGGTCATCTGACACCCCCCTTAGAGTGGTTTGGGTCATCTTACACCCCCCCTTAGAGTGGTTTGGGTCATCTTACACCCCCCTTAGAGTGGTTTGGGTCATCTTACACCCCCCTTAGAGTGGTTTGGGTCATCTTACACCCCCCCTTAGAGTGGTTTGGGTCATCTGACACCCCCCTTAGAGTGGTTTGGGTCATCTTCCACCCCCCCTTAGAGTGGTTTGGGTCATCTTACACCCCCCCTTAGAGTGGTTTGGGTCATCTGACATCCCCCTTAGAGTGGTTTGGGTCATCTTACACCCCCCCTTAGAGTGGTTTGGGTCATCTTACACCCCCCTTAGAGTGGTTTGGGTCATCTTACACCCCCCTTAGAGTGGTTTGGGTCATCTTACACCCCCCTTAGAGTGGTTTGGGTCATCTTCCACCCCCCCTTAGAGTGGTTTGGGTCATCTTACACCCCCCCTTAGAGTGGTTTGGGTCATCTGACACCCCCCTTAGAGTGGTTTGGGTCATCTTCCACCCCCCCTTAGAGTGGTTTGGGTCATCTTACACCCCCCTTAGAGTGGTTTTTGCCAAATTATGATGGGAGGTCAAATACATTTACCCAGTAGTGCAGTACTTGGATTAGAGTGAAGGGTAGTTAGCTTACCGCAAAAAAGGAAGTGATCATCCTTTCCCTTAGCTCATCGCCAGTCTGGGTGTCCTCACTTCTTCCTGCGGGCAAGTTGGGGATTTCTGGCACCAGTGCTGTCTCCTCGGGGGATTGAATTCGGTGGCATATACAAATATTATGGAGCACACAGCAGGCGAGGATGATCTTGGAGACCTTCTGTGGGCTGTAGAGCATCTCTCCTCCTGGGCGTGCCAAACAGAGAAAGCGTGCTTTCAGCAGGCCGATGGTTCTTTCCACAATGCTTCTGGTCTTGCGGTGTGCTGCATTGTAGCGTTCATGGGCAGAGGTCCGTGGGCTCCTGACCGGAGTCATGACCCACGTTCTCTGCCCATATCCCTTATCCGCTGTAGAAAAAACACAAGGAGAGGGACAGCAATTAGTACTAGTACATGTTTTGTTTTTCTTTTTTTCAAATTTGGCTTACTAGGCCACATATTTGAGTCCAAATACTTTGACATGGTTAATTATTTACCCAGTAGCCAGCCAGCTGGCATTTCGTTGTTCTCAAACTTCCGGCACAGGACTGTCCGCTGCAAGACGTAAGAATCGTGGCATGAGCCGGGGAACCCCGATCTCACCGCCCGCAGCCTCATGTCATGGTCACAGACAAGCATAACGTTGATGGAATGAAATTGCTTTCTGTTTCTGTAATACAGCTCCTGTGCACGGGGAGGGCGGAAAGGGATATGTGTACCATCAACGCACCCTAGCACATTTGGGATCCCTCCCATGAGATAGAAAGCATGTTTTATTTTGGCAACCTCTTCCTCATCCTCAGGAAACTTGATGTAAATTGGGATTAAATCACAAATCGCCAGAACTACCTGGATTAGTATGCGGCTCATAGTAGCCTGGCTTATCCCGCTGAGGAGGGCGGAGGTTGCCTGGAAGGTCCCTCGTGCCAAAATATTCAGCGTGGCACACAGGCGTACTATGCCTGGAATGGATTGAGTGCGTTTGGTGGATGGCTCGATTTTGTGCTTAATCTGATCATATAGGGACTGTAGTGCAGCACGATTCAGACGGAAGCGGCTCCTGATCTGCTCGTCACTTAAGTCCCATACTGAAAGGCGGATTGCAAAGGAGCGGGGTTCCCTAAGCCTCACAACACCCCGCTCCCTGTCCTCCTGCTCTTTCAGCATACACATACATCCATCCACCCAGACACCATACATCACCCTCTTATCCATCACACACACTCAACAGATATACAAAATCAAACAAACAAAAACAAAAACCACAAACACACCACACACACAAACAATCACACTCCTCACACACCCGCTACAATGCAGCTCACCACAAAACCAGAACTATAGTGGTCCAAACCACCAGCCTGCTGAAAAACAGCTTTCTAAGTTAGGCACAACCAAGAGGGGAGTTGCACAGCCCACAAAAGGCCCCAAAATCAAGCCTCACTTGCTGTATGCTCCACAATATTTGCATATGCCACCAAAAACAATCTCCTAAAGAAACAGCACTGATGTCAGAAATCACCCAACAAGCCACAGAGAGTGAGGACAGAACCCAGACAGAGACTCAAATGAGCTAAGGGAAACAAGCACCACACCACAGCCTTTGCCACAGTGTAACAATACCAGAAGCTTGCAAATTCCTTCCATTTATACTTCACTTTGAAAAAGGACAGCTCCGCTTTGCCGCCTTTTGCGTTGCTCTGCTATTTCCGGGCGCCAATTAGCCGACCCAGGTGTGCGTAAAACGGAGTGCGCACGCGCACGCTAGTAGCGCTACTAGCGTACGTGAGCCGAAACTTGCGTGCATTAACGGACATGGGCGAAAATTCAGTGGTGGGCCAATGAAAGGTAAGCTGCTGTTTATTTAAATAGCCGTTAGGCTAGCCACATGTCACAAGGGTTTCAGATACATCAGTCCATTGTTGTATTTGGGTGTGTGTTGTTTGGTTAATGAGGTCTGTAATTAGTTAATTGGCTTCACATGCTTCAGTCAGTGCAGTGGAGGTGTGGCTAGAAGGAACTGGGCTGTATGTGTGAATCAATTTAGTGGGCTGGTTTGTGATTGGCTGTTAGAGCACATAAAACCTGCCCAACCCAAGAGAGTGCGATGCCATTCTGTAGTCTGCATGCGTGCTTGTTGGGTGTGTATTTGTGTGTGTGTGCAGCTACAGGATGGAGCCAAATTCAGGACATCTGCCGGCCACAGCAGGCCCAAGTAGGAGTTTGGTGGGTGCTGTGCGCAGACCTCCCTTACGGAAAAGGGCCCAGCCTGAAGGTGGGGCAGCACCCCAGGCTAAGCGCCCAGGTGCCAAGAGGGAGCCTGAATTTAATTTGGCGGAGAATAATCATCTTGTGCGCCTTACACTTGCTAAATGGGAGCTACTCTTTGGCTCCCAAAGCAAGTCCATAGGCAAACAAGAAAGAAGCAAACTGTGGGATGCCATTGGTGTGGAGCTTAGTAGCACTGCTCAACACCCACGTAGTGGCCCATCCTGCAGGAAACGCTTCTACACTTTGAGAGGGGCCCTTATGAAAAAGATGAATCACGATCTTGATGTGGACAGTGGGACCATCCAGGCTCCAAAGAGTACCTACAGGCCGTATGAGGAGATGCTGAAGGCCAAAATTCCACTGGCTCGGCTGCAGGGTGTGGATCCTGGGGATGACACCACAGGTTGGACTGAAGGTACATATTTTCTGCCTTTTTATAAAAGCTACTGTTAATGTATGTGATTAGCATTTTCTCTTTCTGCCCAACTAACAGTAGGACCTGTGAAGTAGTACATTAGACCTCATACATTTTTTACTTTCCTGTCTGTTGCTTTCTGCATAGGTGCACATGGTGCTGTCCAGGATGTGCCTCAGGACACACAAACTCCTGCCCTTCAACCAACCTCAAGCCTAACCCAGTCTGCCATTGAAGGTATTTACCACTAATTTAGGTGCTGGTTGTTTGGGGAACAAATGGGTGTGGGAGCAGCTCCAACAATCAAGTGGGGCACTGTTGAGTATTAATAATATGGACCTGCGGCCTAATTTCACGCCCACTTTAACACTCACAGCAACTAACTAACAAGGCCCTAACATGTGTAGCTATGTTGGAAGGCAGAGATGTGTGGCCATATATCTGCATATAAATGTGGAAGCCACACTGGCCTTGATTAGTGAATATTAGTGAATGAGCTGCTCACACACACCTTAATGCATGTTGTATTTTTGCACGCACATTAACAATGGCTCAATGTTTGCTTGATTTTTGCCTAGCTGCCCCGCCATTGGCCCCAGCATCTCCTCAGGAGCCAAGCTACTCTTTGGATGTCGGTAAGTGCATGTGTCAACCTTGCTTTATCCACTTTAACCCAAGTGCATGTGTCTCATTCCTCTTTTTTATTGGTAGGCCAAGTGACTGGTTCATCTTTGGACCCTACTTCCGATGTTGCAGGTCAACAGGACCCTGTTGGTGTGTATAGCAATACATAATGTATCCTTTATGCTGTTTCTGTTACACTGGTTCGGTTTGGTTAGTCTAATAATCTACATGTTTGCTCTGTCAACTTGAAGATGCCTCTTGGGAGTGCTTATTCCCTCCCCAGGGTCAGTCTAATAGTTCTTGGAGTGATAGCAATGCATTTTGTAGGACATATTTTTGGACAAACATTCACCGTAGTAGTTTGATGAATATTTAGAGCCATTACTTGTGTTTTTTAGTTGACCAGAATATCGGAAGTGGCTGTCCGGAAAGGGCCCCTCAAGTTCAGGCTGCCAGAGATGAGGGTAAGTTGTTTTGGCTTGCTCTAGTCTGTATTTTGGCTCTACTTTTGTGGCACTTGCTTCTGGCAACTTGTGTGTCCACATGTATTTTAAAGGTCCAAGCTCGAGTGAGGGCCCCACTCCAGACATCTGGGAGATTGCGGGTATGTGTAATTTAAGCAATGTGTCTGATCTTATTTGCCCAAATTATTGCCTCTTAGTCCTCTAACATACATGTTAACAATCTGAGTTTAACAGATACCTTTGGTCTAGTGTGTAATTTGGCACTTTGTGGAGGTATGGCCTCGATAGCCTAGCCATGTTACATTTGAGTTTGGTCCACTGACCTACTAACCTGACTTTCCTGTTTAGCATATGCCAACTTGCCGGACATCTCTGATGTTGAATTGCCCCTCTCTGGCAGCGATACCTCGCTCCTACCTGTGGCGGACGACACGGAGGTAACATGGCTGATTTAGAGGACCAATACCCACATTGCCATGTTCATGGGTAGTGGATGAAGCAACATGTCACATTTCCTTTCTTTGTCGTTTTGGCAGGAGGCGGAACCAGAACCCCAAGCTGGGACCTCTTCCCAAGTCCCATGTGGCCAAGCTTCCGAGGCTCAGACAAGGGTAAGTTGTATAGTGACTGTTTTGGCAAATGATTTTGAGGGGCATACATGCATTGTTTCTGTTTGTCTAAAATGTTGTTTTCTATTTTGTTAGCCTCAAACCACAGCAAGAGGAGGTGTTGCACCAACCAGTGCCGATTTTTACCAGCTAGGGGTCCGGATGCTGGAGGACTACAGTCGCCAACAGCCGCGTGATGGAACTAATGAGCGCATTGTGGCGTTGGAACAGCAGGTGCTGATGTGTCAGCAACAAAATGAGGCCCAGCAGCGCCAGATCGACCTGTTGATGCATAACCTTCACCAAAACCAGGAACTTGGTCGGCTGGCCAATGCAATGGAACAATCTATCCAGCAGCAGCAAGAAGCTATACAGCGGCAGGACCAAACTTTGTTGTTGATACAACAGCTCATACAACAGCAGTCTATATTTTTTACTGCACTGTTGTCCCCCAACACCGCCCCTAGCAATGACTCCCAACCTCCCCGGCCACCCAGCCAAGAATATTAATTTTGTTTGTGTTTTTTTTTCTGTAAATATATTGGCTTAACCCACCTCTAAATTGTGTTTTTCCTAAGACATAGCTAATAACACAGTCAGGGATGAGTATCTTGATCTAGATATGTCAATATATTTGTAAATTTAGCCCACACATTTGTGACCATAGCTTACTATGGTTAACACATGAAATGGCTCCAAAGGTATGGCTAAATTTACACACAAATGGGTTTTGAGACAGTTAAACTATGCTTGGCAAGGCACCACACTGTAATTATGTAAATAGAAAAGTTTAATTTTCAAAGGTGGCCAACAGGGCCAACATTGCCCAACAAAGGGCGTCAACAGGCCAGGCATCCCCCCACCCTAACGACGCCGCCGCCGCCTCTTCTTGGCCAGCAGCATCAGCTTCAGGCGCCTGATCTCCCGCCACAGTCTGCGATGCTGGTTTTCACAAGCTGTAGAGATGTATAAACAAAAATTTATTAATAAATGGAATGTGACCTCAACAGACACAGATGTAGCAATGTAATGTCAGTGTGTCCAATTAGCTGACACTCACCTTAACATTGTTGGCCACTGTGCGCTTATTTGTTAACATTATATGAGTACTATTGACTGGCAGAAATTTGGACAACACATCCCAAGCATACATTTACTCCTAAAGTGTACCAACACCCACCGGTGATCAGCCCTGGAATCTATCAGATTCCCGGCCCGATCACCTCCCTCCCCGCGGGACATCCGAGATCGGGATGTCCCGCGGGGTGAAACCCCCCCAACACCCCAAACTCCCTACCTCAGTTTCGGCGTGGCACGGCCGCCGGCCCCTCCCTCGCGCCCCTCTAGACGTGCGCGTGCCTGCGCCGGCCGTCTGTGAATGGCCGGCGCGGGCATGCGCGCGTAAAAAGGGACGCGCGGGAGGCGGAGGAGGAGGAGCCGCTTTGCTGCGGCTTGTCCGTCGGATCGAGGAGAAGTGAGTTCAGGGGGTTGTCACACAGCGGTGGCGATCAGGGGTGCCCCACCGTAGTGGACCAAGACCCAGGAAAGTCAAAATCCTGGTTGTTGTTCCACTTTAACTCTTGGGAAGCAAAGAAGGTATAAGTCCCAGTGTGTACATTTATGTGTTTAGTCACAGCCAAACATCAGGGCCTAAGTCCTAACGAGTAAACTAGTTTGCCCTATAATGTTAGAGGTCACGACCTAATCAGGCCCATTTGGTTGTGTCTAAGCCACAAATAGTCTCTATGTGGCCAAATCAAGAATGTGAGGCAACAATCAAGCATGCAGACAGGCATGTTGGATTATTGTACAAACACATGGAATCTAGATGTGTGTGAAATTAACACATAGGTACATTTTAAATGTCTGCAGATGTGACTAGAAGACATAGGTTTCACAAGTCTTTAGGCATATGAAGTGGGATGTACTCACCATCGCAGCTGTGGCGGGGGCCCATGCTGCTGGCCGTCCCTGGAGCTGGGGTGGGGAGGAGGTTTTCTGGCTCCGTCTGCGTAGCAACATCTGTCAACAGAAAGCAAAAGACAAAAACAAAATTAGTGGGCCAATGACACCTGACTATTTGACATCCATCTGGTTATGGAGTCTGAAAAATCAAATGCTTGCATGGTTACATACAGGTTGACCAAAATTAGCATATTTCCTGGTCCATGAGTTAATGTAAATTAGTTATGGTTGCAACATGTATCCCTAAAGATAATGTGCAAATAACATAGACAGTGCAATGTAAAGAACTCAGTTGATTAGCAGTTGATTGGCTAATGTTACTAGTGTGCAACATGTGTTAGCCGGAACAACTTAACCCAAGAAAAAAATTGATAACACCCATCATGGTGTGTGCAGAAACATAGGGGTGGTTGCCAGTTGGCTAGCACTGTAGTGGGCTTTGTGAGGTTAAGGTACATTATCAAACCAGCTGTGACAATGGACCAGGAAACATGTGTCTGTTAAAAGTGGCCCAAGACCCAGGATTGCAACTGTTCTGTGTTTTGGTCCGCTTTGGCAGAGCACCACAATTTGAGTGAGACAACGTCCGCCGCCGCCGCTGCCTTCCGCACATCACTCCTCCAGTGTGTGCGCACGTGCAGCCCATTAGGAAACAGAGCGCAGGCGCACACACATCTAGAGTGGCACACAGGAGGCTGGGACGGTGGCTTCTGCCACCCCCAAAGAGGTAAGGAGTTTGTGGGTTTTTTTTGGGGGGGGTGCCCTGGGTGAGGGATGTGATTTTGCAGGGAAGCTTCGAGAATCAAAGCACTATCAACAATGTTTGTTGGTCCACTTTAAGGAATGTCATAACATAGGGAATGTGATGGATAACAACAAACACTTACCACGACTATGCCCGTGGAGAATGCTTCGCCAAAAGGCCATGGAGGTGCCGCCTATATGATGCCCTGCAAATTAGAGAGGAATGGCAAGGGCTAAGTACAAATGGCCAGATGAAACCTGTCACAGACTAACAATGAAAAAAAGTACACTCACCAGGGGATGATCCGCCACTTGAAGCCCAGGGAGGGCTCTGAGGAGGAGGCGGGGAGCCTCGGCTCCTCACACTCTGGTCGGAAGATCCACCAGGCAAAGGGCCACCCTCCTCCCTCTCACTCCCTGCTCCTTCAGGGAGTGTGGGAGAGTCCATTTCTACCACCCCACTTGGACTCCCCACTTGAGAGTGGCCCCTTGCCTGGTGAGACTCCTCAGACTCAGAGTGTGAGGAGCTGAGGCTTGATCCTGCCAGCCCCCCAGCAGCACACTCCTCTGGGGCGTCATCCCCTTCCTCCCCTGGGTCCTCTAAATAGGACCCGCGGGAGGGACCCTCCCCCGATGACTCCCCCGAGTCCGCCTGCCTGGTTCGGGGGAGGAATCCCTTCCCACGTTTCCCCAGGGGAGGACGCTTATCTGTGTTGAGGGGGTGAAAGAAAATAATTAATATAAAGAGCACAAATGGACACAGCTTAGCAGATGATTAGCCAAAAAGTATAAACATTGCATAAGCTTTAACTTACCTGATGCGTAGGCATCATATAGGCGGTACACGCCTTCAGGGTCCCGGCGCTTAAAGTCCGACCACTTCTGCTGGATTGCTCTTATGGAGAGCTGGGTGTGGAAGCGCCGGGACACTGTGGCCTTCACCTCCATGGCGATTCTTTTTTTTCCCCCACGGGCATAGTCGTACTGCATGATGCAGAAATCCTATGAGAAATGAAAAAGAAACACTAATCAATACATGACATCAGAACAATGGCATAAACAGTTATACAGAGACCAGATCAAAGTGGACCCACACCCAGGATTATCACTATTCTGGGTTTGTGTGCACTTTGGTGGGCCACACCAATTGTGGGTGGTCCGCTGTCTGAAACCCCCTTGGAAGGCCACAAATACACCACTGACCACGCTCCCACGTGACTGCGCCAGCCTAGCACAGCGCTCTGCGCCGCTGTGGTATGCGCATACAAGGCCGTTTGGACGTGCATACCAGCTCAGCTGGCTCTGCGCGGCAAAGTACGCATGTGGCGTTTGACTCTAACAGGGAGTGCGCCTGCGCACAACATCAACAAATGTCTTGCGCAGGGGTACACCCTGCTAGAGGTAAGCGCAAGAGGCATCCGCAGCTCACGCATGCACAGATGGGACGGGGCTGAGGTAATTTTTATGGCCCTCCAGGGGGGGTCATCCCCGCAGGACATCCAGAATGGGGATGCCCCACTGGGAGTGATCCAATTGGCCCAGAAAAATTAGATATTTCAGGGCCAATCCCCCCTGTGTGTTGTTCCACTTTAAACATAAAATACAAAAAAAAAAAACTCACTTTGACCACCTGGCCATTAACGCGGCTATCCACTCTCATGCGCCTTTTCTTGGGCTGCCCAGGAGGGGAAGGGGTGGGAGGGGTGCTAGGTGGGGGAGGTGAGGTAGGTGGGGGAGGTGGGGGAGGGGTGGTGGGGTCGGAGTCGGAGGAGGAGCTAGGGAGGCGCATTACCCTTCTTCTGGGAAGCATGGTGGAAACGCTAAGGAGGAAACAGGAACCGGAAATGACCAAAGCGACATGGGAAAAAAAAAAAAAAAAAACAACGCTCCGCGCACCAGGAACAAGCTATTATCAGCTATGTGCAAGCTAAGTGGCGGAAAAAGTAAAATGACGCTTTAAAACAAGCTATTGGCATAAGCGCTAGACATTTTTAGCTTTAGGTGGCTTTGAAACGCAAAGGAGGATACCGGAACCGGATATGATGAAAGCAACTGTGATTACAATTTCAAAAACAAAGATGCGCGCAACAGGGACAAGCTAATATCAGCTATGTGCAAGCTAAGTGGCGGAAAAAATAAAATGACGCTTTAAAACAAGCTATTGGCATAAGCGCTAGACATTTTTAGCTTTAGGTGGCTTTGAAACGCAAAGGAGGATACCGGAACCGGATATGACGAAAGCAACTGTGATTAAAAATTAAAAAAAAAAGATGCGCGCACCAGGGACAAGCTAATATCAGCTATGTGCAAGCTAAGTGGCGGAAAAAGTAAAATGACGCTTTATAACAAGCTAGGGCCCAAGGCGCCACGAATTATTAGCTTGATTTAGCAGGGGGTTCTACATACTGTAATGCATAGGTCCTTGAAAAGCAAACAAAGTTGTGCTTAAATATACAAATCTTATTCCTTCCTAAAATCATCACAAAATAAAACTATACAACTACATGATAATGTGGCACACATGAGAATGCATAACGGGTTGTTATGAGCTTGTACGACTGAATGTTAATCCTGCAATATGTGGCCATGCACGCTCACAACTACAGTGTATTCATTAAGAACGACTGGGGTCGCGGGAAGTGAATTCCTTGCAAATGGCAGAAGGGCACATGTATGAACAGCACAGCGCCGCACAACGCAGCGCAGCGAAGCACAGCGACGCTCGCGCCGCCACATAGCGAATTAAAACAGCGACTGCACAAACTCTGACCACCACAGATTCATCAAGGACAGGGCTGCCGAATAGCTTGGGCGCTGACAATTTTGAAGAGCGAACGTGACCGCCCAACATGACAGGCTAAAAAATAGCTTTACAAGCCCCGTGTGTGGTGAAAACAAGCGATTTTGATGCCAATGAGTTTGGTTGGAGGAGATGCAATTTAGATGTCACTCACAACATTACATTGTAAAAATTAATAAAAACTTCAAAAACATAAAAATAACCAGCCAGATTAATAAAACATATCACTATAAACATGTGTTGAATTTTGTGCCAAAGAAAAGAACACAAAAACCACTTAAAACAATCATTGCAGCGTCTGCCATTGAAATGTATGGGAGAGCGGCAGGTAGCGCCAGGTCATACCTGTCGCTGTGATGGGATTCGCAGCGGCGCTGTTCGTTGCAGTCGACTTCATGATGAATGCCGCGCTTGCCGTCGCTCTCGCCGGCGCTAGCCTCATTTAGCTTGATAAATGCGTCATTGTGGCCGACGCCGGGCGTACTTGAGTCGGTAGCAGACGTTAGCTGGCGGGACATGACGCTCGTCAGACACTACCTGACGCTATCGCTTGATGAATAAGGGCCTTTGTTATATCATAGCCTACATATTTTGGGCCCAAATCTTTGTGTATCCTCCCTGTGTGTCTCTAAAACAATGGTTCCTGTATTTCTCTATACTATGATCAACTGTTTATGTCACTAGGGACTAGTGGCATTAGATTTGGTTAATTTTTTAAGGACACAAGGACCATGCAAATGAGCTTCCTCTGTAGAACAGAATATTATGTTTAGTGCATTATGCTCCCTCTTTCTATTTCCCGAATCCCTCCACTTCACATCTAGATATTTGCTTCTAAACACTGCTTTGCAACTCTGTGCTGGGGAGGGATTCTTGTACACAGGGACCCCTCTCACACAATCAGTGAGCCCTGCATTAGAGAGATACTCATCTTTTTCTAGTATAGCTCCTTTTGAAGCAGGGCAGGGAAACGTTGCAGTGCACTGATTTCCATGGGAAAACCTTAAATATCGCCTACTTTCAGAATTCGTGGGCAATAGAAGCAGACGAGTTAGGGTCTTTGTAGATTTGGAAAGAGTTAGCAGGGGGTTACGTCCACTTTGTGAAACCCTGTTAGTCATCAGGTATGCTATCCTTGCCTGTGAACCTACAACACATGTGCAAACCACCAATTGGATGGTGCAGGGACACATACACATAGGCAAGGGGGAGCGACCAGCGGAGTCTCCTAGATGCTCTTTCATTTGCACAGCTAGAAAAATACTGTACACTGGCTAGCAGCTTGCACATTCAAAGTGGGATCTGGAGCAAGATAAGTATATTGGGTGACAAGCAGGGTTTTATATAGTGGGGAATCCCAAATTGGGATACCCAGGGGAGGAGGAACAAAACCTGAAAAAATCCTGTGTTTAGTTCATCGTTTAATAGGAAAGAGAGGTGGCACTGAGAGATGTACATATTGGCCTTGTGGGACACAAATAAATAAAGTGTGAAAAATAGAATTTTTATATCTTTTGAGAGGCATGTAATTATTTAAGCAAACAGGAGCAAAACAAGAGAGATAGGCAGTGACCAGCATGGAGTTCAGATGAGCCAGTGATTCCACTCTTACCATAGGAATGACTTCTCCCTGGCAATGCTCTTTATTAGTAGAGAGAGTCCATATTAAACCAGAATAACCGGCTCCAATCTTCCACACAGGGAAAGTAATGCACAATTAAAGAGACTGCAGATTATTCTATATAAGGAAAGCGCTTTTACCAGGACAGCATTTAAAAATGTTAGAACTTCACTGGCAGATGATCCAGGTGCCTAATTAGGAAAAGGGTTCTTAAACTGGACCAACAGTCTAGCACAGTTGGAAAAGAAAACTGAGAACTGTTTGTTGTGTTGGTCTTGTTTAAGTCATTTTTACCGTTGGTCCACTTTAAGAGGCTGATTCATTAATAGCGGCAGGTAGCGACAGATGAGCGTCTGAAGTGCGGCGCTATGAGCGACCGCTATTCTCCGCCCCGATCGGCTGTCAGTCGCTATTGCAGGGCTCCTCAGTCGCTATCTGCCGTTCTTGGGAATCATGCTGACATTGGTGAATGTGATGTTAAAGATCTGCTTTATAGGCGCTGTTGAGTTTTTACACCGTGTTCAATACAGTGGCTGAGCGTTTTTGCTGTTGCCTAGAAATCAATCTGTTAGAACATTCTGTAGTAAACACATTGAACCATGTATGTTTTATAATTTTTATTTATATTAAATTGTATTTTCTTATATTTACATAAATCAAATTCGGGGTTTGGAATCTTCATGGTGCCTAAAAAAGAAACAAAAGTGTAGTTAGTTTTATTTTTTTTAATACTTCCCAATTTGTTTTGGTTGTTGCATTTAATTACATACCAAACCCCCCTTTTTTTTAGTTTTTTTGTTTTTGGTCATTTCCCATATAAGTAGACCCATTTTTTGGTTTGGATTAGGATTTTTGGGCCCCATTTTTTGGTTTGGATTATGAGTTTTGTGACCCATTTTTTGGTTTGGTTTATGAGTTTTGGGCCCCATTTTTTGGTTTGGATTAGGAGTTTTGTGCCCCATTTTTTGGTTTGGTTTATGAGTTTTGGGCCCCATTTTTTGGTTTGGATTAGGAGTTTTGGGCCCCATTTTTTGGTTTGGATTAGGAGTTTTGGGCCCCATTTTTTGGTTTGGATTAGGATTTTTGGGACCCATTTTTTGGTTTGGATTAGGAGTTTTGGGACCCATTTTTTGGTTTGGATTAGGAGTTTTGGGCACCATTTTTTTGTTTTGGGTTGGAACTTTTTTTTTTAAATGCCCTCTAGTACAGTAGGTGTTTTAGAGTTAAGGTGACCAAGCTTACCAAAAAAAAAGAGGTAATCATGCTTTCCCATCACTCAAATCCCGTCTGGGCGTCCTCAGTACTGTCTGCGGCCATGTTGGGGACTTCTGGCACCAGTGCTGTATCTTCAGGGGGCTCAATTCGGTGACATATGCAAATATTGTGTAGGACACAGCATGCGAGTATTATTTTGGAGACCTTTTGTGGACTGTACAACATCTCTCCTCCTGGGCGTGCCAAACAGAGAAAGCGTGCTTTCAGCAGGCCGATGGTTCTTTCCACAATGCATCTTGTTTTGCGATGTGCTGCATTGTAGCGTCCTTGGGCAGAGGTCTGTGGATTTCTGACCGGAGTCATTAGCCACGTTTTCTGCCCATATCCCTTGTCCACTGTTGAATAAACAGATTGAGAGAGCGAGCAATTAGTAATTTTCAAACAACATAATGTAAACAGTCTAGGTTCAGTCATATATTTGGTTCAGTTAATAGTCCACATATTAAACTTGTAAAAAGATGCCATGGATTAGTAATTACCCAGTAGCCAGCCAGGTGGCATTTCATTGTTCTCAAACTTCCTGCACAGGACTGATTGCTGGAGCACGTAAGAATCATGGCATGAGCCGGGGAAGCCAGATCTCACGGCCCGCAGCTTCATGTCATGGTCACATACTACCATGACATTCATGGAATGGAACTGTTTCCGATTCTGGTAATGCAGCTCCTGTGCACGGGGAGGGTGGAAAGGGATACGTGTACCATCCACGCACCCTAGCATATTAGGGATCCCTCCCATGCGGTAGAACGCACGTTTGATTTTTGCAACCTCCTCCTCATCCTCAGGAAATTTTATATAAACAGGGATAAGGTCACAAATAGCCAGCACTACCTGGTAAAATATGCGGCTCATTGTAGCCTGGCTGATACTGCTGAGGAGGGCAGAGGTTGCCTGGAAATTCCCCCGTGCCACAATATTAAGCATGGCACATAGGCAAACTATGTCAGGGATGGATTGGGTGCGTCTGGTGGATGGATCGATTTTGGTCTTAATCTGATCATATAGGGACTGTAGTGCTGCACGATTCAGACGAAATCTGCTTCTGATCTGCTCGTCACTTAAATCCCAGACAGAGAGGTGGATGGCAAAGGATCGGGGTGCCCTAAGCCTCACATCACACTCCTCCCTTGCCTCCTGACCTTCCTGTACGCTCTGACAACAATACATCCATTACCCAAACATCAGCCTCTCATCCATCTCACAATCACTGGCTAGAGCTCAGGCACTGCCCCAAAAACCAAAAACAATATAAACACACAGACCAACCACTCCACATACACAATCAGAATCCACACACAATCACACAAATGCAGCTCACCACAAAAACAGATGTACAGTGGTTAGAACCATCAGCCTGCTGCAAGTATGCTTTCAAAGTTTGGCACAACCAAGAGGGGAGTTGATGCACAACCCACAAAAGGTCCCCAAAACAATCCTCACTTGCTGAATTCAACACAATATTTGCATATGCCACAAAAAAGAAACTCCCAAAGAAACAGCACTGATGCCAGAAAACCTCAACAAAGCCACAGACAGTAAGCAAGAAACACAGCCAGACACTTATTGCAAGCTAGGGCTAAGTAAACCAAAACACCACAGCCTTTGCCACAGTGTATCAATAAAAGAATGCTTAAGAAAAGAGGTATTTATACTTATCCAAAGGACTGGTCCGCTTAGCCGCCTCTTGCCTTTGTTAGCTGTTTCCGGTCTGTAATTAGCTTACCACAGGTGTGTTTGAAATGGCTAGCGCAAGCATAATAGCGTACTTTTGCGGATCTGTTTGCTCAGACATCTTTTGGCCAATGAAAGTTGTGGCTGCAAATTCAAATAGCAGTTTTTGACACCACATTTCCAATGTTGTTAAGAGACATGGTTCACATTTCTTCCTAATGTCTGTCTGCCTTGTTAAGTAGGTCATTAATTAGTTCATTGCCTGACACACATGTTTGCCAGAAACCTCAGTCATTGGAGTCAAGATGTAGCTACAAACACCTGGCCAGTATGTGTGAAGCAATTAACTGGGCCTGTTTGTGATTGGTACTTACACCACATAAAATCTGGCACACTCAAACAGCAGTTTTTGCCATTTTGTAGTCTGCATGCGTGCTGGTGTGTGTTGTTTTTTGGTGTGTGCCGCTACAGGATGGAGCCAAATTCTGGACATCTGCTGGCCACTGCTGGACCGAGTACCAGTGGGGTGGGTGCTGGCTGGAGACCTTCCTTAAGGAAAAGGGCACTGCCGGAAGGTGAAGCACCACCCAAGGGCAAGTGTCCATTTGCCAGGAGGGAGTCAGAATTTAATTTGGCGGATAACTATACTCTTGTGCGTCTCACACTGGCTAAATGGGACTTATTATTTGGTTACCAATGTCAGTGTTTAGGCAAACAAGAAAGGAGCAAATTATGGGATGCCATTGGTGAGCAGCTTACTAGCACTGCTCAATATCCACGTAGTGGCACATCCTGCAAGAAACGCTTCTACACTTTGAAAAGGGCCCTTATGCTAAAGATGAAGAATGATCTACTTGTAGACAGTGGGACCAAGCAGGGTCCAAAGAGTAAATACAGGCCATATGAGGAGATGCTGAAGTTCAAGATTCCTCTCAGTCGCCTGCAGGGTGTGGATGCTGGGGATGACGCCACAGGTTGGGGTGAAGGTACATTGTTTTAACATTGCAAATTATGGTTGCTTTAATGTATCTTCTTATTTGTTAAACAATTCTTTGCAATACTAACAGTAGGACATGTTAAGTAGCAGATTAAACCTCTGAAAAATTTTAACTTCCTGTCTCTTGCTTTATGCATAGTGGCACATGATGACTCACATGATTCGCCTGATGAGGTCACCCGGAATCCTGCCCTTCCCCCACCCTCAAGCTTAACACAGTCTGATATTGAAGGTTTGTTTTTTGGGTTGTTTTCTTAACTTTTTTGTTTGTTTGTCACACATTAACAGTGCATAATTCATTACTTTGCTTTATCATAGTTGCCCTCAGAATTGCACCAGCATCTCCTCATGAGGCTACCTACTCTTTGGATGCCAGTAAGTGTTGATTTTGGCATTGTCATATAAGTGTGCATGGCTTTCAATCATGTTATTTCATTGTAGGCCAAGTCCCTGCTTCATCTTTGGACCCCACTTCTTGTGTTGCAGGTCAACAGGACCCTGTTGGTGTGTATTGCAAAGCACACTGTATCCTTTCTGTTGTTTGAGTTCCAATGCGTATATTTTGTTAGTTGAAAATTCTCAAACCAAGCTGGATAGTTAAAGGGGATTGGGCATCAACCGGATCCTACATGATAATGTTGTAATGTTGTCCATGCTAAGTTATTGAGCTTAAATAAGTCATTATTTCTGAACTGCAAGCATTAACAATACTATGGTGGTTAATATTGATATCCATTGTGGATTGCTTTAGACCCAAATACAGGAAGTGGGCGTCCGGAAAGGGTCCTTCACCGTGCGGCTGCTAGGGATGAAGGTAAGAATGATTTTTGAGGGGTTCTAGTACGTACAAACACAGTCAGGGATACCTTTCTATATCTAGATATGTTAATGTTGACTGAAAATTACTACAGTCATTGTTTGCCATACATTACTATGTATAAAAAATTAAATGCAGAACAATGTGTTTAAGAAACACCCAAAAAATGGGTTAATATACACTTAACATATGGTTTAAAAGGCATGACACACTGAAAGTACAAACATAAAAAGCATTTATTTTGGATAAAAGGGGCCAACATGGCCAAAATTACAGCGGATAAAACCATACCCCCCACCCTTCTTTTCCAGCAGCATAAGTCGCGTCTGCTGGACGTACTGCCACAGTCTGCGATGCTCATTAACGCAAGCTGTATGGAGACCAAAAAATGGATTAGTTAATAGAACGTGAGACAAACGTACACAGATGAATTCACATTATCTAGTTTGGTCTAATAATGTGACCAACTACATTAACATTTGTGCAAACTGGGCCCTTATGTGGGTCCATTATATGAGTACTAGTGCCTTACATGTGCATTTATCAGCAATACCCTACATATTGAAGTAACAGTTTGTACTAAATGAAGGGTGAAGTAAGATTGTGGGCATTGATTGGGTTATTTTGGTCCAAACATCATGTCCAAAGTACTAAAGATTCTAACCCTTCGGCTATTCCTATTCTAGTTCTCAACTTTATTTTAATAAAAATTTAATTTGAACACCAAAATGTTTAAAAAAAAATGTATTATGGGTTTGAAAGTAAACAAAGGGGATGCAACAATCTAGCATGCAGACATGCATTTATGATTGTGGGTCACGCAAATGTCAGCTAAATGTGTGCTAATTAACCACATAGGGACATTGCCAATTATTCCACCTTTTAGGGTGACACATAGGTGGCCAAAGTATGTTTGGATATGAAGTTAGTGTACTCACCATCGCAGCTGTGGCTCGGGCCCATGCTGCTGGGTGTCCCTGGAGCTTGGGTGGGGAGTATGGTCACAGGGTCCGTCTGCGTGGAAACATCTGTTTTGAAAAAAAACCCCAAAAACAATCATAAGGTTTGCGCTTACAAATTAAGATTATACATCCACTTGTTCTGGTAAATCATGCTACCATGTTTACACACATGTTTGCTATACATTAGCTATACATTAGCATATTTACAGGTCCGTGAGGTCAGGTGAATAATTTAGGTGTGCAACATGGACACATCAATATAATGTGCAGCAAACATTTACAGTGCAATGCTAATGTAGTAATTTAAGTTGAGCTGATCATATTCATAGTAGAGTGTGCAACATGTGTTTGCATTAAACAAATTAAAAAAAAATGGCAGCATCATGGTGTACACATTAACTTTGGGGTTGGTTGCATTTGGATTGAACTGGAGTGGGGTTCCAGAATATTCTTCTAATTATGCTATGTAGCAGCAAACGTGTATGTAGTTTGCAATGTCATTACATATGCCATGTGAGTGAGAACAACAAACACTTACCACGACTATGCCCGCGGGCAAGGGCTGGCGCATAGCTGCTGGAGGTGCCGGCTCTGTGATGCCCTAAAAACCAGATAACAAGGGCAGAGGATTATTGAACATGCACCGATTCCACCTGTAACATACAAACAACTACTAGAAATGCACTCACCAGGGGATGAACTGCCGCTGGTATCCCAGAGAGGACTCTGAGGAGGAGGCGTGGAGCCTCGACTCCTCACAATCACCCCAGAAGATCCCAAAACACATGGGCCACCCTCCTCCCTCTCACTCCCAGATCCTTGAGGGAGTGTGGGTGAGTCCAACTCCACCTCCCCACTTGGACTCCCCACTTGAGAGTGGCCCACAGGGTTTGGAGACTCAACTGAATCCGATTGTGAGGAGCTGAGGCTCCAGACTGCCCTCCCCCCAGCAGCACGCTCCTCTGGGGCGTCATCCCCTTCCTCCCCTGGGTCCTCAAGATAGGACTGGCGAGAGTGCCCCTCCCCCGCAGATTCATCCGACCCCACCACTCTTCTGCGGGGGAGGAAACCCTTCCCACGTTTGCCCAAGGGAGGACGCTTATCTGTGTAAAAGTGAAATAAATAGGACACCTTTTAAAATACATCCTCAAATGTAATACATTATAATACTACATTATTGTAAGCATTTACATGTTGTGAGGTGACACTTACCTGAAGCATAGGCATCATAGAGCCTATAAACGCCCTCTGGGTCCCGGCGCTTGAAATCCGACCACTTCTGGATGATGGATCGGACTGACAGATTGGTGTTGAAGCGCCGGGACACTGTGGCCTTCACCTCCAATGCTATGCGCCTCTTTGCACCACGGGCATAGTCATATTCAGCCAGCAAAAAATCCTAAAAAAAAAACATTTAAAAAACAAATATATATATATATATATATATATATATATATATATATATATACTAATAAACATAAATAACAATCTATATTGTTGCACAACATAAATGGAACATATACTTACTTTAACCACCTGGCCGTTGACACATGTATCCACCCTCTTGCAGCGCTGTTTTTCGGGTGTGGGGGGAACAGGGGATCTTGAGGGACCAGGGGAGACAGGGGGGGAGGGTGGGGAGGGGTTGGGGAGGAAGAATCGGAGGAGTAGCTGGGGAGGCGGATGGCAGTGCGTCTAGGCCGCATGGCTATTCCTCAGAGGTGGAAACCGGAAGTAGCAAAACGAAAGTAAAATGCAGGGAAAAAAATGACACGCATTGGTAAAATACGCTAACATACGCTTTTAAAAAAAAAATTGCAAGGATACGCAAACATAAAAATAGTCGAGCAGGCATGCTAGTGATGACTCAGATGCGCCCGTGTCTGCTGCATATTCAACAACACCGACTGTGGGCGTTAAAAGTCAATTCACCCCAAAAAAAAAAAAACAACATGTATGATCAGCACAGCGTCGCTGCCTGCGACACATAGCGACTCGGCATAGCGACTGGGCCTCGCCGCAACACCACGGATTCAATAAAGAAAGTTCAAGGATATAGCGTGGGCGCTGTTTTTAGCTGACTGCGGCATAGAGCGCCTGTAACGCTTTAAAAAGATTGATTATTTGGGTGGTTTGACACCTTCGAAAACGCTAACAATAACTGAAATGACATTGGGAGAGGGCTGTGATATTTACATCCAAGTGACACATTCCTAAATACATTTTCAGAAAAAAACTAAAAAACATTTGAAACATTCAACACAAATCAAAAATAATGTTTAATACATGAACATTTAAAAAAAAAAAAAAACACCAAAAAAAAAAACAAAAAAGACCATTCATTGTGTCTGCAATAGAAATGTATGGGAGAGCGCCAGGTAGCGAGAGGTAATACCTGGCGCTGTGCAAGGCAGAACACTGGCACTGTTCACTGAGGCTGTGAAATTGATGAATCATCCGCTACACTATCGCTATTCCAGTCGCTAAACAGATTCTGGTTGATAAATGTGTAATTGTGTGCCGTGTCCGGCGTTGACCAGTCGCTATCAGTCGCTACCTCTCATTAACCAGGCGCTACCTGACACTATCCCTTCTTAAATAAGGGCCTAAGTCACAGGCCGGGCATTTGTTGCACATGCCACTTAAATCAGCATCAAAGAAAGCACAGTGGCTCTGATGCAAGAAGTTTTTTTAAATATCTCATGATAAAAGAAAGACAGGAAAATTGAGACTTTTTAATGCCTAAAACTTTTATTAGTGCAATGAAACAACTCTGCAAATCTGAAGTGTTACACTCACTAAGGGACAGTGACAATTTTAATTCAATACATATGATACCATCGATAAGGTAAAGCATTTTCTGAATCATGCTTTATTATACTTTAATTCCAGAAATTAGAATTTACAAGAAAGGGTAGTTTAAGCAAATATTTCCATGCATCAGTAAAGGTAAATTATATTAATAGACTAAGAAGTGATACACAAAAACTGTAGCTAGATGTGGTGGATAATTTAAGACTAGCACCACGTATTGCCATTTGAGCATTTATGTCAGCTAGTGATGCTGCAAGCCGGTGTCTGGCGCTATAACCTAGTATAGCGGCTGGACATGTGACGCTGTACTATCCTGTCCTGCATTGATAAATGTGATGTCTGGAGGGCACTGGAGAAGTGCTCTCCCTGAATCAATGCATATGTAGTGCTTCAAGGGAAAGCCGCTTAAGGCTACGCTATATATAAGAACAGGACAACGCTGCAGCGAACGTCTGGCACTCGCCGCTGAAGCCCATATTTAAGAAAATCAAACACCAAACCTGCGTCGGTGCCTTAAAACTGGGCGTTCTAGCATCGAGCGGTGGACGCTATATGAAAAAAGTCTGTTTTTCAACACATATACACCAGCACCAGAGCGAAAACATATGGAACAATGAGAATGCAATGGCAGAGCTGCACATACAATTCTGCATAATACAAAAAAAAAAAAAAAATCAAACAATATAAGCATTTGGTTGCTGGGCAGGAGAATTCATGCAATGATTTGATCCTAAAATTTTGAAAAAAAAAAATTTTAAATTGTATTTATACACAAGCAAAAAAACGCCATTGAAATGTATGGGATAACACTGCTGAACATCAGGTACTACATGGAGCTACTGAACATACAGCGTCGCCGCTTTACACTGAGCCACCACTAGTAATACATTCGACGCTACATGACACTATTAAAGCCACTCACCAGTTTGGCTTTCATATATATGGGTTTCACCTGATGCTACGTGGTACTACGTGGCATTAGCGTTTCTTAAATTACCCCCTTAATTTCATAAGACTATCATTTATCACAATACAGAGGGTTTAGCATTTATATGTTTACGTATGTATAACTGCAGTGAACAGACACCAAAAAAATCACTGCTATAGTCTATAAACCATTTACTTTAGATGGACAGTGGGATTGGGTTTTCCAGTTTTCCAGAGGCTAATCCCTTAGCATCCCCTTTAACAGGGCTGTTCAACAGCTGCCACCTAACCCAGAGTGGTTGGTATCCGAGGGCCCTGGAGCTGACAGCAGGTAACAAGGTTGAAGGTGTGGACCTTGGATTGGACCATGGAACTGCAGTGCAGGTCAGTAAATTAGGTTAAGCTAGGTAGGGTCGGCAACAAGCTTGACACAGTAGACATGGTCAGATAAGGCATGGTTAGCAACTAGTATGCCACATGAGGTGTGGTCAAAAGAGGTAGGGTTGATAGCATGCGTGCCAGAGTACATTCAGTCAGATACAGTCAGTCAGATACAGTCAGATAAGACTATAAGAATAAATGGGCTTGGCACAGGACACATAGTCAGAGAAAGCAGAGTCAGCATCACGGCATGGCACAGGAAACATGGTCAGACAAGGCCCAGGTGGTAACAGGTTTGGTACAGCAGAAAGGCAAGTGAACCCTGGCAGGGCAGGTAAAAGCAAAGCCCTCCAATCAGCTGATGTGTCAGGTCACATCTGCCTAAAAATGGAAGGTCTACTACCAGGGGTGACGATGTGTATGGCACACCCAGAAGCTAGGAAATATTGCTGCCTTCCAATGTTAGGCCTGTGGGACTGTGTGGGAGTGGCGGTCAGGCAAGCAATTCTTTCCATGTATTTAAATATATGCATATCTGAACTGTGGCCAGTGCCAGAATAAGTGTGAGGCAAAATATGTGTCTATGGGGCACAATTGATACGTCGGCCCCTAGAGTTGCTGGGCTTGCCTGATATCCAAATGCATATTTTGTTTACTTTACTATACCCTACTGCTTCCACAATCTGGGTGTTCCATACCCAAGCTGTCTCTCTTCTCTTCAAATGTTTTCCAAGCACTGGAAAAGGAGCAATACGCTGCAGGGAACAAAAGGCAAGTAAAGGGTTTTTTGTTTGTATGCCTGGCTAATTCCTTTAATTACTGCCCATTTACATGAATGAATGATGAAGCTCAGTGGTGGACTGGCCACATGGTTTGGGGCTAGCTGGACATCCTTCGGACATGCACAGCCTTTCAGTTGTGCCAGGTGTGGCCGCGCACAGCCGAGAAAGGTTTGCAAATGATGCTGCCATCAGTCGGGCATGGGACGTGGGCTCAGCGGAAAGGTAAGAATTGCAGGTGAACCTGGGGGTTTTACACAGCAGGCCCTGGAGTCTCATAGACAGTGCTGGTTTTGGTACACATTAAGGTTGCCACCTGGCTGGAATTTTCTTTTTATGTTCTTTACCACTGGCCTGCCAGTTACATTTTTTTTTTCTGCTGATAGTTGTAATTGCTGGTATAATGTTCCCATCCTCAGCAGGAGGGGGCAGTGTGAAAGGCATCAGGCTGTGGGTAAAAAATACAATTACTGTGGGTAAAATACCAGCCAGGTGACAACTTCACCACCCATACTAATGTTCTGCCCCTGCAACGGTATAGACCCAGCTCATGAAAAAAACTCATTGGCTGACTGGGAAGCATATTGTGGGCAGGGCCTTGGCAGCCTGTAGTCTGGTGGTGGGCTTCCCGGGGCACCCCAAGCTCCCCAGTCAACTCATGATGGAGGTGGCAGTATAGCAAAGTGGCCCTAAGAACAAGTTAACTGGCTTGGGGGGCCTAAAACTGTAGAGTAAATAAATAGTATATAGGGTATCATTTAAGGAACAATTCTCTGGCATCCGCCAGGTTTTCGCTAGCCTTTACCAAGCGAAACATTTCATGTTTGGCTGGTGATGTCCATATTTTCTGGATTTACGTCAACATCAGTTTGGCTTGGCAAATGCTGGTGAACACCTTTTCCGTTCACCAAGCTTTTAGATTCAAACCCCATAGGAAACAAGGTTATTTACCATCTTTCAGGTTTTTCTGCTCACGTACGTCAATTAGTAAACTAGTAAGTGAAAAACAACCATTTAAACTGTTTTCACATTACTTTTCATTTGTATAATTCAGTATATAAAGCATGGCAAGCATCCAGGACACCACACACATATTTTGAGGCCCATACCAAGCAGAAATAATTTTTGAAAGTGTATTTGTGTGTTTTCACAAGCTAACTGTAATTTTAAAACCGCTTTGCCCACTGCCTTTTGTCAAACCATTTTCCGATGTAAATTCTTTCAGTACGGCAAATGGCAAAGAAAACCCATCAGACAATCAATTGTGGGCCATATTTAAGAAACGCTGAAGGTGAACACCAGAAACAGTATGAGAAAACCACATATATGAAAGTAAATCTGGTGAGCGCCTCTAATAGAGTCAAGTAGCGTTGAATGAATTACTAATGGCGGCTCAGTGTAAAGCGCCATCGCTGTATGTTCAGGAGCATCATGTAGCACCTGTTGCTCAGTAGTATTATCCCATATATTTCAATGGTGTTTTATTTGGTTGTATATAAATTGCGTTTTAATAAATTAGTTTTCTCAATTTTAGGCTTAAATTATTGTGTGGCCTCTCCTGCCCAGCAACCAAACACTTATTTTGTTATATATATATATATATATATATATATGCATATTTTTTATGCAGAATTGTATGTGTTGGTCTGCCATTACAGTCTCATTGTTACAGTATTAAAACAATGGGAGTTATTTAAGAAGGGATAGCGGCAGGTAGTGCATTGTAGCGGCAGGCAGCGTCTGGTAAACGTCAGGCACTGTACCCAAAACCACATTAATGAAAGCGTATCTGGTGAGCGCCTCTAACAGCGCCTTGTAGCATCCGGTTCAGCGTATAGCGCCGCCGCTCAAGCTTCCAGAGCGCCAGGTATTACCTTTCGCACAGTGTCGCTCTCCCATACATTTCAATGGGCGGCTATTTGGTTGTGTACAAATAGCGTGTTTGTGACATTTCTTTTTCTCAGATTTTGTGACCTCTCCTGGCTGCAAACAAACATTTTTAGAAACTTTTTTGACTTTTTATATTTTTATGCAGAATTGTCATTACAGGTCTGGCACTAAAGTGTTATTGTCCCAGTGTTAAAACATTGTCATTCCATGTGTTATTGCTTTGTTACTGGTGGATATGTGTTCAAAAACAGACTTTAATCACACAGCGTCTGGCGCTCTATGCTACAGCGCCCAGCATTAGAGCTCCGACGCTGTGTGTGTGTCCTTTTTTGATAAGTATGGTGTGAAGCGCTAGGAGTCGGTCACACTGAACTGGCCTTACCTTTCGCTCGCTGCAGCACTCTACTGGTGTTAGAGCGCCCAATATACATCACATTCATCAATGCTGGCCAGGTTACTACAGCGACCAAGGGGCTCTGTTACAGCGCCCAATACCTGTTTACAGCGTCTACTAGCGGTCGCTCTAAGCGCTGCTATACAGACGCTCAACTGCAGATACCTGGCGTTAGTAGTGAATCAGCCTCCACGTCATTCAATGTGTTTTCTGTCTGGTGCTCGTCGCTAGAGCGCCCAGTTTTAAAGTGCACAGCACGCTGCAAAACAGTCCATTCGTGGGACATACTGCAAAACAGGAGAAAGCAAAAGCCACGCAAACCTGCGACTTTGATAAATTGACTTTCAGTTGTGTAGACAAGAAGGCGGCAGACAGTCATACAGGATGTGGAGATTCTCTTGAGGACTGCAGTTATATAAACAGATAAAGGCACTTGATACTAGATGTTTGGTGTCCTTTCAAATATGAGAAATGATATAAACCTTGACAATATGTATTCTGCTACATGGACAGCACAAAACCCTTTGTCCACTTCCAATGAAAATAGATTTTCTCTATTATCTACTGCTGCAAACTTCATGAGTAGATTTTTCACATTTATTCTCTACAACAGACTGGCTCCCGTTGGAGAGATTTTCTTCAAATGCTTCATGTCAAATTTATGCTGCTGGCATTGTATTCATGCTGCTGTAGATTTATACATTTCTAAATATAGTATGGTACATGCTCCAGATTTCCAATCTTCATTTCTTTATTCTGCATGTGCGAGTGTATACTGTTTCTAGTCACAATATTTCCAAGTTTAGCCTGGAACAATGTTTTGATTTTTTAATAAATATAAATGTGTGATACGCACTAGGATAACAGTATTCCATCAGTTCTACCATAAGGCATATTGCAGTTAGAAATATAAAAATTGTTTACACATGCCATAAGGTATACCAGAGAAGCAGACCAGCAGTCAGAAAAGAGGTTCTTACCCTTCTTTGTCCCCTAGCATTGCTGTTGTATATAGATCCATGGCCATATTACCTTTAGAGATGAGCGAACTTCTTGAAAGTTCGATTCGGGCGATTCGCCGAATTTCCCCAAGAAATTCGGGTTCGCCCGAATCGAACTTTCACGAATCGCTCATCTGAAAAAAAAAGCAGGCAAGTGTTTGCTTTTTAAAAAAAATGCCGGCATGGTGGGAGCGGGCAGGCTGGCTACGCTGTCAGCGGGCGGCGGGCTGCCCGCTCCCACCATGCCGGCATTTTTTTTAAAAAGCAAACACTTGCCTGCATGGTCGGAGCGTGGAGGCCGGCGCCGCTCTCAGCTGTCATCAGAGGACGCGTCATCAGAGGGCGCCTGAGAGCGGCGCCGGCCTCCATGCTCCGACCATGCAGGTAAGTGTTTGCTTTTTAAAAAAATGCCGGCTTCCGCCGCCCGCTGACAGCGTAGCCGGCCTGCCCGCTCCCACCATGCCGGCATTTTTTTTTTTTATTTCAGGGAAAATTCGATCGGCACGAACCAAAAAAAATTCGGGTTCGTGCCGAATCGAATTTTCCCTGAAATTCGGAGCGAATTCCGGTTCGTCCGAACCGGTTCGCTCATCCCTAGTTACCTTCTAACCAAATTATCATCATACAAATGTAACCCTGGAGAACCTTTATAAATGCAACAATAACTGATGCAGTTACACAAAGTAAACTATGGGGCTTATTTAAGAAGGGATAGAGCCAGGTAGTGCCTCGTAGCGGCAGGCAGCATTTGTTGAACGCCGGGCGCTGTGCGCAAAACCACATTTATGAAAGCAAATCTGGTGAGCGACTCTAACAGCGCCATGTAACGTCCAATGTATTATTACGGGCGGCTCAGCGTATAGCGCCGGCGCTCTAACTTCCAGACCGCCAGGTATTACCTTTCGCTCAGTGTCGCTCTCCCATACATTTCAATAGGCGTTCATTTTCTTGTGTTTAAATAGCGTGTATGACAAAAAATTTTTTGCTCAAATCATTGTGTGACCTCTCCTGGCTGCAAACAAACACTTTTAGAAACTTTTTGGCTTTTTATATTTTTATGCAGAATTGTCATTACAGGTCTGGCACCAAAGTGTTATTGTCACAGTGTTAAAACAATGTCATTCCAAGTGTTTTTGCTTGGTTACTGGTGGATATGTGTTCAGAAACAGACTTTAAGCACACAGCGTCTGGCGCTCTATGCTACAGCAACCAGATTTAGAGCACCAATGCTTTGTGTGTCCTTTTTTGATAAGTATGGTGTGGAGTGCCGAGAGTCGGTCGCACTGAGCTGGCGCTACATTTCGCTCGCTGCATCGTTGCACTGGTCTTAGAGCGCACAACATACATCACATTCATCAATGTGGCCGAGGTTACTACAGCAACTGAAGCGCTCTGTTACAGCGCCCGATACCCTAGAGACTACTAGTGGTCGCTCTAATCGCCGCTGTACAGACGCTCATCTGCCAATTCCTGGCGTTAGTAGTGAATCAGCCTCCATGGCACACTCCCTCCATTGCACACTCCCTCCATTGCAGTGAATGGAGGGGGTCTGCCATAGTCCCTGTGACGTATGGCACAGGGGCGGTCCATCGGCTATTGCACAGCCTTGAGGATTCTGCAGCGAAGGCAGGAGGCAGTAGTCGGGGCAAGGCTCTGACCACAGCAGAGTATGTAAATGGCTCAGAAAGCTGCAGAATGAAAAGCCCTCCCCAGAAATTAAAGTGCAGAAAGTAGCTTTACCTAAAATACATAAGGTATTTGCATATAATCAGAGATTTTGAGATGCTTTAAAAATATCTACGCCTTTTATTTCTCAGTACCCTGACATCTCAGCTATAGTCTTAAAGTTGGAGAGTTTTTCAGAGACACCTATTATTCCCTACTAATTCCCTGACTATAAACCTGAAGAAATCATTGGCTTAATGTGCACACAACCCAGCAATACTTCATCCTCGATAACACAAGGCTTACTTCACGTGAGCAGATTTATGACCAGTTTTATTATATCCAGTATATGATTATCATAGTTTGATGTTCTCAAGGGTGAATTTTTTTTAATAGTCACCCTAATAATGTAAAATATATACATATAAGTATATATATAAGTTATGCAGCACCCATAATGCACCACCTATGACCTATAGAATTACTGCACTGTTTAAAATTAAATATAAAATGTTTAAATTCGTATTAGCACCATATTAAAACCTATATCACACACGACACAACATGATTAAAAATAATTAATGGAGAGTGAGGCTCCGCCCATATTGGTAATCACCAAAAATACCCCAAAAATATAAATATATAAATATTACAAAAGCTACAAAAGATCTTGCTGTGGTTAATAGTATAAATGTGTTACTACAATTATGTCTTAAAACCTAACTATTAACTGTGCAAGAAAGTACAGTATGAATGGCAGTGCAAGCACACAGAAATGCATAAACCCACTCAATACTTTTTTAAATACCAGGTAATAAAAACACAGAGGCAAAGCAATTAAAAAAAGGATAATATCAACAAGAGGAGCCAACCAGGAGCCAGAGCCAACTACCCACTTGTTGTGTGACCTATTGGTCACTTAGTCTATAGTTAAGGATGGGTGGCACACTTGTATAAAGGCAAAAAAATTCCTATACAGCACCACCTAGTTATTAATTAATGAGGGGATAGGTAGTGTGCCAAAATCAGTAACCCAAGTTGCTACCACAACACATGTACACAATTTCTATAGTTCCAGCCTACTACAGACACGATTACCTGAAAGGCACCGCTCCAACCCACAACAAATCAATCAATAATGCCAACTGATCTAAATATTCATTTTTAATTAATCAATTCATCTACAAAAAATATATAAAAAAGACATACAACAAATCCATACAACATCATACCATACATTTAAAAACATGTATATACACACAACATATCTACAATATATAGCACCAGCAGGAGCAAGCCCTATATCCCATATTACCCCATATATCCTAATTATACCCCTATATTAAAAACCTATACCTAATATAAAGTGCCAATATTTAAAGTGACCAGTGCAAAATATGATCTATAAGCAAATTATACAAATCAATAATCATTCACCTCAATATGTGCAGCAAAAAACTCCTGCTGGGCCAATCAGGTCACCCACGCGTTCCGTAGCGCTGTGCTACTTTCTCAAGGTGCTATGAGGTGCTGTGTACTGAGCTCCAGTTTTAAAAGGAGGAGAGCGGAAGCGCACATCAAACCCCCCGCCCTCCCGCACACGTGGCGGCCCCGGCCGGCAGCCGCCCTCGCGCCGGAAGCACAGCAGTGCCCGTGCACGCCCCCATCCTCCTAAGTCATAACAAAAGAACGTGGACACGCTGACCCGCCGCGCCCCCCAAACCACACCCCCAGCACGCCCCACTCAGCGTCATCGCATAGCAATGCGCGATCATGGTAACGGCCAGGCGCACGGAGGGAGCGGGGCGGGACAGAGCCACGCTCATGACACACGCTGCAAATGAAATCATCTGCTGCACAGAGCTCAGCTCACAGCACTTGCAAGTATTAACCAATTTCACCCTGTTACAAATACCAAATAAAAACCTAAACAATTACAAATATCATTACTTTATAATAAACGATGTATACAGTGCAATTAGATCAGTGGATATTCAAAAATATTTACAATATAATTACTCATGGCTCGAGTGAATAACATTTCTATAATATTTGTTACATGTATCAAATTCAGTCATTTACTCTTTACAAACATCTGAGTCAATGATTTTTGAAAGATATACATGGCCCTGTAATACACAAAATCTATATTCTTTTACTCTCTTCAACAGGAACAACCTATTATGCATGAAATCCATTTTTAATAAACATGGGAATAGATATCTTAAAGGAAGCAGGAGCTGGTATATCTATATCAAAGGAGTTTATATACTTGCATGTACTAAGCAACTAGCTGGCAACCAGTTGGCAACTACGTGACTACACACCAACAAGAACCGACAACAACAAATAACAAACAATGACAATACCCAATAAGTCATGTAAAAAACTACACACGTGAATCATAAGCGATATATGTATATAAAAATCATATAAGTTTATATATAAAAAAAACATATAATAAACCTCATACCTAAAAATGAAAAATCAAATACTTATATATAGATTATACTAAATACCCACCCACTGATATATTATCAGTTAAAGTGATATAAGTGTGTGACGTTCGTCCGGACAGGATCGCATCCACCCATACACACACAACCATGTGTGTGCATGCGCACATTGCGTCCGTGCGGGCGAACTCCCACACACCACAATGTAGTGCAATTGCACATCTCATGTGAATGAATAACCTATATACCAACACTCAAAAAGTTATTACTCATCCTAACTAAAGATAATTATAAAAACGCACAAACACCACATAAACAATCCACTCTTGTATATCTATCAATCCTCATAGTGTTAGAGATTCCATATCTGTATATAATGATGAGATGGGACCAATATCTGTTGTTCTCTTCTATAGTTTGCAACGATATCCATTTGGAAGATCCGGGTATCAACCGAATATCTCCTCCCCCTCTCTTCCATCACGATGCTCGGCCCACTATATTCCAAAGAGCCTCATGTATCAGGGAACATCTACACATATGAGATAAAAAACACACGTGAAAACCAAAAAACACCCTCACCCACATTCATGCATGTATTCTCCATAAATATTCTCACCCTCTTTCTGCCTAAATCCCGCTCCCAGGGATAAAACTATATGAAATAACATTCCCACATAGTCTCACTACTTTTATTTCAAGAATAATTTTTTCATATATATTTCTTCATTTTCCAATTTTCTAAGAATTCAGGGGCCCACATCATCTTCCCAAAAATGGTTCAAATGAGGCCTCTTCATTCATGCCCAATGGTGTAATTGTACTTAATCTGTGCATCCATTTTAATTCATTTTGGATTAATTTGCGCTTGAGGTTACCACCCCGAGATCCCAATTTAATTTTTTCCAGGGGGGTAACCTTCAGGGTACTGATTTCACCCTGATGAAAGCGCAAAAAATGATCCGCCACCGGTGAGATAATTTTATGTGCTGTCTTGTCCCTTGATGCAAGCCTAATATTGGATATATGACCTTGTATACGGATTTTAAGGGTATTTCCAGTTTCACCCACATATCCCAGGTTGCACCCACATTGTAAAAAATATATCACGTTCTTGGTCCTACAATTTAAGAATTCACGTATCCAGAACTTCTCTTTTGTATAATAATTGGTGACACAATCCGTTTTCACAATGTGGCAGCAAACAGAGCACCTCCCACAACTGAAGCTGCCCTTCAAAACCTGCCTTCCCAACCATAATTCTGGCTTAATAAAGTGGCTTTTGCACAAGATGTTTTTTAGATTAGGGGCCCTTCTTGCCGTCATCTTGACCTTTTTACCCATGAAATCTTTTATAATGGGGGTCCGATCTTAGGATCCCCCAATGTTTATCCACGGCCCCCCGGATTAATCCCCAATTATTATTGTATCGGGTAACAAATCTAATGGTGTCATCTTGCCTGCGGGCCCTTGGGACCAATAGGTCATTACGTGCCATACCAGCCACTTTTTGATATGTTTTAGTTAGAAACTTACTGGGGTACCCCCGATCACAAAATCTCCTGGTCAAACCACTTGCTTGCTCATGGAAGTCCTGTTCCTTAGAACAGTTCCTCCTTAACCGGATGAATTGACCTTTGGGTATACCCATTCTTTGATGTCTTGGGTGAAAACTGTCAAAATGAAGAAGACTGTTGACAGCCGTTTCTTTCCTGAATAAGGTAGTGGACAGAGTACCATCCTGTTCCAGTTTCAGCTTCAAATCAAGGAACTCAACCTGTGTGGTAGATGCATTGTACGTTAAGTAAATATTTAAATCATTGTTGTTCAAATCAGTCAAAAATTTGTGACACAGATCACCCAGACCATGCCAGATTAGGAGGACATCGTCTATAAAGCGAAACCAACCGCTTATAAACGGCTGGTATTCGCCCATGGAGTCTCCAAACACAATTTCTCTTTCCCACCACCCCAGGAAGAGGTTGGCCACTGAGGGCGCACAACGTGTCCCCATGGTCACACCCCTCACCTGGCGGTAGTGGGAATTATCAAAGACAAAGTGGTTATGAGAGAGGATGAACTCAAGTAGCTCCAGAATAAATTCCTGTCTTGCTCTCAACAGATCAGATTCCATGTTTAGGAAATATCCCACCGTACTGAGGGCCAAATCGTGAGTTATGTTAGTGTATAAAGACTCAACGTCGGCCGTGACCAACAGGGTGTCCTTTTGCCAAGTGGTATCTTCTAATTTCCTTATGAGGTCAGATGAATCCCTAACGTAAGATGACAATGATTGGACAAACCCTTGGAGATGGGTGTCCACATATACGCTGGCTTGTTCTGTGAGGCCCCCAATGCCGGAAATAATGGGGCGTCCTGGAGGGGTTTTTACATTCTTATGAACTTTGGGTAATAAGTATAAAGTTGGTATCACAGGATACTCTACCCACAAGAATTCAAAAGTTGTTCGATCAATTACCCCTCTGGACAGAGCTCGATCCAGAATTGTTTCAAATAGTTCTTTATATTGTGGGGCAGGGCTAGCAGATAATTTTTCATAACTGGACCTGTTTCCCAATTGTTTATGTACTTCTTTCACATAGTCAGTCATGCCCCACAGGTGGCACACTTCTTATTAGTATTTTTAATCCAGTCCAATAATTACAGACTTTTGTTGGGTGCTGCACTAAACAGTGTTTCCCAATACACCAAAAATTTCTGGTGTGCGCCTAATTTATGATACATGGATACCTATTGGTCGCTTGCTCAGTGTCTGAGGAATGGGTCACACATAACTTTTGTATATTTTACGACTAGCGGGTATTTGTATATATATATATATATATATATATATATATATATATATATATATATAATGCATTTGATCTGTGTTTATTTATTTTGAGTGTTGTGATGATAACCAGTAGCTTCGGATATAATGAACAAAACGATATTCTTTTAAAGATTTATTGCACATCATTTTCTAGTATTCTCTGGGGTATTGGAGGCAAAGTGCAGGTGCACACACATCCCCCCAGCTAATGGGACGCCAACCTGTCATACTCAATATTCTAGGTATTCTGGTGCTAGGGATTTTTTTATTTTCAATTAAAGGGATTGACCAGCCAAATCAAATAACAAAAGGGTACTCGTCTTTTGCCCCCCACAGCTGATCAGTCCTACTCCAGGGATCACATACCAGGCTGCTTGGGCAGCTTCTGTGTTGGGATCATGCCTCTTTGCCATCAGTCACAGAGGCACTGCCATCAATTCATTGCAAGTAGGGGTTGTTTCAAGGCCTGACACGCCCGCTCCACTGTAGTGAAAAGAGTTGGGCATAGCAGCACTGCTGTGACTGATAGTGGAAGGGCGGATCCTGACATGGAAGTGCCGATGACTTGGGTTCTGGCCCAGGAATTGGGATCAGGTGAGTTGCTGATAACTGGCAGGGGACAAATTATTTGATCGGGATGTCCCGCTGTGTGCACCCCCTGCGGTGCCACAACACTCACCTGCTTCTAGGCTCCTTCACTGATGTAAACACTGGCGCCCGCATTGCAGCTATGTGTGTGCTGGGGGAAGGAGAGCGCAAGCTGCAAGGGTTGCAGCCGCTCTCGCTCTGATCCAGTTTGGGATGCCCCGGGGGCAGGAAACAAACCACTTTAAATGGTCAAAATTTAGTTTTTTATCTGGTTTGCATCTTGGGCTTTACAGGCTTGTTTTAGATTTTTAGCAATTGTTAGAAGAGTAAAGACAGCAGGCAGGCAAGTCAGGTAAAACAAAACTGCAGGTCGGTGCTGAGCATTTCATCTTTGTAAAGGAAAATTATTTAAGTGTTTGTCAAATGTTCTTGCACGCCATATATGAAAGTCTATGCTCCTTCTTTCTAGAGAAGCTAAGAGGCCGATTCATTAATAGCGGCAGGTAGCGACAGTTGAGCGACTGTAGCAGTATTTTCACAGCGCCCGCTAGTAGTCGCTGTGCTTGGCCATTGTTCGGTTGTTGATAGCGACTGAGTCGGTGTGCAGTAATGTTGAATACGGGGTGACGAGTCGCTATTTGACAGGTTCCGCAATGTATGGGTGCGCATGATAGCGACTGGTCAGAGCGACCGGCTCCCACCATATTCATCAAAAAATCACGCTCAAAATATTCTCGCGCTGTGAAATGCATCTTTAAACCCCAGAGCGCTGGCGGCGATGTGTTAAGTAGTAGTAGTTTTTTAACCCCCAAACCACCATATCTTTGGAAACCAAAAATACAATTTTTTTTTTAAGAATTTAGTAATATGAATACAATAATATCAGACCTGTAATATCAATTCTGCACAATTTTTTTTTTTTTTTTTTTACCTTAAAAAATTATCTAACATGGCAGAAGTGGTCACAGAATTTTTCACATTCAAAAAAAAAAAAAACATTAATAACAAATAATTATGAATATTTAAAGATTGTTCCATCGAAATGCATCGGAGAGCGCCAGGTAGCGAGAGGTCATACCTGTCGCTGTTCAAGGTTGGACGCTGGCGCTGTGGGCTGAGGCTGGAATAATGATGAATGAGTGGCTATCTGGCGCTATCTCAGTCGCTAAGCCGGATCGGCTTGATAAATGTGTGATTGTGGTGGGGAGCCGGCGTTCTCATGGCGGTACCCGTCATTACGGTCGCTCACCAGTCGCTACCTGTCACTATTCCTTCATAAATAAGGGCCTAAGCTTCTAGCTGGCACACCAGAGGACATATGAGTAGGCCAGCAAAGGAGTAGATAGTAGCTCTGTGGTGATCTATAGCTGGGGTTTCTAAAAGTTGGTATTAGTACCACGATCCTATCAGGTGGCAGGGGCGGACTTGCCATAGGGAGACCCAGGCAAATGCTCAGTGGGCTGCACTGCTTTGAGGCAGTCTGGGCTGCTACCTTTACTAACACTCCAATACAAACCCAGCCCCCTATCCTCTTCACCACTCTAACCCCTCACCCAAGCAACCACAGCCCATGTCCTCACCCTAATGATATAGCCTCAATTTTGGAGCACTCTGGTAGACTGGCCAGGAAGCAGCAGAGATGCCACTGGCTGGTCATGGGCAGTCCAGGTGCTGGTTAAATCCCGAGCTGATTTCTGGCACCAGTCCGCCACTGTCAGGTGGTACTCATCAAGGCGGCAGAATTACCTGTACCCTAACTCAATCTGCTGCCATCTATAACTTCCCCAAGCAAAACTGCTTAAAAGGCAATGAAAACTCTTCATGGGTGCATTTCATGAACTCTAAGCATGTTTTTGTGTACTTTTTATATTGTTTTAGCTGACTGACAACTTATACAGAACAGGCAGGTGGTACTAAAAATGCATGGAAAATTTAGTGGTACTTGATGAAAAAACGGTTGGGAACCCCTGATCTATTTTGTTTAGATGTATATAAGCATAGGTATTGGTGAACCCTTGCATGCTCAATGGCTGCACAATTTCTGAAATGATGTTCAAACACATCCAATATTATTAAATCAATCTTTATTTGGAAAGAATAATGTCATCAGATCATCAAACTGGACCAAGGACTTAATGATTGGAAAAAACTAATGACCATGACAATAAGCTCAAATTCATGGTCTTTAGCTCTTTCCTATTGATTCTTTCGCTCTCATCAAATGTAATTTGTGTTCAGACCATTGAAGGGAAGCTCTTTTTAAATAACTAAGGCTATCTTTCATGGACAGCTGACAACTGGAATTAATAACTGTAATACGTGTTACATGCACGCTTTGGTGCACAAAAACAAATATTTACATTCAAGCTCAAATCAGCTTAGTAGTTCCATAATAGTAATGGCAACTTGCTGGAAAGCAGTCGTGGCAGTTTGGGCAAAACTATGTTATAACTATGCAGTTTGGAGAGGTGTTCCAAAACTAGAGAGGATTTAAACTCAAATTGGATAACCCTCTCTTTTTTAGATTGATCTATCTACCCTATCTATCTTTCTGTCTATCTATCTATCTATCTATCTATCTATCTATCTTTCTATCTATCTATCTATCTATCTATCTATCTATCTATCTATCTATCTGTTAGACTTTGCATTCTAGCTTTAAAACTATTGTTGAAAAATGTATTAGTATAAAACTTGAAAGTAGACATCTTATCTTTGGTTTTCAATATACCCAAACACATTTGCCATTAAGAGTGCTTGTCTTATACCACTGGAAATGGCAGTATTGGGAGAGTTAATTCTGCATGAATGGTACTTTTTACCCCTTTGGTGAGGGCTTTTTAAATAGGTTTTCCCATATGTTTTGGTTCTTTTAAAGTGGACCAACACCCACCGGTGATCGGCCCGGGAATCTATAAGATTCCCGGGCCGATCACCTCCCTCCCCGAGGGACATCCGAGATCGGGATGTCCCGCGGGGTGAAACCCCCCCAAACACCCCAAACTCCTTACCTTAGTGTTGGCGGCGGCCGGCCGCCGGCGCCTCCCTCGCGCCCCTCTAGACGTGCGCGCGCCCGCGCCGGCTGTCTGTGAATGGCCGGCGCGGGCACGCGCGCATCAACAGGGACGCGCGGGAGGCGGCGGCGGAGGAGCCGCTTGTCCGCGGCTTGTCCGTCGCCGCGGACAGAGGTGAGTTCGGGGGGTTCGGGGGGGGTTTCACACAGCGGGGCACCCCGATTGGGGGTGCCCCACCGAAGTGGACCCAGACCCAGGATAGTCAAAATCCTGGGTGTTGGTCCACTTTAATCTCTGTGAATAAACAATACTGTACCTTTTGTGTATTAAAGTGGGACAACACGCCCGATTTTCACAATTTCACAGGGTGTTGTTCCTCTCAGTGGGGGCATCCCAAATTGGGATGCCCTGTTGTGTGTATGCCCCTAGGTCACTCACCTTCCTGTTGCTCCCACAACGCAGACTCACGCAAGAAGGAGCGCGCTGATAGGCTGAGTGTCAACATGCTCGCTTTCACTTGCCTCCGCTGATGGCTAAGCAGCTAAGCGGCACCAAAGGGACCCGAGTGTGCCACCATCGGCATCCCCCACTTGCCTCCTAGCTGTCGCATGCTCACGCTGACCATTCAGAAAGGCCGGACGCAGGTGCACGTACAACTAGAGGTGAGACCGGACACGGTGAGGGGTAAGGTGACAAGGTGAAACAGGGCTTCTCGGGGGTTTTACACAGGGAGGCAATTCAGGGTGCCCCAAGGAGAGAAACTTGAATGGCTCTGGAGTCTTTTAGACTCCTGGGCCTCTGATTTTCCTCTAAAAGGGCCAGATTTATCAAGCACCAGACTATGCCACATCAGTGCAAATGAATACTGCAAAATATAATTCATATTGTTGTGACACATGTTGCTGCACTGCAAGAAAAACATTTACTAAAACATTAGCATTGCAGCAACATACTGAAAAAAATTCTAAATGATAATATCTACTACTCTGATTTGCACTTATGTGGCATATTCTGGCAGACAGTGCACACTCCTGCTGGCCCATTGGCACATTGAGAGGGCACATGCACCAGCCCCCCATCCAACTGGACATGCACAGTCAGCACTTTCAGAGCCTGCCAGTGCGTGGCGCTATCTTGGAAGAAGAGCAGTGCTCCCGGTTTGCCAGCTAAAGCATCCAGTGCCCACATTTAACATAGGAAATATGAACTTTTAAAGGTAACTTTAAAACATTTTTTACTGGCAGCAATCTGCATAGCACACCCGCTATGTTGTTCAGTGTTGATTTGGTTGGTGTAAGTGCGATTCCTTTTAATTGTCTACATAGGGGTCAATTCAACACCAGGTGTAAAAAGTACACTTCTATTTAATTTTCACTTAAAAAGCACTTTTCACAACAAAGTGCACTTTTTGGACCTGGTTCTTGTAATAAAATAATTAATCCAGCTAAAAATGAGTCTTCTTTTTGGAAAGTTTATCTTTTAATGGTTATACTCATAAAATCTTTCCCAACAGTAAGAAGCATTTGCATTGTGTCCAGGCAGCTGTGCTACTGTACATCCACCTACTTGTGTCCCTGAATTGTGGCAAGGTTAAATAAAGAAAAGAAATAGAAGAATAGCAGACTGAATGGCATTTTTTGAATGCATTGTGACTTTAGTCTCTTGGCTTTTACTCCTAGTTAAGAGCGCAGATTTCCCTAGCAGATTAGCACCCGCTATATTTGGATACAATTGGTGGCAGACTCCGGGATGATGCGCCGGCTTGTGTCACAGCACAACTAAAATAGCCATTAGTCATTGTGTGACTTTGTAAACATTTACAGTTGCACTGAAGGTTACATATTGAAATAGGTCTAGACTGGAGCTTAAAGTGCCACTCCAGGGAAAACTTCCGAATAGAGTGCTGGATCCATAGTTATATTGCTGTCTGTAATCATTTCTGTTCTGACAGCATGTCTCATAGGAAGATATGGTTCCTGCACCAAAGGCCACAATTCTTTCTGGAAGAAAATGACATGAACTTTGCTCTCAGGAGGACCTGCATTGTTGTAATGTATGGCTGCACACCAACATCCACTGACATACTTTTCCAGGTGTTGTGTTTTTCATTAAATAAAAATCTGTGAAATAGTGTCAGTTGAAAAAAAAATAAGTTACCGTATTTTTCGCCCTATAAGATGCACCTGCCCATAAGACGCACCTAGGATTTTGGGGAAGAAAATAAGAAAAAAAATATTTTAAACCAAAAACGCACCATTACAGACAGTGTGGCATTCCCCTATCCCATTCCCATAGGCTGTGTGGGATGCCCCCATTCCATAGACAGTGTAGCATGCCCCCATCCCATTCCCCGTATACCCAGTGTGGCATCCCCCCCTCCCATTCCCCATATACCCATTGGCTGTGTGGCATCCCCCTCTCCCCCCATTCCCATAGGCTGTGTGGCATCCACCTCTCCCCCCATTAGTATAGGCTGTGTGGCATCCCTCTCTCCCCATTCCCATGGGCTGTGTGGCATCCCCCTCTCCCCATTCCCATAGGCTGTGTGGCATCCCCATCCCCCCATTCCCATAGGCTGTGTGGCATCCCCCTCTCCCCATTCCCATAGGCTGTGTGGCATCCCCCTCTCCCCATTCCCATAGGCTGTGTGGCATCCCCCTCTCCCCATTCCCATAGGCTGTGTGGAATCCCCCTCTCCCCATTCCCATAGGCTGTGTGGCATCCCCCTCCCCCCATTCCCATAGGCTGTGTGGCATCCCCCTCCCCCCATTCCCATAGACTGTGTGGCATCCCCCTCTCCCCATTTCCATAGGCTGTGTGGCATCCCCCTCTACCCCCATTCCCATAGGCTGTGTGGCATCCCCCTCTCCCCATTTCCATAGGCTGTGTGGCATCCCCCTTTCCCCCCCATTCTCATAGGCTGTGTGGCATCCCCCTCTCCCCATTTCCATAGGCTGTGTGGCATCCCCCTCTCCCCATTTCCATAGGCTGTGTGGCATCCCCCTCTCCCCATTCCCATAGGCTGTGTGGCATCCCCCTCTCCCTATTTCCATAGGCTGTGTGGCATCCCCCTCTCCCCATTCCCATAGGCTGTGTGGCATCCCCCTCCCCCCATTCCCAAAGGCTGTGTGGCATCCCCCTCTCCCCATTCCCATAGGCTGTGTGGCATCCCCCTCCCCCCATTCCCATAGGCTGTGTGGCATCCCCCTCCCCCCATTCCCATAGGCTGTGTGGCATCCCCCTCCCCCCATTAGAATAGGCTGTGTGGCCCCTCTCCCCCCATTAGAATAGGCTGTGTGGCCCCTCTCCCCCCATTAGAATAGGCTGTGTGGCCCCTCTCCCCCCATTAGTATAGGCTGTGTGGCCCCTCTCCCCCCATTAGAATAGGCTGTGTGGCCCCTCTCCCCCCATTAGAATAGGCTGTGTGGCCCCTCTCCCCCCATTCCCACCCCCCTCCCCCCATTAGTATAGGCAGGCGCCATGTATATATAAAAAAAAAAGTTTAACTCACCTGTCCGCTGACCCCGCTGCGCCAAGCGTCCGGCTCCGTGAATGGGGTGGGCGTGGCCTGCGCCGCAGCGTCGGCGCAGGCCATGCCCACCCCATTCATGAGCTGGCTGTGTCCTGGCCCCGCCGCTGCGATCGCTGTCTTTTCAGGCAGCGATGACAGCGGCGGGGCCAGAGACAGAGCCCCTGCCGCTCCTACATCTGCTGTTCCTGGGCACATGCGAGCACGAAGGTCCGGGCAGCGGGTGGGCGTGGCCTGCACCGGCGCAGGCCACGCCCACCCACTGCTCGAACCTTCGTGCTCGCGTGTGCTCTGAGCCCGGAAGAGGCAGCAGATGGAGGAGCGGCAGGGGCTCTGTCTCTGGCCCCGCCGCTGTCATCGCTGCCTGAAAAGACAGCGATCGCAGCGGCGGGACTTGGACAGAGCCCCCGCCGCTCCTCTGGCCTCTCGCAGTGTGGCAGACAACGCGGGAGCACCGGGAACGGGTGAGTTTTTTTAATTTTTTTTTTTATTTTTATTTTTTTTACATTCGCCTGATAAGGCGCACGGACATTTTTCCCCCACTTTTGGGGAAAAATAAGTGTGTCTTATAGGGCGAAAAATACGGTAATTGTTTGATTCTGTGGTTGCCAAGTTAATTTAAATTATGCAAACAGTTTATGTATGCTTACAGACGAAGTAGAACAGCTTTTGAGGCAGAAGTCTTTCCTGGTAAAACCGGACCAACAGCCTGGCACAGTTGGAAAAGAAAAGGAGCGGCCATTTTGGAGCTTTCTCTCCTAGCATCTCAGCCATGCTGCTGCCTGGATTCAACTGACATAACTGACCATGCACAGTAACAGGAAGCCCAGCAGCACTTCCTGTTTACAGTTGGTCTGCAAATGCATGAGCTGTCATTTTGCTTTTTAAATTTGCTACAGCAGGAATTAGAAAAAGGTAGGTTCATTTTCATGTGCAGCAATATAAATTGTCCTGGGGAGGGATGCATATGAGCACTGTTGTGTTGGTCCAGTTTAAGTCATTTTTGACTGTTAGTCTGTTCCTGTGGATATCAAGAGTATCCTAATGGGGAGTATCATGGGCCTTTTGTATATACCATCAGGCAGGATAGGCAGGTTCTACAGGGTGGCACAAGATGTGAAATAGCTCTCTGGCACCACACCATGAGGGCCAGTACAGAGAGCATAACAGGCCATCCAAACTCCCAACCAGGATAGTATCTTAGTAGCCACTCTGACTCTAAACAGAAAAATGCTGCGAGCGTGCTCGCACTATAGATGCAAGCTGCATTTCAGAGGTGTGCATGTCCAAACTAATGTATACCAGGTAAATATCACATTATGAGAGTATGCAAGGTATAAAAAATTTATGCTGCAGAGCATCATAGTAATCTAGAGTATAAATTTTTTATACCTTGCATACTCTCATAATGTGATATTTACCTGGTATACATTAGTTTGGACATGCACACCTCTGAAATGCAGCTTGCATCTATAGTGCGAGCACGCTCGCGCTATCCAGATTGCTGCCATTCAAAAAAATCCTCACCTCTTTTATTTTCGTAAAAAAATCTTTTTAGGACAGTAATGGCGGCCCCTGTAGTCCCCTGAGAAAGCGGCTCGCTCCCATTAACACAGACTGCACATGCCCAGCTGGAAGGGGGGGGGCTGGTGTTAACCGATTGAGAGGGTATGCGTGCCAGGGCCGCCCTGTTTCAGCTGGCACTCGCTCGGGAGCCGAGCTTCTGGATTGCTGGCAATCTACAGGGACCGCCATTACTGTCCCAAAAAAATGTTTCACTAAAATAAAAAAGGTGAGCATTTTGTCAATGGCAGAAATCTGAATAGCGCAGGTATGCTATGCAGATGCAGACACCTTTTATTTAGGGTGTTATTCCGCTTTAATGTTTGACTGCTTTCAATAGTCTTATGTATGCCTTAACATTACAAAGGCTTTTTGCTTTTCCAAGCCTGATTTACCTGATTGATTTTTCATATGCTGTAATCTGAACTTGATGCTTGCCTTGAAGGTAACAGGCATTCATATTCATAGACTGCACATCATAAATGAGAGCACTAACATATGCAAATTACTTAGGCATGGTTGGAAAATAAACTACAGACTGTAAAAGGCATAGCATGCTTACTTACAATTATTATAGAATTCAGATATAGTCTAATCAGTCTGTAGATGCCAAATGTAGCTTTTCATTCATTAGTCTTTTGATGAATACTAGGTTCACTGACAGAACTTTACAATCTGCACAACACTATACTTTGTGTAATTTTGATGGCAACTTTACATTTGTGGACAAAATAAAGCAGGACACTAACCTGTAATTAACCACTGGACCTTCTGGTCTTTAATAAGCTATCCACCAGAATATGAAAACAACATTTTCTGAGTAGATTACACTTTTCAGATTTCGGTGTACTCCCCTTTGACTTTAGCACACTTACTTTAGCCTTGGGGTGGCCCGCAGTGAGCCGATCTAGTAAAGCCTGAGATCCTGGATCTTGAGGTGGTTCCTTGCGCCATATTGTAGATGGTGTCATCTCTGCTCTTTCCCTTGCACACCCAGCAATGACAGTGCAGAGTGGACACATCAGACATCATCATCATCTGATGTATGTCCCACAGATGTCCCACAGTTCTAGGAAGTAAGTGGAGTGCATAGCCTAATCTTGGGCTTTCCACGACTGTCCATGATCCTCTTGTCAATTTGCATTTCTTCCTTTCTAAAATATGAGTCAACTAAAGTAGCAAGTGATAATAGCAAATAAACTGCTGTAGCCTGCAGGGGGGGGGGGGGGGGGAGTGAGTAGTGTCTGCAACTGTTCTGTGTCAAGTAGCTCTCACCACACAAGGGGGGGGGGGCTGCCTATCCAACAAAACTTGCTGCCAGACAGGTTGGGGAAAAATATTGACATGGGAAAAATAATTCTGCTTTTGCTTGTGTCCTTGGCAAAATCATTTTGCCTCTAATCCTAGGCAAAATAATTCTGCATCTAATCCAAGGCAAATATTATTCAGCTTCTGCATATGTCAGGGCAAAATTATTCAGCATATTTAATGGGAAAAAAAATCAACATCTGCATCTGTCCTGGGCAAAATATTTCTGCATATGTCCTAGGCAAAATAATTCAGTGTTTGCATTTGTCTTAAGCAAAATTATTCTGTGTCTGTAACTATGCATTTGAATGGCCATGCTTCCATTTTGTTATTTGTCTGTTAACCAGCCCTATTGAAGGCTACCAGAATGCTGATTTGGCCCTCAGTGAAAACAAGTTTGACACTCCTGATCTAAAGGATGAGGGTGGAGGCTTTTACTCTTTAGTCTCTGTGCGATTCTCAGGTTGAATTCTACATTTGGTCTGTAAATGATAAATGGGACCTCACCTTCTGTCTGCCTCTTTATTTCAGCCTAATAGTCACCATACAGCCATCAAACATCTCGCTGGCAGTGAACTTTTGCAAATAATAAAAAGAAACAAAACTAGCAGAGGAATTAGCTAGCCATTTCACACACACACACACACACACACACACACACACACACACACACACACACTGAACGGCGTGTCCACCAGGAGAGGTGGAGTTCAGTCAACCTTTGGCACAGACTAGAAATAAAGTAAAAAAATTGGGTTTGGCTACAGACAGGGGCAGTGTCAAACAGAAGTACCATCAGAGAAACGTATTCTCAGGGAGAACCAGAGGAACCCATTGTCCTGGCCTACCCTGGGGTTATAAAGAATTAATTCCACTCTTAATCACAATGTTGTACAATCATCATATCGACACTTCAGGCAAGCACAAAAAACTTGGATCCAAAGTCTTGGATCTCCGTTACTGCCTCTGGCTCACTGGAGGATCCTCTGGGTTAAAACAATGATATACAGCAGCACACGGATCAGCTGCAAAGTAAGCAAGAAAGAAAAGCTTTGAGTTTACACGTAGCCCAGAGAAACCCTTCTAACACTCACCTGAGATATGCCTTTTCATACAAGCATGTAACCCGGCTCCCTCTGCCTATTGTTACATCACACGTGGCCCATACGCCTGCCACTTGTTCCCAACCATTGTTATTTTACCTTGAATGATTTTATTGTATCTTGTAACTGCTTGGTATATTGTTCAGTATAACAGCATGCTTCATTGCATTTACATTGTCTACACTGCCCCTGTGTCTAATTACTACTTTATCATAGAATGCAATGAAATGCAGTGTTGTGATTTGATGCCACATATTTATTTTACAACTATAGTGCCTCAGAAACCTTATCATGGCATAATTCTGTGTTCCTATAAGGCGTACATTCATAATCAGTCTTTCATGCAGCATCAACAGATAAATCATTAAGGGTGGAAATTGCCAAGCTGAAGTTCAAAGAAAAATATAATTTCTTCTCAGTGCTGATAAATCTTTAATACCTTGCGATCACTGAATACATTTAACGAAAAAATGAGGCAAGCTCGAAGAAATTTTTGAAAGGCCTATTTTAAATTTGTAATATTGATATTTTTTTATATTTATTTACTTATTTATTTATTTGATTTTATTGTATTTTTAGAAGTGAAGTCATTCATCATTAAGACTGACTATATAAAACATTAAATCATTATACCAAAACAAAATACTCTGGTCAAAAGGTACTACAAACATGAAACTTGTCTAGTCAATTGGAGCACATGTGAATGAATTATCAGAAAATAGTAGTAACCCAGCCTGTCTGTACTTTAGTTGTAACACCTTGAAAAAGTTATAAGAGGGTTTTTGTTTTTCCAAGGATGATAATATCTTATCCCCATTTCTCAGGATTGCATCTCATCTCAACTGGTAATGTTTTGTCTGCTGCAGTGCCTATGTTTAACTACATTAGTGAAAAGCTGTTTAATACTGCATCTTATGACATTTGATTTAACTATAAATCCTCCTGTCTGGCTGACAGTCTCTGCTGTTAGATCAGCTTACAAGTTCCTGAGTTTGTCACCTGCATTTACCTGTGACCGTCACACATGAAGCTCCACTGAACTTTCTGGTTCCCGGTCACAGAGGTGATATCACAATAGTGTCTCTGGGAGCCTTGAGTCTCATAAATCAGCTTTAGTCAGTCCTGCTCCCCCTTGCATACATTCTGGTTCCTATCCTAACATACTGGGAGACACATTATGAGCACCAGACTGTCCGGGAGATGCAGCATAGAAGAAAAGGTGAGTAACTTTTTGCAATGTGTCCTTCCTGACCTTTTAAAGCTCTGTTGTAGGTTAGAGTTTGACTGGCCAACCAGAAGACTAATGGATGCTCCCATGGGCCCAGAGAGTGATCAACGGCCACTATCAGGGCAGTTACAGTAACAGAGGTTCAAAACTAACAGTGTTTTTGGAGTGTTTTGTAAATGTTTTATTTATTCCGAAACTTGCATTGTCATTTAGTTAATAAATCTCCCAACTTATTTCATTAAAGTACATAAAGTGTCGGCCTAGAGAAAGATTTTCCCTATGGGAACCTCCAAAACATTTTCTATGGTGGGCCTAAGGTACTCCAATCCCATACTGTTGTAGGCTATAGAGTGAAAACATACTCTCCATACACCATGAGCAAGAGGTTAGAGTTAAGCAACCATTCTATAGGCAGGACCGTTCTGCCTTCTTCACACAGGCTGCAGGTGCATCCCCCCCCCCCCCAGATCAGTGTGACCAGAATGACCACCAAGCGAGTTGTTATCATTTTATGAACGTGTGCCATGTTCTAAGTGCTTTTAGAGCATATTAGCTCTTTTTAAATATAAATTAGGAAACTGAGGAATGAGAACACATTCTCTATATCATAATGTCTCCCTTACAGATTACATAGAAAGACAGAAAAGAAAATAGAAGAACTAATAGAAATTACATATATATACGTATATTAACAACTGATGGAAAGTATTATTCAATTATGTTGCCCATAGTTGCACAGGATAAATGAAAACATTCTGTGTGCCTTAAACTTATTATGAAATTATTTTTTGCCTACATTTACAATGGACCAACATCCTCCCCTAGAACTCTATGGACAGAAAAGAAACTGTCACACAGGTTCACTAACCTAACCTAATCCACCCTTAATGCCATCAATGAGCTCTGCATATCCTAGCAGAACTCATCTAAACAGGAAGCATATGCTGTATGGTAGTTGCACATCCCCTAATAGGAAACATGCTTCACTGCAGTGTACAGCTGCTCCCGTCGCTGAGCTCATTTTTACTTCCTAAAGATCTGTTACTAGAGGGGCTTCCAAAATCAGGGTTGCTTCAAGGGCCAGATGAGCAGCCAGAGGGTTGGTCCAGGGGGAGTAGGTGTCTTTGCAGCATCAGCTCGGGGAACCACGGAAGTCATGTAAAATACCCATTGATGTTCAAGCAGCAGCTACATTTACATGTTCAGCTGGGGAATGCAGTAGCCACACCTCATCTACAAATTCATGTGTGCTACATTGCCAGAGACATCAATAAAACAGACCCAATATCAGGTTTGCTTTAAATAAATGATCTTGTAAATTCCAGTGAACACATTCTCTTCTACAAACCTGCTTCTTAGAGTATTTGGTACATAAAATGTGGCCTTTAGCAGCAGTGACTATTGAAAATGGGATGAAAAGAATCATTTCAGGGTTAGCACCATTTAATACACTGGTCATCTGTTTCTCAGTGATAAAATGACTTAATGCCACATGACTTCAGCGTCTAAATGGAATATTGGCTTTCCCCGGCCTGACCTGACAATTTCATTTTAGCTTTGAAACTGTTGTAGTTGCTTTTTGTATCGATAAATAGTTGAAACCAAGAAGAGGAAGACATTGTGATGAAATGCCATTGTGCCTGAAATGTACCGCTTTCATAAATGCCCTAACAAATGTCTTCATTTGACTAAAATCTGCAGAGCTGATGTTAGCAACTGTGGGTCAAAAGCTCCCATGTTTATGAACAGGGCAGAAGTCTGCTCTGTTCTATATTGGTTATAAGCTCCCAAAAAAGCTCCCATGTTTATGAACAGGGCAGAAGTCTGCTCTGTTCTATATTGGTTATAAGATAGTTTAGGGAATGTTAATGCACACATTATTAGAGCTTATCTAAAGTTAATATTTTGTAATACTATACATCATTTCATAGCTTATAAAAACCCAATCCACAATCTTTACTCACAACATTTTGAACAAACACACAAACGTGCACTATGGAGTTATTTACTTGTTTCTATCCCTTTAACAGTTACTCAGCCAAAGCTACAAGTTACTCATAACAGAAATGTGCAAAAAAACTTATCGTGGTTACTAGCACAAATTTATGCTAGTAAATATTTCTTAAAGCACCACATCCACCCTGTCAGGTCCCGTGGGACACCCACCTTCCAATAAATCAGCAACCCCCAATCTCCGCTGCTTTCTTCGCCTATAGTAAGCCCCCGTTTGCCGGGACGCTAGACACGCCTCACCGGACACGGTTGCCCCCAGGTCTTGTTAGCACAAAGGATGCTGATTTATGCAGGGGAAGGCAGATGAACCAGGAACTAGACTGAGTAGCAATAAACGGACAGGGGTCATACACGGGTGGTCAATCCGAGGAGGCACGGTACAGTAGGGTTTAGACGGAAGAGTAAGCCAGGGCAAGCCAAGGGTCACAACGGGAGGTCAGAAGTTCGCGGTACAGAGGAGCAGGCAGAATCGTGGTCAAAGAACAGGCAAGGTCGGTCCAGGCGGCAATCAGGGATGGTCTAAACACAGCAAGATTCACAGGGAAAAGGTATCCAAAATCGCACCCAGTAGCACGCTATAACGGGCAAGGATTGACCGCAGGGGGAATACTTTTATATGATGGGGACTAACTGGATTGGCTGAGGAGGGGGAATGTGGTGATTGGTGCAACATGGGAACCTTGGGCTGATTGCCCTGTTTAACTCTAAAGGGCGTTTAGCCCAGTGTACTTTGGGCTCATTGGCCCATCTAAGGGCTCATTGGCCCACGCTGATTACCTCCGGCGGGCGCGCTGTGTGCAGCGCCGCCGGAGGGCATACACAGGGGCCAGACGCGCGCGCGCGCGTAACCGATGCAGCGCGCCGGGAGCGCGCCGAGCAGAGAGCGACGCGGCCGCTCCCGACGCCGCCGAAGAGGAGGGCGCCCGAGCAGCCGCTCGCGACGGACAGAGCTGAGCGGCTGCTCGCGGCGGAAACAGCCGAGCGGCGGCCGGAAAGGACAGACGCCGGCCCGCCGCCTGCTGCAAAGGACGCCCAGCCCGCGTTCTTGTCGAGGGAGAGGAGTCGACGAGGGACCGGCGGACAGGTGAGGTGGTTCCCGTGACACACCCCAGGTGAAACAGATCAAAGATGAAAAAAGAGTTTGGGATTGGGCTATGTACTGAAGGACTTTTAAAAGGCATACATAGGAATATGGAGGTATAAAGGCACTAATAATTCTTCAGCAGAGCAGGGCTCTCATTGGCATACCACACATACAGTATGGAGTACATTGCTGCCTGCGATGGTTATTCTGGGGTGAGACAGACACTGCATTGTCACAACTTGGGAATAGCTTTAAGCTAAGTGACTTCCTTTTATTATTGTATGCTTGCTTAATTATGTACCTATCATCTGAGCACAGTATATATTGCATTGCAGTATTTTTCCTTTATTATTCTGTAAAATCACTTTGTTTTCACTACATTTTCTGTTGTTTCCTCTGTTATATTCTACAACTCTTTTGAACACTGTATTATTAATCACACCTCTGCCCCAAAGTTTTATGTGTTGCATGACATGTTGACAGGTTGAGTTATTCTATGGCACATCAAACCTTCCCAGCCCTTTTGTTCTCTTTCGTCCACTTGTCCAGATAGTGGTGTTAGAGCTCTTAACAGTGCTGCACCATGGAGAGCAATAAATGTGGGCTTCCCAACAGCCACTTTAGCAGACCTAGCAGACACATTTTCACCCTGCTAAAACACACACACTATACAGTAATATCTGATACACAAGGAATAGAAAAGTACCTAGTTTAGGGTCAAATGGATTGTTAAGTAGGGAAATCTAGAGATGAGTGTTCTGTCTGCAGTAATAAAACATTTTTCTTTTATTATATAAACAATTTTATATTGAGGTATCATAAAAATGTTAGCTACATTGCTACGGAAGATGATGGCGCTATATAAATAATAATAATAGTTGACATGAAATAAAATTCAGGTACAGGTATCAAAGAAAAGACAAGTAGGTGAAAAGTAGATGACATCTAGAGCACAGCCAGTAAAAATGTACAGCCAGTAAAAATGGTCTAGTTACATCCAGAGCAGTAATAAATGGTGGTAGGAGGCATTGGAAATCAGTGCAGGGAGGAATGGGGTGTGCAGCCGATGGCCTTTTCAGCTGTGGGCTACCATGTCTGCCACAGCTGAATGGATGTGTGTGGCCGTGCACAGCAGAAGGATGCGAGGTATGCTGTCTGAGTTTAGTGAGCGAACAGTGGGTTTTCACACAGCGGGTCAACCCAAAACCAGGTTGCCCCAGTGGGACGGACCAAAACCCAGGACAGTAGGATTAAAGCCCATCTTTGGGTATATGTAAAAAATTAATAATACTTACCTTAACTGCTGATCATTTTTTTGTCCCCTCCAAGAGAACAGCCTGTCTGTGGTCAATGAAAGAAACCATGAAGAAAGAGATGTTTTTGGTGGAGTTTTTTTTTCCTTTTTTTATTATTTATCTCTCTTGCCCCCCCTTCCTACCCTTTCCCTCCCCCCCTTCCTTCCCTTTCCCTCCCCCAACCCTTACTTCCCGAATGCTACCTCTCTCCTTCTCCTTTATCCCCTTCCCTGCCATCCCCCTAACTTCCTACCCCCGCCCACTGCCCAACATCTGGAGGGAGGGTTCTGTCTCAGACAGGCCCTGCCCTAGGACCCTAGACGGAGAGGGGGAGCTTGTGCCGATTTTTTCAAAAGTGGAATTTTCAGTAAGGATGCAGATAAAGCTTTATCAGGTGTCAGTGCAGCTTCTTCCTCCAACAGTATCTGTATCTTGGCCATCCACAGAATGCTATCTGTGGATGATATAGTAAATGTGTTTTTGTTTAAGAATCTGATTGATTTCAGTCCACAGATTTTGTATTTTATTACATTGCCATCATTGGTAAGTGTGGCATTTTTAGTAGGTGGAGCTCTATCATTGCAATCACTCGTAGTATAATATCTAGTTGTACATTCATGAAAAAAGATCTGAAGGTGATTAACTAGACAGGAACAACAGATTTTTTCCCAGTCTCGATCAGACTCAATATCCTTTTCCCATTTTTGAACATAGGAGGTCTGAGTGCTTTTGAAAGTTGTTTAACATGACAACTTGACAACATGACATATATAGAGCCGAGCTTTTGTGAAGCACAAGATGGGTTAAGAAATAGTTTTTGGAAACTTTTGGGTGAAAAGAAGCTTAAAGGTGAGTTAAGAGATAATAGAAAGTTCTGTACTTGAAGCAGTTTGGCCAAATTACTCTCGGTCAAGATTGATGCTTTAAGTTGTTGCCATGAGTCACATATTTGAAGTACTCAAATATGTGTGTTAGGGTCTGATTTATCAAGCACTTCTGTGAGACAATTACATTTCAGTGCAAATTAGAGTAGTGCAAAATATGATTTCCAAAATTCTTAGCATGTTGCTGCACCACTAATGTTTTAGTAAATATGTTTTTTGCAGTGCAGCTACATGCACAAGTGTGAAAAAAGATAAAAATTATATTTTTGACTACTCGAATTTGCATTGTTAAAGTGCTTGATAAATCAGGCCCTTAGTTGATGATCAAGTCAGATTCAGGAAATGATCCACAAATGGTTTTATAGTACTCCTCTGGTCTGGATTTGGAAAGACCTCTGTATTCAAAATATATTGAAGATCTCTCAATGGTCCCAACACCAAAGGGTGGAATTGAGACTTACTAATAGCCATTATAGCCTGCCTATACAAGGAGGAGATATCTTATGGCATACAGTTTTAGATCAATAATATTCAAAGATATTGGACGAACAGTGTCACATAATAATTTAGGATTTTACTTATGGCTGGATTCATGATATTGGAAAATGGATGTTCTTGGCCAATGTTGTTGGCCATTTTAAGGAATTGTGGGATAAGATTATGACTATATTCCTTATAGTATTTGATTGTAAGGCCGTCTGCCCCCGGTGACTTCCCAGATTTATCAAATGCTAAAATCACCTAATCTTACAGCCTATCGTACAGGATGATAATATAAGCGGTGAAGAGTGTTTAATAAGTTCCGGAACCTGTACTGGTGCAATATTATATATTTTGTATTTTTTGTAGAATTTTTGAAATATATTCTGAATCTCCTCTGTGGAGTAGTAAATTACTCCATCTTCTGTCATTATTTTTTTCTATAAAATTTTATGCACGTCTTTCCTTTATGTATAAAGCTAACATCTTCCGACAATGACCTGAGTTTAGACTGACAATAGTTTATTATAGTCTATTATTATAGTTTATTATAGTTTCCAGGTGTCATCAAACGTTTTTTAATCCTGTCTCCCTTGATTTAGAGATTGATTTGTTTGTTTATTGAATGCAGTCCTGTTTAGGGACTATAGAGAATTGATACAGTATATGAAAGAAGTAATCTTTGTCTGATATTGTTTCCCCTTAATGCTTTATGATATCCCCAGACACTTGTGGTAGAGACCTCCTCTGTGGCATTGATGTTAAAAAATTCTATCAATGTTTCCCTTATTTTCAATTTAATAGTGTTATCTTTAAAAATATTTGAGTTGAATATAATATTTGAGTTGAATACTGTTTCCTTCCTCCTGTTCTTGTATCTCTCCAAAGCATAGTTAAAGCAAACCAACAGTCAAAAATGATTTATACCAGACCAACACAACATATAGCTGCACACAAAAATGTACCTTTTTCGAACTCCTGCTGTATTACATTTTAAAAACAAAATGTCGGCTCATACGAGCTGCTGGGCTTCCTGTTTCTGTGCATTGCCATTTATGTCAGTTGAATCCAGACAGCAGCATGGCTGAGATGTTGGTAGAGGAAGCTCCAAAATGGCCGCGTACTTTCTTTTCCAACTGTGCCAGGCTGTTGCTCCGGTCGCATGATCAGAGTTATATAACTCACATGATTTAAAGTGGATAATGGATTCCTGCCTAATAAAGACAAAGTATCCAATAACAATTATTAGATCAATTTTAACATGTATAATTTTTGTGGGTATGCTGCCTTCCATATATCTATTGGGTGAAGTGCACAAAATTTTTGCCATACTTTTGGAATTGTCGGTGTCTCATTTATAGGTCTTGTTTGGCAGATGTGTCAGTAAGTGGTTCCTGTATTAAATTTAAGTCACCCCCGCAGATAAGAGTTCCCTGTTGGACATCTTTGATACGCTTAAAAGTGGACCAAACCCACAACCTGACGGCCACTAGATTCACTCCCCCTTGGGCATCTAGAATCGGGTTGCCTCGCAGTGTGAAACCCCCAGGTCGCCCAGAAACTCAACCTTCTTTCCCAGTCCAAGGGCACACACACAAGCAGCAGCATAGCGAGTATCCTCACTACCCCTTTTGCAGAGCGTGTGTCAATGCCAGGCATTTGTGAATGGCTGACGTGGGCACGCTCCATATAAGGGGGTAGTGGGGGATGTGGCTGCCAGCGCATTCAGATCTGCTCACCTTAGACAAGCTTTTAAACAAGGGGATCTGAGTACACTGATTGAATGAGAAGCCGTAGGACCATGGAAAGGTGAGTTGGTTCGGGAGGCCTGGGGGGTTTCACACAGCAGGGCATCCCCAATCAGTGTGCCCCAAGGGCAAGGACCAAAACCTAGGATACTAAAAAGCCTGGGGTTTGGTCCACTTAAAAAAGCTTTTAGTAAAGCTGTGTTGATGTTGATATGGAGCATATCCGATTTGCTAGAGTACATAATTGACCATTTAACCTGACTACCAATATTAAGATATGGGCTTCTTGATCTAAATATTGCTGAATTAATTTAAAATTACATCTGTTACTGATTAGAATGGCAACGCCTCTTGTCTTTTTTTAGCATAAGGGTTAGAGTTTATCATACCAAATTCATTATTGGGCAGTTCAAGGGCTCCCAACCCAGTGAACAATGTACCCAGGACATTTATTAAATGGTTAAATACTTGCCACGGCCACCTCCCCATTCCTCTGTCACCAATGTGTGAGTGCAGCCCACACACAGCTGCTTTACATTGACCAAAGCTAGTGCTTTTTCTCCTTTGCAGCACTTTAAATCTGCTTACTGTGGGGGACACCAGAGAGGACCAAGGAATGCCTAGCATATGGTGCATGGCCATTCAAAGAAGGTTTGGGCATGGTTGGAAGCCGTGGTGAAGATCAGACTTTCTGCTGCACACTGAGACTACAGAGCTGAAAAATCTGCAGTATAAGTATACATTGAATCTAAGTTAAGTATACTATGATTTTTAATAATTATTATTTAGTCTGATAAAACAAAACTTTTAAACTGCAGCAATCACTTGCTTTTTAACATGGGAGGGTAGATTTACATTGAGGTCAGTGTTTATTACTTAAAGGCTTAGTTTGGAGGACTGAATGACAATTTTTGGGCTAAAGGGAAAAACAGAATTGGAAATGAAATGCTAAAAGAAGCTTTCTGTATTCTTTCATTACATATGCAGTGGTTTCTTGACAGAACACATCAATGATTGTCTAACTGTTCCTACGCTTATAAAGAGATCTGTCTGTGGAGATTTGTTTCATAGCTGTAATAGCGTACATGTTGTTTCCAGCTTACACTCTTTATGCTACTTGTGCTGCGATATTTTATCAGGGCAGACATTTAGAAGTATGGTGGACCAAAGTGCCATTTGTGTCCTGTGGTAGTTGCAAATGTGTACTAGCAATATATGAAATACAAACATGGAAATGACCACCCTATGAAAATGGAAACCAATATATATTGGGCTTGGTTGTTGTGTGTAAATAATAAATATCACTGTATCAACTATCTGTAAAGGAGGTGCCAGGAGAGGCCATTTAGTAGCTAAGGACAACAGTTGCAGCTGCATAAAACACTCCAAATATTCACTAATTCTGTAAATATATGTAAAACATATTCTAAGTCCTCTTGATCTACCTTGTGTTTCTTTTATCTTTTTCTATCTTTGACACCAGAATATGCACATATTTAGCATTTCTCTGCTTCTCTATTATTTCCAAGCCCTCTCCCCCACTCCAGTTTTTTTAAGTACCCTTTTTGCTTAGCTTTTCAATCCTTTTGACATTCCATCCATCTCTTTTTTTCCCCATTACAGCCCTCTCATTTGCTTTTCCTAATTCTCTCTATACAGTAGCCCCTTTTTCATCTCCCATCATCCTTCTGTTACTACTTGTTTTCACATTCCACATTTGTCTCTCCTTTTTCCTACAACCATTCCCTCTTTATCACATTCCTTCCTTTTTCTCTTCTTACTTTATTATACTGTATATCTGTCTCTATGTTCTGCATTCCCTCCATCTCTCCCTGCTTTCATATTCTCTCAGTCTATTTCTTGGCTTTCCCTTCATTAATGATGAGCAGATCCAACCTGCAAAGATCCATAACAAACTTCGTGGGTTTGAGAGCAGATTTCAAACAGAAATCCAGGTGCCTGGACGCAGAAGACGTTCTTCCTTTTCCCTCCCTTCATTGGCCCAGCGGACATGTGACCCTGCCACATGACAGGCAGGGTTCAAGTCTCTCAGTGCCACCTTGCAGCGCTGCTTTAGATTGGGAACGTTTCCTGCTGCAGCGGTCTAGGGGCAAATCGGCTTTATTGTTTATTGTTTCAGAACAAACTATAGTCAGGGATAGCAGCTGGAGTGAGGGCTAGAGTAGGATTGGACTCAGAGTCATCACTACTTCTGTATTCACTGAGGTGAGAGTGTCCACTTATACCGAACCTATTTGTATTCACTGGGTTGAGAGTTATCCCTTATACCAAACCTATCTGTAAAGACTGGGGTGAGAGTATCCCCTTATACCAAACCTATCTGTAGAAAGACTGGAGTGTGCCCTTATACTAAACCTATTTGTATTCACTTGGGTGAGAGAGCCCCCTTATACCAAACCTATCTGTATTCACTGGGGTGAGAGTGTCCCCTTACACCAAACCTATCTGTATTCACTGGGTTGAGAGTTTCCCCCTATGACAAACCTATCTGTAATGACTATGGTGACAGTGTCCCCTTATACCAAACTATTCTGTATTCTGTATTCAGACTGGAGTTAGAGTGTGCCCTTATACCAAACCTATCTGTAAAGACTGGGGTGAGAGTGTCCCCTTATACTTAACCTATTTTTAAAAATTCTGGTATTCTGTATTCAGACTGGAGTGAGAGTGTGCACTTATACCAAAACTGTCTGTATTCACTGAGGTAAGAGTATCCCCTTATACCAAACCTATCTGTATGCACTGGGTGAGAGTGCCCCTTATAACAAACCATCTGTAATGACTGGGGTGAGAGTATCCCCTTATACCAAACCTACCTGTAATGACTAGGGTGACAGTGTCCCCTTATACCAAACTATTCTGTATTCACTAGGGTGAGAGTGTCCTCTTATACCAAACCTATCTGTATTCACTGGGGAGACAGTGTCCCCTTATACCAAAGCTATCTGTAATGACTGGGGTGACAGGTTCCCCTTATACCAAACCATTCTGTATTCACTAGGGTGAGAGTATCCCCTTATACCAAACCTATATGTAAAGACTGGGGTGAGAGTGTCCCCTTATACCAAAGCTATCTGTATTCACTAGAGGGAAAGTGTCCCCTCATACCAAATCTGTATTCACTGGGGTGAGAGTGTCCCCTTATACCAAATCTATCTGTATTCACTGGGGTGAGAGTTTCCCCCTTATACCAAACCTATATGCAAAGACTGGAGTAAGAGTGTCACCTTATACCAAACCTATCTGTAAAGACTGGGATGAGAACGTCCTCTTTATAGCAAATCTATCTGTATTCACTGGGGTGAGAGTGTCCCCTTATACCACGCGTACCTGTAATCACTGGGGTGAGTGTGTCGCTTTAACTGCAGGTACCTAACAATGCAGAAAGCAGCAAATAAGGGACAGGGACAAGGCCATGGTACTTCTGCTACTTCTGTTGGTAATGGAGCTATTGTCCCTCCAGTTGTTGGTGTAGCAGGGAGAGAAAGTATTTCATCCTTGCCTGCTTCACCTTAATCTGGTACAAGCAAGTGCCTGGATTTGAAGGACATTTTTGGAGGCCCCGGTACTGCTGCAGAGGGGCGAGGCCAAAACCAATTGAGGTCATAAATTACATTGTATGCAGTGCTACCAGTTCTGGGGTATATTCTTCCACCCACTCCACTGCAGCCGAAAGTGCAGAGCACTCCACCTCACCCCTCGTAAAATCTGCAAGCCAATCTGCAATGTTGAGGCTGAGAGGAAGGCTAGCAGGGAGTAGTGGGTGGAAGAGGATGCCAGGGAGGATGATGAGGTCCTAGAACCTACGTGGACTGAAGGCCAACATAGTTTGGAGGAAAAGGTGGTGGTCACCAAGCCGCAGGCAGCCAGAAGTAGAAGTAGGGTGGACAAGACAGAGGTCATTTGCAAGCTGTTCCAGCTTTCACTGAAGCGAGAGAAAGCAGCTAATCATCTCTGCAACTCGTGCATGACCAGACTTCAGCAAGCAAAACATGAGATGCAGTGGCAGAACTACCAGAAAAACCTGCAAACACCTGAGTCTCCCTGTGTCTCAGCCTGCAGCTCCACCTCCCCAACAACAAGGCCACCCGGGAGAATATGGGAACCTCACCAGCTTCAGCAACAGCAGCACCAGCAGAAGCAGTACTACCAAGCCAGTCCACATCATCCCAGGGAAGCGTTTAGCTCTCCATCCCGCAAACTTTGGAGAGATAGTAGATAGCAGAAGCATGCCAATATCCAGCCAGAGGACAGTTTTGGAGGACAGTGTTGGGGCACCAGTCTAGGTTCCAATGTCGCCTAGCAACAGGGGCAGAAGAACAGCCAGGGTGTCTAAAGCAAATTCTGGGAATCTTATAGACCCCGCCCATTATGCTGAAGGTTATATAACATCACAAGGGTCAAGGAGCCAAGGGTCACACCCACTTTTTCATAAGATAAATCATATGGTGAAACTGTAAACCTCAATATCTCTGCCACTTCTTCTTTAATTTAAGTACAGAAAACAATTTAGGACAGTGCTAAATGTAGCCCGACACAATGGTATAATAATCACCTTTGCCTGCTGTAGCACTTTAAGCATTTATCTGTAAGGTTCCCTTTTCTTTGAATCAAAAGAAAATTTCCACATTCTAAGGATGTTTACCGAATCAGACGGAAATTACAATATCAGCCTAACTCACTGGTGTGAACCTTTTCATACAGTACTTTTCCATTTATCTCTATTTTTGTGAGTGTGAATGTATGTGTGTATTTGGTGCGGCCCAATTCTAAGATAGCACATAAGGTGCCAGTTAATGGAAGGTCAGCCCCAGATAGGGTTAATAATTATTTTTTTATTTTCTTTAAATGAATGACCCTGTATTTATTTATACTAAACTGACTTGTAATCGGCATTTCGCAGTTTTAATGAGGGTATTCTGGAAGTTCTAGGTTTGTGTGGCACGATACTTTTCTCTGTTTGGTTACTGGTAAAGCTTAGCCTCGTTCTTTGCTAGTCAGTCCCTAACAGCCAGATAAGTCCCGGTGAAAACCAGTCAACTCAAGCACATGCTGTAAATATTCAGTGAATGAATATAAATAATCTCCTCCTGCAGGAATAAACGTCATGCTCAAGTCTCCTAAGTGCTAACAGGCTAACAGCAAACTAAACGGATTGTTGAACTATCTGCCCCAGGGCCTTGTGCTTCAATACAGTGAATTAATGTTTAGTATTTATGCAGCACATGTTTAATAGGCCCGCTTTTTAAGTGCAGACGCTGCACTGTGCCAGCAGAAGTACTTTACTATATTAACAGTGCTGGAATCTGAACAATAAAAAAAGAACTTTTTGAAAATGAAACAATTTATCTTTGTGACCAATTTTTTTACTTTCAAATCATTTTATGGTCTTAAACATAATATACAGCATTTTCCAGGTGCTGGTATTCCTATAGTAACCATTTAAAGCGGACCAACACCCAGGGGGGATCGGCCCGGGAATCTTTAAGATTCCTGGGCCGATCAGATCCCTCCCCGCGGGGGATCCGAAATCGGAATGTCCCGCTGGGTGAAACCCCCGAGGAAGCCCACAATCCTACCTTTTCCACGTTCTAGCGGCGCATGCGCGTCCGCCGCCGCCTCCTGCGCGTCCCTCTAGCAGAGCGCGCCCCTGCGCTGGCCGTTTGTGAATGGCCGGCACGGGTGCGCTCCCTGTAAGAGCGTAAAGAGAGTAAAAGCGAGAGGCTCTGCTTGTCCGCCGCCGGTGATTGGACGAGCGAGTCACGTGGGAGCGGGGTGAGGTGAGTCTTCGGGACTTTCTGGGGGGTTTCACACAGCGGGGCACCCCCGATCGGGGTGCCCCACCAAAGTGGACCAAAATCCAGGATAGTCAACATCCTGGGTGTTGGTCCACTTTAAATGTAGCATATTTTTTAGTTTGAAGATAAGAAACTTCAGTCTCTGCAATCCCTTAATGAGAAGGCAAAATCTAAGACAAAAGCTGTTTATTTCTCATGGAGGGGGAAAATCACTCCCGATCTCTGATGGCAGATTGGTGGCATCAGATGACTGGACCAAAAGTTTCCCATGATAATGTTAAAAAATCAGTGGTGAACTGGGGCCAAAGATCAGTCCAGGATTTTACTGGCCCTCTGCCAACTCTTGACCAGCCTTCAGCATCCAGAGTCCCTCCCCAAGTTAGTAAGTGTGAACTGTAGATCATGGGCAGGGGTGGATATGATCTTGAAGCTATGGTATTGACTTATGGTATTTAGATTGTGGGGAAAGCTGGTGCTAAGGTTTCAGCTTTGCAGGGGCAGAACATGGGATAGAGTGTCTTGGCTAGGGAAATAGAGTGGGGCTGGGAACACAAGGACTGAGGGGGCACAAGAGAGACAGTGATTGGATGGGGTTGTTAGAAGCAGTAGCCCAGTTTGACCTAATGCACAGTAGCCCACTCCTCCCTCCTTCTCCAGAGCCTCCCTATCACCAGTCTGCTCCTGTTAAAAATGATAGCTTGGGGGGGGGTCTTTCTTTCAAAAAAATTAATCTTGTTTACATCTTGCATTCTAAATATTGAATACCCTTATAGGAAACTATAGACTACTCTTTGTGTAATCTATGCTCCTTTTCTGGTACATGGTATTGTAAGATATAACAGATGTGTAACACATAAATGCAGGAGTACATTGGGAGAGAGCACCCTGCCCGGTTACTCTGTTTATCTGACATGTTCAGTGGATTTCCCTTGCATCTGTATTTATGTATACTGATAAAATCCTATGCACTCATTATTAACCCTTTAAGTGCCAGCCTTCCTAGAATTTTTGTCACCCCGTTTCCAGACCACGTTTCACTATTTTGCGCTACACATGTTCAATCTTGATTTTTGAACGGATTTCCAGGGATTTTCCAGGAAAATTATATATTGTTTTTTTTCAGCAGAGTTTGGGCTTCAACAAGAAATGTCTTGTTTGGACTTTTTTTTTGTGTATTCTCAATACGTTTGGGTGAAATATGTGCAAAAAAAAATGTAAAAAATAAATTTTTTGCAATTTGTAGTGTTTTTTGTAATAATAAATGTAAGTTTTTCTATAAAATATTATTGCGTGTGAAACCCCAATTTCTCCCGGTTACAGCGGTACCACATATTTATAGGTACCCTTTCCTGCCCAGGAGACTCCCTCAAACTGAAACAGAGCTTTAGGAGATTTTCAGATAAAATACAACTGTGCTAGACGCTAAGCGCACCTTGCAGTTTTTTTCCAGAAAAACAACCCTTTACATTTGAAATACCCCCCACAAACTATATATTCTCTGGAAGTACACGCCTCAAGCTTTCTAGGCATACCAGACTTGTTTATGTGGGAGTAGTTTTCTGGAAGTAATCCCTCAATTTCCCTAAAAAAGGAGAATCAAAGCCACATTTTTACTAAAAATATATTTATATATATGCAAGCAAGAAAAAGCAAGTAAAATCTAAAAAAGCAACATCCCCCGAACAGAACAATACCCAACATGCATAGGTCCTGTCAAGGGAAGAGTTGGCAAACACCCTAAAGTAAAGAATGCGTATAACAGTAATTTTACTTGAAAATTTCAGCTCTGCAGCCAAAGTGCGCACCTTTCGATTTTTCAACCAAAACAACCCTTTATCTTTGGAATATCCCCAATAAACCATATATTCCCTGAAATTACACATGTTAAGCTTTCTAAACGTACCCAGCTTGTTGTAGTGAGCTCATCTTTCTGGAAGTAATCCCTCGAAGAAGTCTTAGATTGCACAGGGTTTCCCTAAAAAAATGTATTAAAAAGCTGAATAAAAAACATGTTTTCCTAAAATATCAATATGCAAATAAGAAAAAACAAGGTAAATCTGAAAGGTCCTCCGAGCAGAACAATACCCAACATGCATAGGTACTATTAACCCTTTTAATTGCCAGCTTGCTTGAAGTTTTGTCACCCTCTGTTGACAGGTCATTTTTCCACATTTTGCACCATGTTTAACTGTGATTTTTGCTGGAATTTCCAGGAAAATTATATATATTTTTTTGCAGCAGAGTTTAGGCTTTAACATGAAATGTCTTGTTTGTATTTTTTCTACAGTTTTTACAGTTTTTTTAAATATTTTGCGTAAAAAAATAAAATAAAATTTTTTAAACAATTGTCTCCTTTATTTTAAATAAAACATTTGTTTTATTAACGAAAACCATATTGCATGTGAAATCCCCATTTGTACCGATTACAAAGGTACCACATATGTATCTGTAGCCCCCCATTTTTGCCCAGGAGACCCCCAAAACTGAAAAGAGCACTTTATAACATTTACAAATAACATACAACTACTATCCACACTATAAACCTAAGGGGTTCAATAAAAAAAAAATAACATAGGGTCCCCCTTACCCATCATAACCAGCCCGGGACCAGCTATGGGAGCTTGTAGAACAGGAACTGCCCTGAAGGCTACAAGCTCCGTGGGCCGGGCTCTTTTGCCCCCCCCTGGGCTTTGGGGAGGCAGGTAATTGGTAGTGCCGAGGGTTAATGGCAAGTCACCCTCTAGCCGCAGGTGACTTGCCAGCCCCCAGCCTTGTGAACTGGTATAGGGGTCTCATGGACCCCTTACCAGTTCACAAGGGGTTAACAGTAAAAATAAACAACACACACACGCATTAGAAAAAAAATGACATTTATTTTTTTCTCTACTCACCTCCGATGTCCCGATCATGTCCCACGAAGCTCTGATGACAGCTGCTGGTGATCGGTGGAAGAGGGCGAAAGATCAGAGCCATCTCACCCCCTCCAACCTTCCTCCTCTGAGCACCCGGAGTGACTGAGCTTCTCGGGTCACCGGCTACCGGGTGAAAGGTGACGGGTCATCGATGATGTCACCCATCCTGCCCACAAAGGGCGGGGCTAGCAGCCGGTGACCCAGGAAGTGAGGGAGAGGGCGATCTCTAGCCTTCTCCTCACCACGGAAGAGCCCCGGGGGGCCATCGGAGCCCCCCCCCCAGTGAAGAGGAGACCCCACGGCAGGGATCGTGGCCGCAGGTGAGTAAATGTCATTTTTTCTATTTTACAGTTAATTGTGCCAGTGGCCGAAGCAGCGCGGGGGGGGGGGGGGTGCTATTTTGGGCATTCTCCTGAAGAGAGAAGAGTTCCGGTGGGGGGGGGGGGGATCGGATGAAGAGAAGACCTGGCCTAATCCAACGAGGGGCCAGGTGAGTTTTTAACTTTTATATTTTTTTTCTGTGGGGGTTTAAAGTCAGTTTAAAGTGGCACTAACGGTAGGAGAGGCGACTACGTGAGACTCACGTAGCTGGCACTAGAAGGGTTAAGCATTATTAATTTCTCTACCTATTGATCGTAAGCGAGACCTTGCATCCTATTTAATAATCTAGTTTCACTCTGGCACGCCACTTCTCATATGCCTATTTCCTTTTTCCACTGTGGGGCTCAAAACTCTACTCCACATTTTAGGTCTTACCAGTGATTTATACAATAATAATATTGTAATTGCATCCTAAATCCCCCATTTTATACATCACATCACCCCCAATCTGCAACCACAGACACCCGCCAATCTGCCATCCACACCTAAATCAGCCATCTACAACCCCCCCCCCCCCCACCACCAAGCACTGGACCTTCCGTTGATGTTCCTGATGGGTACCATGCTGCTTGTTAAAACTTTAATATTTGCTATGTGCGCCACTGCGTCTGTAGTGGAGGTGAACAGCTGCCTTTTAAGAGTGTGCAATGGGGGATGTGCTGTATCCTCACGAATCCCAATACCTGCGTGCAATTTCCTGCCACTATGAGACTTGTCACTATAGTACAGGCATCACTAGACAGCCTGTATCATAGTGATGGATCTAGGAGATTATGGAACTGCAGCCAGGAACTAGGACTTGTGAGGCTACAGCAAGCCCCATGCTGTACACTCTCCAATGCCGCCTGCATGCCTCCCAAAAAGTCTACTACGGGTACCGTAGCGACAATAGCAAACCATTAGGTTTTATATGACACCCACCAGGAACATAGGCAGGGGAGGGAGGCAGTGACGGGTTGCCCGGGCAATAACAGTGATGGTGCCCTGCAGGTCCTGCATGCAGCACTTGGCCTCTGTGAGACTTAGGACTATGATACAGGCTGTCATGTGGTGCCTGAGCAGGAGCAGTCATATCCCCAGTTTCCCTGTATGCTCCCGCACCCAGCCTATCTGAATGACTGGACCCAGGAGCAGATGCCGGGGATGTAGCCACAGCTCTCGATCGTGGCAAGGGACTGGCAGAAAGGTGAGGCATTTGTGGGCCACAGTAGGGCATTCCGAATTGGTAGTTGTCAGCAGTGCCACTGATTGGTCCATCAGACAGAAGTTGCGACTGTATGGGGCTGCCACCAGGAGAGGAGGCTGTGCCACACTTTGTGCCCAGGTCTATACTGGAGTCCTGCCTGTACTGCCCTGATGGCGGCCCTGATGGGGGGGGGGGGGGGGCAGGGCTAAAACAAACCTAGCGTTTTGAAGAACTTGTGGGCAGCAGGACCAGCTTCAGGTTTCTGTGGGTTTCTATTCAGCAGGTATCTTGCAGTGTGGTGCGACAGTCCATACATGGTAGTAAAGTTGCATATATGCTGATTATTGCAAACGAACACAAAGGAAAAAAATAAAAGGAATTAAAAGAAAGTACAGAAAAATAAGAAATAGAGAGAATGACAGAAAGAAAACAGAAGAGATAGAAAAAAGGATATAACGAAAGAAGAAAGAAAATGATAAAACGAATAAATTAAAGACAGCAATGAAGAAAAGATGGGAAGAAAGAATGAAAGAAAGAAAGAACAAAGAATAGAAGGACTGACAAATAACAGAATGAAAGAAAAAGAGAGAAAGAAAGAAAGAACAAAGAATAGAAGGACTGACAAATAACAGAAGGAAAGAAAAAAGAGAGAACTTGAATGGCATTAATAACAGATGAAAGAAAGAAAGAACAGATGAAAGAAAGTAAAGAATGGAAGGCAGTGTCGGACTGTGATGCCTGGGGCCCACCAGTAGAACTGACATTCAGATGCAAGTATTAGCCGGCCTACATTCAGTGCCCATGCACAGAAACATTATGCCAGACTGTATTGTCTGTGTGTGTGCAATTGGGATGCTCCAACTATGCTATTCATATTTCAGGTTTTGGTGATGAAAGCACTAAAAAGGGGCACACTGGGTTTTTTCTTTATAATCCTGTGGGCCAGTCAGAGCCTAGTGGAAAGAAACAAAGAATAGAAGGCAAGAAAGAAAAAAGAAAGAAAAAGATAGGAAGGAAGAAAGGAAAGATGGGAAGGAAGGAAGGAAGGAAGGAAGAAAGAAAGAAAGAAAGAAAGAAAGAAAGAAAGAAAGAAAGAAAGAAAGAAAGAAAGAAAGGCTCTCTCAATGGCCACTCTGCCCCTGGCTGACAGTTCTTGGTCCTGGTTACTGGACAGCTCTGTATCCTTAATAGACTGCACTGGGTTGAGGCCATGAGGTGGACCCTCACAGGGTGTAGGGGGCCTGGCACCTGCCCAGTGCTGAGCTTGCCCTGGTGGGCAGACATGCAACTCGGAAGCAATGCCAATGCAAACGCAGAAGCCGAGCCTGTCCACCAATAGAAAGGTGTAATAGTATCCCATGAGGTTATAGGAGGCCTGTGGCTGCTGAGTGTTATAACCCACCTGTGAGCGGGCAGCAGGCGGTGGCTGAGGCGGCCACTAGGAGTCAGTAGCGAGCCCCTGTCAGCGCTCCAGGGGAAGACAAGTGTGGCCTGCAGCCATCAGCCCGGCACGGGGACACTGCATGACAGGTGAGCAGCGGGCGCCGCAGCACAGCTCTGCCAGGCAGGAAGCCCCCTTTGCCGGCTCCCGCCACTCGGGTTGGCTCTCGCTGAGCTGAGAGGAAGGAGGAGGAGGAGGAGGAAGGAGGAGTGAGCCGGAGCAACAGCACCACAAGCAGCGGCGCCTTAACTCTCCTGGAGCCGTGTGGGCACCGGCTTCATCCAGCAGCAGCAGCAGCGGCAGGAGCAGGAGCCCCATCCCGGCTGCAGTGAGGGAAGATGCCGGCCACCCCCAGCCGCAGCGAGGAGGCACCGGGCGAGCAGGCGCAGAGCAAGAAGAAGAAGAGGAGGAGGGCGTCCTGCTTCCTCAACATCAAGATCTTCCTGGTGTCCGAGTGTGCCCTTATGCTGGCCCAGGGCACGGTGGGTGCCTACCTGGTGAGTGCCGCCTCTCTGCCTTCTCTCTGCCGCTGGGTGCTGCACTAGCTGCTGGGTGCACCCTTGGGAGAGTGGGACACAGCTGTGTGTGTATGTGTAAATATATATATACAGTATATAGATAAATGTGTATATATGGCATCCGCATGATTCTGCAGTATACTGGTGCAGAACTTGTGCCCTTGTCACACACACCTGTCACTCTGGATAGAAAGCCATCAGTACCCAAGCTGCACAGACACATCCAGCCCATACCTGTGGGGAAGCCACTCTGGGTTGGGGTATTAGGTGGGTCAGGTTATATGATCAGGTAGTGGGTCAGATGAATGGGGTGTGTGGACAGGTGCAGGCTCAGGGGTTGGGGTATTAGGTGGGTCAGGTTATATGATCGGGTAGTGGGTCAGATGAATGGGGTTTGTGGACAGGTACAGGCTCAGGGGTTGGGGTATTAGGTGGGTCAGGTTATATGATCGGGTAGTGATTCAGATGAATGGGGTTTGTGGACAGGTACAGGCTCAGGGGTTGGGGTATTAGGTGGGTCAGGTTATATGATCGGGTAGTGGGTCAGATGAATGGGGTTTGTGGACAGGTACAGGCTCAGGGGTTGGGGTATTAGGTGGGTCAGGTTATATGATCGGGTAGTGAGTCAGATGAATGGGGTTTGTGGACAGGTACAGGCTCAGGGGTTGGGGTATTAGGTGGGTCAGGTTATATGATCGGGTAGTGAGTCAGATGAATGGGGTTTGTGAACAGGTACAGGCTCAGGGGTTGGGGTATTAGGTGGGTCAGGTTATATGATCGGGTAGTGAGTCAGATGAATGGGGTTTGTGGACAGGTACAGGCTCAGGGGTTGGGGTATTAGGTGGGTCAGGTTATATGATCAGGTAGTGGGTCAGATGAATGGGGTTTGTGGACAGGTACAGGCTCAGGGGTTGGGGTATTAGGTGGGTCAGGTTATATGATCAGGTAGTGGGTCAGATGAATGGGGTGTGTGGACAGGTACAGGCTCAGGGGTTGGGGTATTAGGTGGGTCAGGTTATATGATCGGGTAGTGAGTCAGATGAATGGGGTTTGTGGACAGGTACAGGCTCAGGGGTTGGGGTATTAGGTGGGTCAGGTTATATGATCGGGTAGTGAGTCAGATGAATGGGGTTTGTGAACAGGTACAGGCTCAGGGGTTGGGGTATTAGGTGGGTCAGGTTATATGATCGGGTAGTGAGTCAGATGAATGGGGTTTGTGGACAGGTACAGGCTCAGGGGTTGGGGTATTAGGTGGGTCAGGTTATATGATCAGGTAGTGGGTCAGATTAATGGGGTTTGTGGACAGGTACAGGCTCAGGAGAATGTGACATTACAGCTCTTGCAATCATTAGATGGGATATTATCAGTTGAGTGACCTTTAAATCAGACCAAACCCCCCAAAACAACTCACCCCCCCCCCCCCATCCCAGGTACATTACCGTCTGGATGTTTTCTTACCTTAATGCTGCTTGGTATTCCCGATATAGTGATTTTAATTTTTGTATGGTATGCCATTTGAATGCCTTTGGTTTCTGACAAAATACCTAAACTAGCTGTGTAAGCCCCCCTCCACACAATCTCAAGTTAGGACCAATTACAGTCAATTAAATATAATGCTAGAAGGAAGATAAGTGCCAAAAGAAGATTTAAAGCAGACCAAACCCCACATTTTTAACTTGCATCCCCTGAGTTGCTACCTCCACGAATAGTAACTTTTGCCTCTTTTTACTGCACCTGCTTCACTCTAATCCCAGATATTGGCATCTGTTTTAGCAGTAAAGCTCCGCCTCCTCCATTCATTGCCAATGCTGTGTGTGGCAATGATGTCATTGCCAAACCTATGCAATGACTAATCACCTGCAATCCTACAGAGAGAGAGAGAGAGAGAGCAAAAAAAAAACATGTTCCAGGGCAAAAATATCCATTTCACGTTCTACAACCTAGGAAGAGAGTATTGGCAGGGGCTCTGTTTAAGTGGGTTTTGGTGCACTTTAACTTTGCCTTAATTTTCCCCATATTTTTCCTTTGAAGCCAAAATCGTTTGTATTTTTAATCCAATTCATTATCAGGACACTAAGAGGAATTGATACTTTTTTTTTATGTAACCTTTCATAGGAAGTGTTTGGTCTGCTTTAAGTGCAGTACATATTAAAGCAGGTCAAAAATCATTCAAAAGCAGAACAGGACCCAGGTTACTTTACTGTATGCGAAAGCCGTGTTTTCTTACCTCTCTGGCAATCCCACGATGCATGCATTGTCCCTACTCCAATCAGAAAAGATTGCTAGGTGATGCCAGCCAATCAGGATAGATGTCACCTGACAATCTATTCTGAATTAATGGTGTATCTCCTGTAGTCTACTCCCTCTGGATGAGCCAGGAACACTGTTGATGCCACCATAGACTTCACATGTTCCTTGGGATCAGCAGGTCGAAATGGATGATTTCACATAGCAAGGCATTGCAAATTGTATTCCCCCGAGAAGAGGGAATTGTCTTCTTTTAGACTCCAGAGCTGACTGATATTATGTGTTTTAGTCAAGCAAGTCCCCAACTAATCTGGATGCCCTCCAAGTGTTAAAGTGATCCTATACCCAGAAGATAAGTTTATGCCATCACCGTCTATCCACAGCCCAATGCCCCAGAACAGCCCGTGTCTCTTTTTTCTTTCTAAAGCCTTTGAGCAATATTCATAAAAACACTAACAGGAAGCAGTATGGTGTCTGAATGGCTGTCATGTGCTATTCTATTCAGTTACAACTAAACTGTCACATAATGGCTGGTTTTAGTGCTCCCCAATGCTGAGCTGTGTGTACCGTAATTGAGTGTATCATTACTGGAAAGCAACAGTGGTGCGACTGCTTGGCCAGGGAGCAATATGGCCATCTGCATCCGGTTCAATATAAATATTGGGTAAAGACTTTAGTTAAAAAAAAAGTAACACAGGCTGTCTTTGGGCACTGGCTTGGGGATAAAAGGTGATGACATAAACTTCTTTTCTGGATCAGTTTAAGCCCATTTCTGGTCGCATTCAAACGGGGGGGGGGGGGGCATCCAGAATGCTGGGCACCCCCCCAGAACGCTCGCAATTCTTCTCTGTCCCTCAATCTGTGCTCACATTTCGGCAGCTATAACCAAGGACACGACCCCGACCCACATGACCGTCCAGCACCCAATCGCAGGGCTGCATTCCTGGCTAAGGACTGAGGGACAGGTAAGAATTGTGGGTGTTATGAGGGAGATGCGTGGGGGGGCTCCAGCATTCTGGTGGCCAGAAGCAGACCAAGACCCGGACCAACAACCGCTAGCCGGCTATGGGGGTTTTGACCCCCTGCTAACAAATGCATACTTCAGTACTGCTTCTACTGCAGGAGGGGCAGCTGCTCTATGTGTGCAACTGTTTTCTTTCATCAGAGAGAGCTTTACTAGGAAAAGTCGAGTATCTTTCGAACGCAAGGCTTGCAGATTACATCAGGGGTAGGTGAGGGTAGTTTAGTGTCTCTATGGAGCAGAACCCTACCTGGCTCAGAGTTCAGGTCTGCTTTATTTCTATGATTGTAATCTATTGGAAGGGGCTGTTCTGTAGCTCCGTACTGTAGGTGTAGGTCATTTCTTGATCCAGCTGGATTCAGAATCCTGTAAATAAATCTGCATAAAGTTTGTATAAAGAATGAGTGTGTGTGTCGGGATATGGACACTGATGGAATGCCTCTGTGCACTGTTTAAAGTCAAACTGAACTTGTCAGCATTTTACAGAATACGTCTATAAAATATATATAGTATGCGGGGACCACATGCTGTCTGTAGGAATGGCTCTGCAGAAAAATACCTCCTCTAGTTATCCTCAGAGTAGTCCAGCATTAGTGTATCCCTGCTACTTCCAATGCCCCTCTCTATGGGTCATTATGGTGCCTGCACTGCGTTTGCATTGTAATGGGGTTTACTATAGCACAGCCAGCCTTGGATGTAGTCCATATGTAGTGATATTTGGGGGCTGCCAACAGCAGAAGTCATTTCAGACATTATAAAGGGAGTATATATGGGGGGGGGGGTTGTATCTAGATGTCTTGCACTGCAGTGTTGTTTGCCAACTGTGCCAGTGAGTGCAATACAAATTCTCTTCCCTGAGAGCAGTTTGGGACTGCACATTTTCACAGATGACCAATCAGGTTTGTCATAGGGTAAGCATGGGTAGTGCATGGTGCCCCACATGCTTGAGGATGCCCAGGATTGGGGGATACAGTGGGTCTTTTTAGCTAAAGATCCATTGCAAAAAAGCACTCCAAAATACTTGTTAGAAATATCAAGCATTATTGTTTTTTCCCCTTTTTGTATGTTCTGTGCAATCTTAAAGAGAAACTCCAGTCAGAAAAGATGGACACTTTCTTATGCAGCAGCAGGGCAGCCACTGTGCATCGGCACCTGTATACTACAGAACGGGTCCTTCTGTATACTCACCTCTTCCTGGATTCTTCCATGGCAGCTGTGAAGCAGCCTATCTGGGTCTTTCGGGCAGCGGCTGTGCAGTGATGTGCTTGGTTGCCCTGATATGATCACGATAGGCTGCTTGTGATCATGTGGGACATGCAACCCAGAGCCCCCCTTCTGGTGCTTATTAAGGAGGTAGTCTGGTCATTTCTAACCAGAGTTTCTAGCTTCATCTGGCTGGGAAGCTTCCCTACTTATCCAGCAGAGGGTATAAAACTGACACAGCCAAGGACGCCTAAAGGGTCCTTTAAGCTAGAACACCATTTCTCATTAAAAAAGGGTGTTGTTCCTAGAGGAACATCCTAATTGCTGGTGTCCCCTGTGCATTAATCCCAGGTAAACCCCAAAAATCTTACCAGCAAATTGCTGCTGCGGTCACGTGGTCCACCTGCTTCTTCCAGGTATCTGGCCGCAGACGACCGCATGACCGCAGCAGCTAACTGCAGCTCTCAATTTTGCCAGGGGACTGAGAAGAAAGGTAAGATTTCTCGAATTTAACAGGGGTTAATGCACAGCCCCCCCATGCTTTGTGATAAATAGGTGGTGTTCAGGTTTAGAACAAACCTAATGAGACCCAGCCCTAAGGTCTAAAAGGCTTCAAGGTTAAGTGAAAGCCCTCCTGATTTGCCATTCCCTGCTGTGTGACGCCCCCAGGACTGCCAGTAATCTTACCTCATTCCTTGATCCCATGGAGCATGTGTGGGCCTCCAGTGGCATACCCATCACCCCTTCATCTGATATGCACACCCCCGCCAGCATCTCTGAGTAGCTGGTGGTTGCCAGACCTGCGGGAGACACCCCAGCAATCCATTAATCCATTAATTCAACATTGCTGGGGCGTTACTATGCACAGTAATCAATGTTGATTGTAGAAGAGCCCATGCATTTGCTAGGGCAGTGTAGATCGAGGGGCTACTTATACAGCCTGTATCCCAAAAATCCACCCAAGCCCGTTTCCTTTATTTGAATGAAAAGAAATACGAAATGACAAGTTTTTGCTTTGACAGGGGAGATCTGCTTAACCCTAATGGCATTTATCCCCTGCACTGGAAAACCAGGCTACTGTTATTGCATGTGTGTAGATGTAGATGGATTTAGTCATCGTGCAATAATTATAATGGTTAATGCTGCTGCTCCCCTCAGGCTTGCTTGGAAGACAGGCATTGCAATGGAGCAGATCCCGCCTGTAAAGGTGAAATGGTATGCTCAAAAATGTGTCACCCGTGGATTTTTATTTTTTCCAGCAGAAGAATACCACAAGCTTGATGTTTTTTTTTATTTATTTTGATGGGGTATTCCTGCTCTCCTCTCACTATTCATCATGTTCTTATGGATTTCTAATATTGAGCAATTTCGCAATACAGCTCCTTTAGGACTAGGTGCCAATGGCCATTGCAGCATTTCACTTTTATGGCTCACACTTGCTTGTGCAGATTTTGCTACTTCTTGGGTTATAAAAGTGTATGGAATGCTCAATTTTAGAACAATTTTAGAGAGCTAAAAATATATACAATTTTTGATGGGTGGGGGGATTTAATGAATTATCCCTGGCGTTCCTTGTTCATTAGGTGTAGCCATTGTTCTTACATATGATCCTATCTGCACATGGTCACCTTTGTCTATTGATCCGTCTGTGTCACAGTGAGCTGTCTAACATGCCTGCCCTGCAGCGCTGACTTCATGTGATACTATACACAATTTCTAAATATAATTTTTATGTATGTTGGTATCATATTCACTTTATTATTTGGCAAGTATACACATTACGTACAATGAATTCCTTGTGGCAGGATGGAAAGCACATTGGATAGGGGATGGAGTATGCACAAGTGCATAGAAGGTACAGTATGAAACAATTAGCACAATCATTATGTTAAAGGATGGGAATAGAAAAGTTCTCCTTGCCAAAAAGCCAGGCTAGGCCAGTTCTCCCGCCCAAGCAGCCATTGTAGGTGCCACTTGGAGGAAGCATGATTCATAGAGTAGGGGCAAAGTTAAGGTTAACACAATCAAAAGATAAAATAAGGAGTGGCCCCTGGCCCCATTGACAGTAGCAAAAATACAGACAATTACCAAAAAATTACCATTAGGCAACCTTTCTTGTACCTGATTTGTCCAAGACTGCTCCAAAAAGTGATAAATGTAATTTATGTGTCATTTGTGTGAGTTTCCTGCACTTGAAATGATCTTTTTGTAGGTGACTGGCCACCCATACACACCCAATCCAGGTGGTACTTGTGATAATTAGAAAATGGAAAGTGGTACTTGATGAAAAAAGTTTGGGGGACCTCTGGTATCTAAAGATAAATACACCATAGTGATGTTATAAGAGCAGAATAGTGCAACAATATTGTAACCAGGGCACTTGTTCATCAGAATAAAAATAACTGTATATTTAAAGAAAAAAAATCTCCTATAGCGGAAGTCTACCTACACTTGTGGTATTTAAAAAATAACAGTGGTTTATATGTAATAGTTGATTTTATTTATTATTTTTCAGTTTCTAACAATAATGTGTTTGCCATAGTGAGTAGTGTAGAAGTGAAACAATTTGTAGGCAACTCATTATATTTGAACGTAAGCATCCAAGAATAATCATGTCATCATGTCTTACCAAGAGAACTTAGTATTCCTGAAAGCTTGTTCTCAAATGTATTCAGCATTCAAAAGGTATCGCCTTATTTAATTTGTTACTTTCTTATTATACAGTTGATTGGTTTGTCATTGTTGTGGATGGTTACAAAACCCATGCTCCTGTCTAGCATATAAGCTTACACTTCCAAGGTGACGATGACGGTATGGTGCAGTGGATGAGAGCTGTCAGTGCGGCTCTAAGAAAACTTGCTGCAGACTTTACTTTACATGGACAGTTAACGAGGCTGCAGCAGCAGCAGCTTCTTCTATCAGTGAAGAGGGTGATTTTGTTGGGACAACCAATCTGAAATATCCTGTCCGAAGATGACGACAGAGCAAATGTTCTTGGCAGAGGAGCTGACCACCTCTGGCAGCTGCTTATCGCTTGGTTAGGGATATTGGCGAGAACACTGCAGCGAGAGGTAAAAGACACTAGAAGGGTATGGTAATTGCTAGCTGCAGGCAGGGCTCAGGTTATCTGCAGCAGATGGGAGCAGTGAGGCTCTGCAATTGTTCCCACTTGCCAGACATGCTGCAGTCCTAAATTATTTATATTATAATATGACACAACAACTGATTCAGTAAAGTGGTGGGCTTTCAATATGTGGACTGCCCAGCATGACTGTGCATCTGTCAGCTCTTGTAGAATGATTGTCCTGTGCAACAACTGTTGGGAGGGGGAAAGTTCACGCAAAGCATTCAGTAAGCATTGCTTCGGTTAATGCTGACCTAATACAATAAAAATGGAGTGGCACGCTGCACAGGGTATCTGTGGAGGTATGCAATGTATTTGGTGTACTTCAGGTGTGTCTTTCTGTGTGAATCGCAACCTGCATTTCTAGTGGCATAACTAAATGTGACCAGGCCCTGGTGCAAATATTAAATGGGGCCCCATCGTGGATCATACAGTAACCCTTTTCCTGTCATTTTTACTCAACTGACTACAACAAGACAATTAGAAACAGTGGATTCAAATGGTGCTTCATGTTCCTGTATATGATGCTGTGAGTACACATCTGATAAATAAGGGGAAGCAGCCACAATGATGGGGCCCACTGGTCTTTTCGAGCCCCGATGCGATTGGTACCCCTGCACCCCCTATAGTTATACCCCTGTGCATCTTGTGAGCTTTTTTATTTTACCCAAGAAAATCACCTGCACCTGCAATAAGCCATTTTTGCAGGAGAGACAATTATTTTTTTTTTTTAAGAAACACAAACCTCTTTTTGGGGGAACGGGAAATAACAGCACCCCATGGGCTATGCAAAATAATTTGCCTTTTTTTCTGCATACCCCTTAGGGCACTGTCATTTCTAAATTCCTGAAAAAATCCTTCAAGGAGGTGTATTGTGAAATATATTTATATAAACACGTTGTATTCTGTTCTGGCGACCTCCTCCTCTCATTAGCCAGCTCCCGCCAAGCTTGTGGTTTATTATCACATGATAGGCATAAAATCCAGGGGTGACAGGTTTGAGTGTATCAGAAGAGACAGGACCTGTCTCCCCATGATTTCCTCTTCCTTTCATTAACCCTTTAACTGCCAGCCACATACAATTTACGTGACTGCCTCTCCTCCACTTAAACGCCAGCCACGAAAATTTTGCCTGACTTTCCCCCCTGCTAGCGTCCAAAAATTGTAAAAAAAGCCACTCACCTGACCCCTTAATATATCTGGCCGTGTCTCGTCTTCACCTGGGGGCCCTCCGATCCCCCCCGGGCTCCTCTGGGTTCAGGAGAGGGTCAGGGATAGGACCCCCTTCTTCAGCCGCCATCAGGATTTCCATTAAAAAAATAAATAAATAAAAATGATATTTATTCATCTGCATGCATGATCTCTCACTTCGGGATTCCTCTTCACTGGGGGCCTCCGATCTGCCCCGGGCTCTTCAGTGTTCCGCCCTACAGGCCCCCTCCAGCTGCTTCTGCCATGGCCGCCACCATCTTCACGACTAGCCCCACCCCTTTAGCCAGAGGGGTGGGGGCCATGGGATCCTCTGATCCCCTGCCCCCCCTCCAGCGAACACCGCATCTGTCTTGAGATTGGCGAGGGGGGACCCTATGTCATTTTTTAAATAACCTGTCATCCAGCGGGTATAAAAAGCTTCCAGCAGCAGCAGGAAAGCGTAAAGCCAAAGTGCGTGGGACACAGTGCTCCGGGATGGATAGGAGGTAAGTATTCAAAAAATAATAAAAAAATATTTTTTCTCTGAGTCTACATTTAAAACTAAATGAGTAAAAACGTTAAATATATTAATTTTAGATGCTGAGGAATAGTTTTTAAGGGTTTGGGCTTTTCATTAAATTATGCTGAAGGTCCACTTTAAGGCTCAGCACTGTGCTTGAAATCTTCATTAGCAGGCGTATGCTTCCTTCCCTGTCCATTTAGGCTTCTTGGCCCTGTTACTTTCTGCTGAGATCCTTCACGTTCTGCTGAATCAGCACTCTCATACCCTCCTATGCAAATTTGTTCTAGGGAGGACCCTGATCCACAGAGGCAGGAAACTAGCTTAACATAAGTTAGCCCTGAGATACTATGGGGGGTTATTTAAGAAATGCTAACACCAGGTAGTGCCAGATAGCGTCAGATGAACGCTGGACGCAGTATGTGAAAACCATATATATATAAGTCAATATGGTGAGCGCCTCTAATAGTGTCATGTAGTTTCACATGTATCACTAGCTGTGGCTCAGTGTAAAGTGCCGGCGCTGTATGTTCAGCAGCGCCATGTAGTAGCTGTCGCTCAGTAGCACTCTCCCATACTTTTCAATTATGTTTTATTTGGTTGTGTATAAATAGCCTTTTCCTAAAGTAATGTTCTAAATTTTTGGTTCAAATCATTGTGTGGCCTCTCCTGCCCAGCAACCAAACTTTTTTATTGTGATTTTATTTTTAATGTAGAATTGTATGTGCAGGTCTGCCATTGCAGTATCATTGTCACAGTGTTAAAACAATGTCACTTCATATGTTTTCGCTCTGGTGCAGGTGTTTATGTGTTTTGAAAAAGAGTTTTATCACATAGCTTCTGGTGCTCACCGTTAGAGCATCCAGTTTTAGAGCGCGGCGCTAGTTGTGTGTAGTTTTTTCATAAATATGGGCTTCAGCGCCAAGTGCTGGACGCACTTAACTGGCGCTACCTATAATTCGCTGGAGCGCTGTCCTGTTGTTAGATGTAGTGTCGTCTTGGGCGCTTTGACCTCGGGACACCACCTAGCGTTCTTGATTGGGTCTGCAGTAAATCAGGGAGAGAGCTTCTACATCGCCCTCCAGACATCACATTTATTACTGCTGGACAGGATAGTACAGCATCACTTGTTTGGCCTCTAAGCTAGGTCACAGCGCCAGACACCTGCTTGCAGCAGATGCTCTAAGGGCTGCAACATAGATACTCACATGGCAATACGTGGCGCTAGTCTTAAATTAGCCTCTAGGTGTTAGACTGAGGTTTCTTGGGCCCACCAGTACAATCAGGGGTGTAACTACAGATGTTATAGAGGTGGTGACCGCACTGGGACCCATGAGATCAGAGGGCCCCATCATTGCTGCTCCTCAACCGATTTTTATTCAAATATATGCTCAAACTGCATCATGTACAAAAAGGAAACAGCATTTGTCTCTACTGCTTGAGCCTTAGTAGTCAGTAGCCTAACTGAATCTAATTCAGTTAAAATGACCGGAAAAGGGTTACTGTATGAAGCACTACGGGGGTCTGCTCCAATGCACCATCATGATTTGTTATGCCTCTGAGTAGAATTAACTCTAGAGGCTCACATTTTTATTACCTGCTGTTCATATCCTAGAAAAATGGATGGCATAATCATCAGTGTCCATCTGTGCAGTATCAGTAGCACAGGACCAAATCTAAGACATGTTTAACAATGCTGGCACTCAATGCTCAATAGACGGAGGAGCACTGGGACTCCTTTTAGACTCTCGTGTAGGTTTTGGTCCATTTCAAAGGTGCTCTAACTTAACATTGTCTATTATTAAAAATACAGGTTACTAAAAAAAAATCCCAGCAAGCGTATTCGTTTCTTTTGTTAGTAGTAATAACATTTAGGAGTGACAGGTTTTTCAGTTTACAGGGTTAAAAATTCTAGCTTACCTCTTACTGCCTAACTCCTAACATCTGCCCAAAGCATTGCATGATGGGTAAAATAATCTACACATATGAGAAGACTTGCAATAATAATAAGCCATTAATCCAGAACAGGCTACCTCAGGGCTTGAAGGCTCAGAAAAGTTGAGGAGTTCACCCTTAAAAGAGCAAAATTTTACTATTAAGCATATCAATGCAAATGTATTTTAGAACCTTTTTTTTTTTTTTTTTTTTTTTTTTTTTTTTTTTTTTACAATAGTGCTCTTTTATAGAGCAGAATGCACAGTGCTGTAATTTTCAAAACACACTGTACTGCTTCAGGTGTAAAGCAGCCGCATAGGAAAGAATGACTCCTTTAATGTCTCGGCAATTTGCTTCATTGAAAAATGCTATGTAGTGGAGACAGAGGAAATGAGCCCAAACAGATCTGCGCCCACTTTTATTCCTATTAATGGCGAGGCAAAGTGAGTTATGATAAGGACTGAAACAAGGGAAAGTAAACTGGTTGCCTATGACTACCTAGGCATTTAAAGATGTCCTCTCTCTTCTGCTCTTTGTGGCACTGAATTCCAAGGACCACCCCTACATGTGATGTTTACACTTACAGCCCTTCTCCTGGGACTATGGCAAGGACACTAACCTCCAGGACTTGCTGGGGTGCTGCTTCCTCTAAGTTGTCCTCTGCAGGATTGTTTCTAGAGGAGGGCAAGCAGTGTGATCGCCCTGGGTGTCCAGGCCATTGGAGCGCCTTTATCACAGCTATCCTGTTTTCTGTGGATGAGTCAGGGCCGCTGTTAGTGTTGAAGGCCATAAGACATACCCCTCATCACCCTATATTTGGGGAGGGAACACTGCCTGCTATAAAGGAAGAGGCACAACATGGTACATACTGGTATGGGACAGCAGCATAGGATGGGTGAGGAGGGGCAGAATTGTGCTATTTTGTGCTATTTTGCGGAAACACTACCATAATATGGGTTGTATAAAAATGGGTTGATAAGTCCCTCTGGTTGATTTTTGGCGACAGTCCTCCACTTTTGGTGGCATGTGTAGATTGTTGGAAACTAGACCATTGATGGAAAGTAAAAACATTATTACCGGTACTTAAACCAGGTTGTATGCTGAGTTTTAAGGCACTAGAGGGTTATGAAGAGAACAGGGCATTCCAGAGAAGTAGAGAGACGCCCTAGAGGAGGGAATGGAAGGAGGTGACCAGTCTCGTGGACAGGAGAAGGTCAAATATGATTGGCATTCAGGGTCAGGAGACGCACTAAAGGATGGGTGAGGAGGTTGAAGAATATTTTCCTTTCTGGACTGAGCACGATTTTTCCTAGAAACTTTTAATTACTATCTTATGCACCTTCATTGCTTCTGACAGGTGAGGGGACGGAAAGGAATTTCAACATTTCTTTTGCCTGCGGAGAGAAGTAAGCTACAGCTCCTTGTAACATGGTGTAGGGCAGGTCCCCAGCCTTTTTTATATTAAGTTCCACTTTCCATTTTCCAGGTACAGTGAGTACCACCCGAGTGTTACATGTGAGCTGTTACTTACCTTACACCCTGTTAGTTCCCCCCCCCCCCCGGGGGGGGCGATCGAGCATCCCCAATTGCTCTAATTCCCCTAAAAGTGCACCTATAGAGGGACGGTGATGTTGTCACCCTCTATCCCCCAGGCCAAGCAGCCCTGCCCCCTGGTTCCAGCAATGATACATTCAGTAACAGTACACACAAGTCAGTAATGGGAAGCACTTCATTCTAACTGTCATTATGTGACAGTTTATTTGTAACTGAATTAATTAGCATATGGCTGCCATTCACCATAGTACTACTTCATGTTAGTGTTGTTATGAATATTGAGCAAAGGAAAAAAAAACACAGGCCGTTTTGGGGCATTGGGCCGTGGATAGAAGGTAACAACATAAACGTCTCTCTAAGTATAGGTGCACTTTAAACCGGACCAAAATCCTTGCATATTTGAAAGATAAACTCCGCTAAACTTACTTGCCCCATCGACATGCATGATACTGATACATTGTCAGCACTTACATTTGCTCCTGCAACCATCCAAAGCTGAAATGCCACCTCACCAATTTTCTCCTGGTCCTGACCATTTTGGAGCACCCGGGAGGAAACCCAGTGACACTTCCTCTTTCCAAGCCACTGGCAGATCCATAGGATACCACTGAAGGGGGAAAATCGACCACAGCAGGAATTACAAAAAAGTAAATTCATTTTTATATGCAGCAATCTGAATTGACCTGGGGAGGGAAGCATAGGAGCATTGATTCTTGTAAGGCTGTTGTTCCAGTTTTATCTGTGCCCCTCCAACAAAAAGGGGCCACGTGATTGGCCAGCAATAGTCAAGGCTTGAGGTAAGATTTACCGGCTTGCAAGGGTTTAATCAAGGGCAATCCCTAGCTATTAGAATGACCTTCTAGAGTTCACCAACACCCATGTTATCTAAAATTGCTGTTGCTCCGAGTGCCAGAAATACAATCCATATAAATAGTTTTAACTATCTTTTGGTCAGTTTTATAATTGAGCTTGTGTAAAATATACAAAACAGCTATGTAAAACATAGAATAAAACTCCACGGGAGACAAACAAAGGGTTAATCAGTCCTCTTTTGATTCAGTTGAAGCTAGTTCACCAATTGCACGTGCCCGAAAAAATCTTTCAAAGAAAGTCCATCTGAATGGCTCAATTCCAAATCATAGAGTAATCCTTAATCAAAATCCGTCACTCAGATCCCCTCAGTATTTCAGAAAAAGGTTGTATCAGGGAAAAAAAAGTAAACAGAACGGACATAGCGTAACACAGTTTTTATCTTGATTTAAAAGTAGCTTTATTTGCGCTTACCATGTAAAGGTTAAAATACGCGTATCATACAATGCTCCCAATCCTAAGTAGCCGCCTTGTGTTTCTTCTACTCAAATAAGGAAAACTAACTGCAGCAAAACAGATACCTCGCCGCCCCGGCCATGGGCTGTAGAGGTGCAATACGAGCAACCCCAGCTGCCAAGTAGAACGTAGTGACATCGTGGAGGGTCCCGCCCAACGCGTTTCGTCTATTCCGACTTAGTCATTAGGCTGCGGGCCCTCCACTCTGTCACTAATTTATTCACCTCACCCGCTGACGTAGTCCTAGGAGCTTAACTCCTTCCTTGCCATTTAGACAATACAAACAGTGCAAATGTCATTTCTCTGCTGCCGGTTTCATATTCATTTAGCTAGCTGCGCCTGGTGATAGAAACTGCAGATATTTAACTCCTTATCATCCAAAGTGCCTGCAAACACATTTTTTGATAGGGCTGCTATTCTTTAATCTATTATATGCAGCGCCATTCACCTTATTCAGAACACGTGCCTATAAATTAAATGGCAATTACTATATAACAAATTCTTATCACCATAAAATTAATATATACCTAGTACTCTCCTTAAAAGAATAAAAGATACCCAAGGCAATCTACATTAATACATATATAATCATATTAACATAATTATATATCAAAAAGAGGATAAAAAACACACCAAATATCCCATAATTATTAATAGCTATATACATTACATTAATTATATAAGAAATATAAATACACTAAAAAAAGCTTAAAAGACATTTCCTAAATATTACCCTTACATGAAAATTCTAAACACATCATCCACATTAATAGAAAATGTAAAAGATCATTTTCAGGGTAAAAATCAATGTATTAAAACCATATCATTTTCACATTAAAAATACTCCTTCAATTATTTCCAATAAAACAATTTATGTCAAATTCTATGTTCAGTCCCATTGGGTTCATTGTTTTCATCTTAAAAATCCACTTGGATTCAGCCTGGGACAATGGCCTTATGATGTTCCCACCTTTTAAACCCTGAGTTGTTATATCCACTACCATAAATCGGAGCCCTTTAGGGTTACATCCATGCGCTATTTTAAAGTGTGCTGACACGCTATGTGTTTCCACGCCCTTCTTAATATTGTACAGGTGTTCTCTCACTTTTGTTTTTAGGGGCCTCCCTGTCCTCCCTATGTACTGTAAGCCACATGGGCATTCCAATAAGTAAACCACATTCTTGCCAGAACATGTTAAAAATGTATTAACCTTATATTTTTCTCACGTGGTCTTTGATATAAACTCCTTATAAGACCTGGGTGTATATTATGTACATAGTTTACAGGCCATGCATTTTTTACATCTGTAGAACCCCTTCATATTGCTTAATGTGTCCATATTTTTATTCTTTTTTGTTCTACAAAACTTCTGACCAATTTGGTTGCCAGTGTAGGGGGCCGTCGATAAATTATTTTAGGTTTATCTGGTAGTTTCGGACCTAAGATCTCATCGTTTTTTAATATATACCAGTGTTTTTCTAGTATTTTTTTCAACTTCCTGTAATCTTTACCATACTGTGTCACTAATGCGAATTCCGCTGGGTTGTTGTCCCCATTCTTTCTTCCCACACTACCCTCTAATATCTTTTTCCTATCCATCTTTCCCACACTTTTTATCTCTCTCTCTATATATTCTTCTGGTTGGGGTGGTGGCAGCTGGAAACAGGCACATAGACGTTCCTGTCTGTCTCCTTAAAAAATGTTCTTGTACACAGCTCTGTTCCTTTCTTTGTTATTTCCAGGTCTAAAAAGTGTATCGTTTCTGCACTACTTTCCTTAGTGAAGGAGATTCCCCAGTCATTTCGGTTTATGTATTCAAAAAACTCCTCAAAAGGACTGTTGGTCCCCCGCCCATATTATCAGACAATCGTCGATATACCTTTTCCAGGATTTCAGTCCCTTATGTTGTATTCCGAAAATGTAGGAAGCTTCCCACAGGCCCATAAACAAATTTGCTAGGCTTGGAGCAAACTTTGCCCCCATAGCCTTACCCCTTTCCTGTAAGAAGTATTCACCACGAAACCAAAAGTAGTTGTTTATTAACACAAACTGAAAACAGTCTATTAAAAACATAACTTGTACCCATAATAGTTCAGAGGATTGTATAAGATAATGTCTCAGCGCTAATAGTCCCTTCTCATGTGGAATATTAGTGTAGAGAGATACTACATCTATTGTGGCCAGGATTGTAGAATCACTGACCGTAATATCAGCAACCAGCTTTAAAACCTGTTGACTGTCTTTTAGGAACGATGGTAATTTACTTACCAAGGGTTGTAGGAAGGAATCCAGGTATTTCCCTAAATTACTATCAATTGAGCCTATGCCACTGATTATTGGGCGATGTGGCGGATTCCTTTGATCTTTGTGAATTTTAGGCAACCCGTATATAGTTGGAATTTTAGGGTGATTTATTCTACAGAAATCCACTTCCTTCTTATTCATTAAGCCTAAGGTTAGGCCTTTTTCAAGAATTTCTTCCAAATCACACATAAACTGTTTTGTAGGATCAGTGTCCAATTTTCTATATGTATTTGTATCTTCCAATAATTGTCTCATGTGCATATTATAGCTCTCAACGTCTTGTATCACAATTCCGACCCCTTTGTCCGCTTGCTTGATAAGCCTAGTTTTATCCTCTTGCAGGGACTTTAAACCTGTTTTAAACTTTCTGTCCATACCACCCCCCTTTCTTTGTTTCTTATTGTCGGGGAAGTTCTTTTCTAAATCTTTTAAGACTTTTTTTTTTAAAGCTTTCTATACATGGGGCACCCAATTGGATGGGGTTAAAAGTTGAGGGATTCTTACAGTCCGTATGCTTAAAAATAGATTCACGAACGTTCCCTTTATTATCAAATTCCCTATTATAGAAAAATCTTTTCACGTTAAGCTTTCTAAAGAAGAGGTTACAATCAATAAAAACCCTTAAGGGGTCTATCTTTGTCATTGGAGCAAATTTTAAGCCTTTGTCGAGAACCATTAGTTCCTCCTCACTTAATTCTTTCTGACTAAGATTGTAAATTCCTTCACCTACACTGGTAGCCAAATTGGTCAGAAGTTTTGTAGAACAAAAAAAGAATAAAAATATGGGCACATTAAGCAATATGAAGGGGTTCTACAGATGTAAAAAATGCATGGCCTGTAAACTATGCACAGAAGATACACCCAGGTCTTATAAGGAGTTTATATCAAAGACCACGGGAGAAAAATATAAGGTTAATAACTTTTTAACATGTTCTGGCAGTAATGTGGTTTACTTATTGGAATGCCCATGTGGCTTACAGTAAATAGGGAGGACAGGGAGGCCCCTTAAAACAAGAGTAAGAGAACACATGTACAATATTAGGAAGGGCGTGGAAACACATAGCGTGTCAGCACACTTTAAAATAGCGCATGGATGTAACCCTAAAGGACTCCGATATATGGGAGTGGATATGATAACTCGGGGTTTAAAAGGTGGGAACATCATAAGGTCATTGTCCCAGGCTGAATCCAAGTGGATTTTTAAGATAAAAACAATGAACCCAATGGGACTGAACATAGAATTTGACATAAATTGTTTTATTGGAAATAATTAAAGGAGTATTTTTAATGTGAAAATGATATGGTTTTTAATCCATTGATTTTTACACTGAAAATGATCTTTTAAATTTTCTATTAATGGGGATGATGTGTTTAGAATTTTCATGTAAGGGTACTATTTAGGAAATGTCTTTTAAGCTTTTTTTAGTGTATTTATATTTGTTATATAATTAATGTAATGTATATAGCTATTAATAATTATGGGATATTTGGTGTGTTTTTTATCCTCTTTTTGATATATAATTATGTTAATATGATTTTATATATGTATTTATGTAGATTGCCTTGGGTATCCTTTATTCTTTTAAGGAGAGTACTAGATATACAGTATATTAATTTTATGGTGATAAGAATTTGTTATATAGCAATTGAATACAGAGCAAAGGTGCAGGCTTGGGTACCTGAATCCAACATATATACAACAAGGAGGCTTCCACACAGCCCCCAACCCCTAGTTAATTGTGCATTACCACCAGCTCCATTTAGTGGAATGTTCATATAATCAGTTTTTAATATATTTTAACCTGTGTAGTGTCTAGATGAATTAATAAAAGTGATTATTATCATGTAAACGGAGTGGTGCAGATTGTGTCTTGGGGTTGGGGGCTGTGTGGAAGCCTCCTTGTTGTAATGAATATGAAACTGGCAGCGAAGAAATTACATTTGTCTAAATGGCAAGGAAGGAGTTAAGCTCCTAGGACTACGTCATCGGGTGAGGTGAATAAATTAGTGACAGCGTGGAGGGCCCGCAGCCTAATGACTAAGTCGGAATAGACGAAACGCGTTGGCCGGGACCCTCCACGACGTCACTGCGTTCTACTTGGCAGCTGGGGTTGCTCGTATTGCACCTCTACAGCCCACGGCTGGGGCGGTGAGGTATCCGTTTTGCTGTAGTTTGTTTTCCTTATTTAAGTAGAAGAAACACAAGGCGGCTACTTAGGATTGGGAGCTTTGTATGATACGCGTATTTTAACCTTTACATGGTAAGCGCAAGTAAAGCTACTTTTAAATCAAGATACGCTATGTCCGTTCCGTTTACTTTTTTTTCCCTGATACAACCTTTTGCTGAAATACTGAGGAGATCTGAGTGACGGATTTTGATTAAGGATTTGGAATTGAGCCATTCAGATGGGCTTTCTTTGAAAGAATTTTTCGGGTACGTGCAATTTGATTCTGGTGGCTGGGTTGCATATAACATAACATGTGATAACATAAGAGCACTGGTGGTGAACTAGCTTCAACTGAATCAAAAGAGGACTGATTAACCCTTTGTTTGTCTCCCACAGAGTTTTATTCTATGTTTTACATAGCTGTTTTGTATCCCTACATTTAACTGGACTGACACAGTTATTTTAAACTCCTTGCGCTGGATCATGAGTAAATGTACATCTATTATTGTGGTGTTGTGTTTGTGTGATCAAAAAATTGTAGCGCGGCTTTTGATAGAGAAAAGAGAAGGGTAAGAAATCTTTTTTCTTTTATTTTCTCACTAGATTTGATTGTGTAAAGTATAGATGGCAGTAGATCAGGTTGGGGTACAGATCAGTTTGCAGCCTCTCCGAGTATCACCTGATTTCCAGTATAACCAGTGGTCCTCATACCACTGGTTGGTAACTCCAAGTGTAGGGCCATTGGATTTTCCCCCCTTGTGTCTGAAAAGCAGTGTTTATGTTGCACCACAGCTCAGCTGGCATAGGTGTGGTTGCACTGTGCCTCTACCACCCCTACCACCCAGTCTGTCCCTGGTGGCCGGCCAAGGAATTGGAGCTCTCAAAACACAAGCAAAAACAAATAAGGTTAGAGCGTTAGAAGTAGCAATACAATATTCTTGGAAGAATTTTCTCATCATTCATCCATTTATGCCTTTCAAGGAAAGGGCACACTTCAGCTAGAACTATCAATATAACAGGTTTAAGAGATGCTGCAGTATCACATTGACATGTGCACCCAGGAACGTGCAGGTTTCATTAAAACTGGTATTTTATCAGTTTGGCCTACAAGTACCTACAGTAGAAAGATATGTATTTATTTCCTCTTCTCTCCTGGAAATATTCTATTTTCTATTATGATGGCTCAGGAGAATCACCTGGCTCCCTCTTCTTATCCACTGTAGAAATAATGGCACCTGGGAATTGGGAATAGGGCCATGCAGTAATATATGTAATGTCACGATCCCCTCACCTGATCCTCGTTCCCCCGCTGTCTCCGATCCTTCGCAGCCGGCGGCGGGCCGGCGTCGCTCCTGCCCGCCCGCCGCTCGGCTGTCACGAGCAGCCGCTCAGGCGGCTTCCGTCCTAGCCGCGCCGGGAGCGGGCGCGCCGCTCTCTGTGCGGCGCGCTCCCGGCGCGTGGCCCCGTACGCGCGCACGTGCGCGCTTGTCACATTCCTATGTCCTCCGGCGGCGCTACACACAGCGCGCCCGCCGGAGGTGATCTACATGGGCCAATGAGCCCTTTTGCTTGCATGGGCCTATGAGCCCTCTCCCCTTGAAATCCATTAGCCCAAAGTACTGGGCACGCCCCCTTGATTTCACTGGGCAATCAGCCCAAAGTTCCTGTAACACCCAATCACCACATTCACCTTCCAGCCAATCCTGTTAGCCCCCATCATTTAAAGGTTTTCACCCTGCGGTCAGTCCTTGCCCGTTATAGCGTGCTACTGGGTGCGATTTGGATTGCTCTTCTCATTGTGATTTTGCCTCGTTTTTGACCATCCCTGATTGCCGCCTGGACCGACCTTGCTTGCCCTTTGACTACGATTCTGCCTGCTCCTTTTGTACCGCGAACTTCTGACCTCCCGTTGTGACCCTTGGCTTACCCCTGACCATTCTTCCGTCTAACCCTTCTGTACCGTGCCACCTCGGATTGACCACCCGTGTATGACCCCTGTCCGTTTTCGCTACTCCGTCTTGTCTTTGGATTCATCTACCTTCCCCTGCATAAATCAGCATCCTTTGTGCTAATAAGACCTGGGGGCAACCGTGTCCGGTGAGGCGTGTCTAGCGTCCCGGCAAACGGGGGCTTACTATAGGTGAAGAAAGCAGCGGAGATTGGGGGTTGCTGGTTTATTGGAAGGTGGGTGTCTCCGGGACCTGACATTATAACGGGCCCACAAAAAGAAGAATATCTTCTAGATGGAAGAATTGATCCAACAAGTTCAAGCTATGGCCACTGCCATTAATCAGCTGGCTCAACGAGTGGCTGCGCAAGAAAATCGTCAGGTGCCTGCGCCAGCGGATCCTTCTCCGGCCGTCGAGCCCAAGATCCCTCTCCCGGAAAAATTTTTGGGAGATCGGGCGAAGTTTTCTAACTTTAAAAATTCTTGCGAACTGTACTTCCGCCTTCGACCCCACGCATCTGGATCCGAAGCGCAACGCGTTGGGCTAGTCATTTCTCTCCTCCAGGGCGACCCACAGACCTGGGCGTTTGGTTTAGCTCCGTCTGATGAAGCCTTGCAGTCGGTCTCCTCTTTCTTTTCGGCCATGGAACTACTGTATGCTGACCCAGATCGGGCCGCGACGGCGGATTCTAAATTGCGGAACCTGAGACAGGCCAAGCGTTCTGCTGAAGAATATAGCGCAGAATTTCGGCGGTGGGCTATAGATTCCCAGTGGAACGATCCGGCTTTATGTAGCCAATTTAGAATGGGGCTCTCCGATAACATCAAGGACATCCTGGTGAACTATCCTTTGCCTAAAAACCTAGATGAATATATGCAGCTGGCCATCAGGGTGGATCGACGTCTTCGTGAAAGGCGCCAGGAGAGAGGCAAGGACCAACCTTGGGGGTCCTCGCGTCAAGAGTCAAGCTTTAAGGGGGCAGCCGTTTCCTCTCCTTCCGTGTCGCAGGAGGAACCGATGCAGCTTGGCGTTACCCACCTCTCTCAGGCGGAGAAAGTTCGGCGCAGATCCCAAGGCCTCTGCCTCTATTGTGGTAATCCGGGTCATTTTGCCAAGTCCTGCCCAAACAAGGCTCCGGTGGCGGGAAACTTCAACGCCTAGATCTTGCAGAGGGACCTCTTCTAGGCGATCAGGTATCTTTCCCTCCAGACAATCGTGTACTCTTACCTGTTACACTCTCTTGGGGTCCGTCCCGGACTATTGCCTCCGCCTTCATCGATAGTGGAGCGGCTGGCAATTTCCTGGATAGATCCTTAGCCATCACTCTAGGGATCCCGTTAATCCCATTAGAAAATTCCCTCCGGGTCCTGGCGGTCAACAATAAGCCCATTGAGGGGGGGTTGGTCTCCCACAAGACCCCTAGGGTGAATTTAGTCGTAGGATCTGCCCACTCGGAAGAAATAGAATTTTTGATTATTGAAAGTCCCGTCTCCCCTATCGTTTTAGGATTTCCCTGGTTAAAAGTCCATAACCCCGTGATAGATTGGAGATCGGGGGATCTGGTGAAGTGGAGTCCTTCATGTCAAAGTCGTTGTTTTTCTATATCCCTTAGGACCACACCTCTTGTCCCTGATGGGTTACCTCCAGTCTATGCAGATTGGGCAGACGTATTTTCGGAGAAATCCGCCGACATTCTTCCACCCCATAGGGCCTACGACTGTCCTATTGACTTACTCCCAGGTACTATGCCCCCTAGGGGGAAACTATATAATCTCACTAGATCCGAAGAGCAGGCCATGAAAGATTATATCACCGAAAATCTCCAGAAAGGTTTTATCCGTCCTTCCACCTCGCCTGCCGGTGCTGGGTTCTTCTTCGTCGAGAAGAAGGACGGCGGCTTACGCCCTTGTATAGATTATCGTGGGTTAAATAAGATTACTGTAAAAAATAGATATCCTCTACCATTAATCAATGACCTTTTTAATCAGGTCTCTGGGGCCCAGGTCTTCACTAAGTTAGACCTTCGAGGAGCATATAACCTTATTCGCATACGGCAGGGGGATGAATGGAAGACGGCCTTTAACGTAAAGGATGGGCATTATGAATACTTAGTAATGCCATTCGGGTTATGCAATGCTCCTGCAGTGTTTCAAGATTTTGTCAATGACATATTCCGTGATTTTTTGGGTCAGTTTCTCGTGGTCTATTTGGACGACATACTGATTTTTTCCCGCTCTCTGGTGGAGCACCGACAACATGTCAAAACGGTGTTGCAGAGATTGCGGGAAAATCGTCTGTATGCTAAAATCTCCAAATGTGTTTTTGAAATGTCTGAAATCCCGTTCCTAGGATTTATAATCTCCAAACGGGGATTGGTGATGGATCCTTCCAAGGTTTCTGCTATTTTGGAGTGGGAACAACCTAGAACCCTAAAGGCGCTTCAGAGATTTTTAGGTTTTGCGAATTTTTACAGGCAGTTTATAAAGGGTTTCTCGTCCATTGTGAGTCCTTTAACAGATCTCACTCGTAAGGGCGCTTTTGTTGAGGAGTGGCCTCCCTCAGCTAAAAACGCCTTTCAAGTGTTAAAGGAGACTTTCACCTCCGCTCCCATTTTGATACATCCCGACACCCGGCTTCCATTTCTATTAGAGGTTGACGCCTCGGAACTGGGAGTAGGAGCGGTTCTTTCTCAGTATGCGGGTAATCCAGAGAAACTACATCCCTGTGCATTCTTCTCTCGGAAGTTTTTACCTGCTGAACGCAATTACGATGTTGGGAATAGGGAACTATTGGGTATTAAACTGGCCTTTGAAGAATGGCGCCACTGGCTAGAAGGTTCCCTACACCCCATCACGGTGTATACTGATCACAAGAATCTGGAGTATTTAGAGTCTGCCAAGAGACTCAACTCCCGTCAGGCGCGATGGGCACTCTTCTTTTCTCGATTTAATTTTATTATCACCTATAAGCCGGGGAAGAAGAATGCCAAAGCAGATGCCCTATCCCGTAATTTCGGGGATTGCAAGGACCAGAGTGGTCCTCCAGAATCGATTTTGCCTTTGGGTTGTGTTGTGGCTGCACTTCTCCCTGACCTGTCTAGCTCGTTGGTACCATTTCAGGTTGATTCTCCTCCGGGTAAACCCTCTGATTGTTTATTTGTCCCGCCTCATTTGCGTCTGGCCGTTTTACAGGAACTACATGATGCCAAGTCGGCTGGTCACTTAGGTGTTCGTAAGACTTTAGCTATCGCCAAACGTCATGTCTGGTGGCCCACCATCCGACGCGATACTTCCGCCTTTGTCGAAGCATGTCCGGTATGTGCTCGAAGTAAGACCACTCATGGGTCCCCTGCGGGATTATTAGTTCCCTTAGAAATCCCCGCTGAACCATGGTCGCACATATCCATGGATTTTATTGTTGATCTTCCTCCATCACAGGGGAATTCTGTAATTTGGGTGGTGGTGGATCGCTTCAGTAAAATGGCACACTTTATTCCATTGATAAAACTTCCGTCGGCACCAGATTTAGTACAACTATTCATTAAGCATGTTTTTCGCCTCCATGGTTTACCTCAGAATATTGTTTCAGATCGAGGAGTTCAGTTTGTATCTCGTTTTTGGAAAGCTTTCTGCAAGCGTTTAGGTATTAAAGTGTCGCTCTCTACCGCCTATCACCCGCAGTCTAATGGACAGACCGAACGGGTAAATCAATGTTTAGAACAATATCTACGCTGTTTCGTCTCCGATCGCCAAGAACAATGGGCGGAATTCATCGAATTTGCAGAATTCGCCTTTAACAATGCGCCGAGTGAATCTACTAGGTTTTCACCTTTTTTTTGTAATTACGGTAGAAACCCAAAGGCATCATCTTTTTCTGGTCCTTCCTCCAACTTGCCGGCCTTGGAGGAATGGCTACGAGAAAGGACTAAAGTATGGTCTGAAATACAGTCTAACTTAAAGAAAGCCTCTGGAACTTACAAAATCTTTGCGGACCGACATAGGTCACTCGAACCACCATTTCAGGTGGGTGATTGGGTCTGGGTCTCTACTAAAAATATTGCCCTTCGACAGCCCTCGTCTAAGCTGGGACCTAAATTTATCGGTCCGTTTCCTATCACTGATAAACTAAGCGACGTTACCTTTAAGGTCCAGTTACCTTCATCCATGAGAATTCCGTCGTCCTTTCATGTCTCTTTGTTAAAGTCTGCCAAGAATATTCAGGTGTCGTCTCCTCCTCCGGTCATAGTGGAAGATGAGCCTGAATATGAAATTAATAGAATACTCGACGCTCGGGTGTTGCATAACTCTCTACAGTATTTAATTGATTGGAAGGGTTTTGGTCCTGAGGAAAGGTGTTGGGTACCAGCCAAGGATGTCCATGCTAAAACCCTTATCAATAGGTTTCATCGTGAGAACCCGGATAAGCCTGGTAAGGGTCCGGAGGCCCCTCGTGAAGGGGGGGGTAGTGTCACGATCCCCTCACCTGATCCTCGTTCCCCCGCTGTCTCCGATCCTTCGCAGCCGGCGGCGGGCCGGCGTCGCTCCTGCCCGCCCGCCGCTCGGCTGTCACGAGCAGCCGCTCAGGCGGCTTCCGTCCTAGCCGCGCCGGGAGCGGGCGCGCCGCTCTCTGTGCGGCGCGCTCCCGGCGCGTGGCCCCGTACGCGCGCACGTGCGCGCTTGTCACATTCCTATGTCCTCCGGCGGCGCTACACACAGCGCGCCCGCCGGAGGTGATCTACATGGGCCAATGAGCCCTTTTGCTTGCATGGGCCTATGAGCCCTCTCCCCTTGAAATCCATTAGCCCAAAGTACTGGGCACGCCCCCTTGATTTCACTGGGCAATCAGCCCAAAGTTCCTGTAACACCCAATCACCACATTCACCTTCCAGCCAATCCTGTTAGCCCCCATCATTTAAAGGTTTTCACCCTGCGGTCAGTCCTTGCCCGTTATAGCGTGCTACTGGGTGCGATTTGGATTGCTCTTCTCATTGTGATTTTGCCTCGTTTTTGACCATCCCTGATTGCCGCCTGGACCGACCTTGCTTGCCCTTTGACTACGATTCTGCCTGCTCCTTTTGTACCGCGAACTTCTGACCTCCCGTTGTGACCCTTGGCTTACCCCTGACCATTCTTCCGTCTAACCCTTCTGTACCGTGCCACCTCGGATTGACCACCCGTGTATGACCCCTGTCCGTTTTCGCTACTCCGTCTTGTCTTTGGATTCATCTACCTTCCCCTGCATAAATCAGCATCCTTTGTGCTAATAAGACCTGGGGGCAACCGTGTCCGGTGAGGCGTGTCTAGCGTCCCGGCAAACGGGGGCTTACTATAGGTGAAGAAAGCAGCGGAGATTGGGGGTTGCTGGTTTATTGGAAGGTGGGTGTCTCCGGGACCTGACATGTAACTTGTGCTGTCAGCCACATGATTTCAGATGAAATGGAGGTAATATTAAAAACAAGGGAGATTATCTCCCTTCATTACACCCGATGAAGCCTGTCAGACTGTGACTGGTAGAAGGAGCACAGATTGCGTCTAATCATTAATGTCTGCATGTCTCATAATGGAAGTCAATAGAGGTGCTCATACAGAAGCAACTACTTTAGAGTAAATGCACAGTTTTGTGTTAATCGGAAAGAATAACCAGTTTCTTCAATTGCCCGTCGATGGCAGAGTGCTCTTTTTTTGTTTTTATTGTTAGTTACATTAATTTTTATTATTTTAATCATGTAGCTTTATTAATAATTGCTATTATCAGTTTAATTAACTTTTGAAAGCTCTGTCCAGGCAGGTTAAAAAAACAAGAGACAAAACAAAAGTCATATTCACCTTGCCTGGCAGCCTAACCGGATGCAGTGTCAGTCTCATACTGTCTCTTTGCTCTGGTCACTGAATTACTGCCTGCAGCGCCTTTCCCCTAATCCTGACCACAAATCGAAGCCTTAGGCTCACTTAGTGGTAGGCTACAATGGAGACCTCCACACTGTCAATCAAGCCTAGCTTACTCCAATGTAATTGACACAGAGTGCCTGCATCACTCAGCCCTGCCACTCCAATCACAGCACAACATGAGGTGATGCTTTCTTTTATAATTACTGACAATGTAGCTTTGTTTTCAGAAGGGAAAAAAAGAGTACACTGCTATTTGTTAGCGCTACACAATGGGAATACTTTTGAGGAGGCCTGGACAATGATTAAATACTGATTATTGACCACATAGCAATATAATTTCATCAAATGGTAAAAGCACATTTATCATATTTTTTATTTTAAAGACTATAAAAAAGCCCACATGATCTAAGAAAAAAATCACAAATATGTGGGTTGATTCAAAGCCTGGTGAGAAAACTCACTTATTTTTTAGGAGAGAAAACTGTAATTCACTTTCATTGTCTATGGAGCTGATTCAACAACCCAGATATACATTTTTACCTGGCGTTGAATCAGCCCCAAGGTAGACAAATAATTATCACTCCTTTTTTAGGAGAGAAACCTGCCAATCACTTTCATTGTCTACCTTGGGGCTGATTCAACACAAGGTAAAAATTTATATCTGGTTGTTGAATCAGCGAGAGAGAAAACTGCCATTGACTTTCATTGTTTCAATGACTCCAGGTCAGTCCATCCACTTTCCTGTCCAATCGCAGCTGATCCCATGGTGCATGCATGTGTTGCAATGCAACCAAGAAATGAATAAACCTTACCTATAAGACCATACACAGATCCAATCATTAAGGGCAAATGGCAAAGTACAAACTGTTTATTCAAATGCTCCAAAGATAAAAACATAAATCATAGCACCAAAATAGCAGATGAGGTATTATTAACCCTTTCAGTGCTAAGCATGTAGATTCTACGTGCTCACTTCTACTCCACTTAAGTGGCAAGCACGTAGAATCTACGTGCCTGACTTTCCCCCCTGCTAGTTAAAAAATAGAAAAAAAAAACACTTACCTCTGGTATCAATGTGAAGCTGGGGGTCCCCTCTTCCTGGGGGGGGCATCTGATCCCTTCCCCCTCGTCCTCCGTCTTCAGGAGGGGGCCCGAAACCCCCCCCCCGTTTTCACCGCTGACTGTTGCGCTGTAAAAAAAAAACAAAAAAAGTCACTCACCTCCTCGCCCGATCCCTCTGCTGGCTCTTCTCTTCACCAGGAGGGGGTCCGATCCCGCCCAGGCTCCACGGGCCGCCACCCCTAGCCCCGCCTTTTGTGGGAGGAGCGGGATGACGTCATACCCTCACCCAGCTCGGAATCGGATGCCTCCTCGCCTCTCACCCGCTCTGCTCCGATCACTATCGGCATCTGACAGATGCCCGAGCTGGGTGAGCGGCACGGGACAGCGACGAGGGACGCAGGATCGGAGGTGATTAAAGTAAAAAAAAAAAATAAATGTCATTTTTTTTTCTTTGTGTCTGTGTCTTTATTTTTTACTTTTAACCCCTTGTGAACTCGTAAGGGGTCCATGAGACCCCTATACCAGTTCACAAGGCTGGGGGATGGCAAGTCACCTGTGGCAAGCGGGTGACTTGCCATTAACCCCCAGCACCCCCATTACCTGCCTCCTCAAAGCCCAGGGGGGGCAGAAGAGCCTGTGGCCACGGGCTATGCGGGCTTGTAGCAAAATGGTCTGGCAACAAAGGGTGACAAAAACTCCAGGGAGACTGGCGGCGAAAGGGTTAATAAATGTCAACAGTCCAAAAAACTGAAACAGGTAACCATTATCCTAGTAAATAGCGAATGTCAAAACAGTTCATAATCAATCTCCCAAAAAACATATAAACAAATATATACCACAGACACCTTACCTCAAACCAATGTAGCTAAATAAACGTCGGTGAACTGAAAGTGCAAACGTGGCTACTCTCTTAAGTGCCTTTGTGCCCCCCGCTCCTAAGCGGATGCAACCCTATGTAAATGGCCTGCGTGTTTGCAGACTGCTGGAGGGTGGGTGGCGCAACCCCGGCACTCCTCCAGTGGTGCATACCTGTGGTAGCTATTCATATCGATGTCTGACGCCAACAGCCTCCTAAGTGTAGGGGGGACGCAGCGCGTCCCGCCATGCACCTTGTTACCTTCAAGGGGAAGAGCTGAAGCATCTTTAGACCCTGGAATCTTAAAGTAGTCACTGCTGGCAGTTTTATAAAACATGAAATTCTTTCTGGAATATTTGTGGTGTGAAGATAAAGCTTTCCTAATGCTAACCAGCGCTGTCACCATAAATACTTCTGATAGTCTTTCTAGGAAATCACCGCACTGAAACCCTAACCTACTTGATGGCATTTCAAATGTTTATAGATGAACTATATAGGTGTCCAATGATTAGATTTCTTGCTATTTATTTTATAAAAAGGGGAGAATTTTTAAACCAAACCTTGAAATAATGGGCCTTATTTATGAAGCATCAGCGCACAGCACCACTTTTGTTTGCCTTTGTTTGATTTAAAAAAACAAAAAAAGGCACCGCCAATGCGCCTGCCAGCTACCATCATATTTAATACTAGCGCCCACACTTTGCAGTCCCAGGTGCTTTGGTTGAAGCAGCGCCAGTTGGTCAAGATCAAGGTAAAGATCTGATATAGCGCAATGAGCAGACCTGTTTTGAAGTGTTTTAATGCTTATAATTAATATTGCACACATTTATTTGTACAGAACTTGCATCATGGCTTGTCAGTAATGAAAACACAGGCCCAAATGTCATTATTTTATATTAAAATTGATTATGGCTTCATGGCTTCTCTTTCTTAGCAATGTGTAATTTAGACAACAACAACTAAAACACAGCTGTAAAGTTTAGTCCCTGTGTCCCCAGCATTTCTTGTAACTGTAATGATGAAACACTGACTGGCACCCGAAAAATACAGTGCCAGTCTTGTCAAGGAGGTAAAAAATTCATAAATACGCTGTGCAGTGCTGAAAAGATGGCGGTAAAAAGTGGCGCTCACTAGCGCTGGTGTAATCAGCAGTCGGGTCGACCAGGCACTGACACAGGCTGTCCAATACCTAGTGCAACAATCAAAGCAAATTAGTTACATCTGGCGCTGTGACTTCTAGCTTCATTTTACAGCGCAGCGCCAGAAAAGACAACAGTGCCGGAGCTCCGGAACTGGCGCTATAGCCTCCAGAAAGATGCATTATGGTGCACATCATAAATAACAAACTATCAAACTTACAGTAGAATGTAAAGCTGAGCTGCAAGCTGAACCTTCCCCTTGAATGAATATGAAATCAGCAAAGAAAAAAAAATGTAACACATCTTAAAAATGAGTTAAGCTGCTGTGAGAGAGAAATTTGCAGGAGCAGAGATCACAACGCTCTCTTTCCTTAGTCCAGTAAGTAAATGGGCACTTATGGGCACTTACTGTGGTTATTATACTCTCTTGTGGCTTAATAGTTATTGCAGCAGTGGGAACTGTTAACCTGTATCATCATTTAGAGTCGACTTATGCTTAAACTGACCAATTTTTAGAGTCCTCAAAGCGGGACAGCTTGAACAAGTTTGTAGATAATGGGTGTGGTTTAGGGTGTGGCTTAATTACGTGCTCTAATCACATGCTCTAAAAATATTTTGTTATAAAATATGTTGGTGATTGATCCAGTGCTCAGAGGTCCATACACTGCCAACATTGAACCAAAGTCAGAGTCAAAACAGCTGCAACCATCCAGACATCCAGCATTTTGCATCAGGTGGACAGTTTTCTCCATGTCAGCAAAGTGGGACATTTAGGTGTCGCCAGAGTTTTCGGAGGGACACTGGGCCTCAAAGTGAGACTGTCCCACCGACAGTCGGACATCTTGTCAGTTTACTTATACACTGTGTTACCCTTCAGACATTCAATTTGCAGCCCAAAGTCACCAGCAGGCAAAAAGAAAGAAGCACTGTAGCTTCCCCTCAGAGGATCTGTCTAGGTCCGGTGCTGTAAAATATACAGCGGGTGAAATAAGTATTAAACCGGACCTTCAGTATGATTTATTGAAAAGCCCAAACCCTTAAAAAACGATTCCCTAGCATATAAAATTAATATATTTTAAGTTTTTAGTCACTTATTTATTATTCTTTCCCCCACTGGGCTGCAACTCTGTTCAGGACTTTAGGATACGGGTGCTGCCATCTTGACTCAGAAGCATCACACTTATTGAGGAGAGAGAGTGGGATAAAGTCCAGGGGGCAGGGTTATAGCAACTAAGGGTCCACACCATCCACTCCTTCCAGCTCCATTCCATGGTAGTTCCTGGGCTCTACCCACAAAGCTCCAAGTAGTAGGGCTCTCTAGCTAGTAACAATGTTTCATCCTCCTAAGTTGAAGTTTGCATATTATTGCACAGCCATGCAAATATTCTAAGCTGTCTGAATCTACGTGCTTGACTTTCCCCCCTGCTAGTAAAAAAACTAAAAATCAAAAATACTCACCTGACCCCTCGTTGGATCCGGCCGGGTCTCCCCTTTAATTTGGTGCCATCCGATCCCCCGTGGGGGGTCGGATGGCTCCAGGAGAGCCCCCGGAATAGCCCCCCCCCGCTTCGGCAGCAGCAGCTGCTAACTGTAAAAAAAAAAAAATAAAAATAAAAATGACATTTACCTACCTGAGGCCGCGCTGTCTCCCGATGGGTGTCCTCTTCACTGGGGGAGCCTCCGATCGCCCCCCCAGCCTCTTCCGTGGCGAGGAGAGGGCAAAAATTGCCCCCCCCCACTTCCTGGAACGGGCCTGCTATCAGTGTGATGTCACCAGCAGCCCTCTTAATGCCGGAACCGTGAGACAGACAATCAGTCTGCTCGTGTGCCTGGAGGAGGGCAGATGGGGAGGAGGAGAGGGGTGAGATCGCCCCCCCCCCCGGCTCTCTCCTTCAAACACACGAGCAGACTGACAGCTGTCATCGCAGATCGCCGGGGGACACAGGAGAGGTGAGTAAAGTAAAAAAATAAATAAATAAAGATCTTTTTTTTCTTATGTGTCTGTGTCTTTTTATTTAAAATGTAACCCCTTGTGAACTGGTAAGGGGTCCATGAGACCCCTTATACCAGTTCACAAGGCTGGGGGATGGCAAGTCACCCGCTTGCCGCAGCGAGTGACTTGCCATTAACCCCCGGCACCCCCATTACCTGCCTCCCCAAAGCCCGGGGGGGGGGCAGAAGAGCCCGGTGTGTGGGCTCGTAGGCTGCAGGGTGGGCCCCCCCCACTCTGTGCCTACAAGCCCCCTATAGCTGGTCCCGGGCTGGTAATGCTGGGTAAGGGGGACCCCATTTCATTTTTTTTTATTTTTAAGGGTTTTTAACCCTTAAAATTCCCAAAAAATGGGGTTCCCCCCCCCCCCCTGGGAGGGGGGACCATATGTCATTTTTTGTTTTTAAATTAACCCCTTATGTTCTGTCGCCCAGCAGCTATAAAAGGCTTCCAGCTACAGCAGGAGAGCAGGAAGCCAGATTGATCAGCGTGGGACACAGGGATGGATGGGAGGTAAGTATTAAAAAGTAAAAAAAATATTTTTTCTTATGTGTCAGTGTCTTTTTTTTTACACTTAACCCCTTGTGAACTGGTAAGGGGTCCATGAGACCCTTATACCAGTTCACAAGGCTGGGGTCTGGCAAGTCACCTGCCGCCTAACCCCTGCACCCCCAATTACCTGCCTCCCCAAAGCCCAGGGAGGGGGGGGGGCAGAAAAGCCCGGGCCCACATAGGCTATGTGGGCTCGTAAGTTGCAGGGTGGGGGGCCACAAAAGCTGGCCCCTCCACTCTGTTCCTACAAGCCCCCATAGCTGGTCCTGGGCTGGTAATGCTGGGTAAGGGGGACCCCATTTCAATTTTTTGGGGATTTTTAAGGGTTTTTAACCCTTAAAATTCCCCAAAGAATGGGGTCCCCCCCGGGAGGGGGGGCCTTGTGTCATTTTTTTTTTTTAATTAACCCCTTATGTTTATAGTGTGGATAGTAGTAGCATTTTATTTGTAAATGTTATAAAGTGCTATTTTCAGTTTGGGGGGTCTCCTGAGCAAGAATGGGGGGGGGGGGCTACCGATACACATGTGGTACCGTTGTAATCGGGAGAAATTGGGCTTTCACACGCAATATGTTTTTCTCTAATAAAGTAAATGTTTTATTTAAAATAAAGGAGACAATTGTCTAAAAAATATTTATTTATTTTTACACAAAAATATTAAAAAAAAACAGTAGAAAAATTACAAACAAGACATTTAATGTTCAAGCCTAAACTCTGCTGCAAAATATATATCTATAATTTTCCTGAAAATTCCGGCAAAAATCACGGTTAAACATGGCACAGAATGGGGAAAAATGACCTGTCAACAGAGGGTGACAAAACTTCAAGTAGGTTGGCAATTAAAAGGGTTAATAGTACCTATGCATGTTGGGTATTGTTCTGCTCGGGGGACCTTGCTCTTTCAGATTTAGCTTGTTTTTTCTTGTTTGCATATTTATATTTTAGGAAAACATGTTATTTATTCAGTTTTTTTAATTCATTTTTTTAGGGAAACCCTGTGCAACCTAAGAATTCTTTGAGGGATTATTTTCAGAATGGTGAGCCTACTACAACAAGCTGGGTACTCTTAGAAAGCTTAACATGTGTACTTTCAGGGAATATATGGTTTATAGGGGATATTCCAAATGTAAAGGGTTGTTTTGGTTGAAAAATTGCAAGGTGCGCATTTTGTCTGCACAGCTGACATTTTCAAGTAAAATTACTGTTATGCGCATGCTTTACTTTGGGGTGTTTGCCAACTCTTCCCTTGACAGTACCTATGCATGTTGGGTATCGTTCTGTTCGGGGCATGTTGCTTTTTGAGATTTTACTTGTTTTTTCTTGTTTGCATATAGTTTTTTTTTGGATAAATGTGGCTTGATTCTTCCGTTTTATTCTTTTTTAGGGAAACTTTGTGCAACCAAAGAATACATTGAGGGATTACTTCCAGAAAACTAAGCCCACATAAACAAGCTTGGTACGCCTAGAAAGCTTGAGGTGTGTACTTCCAGAGAATATATAGTTTGTGGGGGGTATTTTAAATGTAAATGGTTGTTTTTCTGGAAAAACTGCAAGGTGCGCATAGCGCAGTTGTATTTTATCTGAAAATCTCCTAAACCTCTGTTTCAGTTTGGGGGAGTCTCCTGGGCAGGAAAGGGTGCCTATCAATACATATGTGGTACCGCTGTGATTGGGAGAAATTAGGGTTTCGCACGCAATAAAATTTTATTGACAAACGTATATTTTTTATTACAAAAAAAACACTACAAATTGCAAAAAATGACAAACAAGAGATTTCATGTTGAAGCCCAGACTCTCTTGAAAAAAACAATATATCATTTTCCTGGGAAATTTCTGGAAATCCTTTCAAAAATCACAGTTGAACATGTGTAGTGCAAAATAGTGAAACATGGTCTGGCAACAGAGAGCGACAAAAGCTGCAGGTAGGCTGGCAGCGAAAGGGATATATATATATATATATATATATATATATATATACTGGGAATTTGCTTCGACTAGAGTTGTACAGAGACATAGAACACTTTTTATATTAGCATTACCATTTTTATAACTAAATACTATGCATAGTATCAACTGTTACTGTAAGTGGTAAGGGCAACGTCACAAAGGAAAAACCTTGAAGGGGGAGTGGCCAGAAAAAGTGGGGTCTAGGAAGATTTGTAAGTACCTGAATTTAACTCTACAGATAGGTTGGGGAGTGAAACTTTGATAATGTTCTCTGCAGTTTTGATTATTCTCTGAATTTGCTGTTTGTCAATTCTGTTGGTACCCCCATACCAGGTTAGTAAGGATGCAGTTAAGATGGATTTGATAAAGGCTGTGTAATATTTGGTCATTATTTTCTGTGGAAGGCCACATTTCCTGAGCTTCTTCAGTAAATATAGCCTTTTTTGGGCTTTCTTCAGAACCATGCTACCCCTAACCTTACAATTAGAACTGAGCAGTGTTTTCCCCTAACTAGCATCATGTCAGAATATTACCATATACAAGGGCCAGAGAATATGGAATTATCAGCAGCTATTGGGCAGTATTGGGCAGTGCACCAGCAGGGCTTTCAGCTCCTTCTTAAATGTACCGTATATACTCGAGTATAGGTCGACCCGAATATAAGCCGAGGCACCTAATTTTACCACAAAAAACTGGAAAAGTTATTGACTCGAGTATAAGCCTAGGGTGGGAAATGCGAGAGACTGCACATGGAGTAAAGGAGAAATCTAGCAGCACTGGGGGCTTCACACACAGGGTAAATACCAAATCTGGGTGTTTCACCGCAGAACACATTGAATGTACTGCTTTTGTACCCATTTAGTTGCTGCCCTGAACTAGAGTCATGGTTAAACAATATGCTGGTAGGTGTGGGTTGCTCAGGGGTTAATAAGCCCCCTCTCCCTCACCCTCCTTCCTCCCCGCACTCCTTGCTGACAGTGTTACCTCTCTCCAAGTAAACGAGCAGCCTCCGCTCCCGCGATTAATAAGCCCCCTCTCCCTCCCCGCACTCCTTGCTGACAGTGTTACCTCTCTCCAAGTAAACGAGCAGCCTCCGCTCCCGCCATCCACTGCCTGACAAGCAGCGCAGAGGCGGCTGGGAGAGGGTGACGTCACTCCCAGCAGCGCTGCTCGTGGAGACGGTAGATGGCAGAACCGGAAGCTGCTCGTTTACTTGGAGAGAAGTAAAGATTGTCAGCAAGGAGTTCCGGGAGGAAGGAGGGTGAGGAGGAGGGCTTATTAACCCCTGAGCTACCCATGCCTAGCAGCGTAGCGTTGTGACTGTCCTTCTGACTCGAGTATAAGCCGAGGCGGCTTTTTTCAGCCCAAAAAGTGGGCTGAAAAACTCGGCTTATACTCGAGTATATACGGTATATAATGTTTTTGAAATATATCTGTACCACTAGACTTGACTAATACAATCTTCTGGAACAGATAATTCATCCCCATTTTATAGCACAGATGGTATCACTTGTATCGTGTACCCTTATTAATGTTTTTGGAAATGATTCAATAGACAAGACTGGCAGCTTGCTCTAGTATTATTGTATGGTAATGGCTGGGTTTTGTTAATCTATTTACAAAACAACAATACAAATTTTAAAGCGACCCTGTCACTATTCAGCACCATCCGGTATTCAACAAATGCTCATTTTAAGAGTAAAAATTTACTTTTTATTATATCTAAAGAAAACGCCTAGTGTGCTTCAAAAGCTTGCCTCTCTATTGAGTTACTGTTTATTGGTTAATTTTGTTGTTGGTTTTATGCCTTTCTGCACGTTACGTAGTTGTTTCATGATAGTTGTCCTTTAGAATAACATCAAGCTCTAAGCTGTTATCTCTCAGTAAGGGTTTCTGTTTTTTGACATGACATTTGCAGGTGACTTCAAACAGCAGTGTTCACAATTTAATCATGCCCAGTGGGGGGCTTTTATTGAAAAGCCTGGCATCTTTATATGACATAGGCACTATGGGCAGATGGCACTCTGTTAGACCCGAGTTTTGTGGCACTAAATGTGGCACATAGCACCTCTAATAGAACATGACAGCAGGAGCAAATGGAAACCAGAGTGTCATTATAATGATGCAGCTGACATTATTCGTAGCAAACAATGTAAGGACACGTTTGAAAGTGTCATGTAAAGATCGTTACAAGCTTTCCTTAGGTCATTATCATTTAGAAGGTCTCAAAAAAGTACAGATGCCTTATTTTCCATTGTATGGCAAGTACTCCAGAAGCTGTATGAATTATATATATAATAAATCTAACCTTATTCTTTGTTTAATCAAAAAAAATTGTAACAGTCAAGCACAGTCTTCATGGGCGATTAAACCTTTCATAGTTTTAAATGTGCATGTAGCTGCTGTATAATTAGATGGCAAAAATATCTATGTCACTGAAATGACAAAATGACCTGTGGTTTGCATATAGTTGTAGAATGTGAGCTGCTGGCAAGTGAGAAGTTCCACAAAATATTTTTTTCAGCCATACAAGCAGCAATTTTACATTTATTCTGTTAAAGATACCGTTAAACGCAAAAATAGTGCCATTGATTCAGTAAGAGTTGAACAAAAATTATCTTGGTAGTAAAAAAATTAACTATAGGTGAAAAAGCCTAGACTTTATAGGAAGGCAATTAAAAGGCAATGGCGGGCCGACAGCTGAGGGAGATGGCCACTCTCTAATGCAGCTCTGCTATTTGGGGGCATAGAGACGGACAGCAGCCCAGCAGCAAGGAACAAAAAACGCTGAAATCAGCTCATCTGCAGCCCAGAGGATCCCTGCCTTCACATGGGCAGAAACGGAGGCAAAGCGAGAGGTCAGGGGGCAGGTAGGAGCTGCGGGACTCCAGAGCGCCCACGCCAGCATTCCCGCCATGATATGGCCGTGTGCGGGGTCACGGGTATCTGGCCTAGTGGAACGTGGGAAGTCCCAGTGGTGGGTGGGAGGGGACGGGAGGGGGTGGGGAGGTTGAGGCAGAGGTTGAAGAACATAAAAAAACATAGAAAACGTAAATGGAACAAAACTGGAGCACCTTGGGCCAGTGTCGCACAATGTCCAGGGCTTCAATGTTCCGGCCAAACGCAACAAGGCCTTCCATTACTATAAGGCCTGCAGGGCTGACATAATTTTCTTGCAGGAAACCAGGTTCTCCACTTCCTCCAGACCAAATTATCTGAGTGGTCATTTCCCTCTGGCGCATCTTGCTTGTGCTAGAGAGAAGAAAAGAGGAGTCCTGATTGCCTTTCGCAAGAACCTCCCATTCATATGCTCTAAAGAAATTTCAGACCCCACAGGCAGGTATCTCATATTACAGGGCACCCTTCATGATGTTGAGCTCACCCTTGTCACGTACTACGCGCCCAACACTTTTCAGACCCGGTTCTTTAAACACCTATTGACGGTGGTTCAGAACAACACTAGAGGGACCCTGATTATGGGGGGCGACTCAAACTTGACATTAAACCCTGGACAGGATAGGCGTCGCGCTGGCCAAACTGTGACAGCGCCCCTGGCCTCAGACGGCCAGTCCGCAGCCTTCCGCAACCTCCTTAACTCTCACAGCCCATGTGATGTCTGGAGGGAAAAGAACCCCAATACCCATGACTTTACATTTTACTCCAATCCTCATGGCACGTTCTGCAGGATAGACCATATACTAGTCCCCCAAGCAGTACTGCCTGCCACTATTGACTCCAGAATTTACAGTACAACCTGGTCTGACCACAACAACCATAGACCTCTTGGCCACAACTAAGCATTCCTATAATTGGCGACTCAACGACTCCCTCCTATCAACCAAGGCCACTTGTTCTAAGATCCAAGAGGCCCTCCAGGAATATTTCACGCTCAATACCAACTCGGTCTCCTCCCCGATCTCCCTGTGGGAAGCCCAAAAGGCTACCATGAGAGGAAATATCATTTCCATAGCCTCTGCCGAGAAGCGAGAGAGGCAAAAGAAAATAAGGGACTTGACCTTGAGGTTTGAGCATGCTGAAGTACTATGGAAGGGAGCCCGAGAGCCAAAAATAAGAAAGCTGTTGATAAGCTGAGAACTGAACTTAACATAATCCTGGACGATCAAGCAGAGAAAAGGCTCAGATGGTCAAAACAAAAATTTTACGCGAGAGGCAATAAGCCGGACACAATGCTAGCCCGGAAGCTGAGGGCCACTGACCTCGAGAGGCGGCAGCCCATAAAACTGAAGCTCGATACGGGGGCAGTTACGGCAGACCCAAACAAAATAGTTTCGGCCTTCGGGAGCTTCTTGTCAACCCTCTACTCAGCCCCAGTAAACACTAATATGGCCAAGCTGGAGGAGTTCTTTGAGCACATTGAGCTACCCAATATTGATCAGTGCTACATAGACAGAATGGAGGCACCTATCACGCCCAGCGAGGTGCTTCTCGCCATTAAATCCCTGAAAACCTCCAAGACTCCAGGCCCGGATGGGTTTAGTGGTCTGTACTATAAAAAATTTGCCCCATTCTAGCGCCACACTTATCAAATCTCTTCAACGCTCTATGTGCAGAAACCTCGCTCAGCCCTAGTTCACTACTGGCGGACATCTGCATGATCCCTAAACCAGATAAGGACAGTTTGCTTATTCCGAACTACAGGCCAATATCCCTGATCAATATTGACGTGAAGCTACTGGCCAAGGCCTTGGCGGCTAGGATGAACACGTTTGTGGCAGAACTTATACATGGGGATCAGGTGGGATTTGTGCCATCCCGGTAAGCAGGAGATAACGTCAGGAGGGTTGCGCATCTGGTCCACCGCGCCCACTCCAGGGGCATCCGGCCTTCCTGCTTTCCCTAGACATACAGAAGGCATTCGATTCCCTGTCTTGGGACTATCTATTGTGGGTACTTCGGAAGTGGGGGTTTGGCCAACGGTTCTTGGAGTGGGTCGGCACTCTCTATGCGTCAGGAACTTTTAGTATCTCAAGGAGAACCCGGCAGGGATGCCCCTTATCCCCGCTCCTCTTTATCCTGGCCATGGAGCCGTTGGGAATAGCAATACGAAACTCCTCTAATGTTAAGGGATTAGAGGTAGCGAGTGTACATCATAAAGCCATGTTCTTCGCTGACGACGCATTGATCGCCATCTCCCAACCGGTCACATCACTCCCAAACCTGTACAAAATTCTAAATCAGTTTGCCCAGGTCTCTGGTTTGACGATAAATAACGAGAAATCGAGGGCATTGAACGTGTCACTGCCGGTGGAAGTGGTGGACCAGATCAAGGCCAGTTTCCCCTTTCGATGGTCATCGGAACCACTCCCATATTTGGGGGTGCGCATCTCCGCAAAGTACACAGACTTGTATGAGGCTAACTATCCCTCTCTATTCAAATCCCTAACCCGCTTATTAGAAACCTGGAAATCATATCCAATTTCCTGGATAGACCGTATTAACGCGGTCAAGATGTCAATACTACCGAAATTGCTATATTTTTTCAGAGTGTTGCCCATGAGAATTCCGCTATACGTGCTCCGGGTGATGCAGAGGAGGATCCCGACGTTCATATGGTCCAGGGGGCGCCCAAGGGTTTGCAAACGCACTATGCTAGCACAAAGAGCTCAGGGAGGTTTAGGGGTGCCAGATATCTTCAAATATTACAAGGCTGCGCAGATCGCTCAACTGGTTCCCATGCACTCTGCCCTTAATCCCCCAGTGTGGGTATTTTTGGAACTCCCTAATTGCGCACCAGTACCCATCGATAGCCTGCTCTGGATGGACCCGAGACTCAGACCCAAGACACTGAGCCCCTTAATGAAGCATTCCCTCACTGTGTGTGACTCGGTCAGGTACTCTGCTGCCTTGATGTCCCCCCACACCCCCTGGCACATTTGTGGGATAACCCAAGCTTTCCTCCAGGTGAACAAAACAGAATGGCCTTTAGGTGGTGGCAAAACAGGGGCATAAACAAAATAGCAGACTTGCTCACAAGGGAGGGCCTTGGGTCCTTCCAAGATTTGCAAGGAAAATATGATATCCCCCATAAGGAATACTTCCGCTACATTCAATTAAGGCACTGGATTCTGCCCCTGACAAAACTGAGCCCTTCCTTTTGGATTAGGACCTCCTTCGAGGAAATGTGCGCTAACAACCCTTTTCAAAGGGGATCAATATCCTCAATCTACTTGGCACTAAATGAAATTAAACCAGATTCCCATGGCTATGTGGGGAGCTGGGAAAAGGACCTAGGTCCCTGTCCGGGGGAAAGGGGGTGGGCTGTGATATGGTCACATTTCTCTAAATGTTCTAGCGCCACACTTATCGTGAACGTCCTGACAGTTGAAACAGCCTACAAGGTAATACTCCGCTGGTACCTGGTGCCGGGTCGCCTGAGCAGGATGTTTCCGGGGCAATCTAGCTCATGCTTTAGAAGCTGTAGTGCGGAGGGGGACTTCTTACACACATGGTGGACCTGTCCCATGTTGGCCCTCTTCTGGAGCCAGGTGTACAGGATGGCCAACGAGGTCTTTCAAACCAGTATGAGAAGAGACCCATGGGTTGCCCTCCTGCACTGCAAGCCCTGGGAGCTGACTAGCAAGCAACACAGACTCTTTGTATATCTGCTGCTAGCAGCTAAGCAGACTATAGCTAAAGCCTGGAAAAAACAATTTACCCCAATCTCAGGAGGTGTCGGCCAGGATGAATGGGTTTCTTACTGGCGAGAGTTTGTCCAGCATCCTGGCCGACACTCATGATCAATTAATTTCCCTATGGGAGCCCTGGATAAGGTTTACGTGGTCTGGGGAACCTCCGCGGGTATTATAAGGATTGTTACCCAATTACCAAATGAGCTGCTGGTGGAACGCGGGAGCCACCTAACCCTCCCTCCCTCCCCTCCATCCCTGACACCCCCCTGCCCCCCACCTTGACCCCCCTAGTCCGGTTCCCCTCTTCTCCCCCTTTTTTCCTCTTATATCACCAAGGATTTAAAAGTTTTCAACAATATTTCTATCCCTACAAATTTGGAAATGTTCAATAGCATAAACCACGCCTCGTCCCATCTGGCACTTGGTCCGGGGGATGGCGGATGTGCCGGTGGCAGTGCGTGCTGTGGGTGCTGATGGCCCCCGGGGCCCGCACTGTCCCTGGTACGGGTCGGGGCAGATTGCTGTTTAAAACTTGCTGCATTTCACTTACTCCATCCTTATCTAAAGTACTTTGTAGTATGTTAATCAGGTACGGGTAAGGCGCATTTCTATGTATGACAGATTGCAATCTTTTACCTCCCCTGCGTGGGATGGCTATATTGACTGTATGCCTTCCAAGCATGTACTGTTGAAAACTCAATAAAATATTGAAACATAAAAAAAAAAGGCAATGGAGCTTTTTAGTACAGTGTAAAACGGTGTCAACATTGACATTCTTTGTCATTGTCTTTCTAGCTGGTAAATCAGAAACAGTAAAATTCAGATTTTTTTCATTTTAAGTGAATTTATTTCTACCAAGAGTATTTTTCAACTCTTACTGGATCAAGAACTGTGACTTCTAGTTGATGTAGAGGCTCATTACTAACGCCAGGTATTGGCAGATGCGCATCTGTATAGCGGCGCTTAGAGCGACCGCTAGTAGGCACTGTAAGTGGGTATCAGGCGCTGTAACAGAGCGCCTCAGTCGCTCTAGTAACCTGGCCGGCATTGATGAATGTGTGTATCAAAAAACTACACACACAGCGTCGGCGCTCTAAATCTGGTCTCTATAGCACAGAGCGCCAGACACTGTGTGATTATAGGCTGTTTTTGAACACATATACACCAGTAACAAAGCGAAAACACATGGAATTACATTGTTGTAGTTCTAACATTGTGACAGTAACACTTTAGTGCAAGACCTGTAAATACAATTCTGCATAAAAAACTAAAAAATCAAAATCGTTTTCAAAAATCAAACGTTTTTTCTAGGCCAGGAGAGGTGAAACAATTATTTGAGCAAAAAAAGTGAATTAAAGAGATTAGAAGGAACGTCCATTGAAATGTAGCGCGTACATGGCGCTATTAGTCGCTCACCAGATTTCCTTTCATAAATGTGGTTTTGTGTTCAGGGCCCAGCATTCACCAGATGCAGCCTGCCGCTACCAAGCACTACCTGGCGCTAGACCTTCATGAATAAACCCCTTAAGTAATTTAACCCTCTGCTCGTTCTGTTTAAGAGCTAGCTAAAACTAGTTACAAATAAGGACCTATAGTTTATACACAGATTGAAATGGTAGCCATGGAAAGGCAGTTCCAACTATGCCCTGTTCTTACATTAGAAAACATACCAGAATTTGACTATTTAGACATTACCACACTATACAGACCTGCAAAGAGTCCCAGAGCTCTGTGTACTGCCAGCAGAGCAAAATGAAAGATAGGATGTGCTCATCCAGGCAATATATAGCAGTCAAGAGTTGCTAGAGGGGTGTGACCACACACTAAGCAAAAAAGAAAGTTAACCCTCTGCACACTCATACTATTGAAAAACCTAGCTAACACTTGTTAAGAACATGGACTGTTAGTTAACATAGATTGCAATGAATGTTAAAACGAGGTAGCCTCGTCAAGGCCGTCCAATTTGTACCCCGTCCCTAACATTACTAAATTTAAAAGTTTGTGCAGACATTGCTACTTCTTTACTTGTGTGTGCACAAACAATGCAATACATGAATCAGCCTGTCTAAACTTTCTTATTCCAAGTATGTCTCACACCCTGCTTCGGAGGGTTATAGTCCAGTAGAGGGCGAACTTCTGCAGAGATGACGAGAAAAAGAAGCCCCTCCTGGTCCATAAATACTTGGGACCTCCCACACACTCCCCAGATAAGTCTCTGCAGACGGCGAAGCAAGTCAAGAAGATGGCTGTCTCTTTCCTTTACAGGTAAGCCGGGTGTACACCCGGCCACTTTTTCCTATTTCCACCTGGAATATTTCATTAATGTCCCTATGCCTCCCAGCCTTGGCTGTAAGGTCCGGGTGAGGGTAGGGCACACCTTAGAGGTGTTTTAACAGGAGCCATGCTCCACCGCAAATCCCCCACCAAGGGGTAGGCGGTCGTCAGGTTGGTGATCCTGACGTGGGATGCCTTGTCTGCATCGATGCCTTCGCTACATAATTATAGGTAGCTTTCGGCTTCCCCTCCATTACTCCCCGTTCCCGGATAGTAGCGGGGGGCCTGACCCTCCATCTTGTCCCGTATAGTACTGTCAATGTGCTGTTTTTACTTCACGTACTGGCTACTGACAGCGCGTGTGTGTGTGTGTGTGTGTGTGTGTGTGTGCATATGTTTGGTGTCGTCACTGTGATTTATTCCCATTGATCATTGCGACTATCAAAAAAACAGCATATGGAGGCTCCCCAGGATACTGGACTCGGGGTCCCTTCGGGACAACCCCGGTCGTGTGTGATATGTGGGGCATCCCTTTTGGGAGATAATGTGCAAATTTGTATACCATGTGCACAACAGGCGCTTGTGCGGCAAGCCGGGCCCCGTGCGGACGGTTCAGCCCCGCTGGCCTCATCACCTACACCCCCACACCTGGTTATGACCCCAAGTGACGTTGTCACCAGTGGGGAGTCGCAATCTGATGTATGCGCAAGACTGGGCAACATTGAGAGCCTGATTGCTAGCTCTGCGGCCAGGAAGGCCCCAGCTAAGAGACGGCACTTGGCGCCGGCCTTTGATTATGCTGATTTTGAACCATTTGACTTGTCTGATTGTTCCCCGCTGGAGGAAGAGGAACTGTTCCCAGACTCTGACTCATCTGAGGATCGGCAGTACCCTGGCGTTGATGCCGGCTCAAAGCGCGGACACCTCAGACACCCATAGGCTCCTTACTCAAATTTTTGAGGTACTTGCCATTTCCCCTCCTGCGGAGGCCCCTCCGCAACGGGGGGAATTTTTTGGGACCGCTAAACCTCGTTTGGAGTTCCCGGATCAGAAGCACTTTAACAATCTGATCCTTAAGGAATGGGAAAAGCCTAGCCGGCTCCCTGGTATCCCTCATGGGTGGGATAGGAAGTATCCCTTTCCTGTTGATGTGGTGAAACTTTGGTCGACAACCCCAGAGGTCGACGCGCCCGTCCTGGGATTGTCCAATACTTCAGTCGTGCATATCCCGGATTCCACTACCTTGAAGGATGGTGAGGACCGACGTCTCGATCAATTGGCTTCAAGTGCCTTTGCTTGTGTGGGTTCGGCCTTGCGCCCAGTTTGTGCTTCTGCGATCACGGCCGTGGCTACTATATCTCTAATTAGGGGCCTTTTGGATGGTTCCCAATTGGATCCTTGCAGTGAGGAGTTTACAGCCTTGACTCATTGTGAGATGTTCATTGCTTTTATCTTATCAGCCTTGGATGATACTATCCGTATGTGTAGCAGGACCTTGGCATTGCAAGTTGCTATACGCCGGTCGGTCTGGTTGCGCCAGTGGGCGGCCGATAACGCTGCTAAGAAGGCGCTCACAGGTCTTCCCTTCGTGGGTCTGCGCCTGTTTGGTGATTGTTTAGACTTGGTTGCCAGAGGGGGTAAGTTACCTCAACGCAAGAAGCAGCGCCGGCCCTTTCGGGGTTCGGGTTCATTTAACCCTTCCTTTCTCGGTCAAGCAGGGGAACGTTTTTCACTGCGTTCAGAGGGGATGCCTGGGGTAGGGGCAGAGGACGTGCCCGACCCGGGACTTCCTGGGGTACTAAACCCAAATCCGTTGCCAAGCCCGCTCAGCAATGAAGGGCCGCCCTTGCGGGGGGGGGGGGGCGGCTCAGGCTCTTTGCTCAGGCCTGGACCCTAGAGGTCCCAGACGTCTGGATCCGGGAGTTAATTTCCTCCGGGTACAAGCTGGAGTTTGCAAGCCGGCCTCCTCCCAGATTCCTCAGGTCCCGGGTTCCGTCGGACCCTCGGGCGGCACAGGGCCTTTTTATGGCGGTGCAAAACCTTTGGGATATGGGGGTAGTTTGTCCAGTTCCCCCCACAGAGAGAGGTCTGGGTTACTATTCCAACCTCTTTACGGTGCCCAAAAAAGATGGTTCCATAAGACCCTCTCAACCGGTTCATTACAACCAAATAATTTTGCATGGAGACTCTGCGCTCTGCTGTCGGCTCACTGCGTCCGGGGGACTTTATGACCTCAATAGATATCAAGGGCGCTTACCTTCATGTGCCGGTCTTCCCAGGACACCAAAGGTTCCTCAGGTTCGTGGTAGACAACCAGCACTTCCAGTTTGTGGCTCTTCCCTTCGGGCTGACTTCGGCGCCCAGGGTGTTCACCAAGGTTTTGGCGGGCGTGATGGCCCTTCTCAGAGTCCGGGGCATTCGTATCTTGCCTTACCTGGACAACCTTCTCATTACGTCATCCTCTCTCCACCAGGCGGAGACACAACGGTGGTGACGACGCTGGAGAGGTTCGGGTGGGTAATCAATTACCCCGAGTCCTCTCTATCCCCGTCAAGGGTGGCTTTGTTCCTGGGCATGACTCTGGATACCATTCAGACTGGGGTGTTCCTACCCCAGCCAAAGGTGGATGTTCTTCAGGCTCTTATTCGTTTTCTTCTGTCCAGCCCTCGTCCGTCCATCAGGCAATGCATGAGGCTGGTAGGTTTGATGGTGGCTTGCTTCGAGGCAGTGCCATTTGCTCAGTTTCACATGAGATCAGTGGTGGATGGACCAGAGGAATCTCCTGGGGGGCAGGTCCTTTCTTGCGCCCTGTTGGGAGACGGTCACCATGGATGCCAGTCTGTCAGGCTGGGGAGGCTTCTGGAGGGATCGTCAGTTCCAAGGGCTGTGGGGTCCTCAGGAGGCCCATATCCCCATCAACATTCTGGAGCTGAGGGCGGTTCAGTTGGTGCTGTCGCATCTGACACATCACCTTCAGGGCTTACCAGTTCAGGTTCACTCCGACAATCGGACAGCGGTCGCTTACATCAATCACCAAGGAGGGACTCGCAGCCGGAGTGCCCTCCGGGAGGTGTCTATGATTCTTGCTTGGGCCGAGAGCAATGTTCCGTGCATCTCGGCAGTCTACATTCCAGGGGTGGAGAACCTGGAAGCGGACTCTCTGAGCAGAGGGACCTCTCGCTGGGGGGAATGGTAACTCAGCAACAAGGTATTTCTATCCCTCTGTCGCAGGTGGGGGAGTCCGGAGGTGGATCTGTTTGCCTCTCGTCACAATCACAAGCTTCCGGCTTTTGTGTCTCTGTCCCAGGACCCTCTGGCTCTGGCAGTGGATGCCATGTCTCTGTCCTGGCGGGAGCTCGGTCTCCTGTATCTGTTTCCTCCCTTTCCCATGGTGGGCAAGATGGTACGCAAGCTGGCTCAAGAGGGTGTGCCAGCAATCCTGGTGGCCCCAAGGTGGCCAAGACAGGTGTGGTTCGCAGACGTCATCCGGCTGGCGGTCGATCAATTCAGGCTGCCTCTGGTTCTGGATCTGATCACACAAGGTCAGCTTTGTCACCCCAATTTACAAACACTGGCTTTGACGGCATGGCTGCTGAAACCTTCATCTTAAAGGAAAAGGGTTTGTCTGAAGCTGTTGTCCAGACTTTTGTCAGGGCTAGGAAGAAATCTTCCTCTAATATCTACTACAGGACCTGGCGGACCTACATTGATTGGTGTGAGGCTAGGGCCTTTCCTTGTCAGGTGTTTTCCATTCCTTGGATTTTGGAGTTTCTTCAGCATGGTCTGGACATGGGTTTTCAGCTTAGCACTCTTAAGGGGAATGTGTCCGCTCTGGCGGTTTTCTTTAGCTCTTCATCCTTTGGTTAAGACCATTTTTCAGGGGGTCACTCGCAAACCCATGTTACCTGTTTGGGATTTAAATTTGTTGTTGTCTGCCCTTCAGCGTCCTCCTTTTCTGCTCTATCACCTTAAAAGTTGCCTTTTTTTTGCCCTACTTTGAGAGACATCAGGACAAGGTGGTTTTCCGTTTTAAGCCAAACTTCTTGCCAAAGGTTGTCTCTGCCTTTCACCTCAATCAGGACATTGTGCTTCCTTCATTGTGTCCTAAACCTAGCAATGACAAGGAGAGGGCCTTGCACTCTCTGGGTGTCGTTAGATGTGTAAAGTTCTGGTGACTACTTCACCATTCCGGAAGATGGACGCCTTTTTTTGTGGTGCCCTCTGGGCCCAAGAAGGGTTTTGGCGCCCAAGTCTACCATTAGTAAATGGATTCGTCAGGCTGTTATTAGGGCCTATTCTGCTAAGGGGAGGGATCCCCCTTTCCAGATCACTGCTCATTCTACTCGTGCTGGCTTCCTGGGCGTTTCAGCACCAAGCCTCTGTTGAACAAGTTTGTAAGGCTGCTACTTGGTCTTCTGTTCATACTTTTTCCAAGTTGATGTGCGGGCCTCAACGGATGCTGTTTTTGGACGCAAAGTTCTGCAAGCTGCAGTGGTTTAATTTGTGCACTATTGCCTGTTGGGATCCCCATCCTTTTTGGACACTGCTATTGGATGTCCCACGTGTAATTAATCTTTCCGAAGCAGGGTGTGAGACATACTTGGAATAATACCATTTTGTGATTACTCACCTGTAAAATGGGTATTATAAGTATGTCTCACACCCTGCTTCGTCCCACCCTGAGTTGTATCTTGGATCCTATATATGGTGAAACTTTTTTCTCATAGATTTTATTGGCTCTTCCTGGTCCCCTTACTGCTTTCTTATACTGGGGAGTGTGTGGGAGGTCCCAGGTATTTATGGACCGGGAGAGGCTTCTTTTTCTTGTCATCTCTGCAAAAGTTCTCCCTCTACTGGACCATAACCCACGTGTAATTAATCTTTCCGAAGCAGGGTGTGAGACATACTTATAATACCTATTTTACAGGTGAGTAATCACAAAATGGTATTTTTTACTGTCAGCAGAGCGCCACAGCTGTACACAATATTGAAACAAAGTCACAGTAGCATGGCCCCGGCCATTCAACTCCTGGACTAGAGAAAAATCACTCTGCAGGAATGGGTCAGGTTGACATCTCTGGCAGGCTTGGAGTGGCCTACATGGTTACCAGGGGCATTCATCACCAAAAGCTGAACTATTTATAGCTTAGTTGTGTCATCCCTGGTGCACATACAAAGATAGTACAGTTTGGCATAATGTTACTGAGCATGGGCCCTGAATATAAGCAAGTGATACTTGCATCTGTGTGCAAGTGTGGGGGTGGGCCCCATAGTTCTGCTCGTGGGCCCCAAACACCCCGGTCGGACATTGGTCTTTGGAATTGTGCCCCCCTCTCTTAGCTTTAGCTACGTGCAAAGCTAGTTTGTCATTGCAATATTCTGTTGCTGGTGGAGGAGGAAAATTAATAAATTAGTTTTGGAGGGAGAGGGAATAATTAATAAAATGCTGGTGGAGAGGCTGGCAAGAGGGAAATGTTGCTGAAGGGAGGGAAGGGTTTATTCTAAGCATACAGTACATCCTGCTCCAATATAATACTTACACGTGGGTAATCCTCCGCCAGAGGGCGCTATTCACTGCAGACATGCAAAAACAGGCTCCTCCCGGCCCTTCATATACCCAGGGACCTCCCACAAATCCCCAGATTTCTCTGCAGTGCTGACTGCGAAGACATGATGTATCAACTCTCTCGCAGGTGAGCTGGGCTTTTACAGCCTGTGGCCCTGCAGGACTATTACCACCCATCCTCTTCGATAAGGATGTGCCTCCCAGCGTGGGCTGCGCTGGTCGGGTGAAGGTAGGCAGCACCTCGTGTGCTCACGGATCTACGCTCCACCGCAATCCCCCACCATAGGGTAGGCCTCCAATAGATGCCCCTCCCGCATTGTAGCCCGTGCCTCTCATAGTGATGAACCCTCGGTGCAGGTCCGCTTCTCCCTCGCTTCCTCCCGTAGCTCGGGGGAAAAGAAAGGGGGGGGGTATGTGTGTGGCGGTCCCAGTGTAATGTTAACATGTTATGGCCGTTGACTTTTCATTTAAACTTGTGTGTCAGTGCTGCGCTCCTTGCCCCACATAAACCTTGTCTGGTTGTGCGCATGTGTGTCCTTTCATTACATGAAGTGTGCAGCCCCGGGCGGCAGCATCATTCTCTAGCTTTGAGAGCAATCTCCTCAATTACACTCTGTATGTGTGTCCTATCCACTGCTGTCATTGACGTTGCGCTGGTTAGAGCTTCACGCTCTTTGGGGGAGGCGGGGACTTGGCATGACGCGCCCCGCGTCACGGCCAGATCAGGCCCGCCCCTCGAGGTTCGCTTGGCGGCATTTTGACGGTCTGGATTGGAAGTACCCTTTCCCTCCTGATGTGGTTAACTTTTGGTCAGCACCTCCTGTGGTGGATGCACCGATTATAGGGGTTACTAACCCCCCCTTCATGACTGCTCCTTATTACCGTACCCTTTGGAATGCTGAGGACCGGCGCATTGACAGACTGGCTTCCCACGCCTTTTCGTGTGCAGGGACGGCTCTGCACCCGGCCTGTGCCGTGGCCATCACTGCGGTGGCCGCCAGGACTTTCATTAGAAAACTACTTGATCACCGACCTGAGGACCTCCCCTGGGGGGTCTTTAATGCGCTCTCAGATTGTTATGTGTTTGTGAAGTTTATCCTCTCAGCGCTGGATGACACCATTAAAATGTGTGCTAGAACCTCTGCCCTTGTGGTAGCTATTCGCCGCCTGGTCTGGCTACGACAGTGGGGTGCTGACGATGATACGAAAAAGGCTCTCACTGGCCTTCCTTTCAGAGGACGGCGTCTATTTGGGGCCCGTTTGGACCTTTTTGGAAAAAAGGGTAAGGCACCCCTACACAGAAGGCTGTCTAGGCCTCCTCGGGGCAGGGACACCCCTCCCCCTCCCTACGTGTCAAACACGAACCTGAGGTGTGCTTCCAACTTTTCGGAGTGGATTTCCACCACGGGGCGGGCAGGCAGCGCCCTGGGCCTTCTGGCAGGGCTAAGTCCAAATCTGCCAATTCTTCTCAAGCATGAAGGGACGCCCTCGCCCTTCTGGTCCCTATCAGAGGTTGTCAGGGTGCTTCTAGCCCCTGTTTTTCTCCTCAGGAGTTGGTGCAGGCCGTACTCGGCCTGCAGGGTCTGGGCTTACTTGCAGGTTGCCCTTAAACAGAATGGGGCGATGGCCTCTATGTTAACCTTTCTCTTTCCCTCAAAATGATGAGGCGGTCTGGGCCATACTGGCCTATGGTAGGCTTGGCAATTCTACACTCACAGGTAGCACCTGTATGATATCTCTGTCTTGGGACACAGGCGCCCTGTGCAAGGGGGGGGGGCTTCTGGCCTCCTGTGGAGTTCTAGATCCTTTTAGTTCCCCCTGTGTCTTCTGGACATCAAGACCTTTACTAGTCAGTGTTGAAGGACCAACCCTGCGGATTGGGGCCTTATTTTTGGCCTCTCTTCTGCTCCCAAGCTACTCGCCAAGGTGTGGATGGGGATTATGTCTCTGACATGCCGGTGGGGCGTCCGCACTAGGACCTACCGGATCGTCCTTCCTTACTTCCCAATCTCTACATCAGGCCGCGTAGGTTAGTCGGCCGGCGGTGTCCCCTGGGAGTTACTGGATGGGTGCTCAGTCACCTCAATCCTTCACGGTCCCTTATCCGCTATCTCCATTCCTTGGATTCGGTTCAGGCTTGAGCCTTCTTCCTTGGCAAACAAGTGGACTCCTGGTTACGGGGGCTCTGTCCCTCTTTGCTGACATCTTACTTTCACCAGGCAGGATTGCAGCTGGTGGGCCCGTTGGTGGCGTATCAGATGATGTCCCTTATATACAGAGCCTTTGGGCTCTTCGGCACAGTAGATTATTGATCCTAGATGGGGTTCCAGCACCCCGGGAGCTAGGTCTGTGCTCATTCCCCTTTGGTACGGTGGTTCCTCTTGAGCTGGTTATGTTTAAGGACCCTGTCAGGGGGCACCCCCTTCTTTCCTTGCATCTTCCTGTGAATGGTCACCTTGGGTACCAAGACTCGCAGGTTGGCAGGGGGGGGAATTTCTTCCAAACCCCCCCGTGGTTCCTAGGTAGGGTCCCTTAGAGGGTCCATCTTACCTACTGGCTTTGTTAAAACAATGAGCCTTCAGTTGACTCTATACTGCTGGACTTCTCCTCTTCAGGACCTGTCTATTTGGGAACTCTTGGCCTGTTGGAAGACAATGGCCTGTTTTATTATTGGTCTGGAGCTTGAAGCAGGATGATTCTCCTGGTAGTTTCCTGATCCTGATCTGGGTGGGGGTCTACGTCCCCTGCTCCTCAGTGGTATTCGCTCCAATGGATGTCTTTCAGTGGCAGGTTGTGCTATCCTGGTGTCCCTCTGAGAGCCAACTAGGGTGGCTCTGTTGGGTCTCGCTAATATCACAGGGGCTCTGCCCTTGTTTTTACTGCCCCAGAATATTCTGACTCTGGTCATGGGAGCTTAGTAAATTTATGTATAGACTTTCTATTTTACCGTATTTTTCGCCCTATAAGAGCACTTATTTTTCCCCAAAAGTGGGGGAAAAACGTCAGTCCCCGCCGTCCCCGGCGCTCCCGCGTTGTCTGCCACACTGCGAGAGGCCAGAGGAGCGGCGGGGGCTCTGTCCCAGCCCCGCCGCTGTGATCGCTGTCTTTTCAGGCAGCGATGACAGCGGCGGGGCCAGAGACAGAGCCCCTGCCGCTCCTCCATCTGCTGCCGGGCTCAGAGCACATGCGAGCACGAAGGTCCCGGCAGTGGGTGGGCGTGGCCTGCACAGGCGCAGGCCACGCCCACCCGCTGCCCGGACCTTCGTGCTTGCATGTGCCCAGAACAACAGCAGATGGAGGAGCGGCAGGGGCTCTGTCTCTGGCCCCGTCGCTGTCATCGCTGCCTGAAAAGACAGCGATCGCAGCGGCGGGGCCGGGACAGAGCCAGCTCGTGAATGGGGTGGGCGTGGCCTGCATCGAAGCTGCGACGCAGGCCACGCCCACCCCATTCACGGAGCCGGCCGCTCAGTGTCAGCGGACAGGTGAGTTTAACTTTTTTTTTTTTTAATATGGCGCCTGCCTATACTAATGGGGGGAGGGGGTGGGAATGGGGGGAGAGGGGCCACACTGCCTATGGGAATGGGGGGATGGGGATGCCACACAGCCTTTGGGAATGGGGGGAGGGGTATGCCACACAGCCTATGGGAATGGGGGGAGGGGGATGCCACACAGCCTTTGGGAATGGGGGGAGGGGGATGCCACACAGCCTATGGGAATGGGGGGATGGGGATGCCACACAGCCTATAGGAATGGGGGGAGGGGGATGCCACACAGCCTATGGGAATGGGGGGAGGGGGATGCCACACAGCCTTTGGGAATGGGGGGGGAGGGGGATGCCACACAGCCTTTGGGAATGGGGGGAGGGGGATGCCACACAGCCTATGGGAATGTGGCGAGGGGGATGCCACACAGCCTATGGGAATGGGGGGAGGGGGATGCCACACAGCCTATGGGAATGGGGGGAGGGGGATGCCACACAGTCTATGGGAATGGGGGGATGGGGATGCCACACAGCCTTTGGGAATTGGGGGAGGGGTATGCCACACAGCCTATGGGAATGGGGGGAGGGGGATGCCACACAGCCTATGGGAATGGGGGGATGGGGATGCCACACTGCCTTTGGGAATTGGGGGAGGGGTATGCCACACAGCCTATGGGAATGGGGGGAGGGGGATGCCACACAGCCTATGGGAATGGGGGGATGGGGAGGCCACACAGCCTTTGGGAATGGGGGGAGGGGTATGCCACACAGCCTATGGGAATGGGGGGAGGGGGATGTCACACAGCCTATGGGAATGGGGGGAGGGGGATGTCACACAGCCTATGGGAATGGGGGATGCCACACAGCCTATGGGAATGGGGGATGCCACACAGCCTATGGGAATGGGGGGAGGGGGATGCCACACAGCCTATGGGGAGAGGGGGATGCCACACAGCCTATGGGAATGGGGGGAGGGGGATGCCACACAGCCTATGGGAATGGGGATGCCACACAGCCTATGGGAATGGGGGGAGGGGGATGCCACACAGCCTATGGGAATGGGGAGAGGGGGATGCCACACAGCCTTTGGGAATGGGGGAGGGGGTGGCCACACAGCCTATAATAATGGGGGAGGGGGGTGGCACACAGCCCATGCTAATGGGGAGAGGGGGATGCCACACAGCCTATGGGAATGTGGGGAGAGGGATGCCACACAGCCTATACTAATGGGGGGAGAGGGGGATGCCACACAGCCAATGGGTATATCGGGAATGGGAGGGGGGATGCCACACTGGATATACGGGGAATGGGATGGGGGCATGCTACACTGTCTATGGAATAGGGGCATCCCACACTGCCTATGGGAATTGGATAGGGGAATGCCACACTGTCTGTAATGGTGCGTTTTTGGTTTAACATTTTTTTTTCTTATTTTCTTCCCCCAAATCCTAGGTGCGTCTTATGGGCAGGTGTGTCTTATAGGGCGAAAAATACGGTATATGTCTTCTCTTCATTCACCCTGCTATGTGGGGTTCTGCGCACGTTTGTGCTGATATAGAGACCCGTGAGATTGATGGCCCCTGGGTGGCCTAGTGAACTGTGGTTCGCAGATGCTTCTGCTGAGGTCAGCGGACCTGTACGCTCTCTCAGGAGTGCGGTTCTGCCCTTGTCAGGCTCCTTCTTATGTCGTCCCAATCTACAGACTCTAGTCTGAGGGCTTGACAGCTGATTCATTCACCCCTTTGGAGACGGGTTTATCTTCTGGGTGACTTGGTCTATGAGGGGCTAGGAGCAAGCTTCTTTGGCTTCTTCTTCCTCCGTCTATTGTGGGTTATGGTGTACCCATATTGATTGGCGTGAGTCTTGGTCTCTCCCCTGTTGGACATTCTCGGTTCCCAGGGTTCTAGAGTTGTTACAGCATAGGTTGGGGTTGGCTCCCCATCTAGGTACTATGAAGGTTCAGGTTCTGTCCTGTCTGCCTTCCTGTAGAAGTCTGGTTCAGTCTTCCTTGTTAGGAGTTCTCTTGGGGAGTGCTCAGGGGCATCTCCCAAGTAGTTCTATGGTCCCTGTTGGGATCAATTTTCATTCTGTTTGCCCTGCGGATTGTTTCCTTGGGACTTATTCTGGATGCTGTCTGAGCTGTTTTGTAATTCAAGTCGCCCCTCCGGGGGCTGTTGCTTCAGTCAGACGTGTGCCTGAGAAGATGGCTCTGATTACTTAGCCCTCGTTCATTATATATATATATATATATATATATATATATATACACACCATGATGTGGTGGTATTCCGCCTTACGCCGGACCTTTTGTCCAAGGTGGTGTTTTATGATCATTAGTTAAGTCCTTTTAGTCTGCCTATGGGCCTTATTCTTAGTAATGCTGACGTAAGGGGTCTACATTCCCTCAACAGGTGTTGAAATTTTCCTGGTTGTTTCTTGTCCCTTAGGGGGACTGATGCCCTTTGGGGTCTGCGGGCGCCTCCATAGGTATGCGCCTGATCTTGTTTGCTTCCAGGGCCTATGCGCCCTTTGGACTGATCTTACTTGGATGGTTTGCCTTCCTGGTCCTGAGTAAAGGTTTCGGCTTCTTGCTGATCCTTGTTAGTGAAGGGGTCAGTATCCCCGCCTGTCTTGCGGGAGACCAGTTTTTCAATTCCACGTTGGGAAGAGTTCTAAGTTTTACCGCAGCTTCTGTTGCCTTTGGGGCTGGTTAGGCCGTTTCACTGGCCTATTCCTTTAAGGGGGAAGAATCTCCCTCTCTTTTTATTCTGTTCTACTGGTGTTTGGGTACCTTTGGCCCTTCAGCACCCGGTTTTCTTTTAAACAAGTTTGCTAGACCGCTGCTTGTTTTCTGTTCATACCTTTTCAAAGGTTTTGCTATGAGATTGACGTTAGAGCCTTTGCTCATGTCGTACTTGGTAGCAAGGTTTGCAGGTGACAGTGCCTTTGCTGTCTGCTGTGCCTTTTTTGTTGGGGATCCCACCCTACTTTATGGATGCTATTGGATGTCTCACGTGTAAGTATTATATTGGAGCAGGACGTACTGTATGCTTAGAATTATACAATTCTGTGAAATACTCACCTGTAGAATTGGTATTATACGCATACAGTACATCCTGCTCCACCCCACCCTGGTTTTACATTTTCTGGATCCCCTGTATGGTGATTGTTATCATTGCTATTGTTACCAGTTTGGTGGTTGGTTTCTCCCGGCTTCTTTTTTCACTGCTTTTCAATGCTGGGGATTTGTGGGAGGTCCCTGGGTATATGAAGGGCTGGGAGGAGCCTGTTTTTGCATGTCTGCAGTGAACAGCGCCCTCTGGCGGAGGATTACCCACGTGTAAGTATTATATTGGAGCAGGACGTACTGTATGCGTATAATACCAATTCTACAGGTGAGTATTGTATTTTTTAGGCCTACATCCTGTTAGGTACTTTTCTTTGCCTTCGTCACCTAACCTGGCTCAGCGCTGCAGATTTCTCACCAGCAATTCAGTCCATCCAAGCTGCTGCATGTCATTGCTTCTCTCATAGATTGGGCCAAGTGGCCAAATCATCATGCCACTGGTGTGTTGCATATATCAGTGCTGCTGACAGGATAGCTGGCATTGCATTGCAGATTTCCTTTAAAGTGGACATTCACTTACACATGTAAGTACATGTGTACATTACAATACTCCCGAGGGTGTATTCGATCTACACATGAAAAAAAAAGGATTACGCATAAATGTGTGCTGTGGGCAATTAGCCAGTACCAGTAGATCTTGGAAGAGATGCGTGCCACCAGTTCCTTCATGTTCAGTGCTGGCTTGGCTGACAGTAACTCTCTGCCTTCTTACCCTAGCTTGGCTGACAATGACTCTTTGGCTTATAACCCCTCCACTGGTTACAGCTTGGCTTATGATGACTCCCTCGCTTCCCACCCTAGCTTGGATGTCATAAACCTCTGATCCTGGCTTGCCTATGGACCTTGTAAATTGCTTAAACCTGATCCATTCTCTGAACATTCTTAACTCTTGCTACTAGAGAAATCCATCCCCTTTCTGAGGTGAAAACCTGGGTCCCTTGTAAACTTTGAAATCTGATTCCTGGGTGTTGGGTGGTTGAGTCTGGAACTGGTAACTAGTAAGGCTGCAAAGTTATCCAGCTAGACATTCCTTCTCTTCTGGCCCAATACCCTGTGATACTTTTAGGAGTCAGTGTAAGGAAGTACTGCTGGCTTTGTTAAGATTCTATATGACCCAGGGTTTGAACAAGTATGCAAAATCCTTCAACCCATTTGTGAAGCTCATATCTTCAATTGCCAGGTGTATATAAATCTGTCAATTCTCCACCTTTTTACATTCTGCTTTGCTGGAGTATACCTGCTTTGTACACTCTGCGTGCCCAACAGACTGTTGGTCTGCTGGTGGGGGCTTGTAGAGTGGCTTTGAACAAATATGCAACACCATTCAACTCATGTGGGGAGCTCATATCCACAGTTGCCAAGTGTACTAATGCCTAAAAATTCTGCACATCGTCCAACAGACTGCTGGTATGCTGGTGGGGACTTGCAGAATGGAGGTAGTGGGGCTCTGCTTTGGTGCAGTTCAGGGTCAAATAATTGCAGAACGAGGTCATTATAGTGCACGTGCCATATTTAGACCTCACTGCCCTGTTCATGATTGACTCATTAGTCAGCCAGTCACTGTGGAAGCGGAGGAATACAGCACTGTGAATCGAACCAAGTAGATGATCCCCTCTCACCTAATTTTGAGGATACAAATAGCTCTTGGGGTATAGCATGAAACTATTAAGAGAGATACAATGGAAATTCTAAAACAAACGAATTAGCTCCTACCACATACTGTATAACCCCTCCCCCAATAGTCAGAATTTATTTTCGAGTGTGGCCAAGAGAGATTTGTTTGCTGTGAAGGTTTTTCCATCTCAGTGTCCATTAAAATGCAAATGTATTGTCTCAATCTTTCAAACAGAACAGAAACAGAACAGAGCAAGCAGGTCCCACAGAGGCTTGTTTTATATGTACAGGGTGGGATTGTGGAAGAAAATAGCGGGACCTCATCTCCAAAACCAACCTGCTAGCTGCTGCAAGGAAGACAGGGTTGGCATACAATAGGCTTTTTCACTTAGATACACATTAAACACCAAACATCTTATTGGGGTTAGCCTATGAAGAGCTCATTTGCTAAGCTTCTGAAAATCAATGGTCATGTTACCTGCCTCACCACCGAGCACAATCAAGGAAGAGGCGAGCAGCCCACCAGTACAGGTAAGTATACGTGGCTTAAATGTGCCTTGGCATATGGCTTTATTGTGCTGCTTAGCGTGTGGCTGGAGGGAAATACTTTGAGGGGGTATGTACACATGTTATTGGGCTTAGCCTATGAAGAGCTCATTTGCTAAGTTTATGAAACTCAATGGTCATGTTACCTGCCTCACCACCGAGCACAATAACTATAGAGTGGTCCATCAACACAGGTAAGTATAAGTGGCTGTAATGTGCCTGGGCATATGGCTTTATTGTGCTGTTTAGCATGTGGCTGGAGGAAAATACTTTGAGGGGGTATGTCCTTACAGGGATCACTAATTTCCTAATACTTCCATTTACATTGTTACCATGTGAGCTATGTCCAGTGTGTCTGTAGCTATTTTCCAACAGCAGGGAACAAAATTACTATTCCCTGCTCCAACTGCATTCACACCAATATGTGCTGAGGTTTTAAAGGGCATTGTTGCTAGACTAGAAGATTTACCATAGTGGTGCTTAATTGGGAATCAAGCTATTCTATCTAGTCTGCAAGTATTAAAAATATAAAATATAAATATAATATTTAAATATATGAACTGGTAATTATCAGTAATATCTACTAAGTAGTATGTAATTTAAATGTATTTAGACACATCTGGCATAGATTTGTATCATGTCGCCAATGGTCAAAACAATTCTGTTCTTTTGTGTGTAATTGGTTGATTGGAATGGCATTTTTGCATACCTTGTTGTAATGAGTGGGATCATTAACAAAATCTTGAAGTATATTACTGTTAAAATCTAATTATTTGTCTATAGCTACCTTTTGTGTGCATCATGCAAGCACACATTTCTATTATTAAGGCAATCCATATTCTAGTGGTAAACGGTAGCCCCTAAATTTATTTTGCGCGTTTGTAGAAACGTGCTGGATTAATCTGTGTCTTGGGTCCTCTAAGATCTTCAAAGTGTCGCTTGGCTGGTTCAGCCTGCACGCCTCTGCTTCCGCTCTGCTGCTATTGCTGTTTACCTGCACACTGTCTGACAGGAGCCCTTTCTTGTCTGCAAGGGGGTGGCTTTGGTGCCCTTCATGCAATGGTAGTTATATGTACATAACTCAGCACATCATCCCATACAGCCATCCCTTTGCAAGCACTTGTTAAAACACAACCTTTTCTTAATGTGGAAAGTGCTGTCTACCGTCCTCCCCAGTGCCATGTACTAATGAATAATGTTAGGAGTGGGGCCATCATTTTCAGTGTAATATTGTCAAATAAACAAGAAGTGGCAGGAACGTGATGGTGAGGCTTTGAAGCTTGGCTGAATTCAAATACCCAGTTTTATCAACCCTAATGGTTACATTTCAGATATATCACAGTCTACTGCTGTTGGATGTCTTATTAGATCTTCCTTCTGCTAGCTCATAACAATGCACTAATATATGTCGTCATGTAAAACTATACAGTATGAATTGTACATAGTTTATACAAATAAACTGCACCCTTAAAATTCCTGCAGTATGAAACCCCCAGCCTCACTTTCTACCTACCTCATTACGTGATCCTACATTGGCTTTTGTTTTGCAGGTGCGTTCATTGCGCTCTGCGTGCCCAACAGATTGCTTGTCTGCTAGTGGTGGTGTGCAGAAAGGGGGTAGTGGGCTGCTTGCTGCAAAGCAAAGTGCTCTGCTTTGCTGCAGGTCAAGGTCAAAGAATCACATTACAAGGTTATTATTGTTCACATGGAGACTTCACTACCCTAACTGCTTAGTCAACTAATTGCTGGGGAAGAAGAGGGATCGGGCACTTGGGACCAGGTAGATGGGCAAAAGTAACTATTGGGGTAAGCATAGGGGTAAGCATGGGCCAGGAAATAGTTGGCTACTCCTTACTGAAAAGGGCTTGTGGGGGAAATCGTTTGATATCCTCCAAAAGGGGTGAGCCTATTATGGCCTGCCTAAAGTTTGCAATCAAAATTGATTATTCTATGGGATGGGTTCCTGACTGTTTCATATGTGGGCTTATACAATGCACATTCAGGATCAGAGACTAGGTTTGCACTGGTATAGGTTTTGAGCCGTTACACATGACCGCATCACAATAGTTTCTGTCTACATGGATCGCAAGTATTGCAACACACCCAGGGATGCTGTTTTTGCATTTGGCCCTCAGTTCAGCCACAGTGGACATCAAAGATGTCTATTTGCATGTCCCAATATTTTCAGGCAAAAGAAACAAAGGGGGGATGGCAGCCGCTCAGACCATTTTATAACTAACCTGGGAGGTGCACGTTAGCAGGGCAATTAGTACACACAAGTCTTAAAGGAGCCACAGCACTCAACCCTGTCAGCTTGTAGGCCAGCCTATAATCTGTCTCTAAACTTGGTTAAAAACAGAGGACTCGGTCACACACATCTGCAGAGGTATGCTTAAGCTGCACCACTACGCCAAAGTGCCTCTGTGGGGTGCAGTCCTAACTCTAATCTCTGAGAGCCCATCTGGGACATACAGTGCAATAGATAAATTGGGAGCAGGCTTACCTGAGGTTGCCCTAAACCTCTCAAGTGCAGGCCATGGGGTGGAAGGGTCAAAGACCTTGCAATACAGCCTAGACCCCACACACCATGTGCTTGCACAAATTCAAAAGAATATTTTCAGGCAGTTCACCAAGGGGGTTCACATCTACTCTGTTCTGTGGCGCAAAGGTTTTAACATCTTGCCCTACTTGGACAATTGGCCCATTCATGCCCCCAATTATCCAGAAGCCATCCAGCTATGTTAAGGTTGTTCTATCAATTTTGCAAGAGTTTTTCTGGCTTGTTAACTTCAAGAAGTTGCATGTGGCACCCTCCATGTTTGGGTCTTTTCCATGGATGGCTCTCTTCACAGGGAAGGGCGGAGTATGACCATCACCAGGACAGGACCAGGGCGGCCATATTTGGCATGGTACACCTAGCCAAAACTATAAACTATAAAAAACAAACCAAATTGGAAAGAGCAAGGTCCCCCGAACAGAACAATACCCAACATGCATAGCTACCTGCAAGGGTAGGGTTGCCAGTCACCCCAAAGTTAAGCATACGTTATGAAAAAACAACAAAACAATCCTTTACATTTCTTACCTGCACTAAGAGGTGCAATTAGGGTTAGAATGGTGAGGTTGGTGAGGTGCAATTAGGATACTGTTGCTGTGGCATCAGATTATAAGATCAGTGATCAATATCAGGTATCAAGAACCTGTAAAGGGGCCCATGTTTTTAATCATAACTTGCCACAAGTATCCAGCTGCTCCTGCTCCAGCACTTCCCATCGAATCAGCAACATATCCAAATAAAAGGAAAAGAAAATATAATGACCACACAAAATACCCGTGCCAGCACGCAGGAAACAAAAATAAGTAAAAGGGGCCCACCTACAGTCTAAAACAAAAAATTCTGAACAAAATAATGCATATCTCAATAATCTAATTGAGTGTGATAGACCTCAAAGCAATCTTGTAGGCATAAACCGGGTTGGCTGGGACAGGTCGGGCAATAGTGCCGCACGTCCTTTCTGATGCCACGCTTCCTGCATACCCTGCAATCCTTTTGGGGATACTTCTTACCACCTACATCGGGAAGCAACTTTATAAAGTGCTTCCCAACTAATCTGGCCTGACTGTCGTTACTAGGCATATCTGGTTCCTCCTCAGTATCCCCAAACAACAAAGCAGGGAGTAACTGCTGCTGGTATTTAACAAAAGATAATCTGGATTCTGGTACTGCTGCCTTGAAGACAACAAAGCTGTTGTAAGTTGTCGTTTGGACCAAATAGATAGCAACTTTTGTGTACCAGGCTCTGGTTTTGCGGGTGGCGTTGTAATAGGTTAATATTTGGTCTGTTTTATCAACACCACCCATGAATTTATTATAATCTTTTATGCAACATGGCTTTTGGGAAGGGGCTTGGGGACCACGTTGTCGTACATTCACAACTGACTCATCGTGGATTGTTGTCAGTAGGAATACATTTTTTTATCCATATATTTCACGGGCAGGAGCTTATCACTTCTTAGAGTGTAAGACTCTCCACATTTTAGTTTTTTTTCAAGTATTGACCTGGGCAGGCCTTTTCGATAAAGGTTGATGGTGCCACAGGCCGGGGTATGCAATGAAAAAAGTGCTCTAAATAAGGGGATGCTTGTATAGTAGTTGTCCACATATAAGTGATAACCTCTCCCCAGTAGAGGAGTCATGAGTTCCCAAACGATCTTTCCACTGACTGACAAATCAAGGGGACAACCAGGGGGGTCCAGATGTGTGTCCCTTCCTTCATAGATTCGAAAATATTTGATATACCCGGTCACACTATCACATAATTTGTAAAATGTTATCCCATAGCGGGCACGCTTGCTAGGAATATATTGACGAAAAATAATGCGCTCTTTAAAATGCAGAAGTGACTCCTCAATACTTTTGGGAGGGGTTGTACACTTTTGCGAAGCGCTCTGACAAGCTATTGAGTGGGGCCGTAATTTATGAAGCCTGTCGTGACCGGGCTCACCACGGGGAATAGCAGTGGAATTGTCGTTAAAATGCAGAAACCGCAATAATATTTGGTAGCGGTTTCTCGACATTATGGCCGGAAATAATAGGGTTGCCAATATGGATTGGGTATCCCAGTAGGAGGAAATACTAAATTTTTTTAGAATACCCATGGCTAGAGTTAGCTCCCAAAATTTCTTTATCTCACTCAAATTTGTGGTTTGCCATGCCTGAGCTCAGGTGTGCCTCTGGTGGGGGTTTTGCGCTAAGACCTGCTCGGCATAGAGATTAGTATAGAAGGCCATATCCAGTAGGATGGCTTCTGTAAGAAACAATTTGAAAAAGTCAATGATACCAAAATTTGTGGTGTCTACATTGACCCCGGGGACCGAATCAAAAGGGGGAATGTCAGGGGAAATATTATTAGGAGGCCTCCTCGCAGATGCACGAGGGCTAAGGTCCCAAAAGGAGGAGAGCTAAGGTCCCAAAGCGCGAAGGTTAAGGTTCCAAAAGCAGGGGGAGTTAAGGTCCCAAAGCGTAAAGGCTAAAGTTCCAAAAGCAGAGGGAGTTAAGGTCCCAAAGCACGAGGGCTAAGGTCCCAAAAGGAGGGGAGCTAAGGTCCCAAAGCGCGAAGGCTAAGGTTCCAAAAGCAGGGGGAGCTAAGGTCCAAAAGGTAATAGCGATCTTCGGGCAAAACCAAATCTCAGCGACACACCCAAAAAAAAAAGTTAAAATTAGGAAGTGTGGGTGAAAAGGAAAAAAGGTAGGAACCCCTACTACATTTTTAAGTAGTCCCAGTATGCCTACGGCCACCCATCCAGGCAGAGTCAGCCCCTCAAACGAGAGAGACCGTTTCAACAACGGCAGCCACCAAGTGAACTACATGTCCCAGCATGCCTACGGCCACCCACCCAACCAAATAAGACCCCACACACAGTGGTGACACCCAGCACCCCCACACACCTCAGATTAGCATAACATTTAAAAAAAAAAAAAACAAGGATCAGCCCCCCCCCCCAAAAAAAAAAGGTCGGCGCCAGCACTATGTTTTTATAAAGTGAACTACATGTCCCAGCATGCCTACGGCCACCCACCCAACCAAATAAGACCCCACACACAGTGGTGACACAAAGTACCCCCACATCTCAGATCAGCATAACATTTAAAAAAAAAAAAACAAGGATCAGCACACAAAAAAAACAAAAAACAAAAAAAAGGTCGACACCTGCACTATGTTTTTATCAAGTGAACTACATGTCCCAGCATGCCTACGGCCACCCACCCAACCAAATCAGACCCCCCACATGCACGGCGGTGACACCCAGCACCCCAACTCAGCACCTACACCTCAGATCAGCATACATTTTTTTTTTTTTTTAAACAAGGATCAGCACAAAAAAAAAAAATTAAAAAGGTTGACGCCTGCACTATGTTTTTATAAAGTGAACTACATGTCCCAGCATGCCTACGGCCACCCACCCAACCAAATAAGACCCCCACACACACGGTGGTGAGACCCAGCACCCCAACTCAGCACCCACACCTCAGATAAGCATAACATTTTTTTTTTTTTTTTTAAACAAGGATCAGCACAAAAAAACAAACAAAAAAGGTTGACACCTGCGCTATGTTTTTATCAAGTGAACTACATGTACCAGCATGCCTACGGCCACCCACCCAACCAAATAAGACCCCCACACACACGGTGGTGACACCCAGCACCCCAACTCAGCACCCACACCTCAGATCAGCATAACATTTTTAAAAAAAAAAAACAAGGATGAGCACAAAAAAAAAAAATAAAGGTCGGCGCCTGCACTATGTTTTTATCAAGTGAACTACATGTCCCAGCATGCCTACGGCCACCCACCCAACCGAATAAGACCCCCACACACACGGTGGTGACACCCAGCACCCCCACACACCTCAGATCAGCATTAAAAAAAAAAAAAAAAAAAAAAACAGGGATCAGCACAAAAAAAAATTCGGCACCTGCACTGTTTTTTTATCAAATGAACCACATGTCCCAGCATGCCTACGGCCACCCACCCAACCAAATAAGACCCCCCACACACGGTGGGGACACCCAGAACCCCCACACACCTCAGATCAGCATTAAAAAATAAAAAAAAAACAAGGATCAGCCCAAAAAAAAAAGTCAGCTCCTGCACTGTTTTTGTTAAGAGAACTACATGTTCCAGCATTCCTACGGCCACCCACCCAGGCAATGTCACCCCCCCCCACACGAGAGACCCCCCTTGCACCCCAACCCACATCCGATCAGTTTGCACATACACCAGATCGGTTGGAAAAGGGTTACAATGGAGGCGATGGCAGGCGCACTATGGATCCCAGCATGCCACCCACCCACGCATGCACTCACCCGCCCACCCACACATCATTGACCCTCCCCACACCCCCACACAACCCGACACACACTCACACACACTTCCACCTACCTCAGAACTGACGATCAAAGGGGCAGGCAGCAGGCCGCAAGTTGTTTTTATAGTGGTGGCGCCGGCTGATGACAGCAGCTGGCCGCCCCACTTCCGATTGGTCCAGGGGTGAGGCCAGAGTCACTTCTCCGTGACCCCCTGAAGACTCTTCTAGATCGCTGAGGAGAAATCGCTGGCTTCTGTGACACCCCAGAGGTAAGGAAATGTCAAGCACGTAACACCCACGTGCTTGGCACTTAACGCTTAGACATGCCAGCACGTAGGTGTTACGTGCTTGGCAACAAAAGGGTTAATAGCCTGCTGAATTACTTTAATGGGATGCTATCGGTACTATTATGTATAGCACAATTGTAATAAAATGTTTGTAGAATGCACAAATTCACAAGTAGCAAAAGCTGCAGCCAACAAACATGCAAACAAAACAAAAATGGAGTTTTCATTGTAAGAACATTTTAAACAGACTACACAATCACATATCCCAGAAAGATAAGTAACTGCACTGCATACATCACATTACTATTTCAAACTTATAAGTATTCTAAACTCAGCAGCAAAATTAAGGCAGCAAGCAGCTCACCTCAAGCCTGTCCCATGTGCCTCTCCTCTATTTCCTGCAGCACTGGGTAGAAGCCATAACAGGGCTCCAAAGTGCGTCCTCCTTTTAGTTTCATTTCTCCGGGACCATGCAGAAAATGGTCTAACAGCCGCTCTGTCCGCTGGTGCTCTCAATGTGAGTGACCCTGGCCCTGTGAGTGGCCACACAGATGTCTCTGACCACAGCAGAAGCTGCTCCATGATACATCCTTCCCAGCTCATCCATGTTTCAGAAATTGAAGTGAAGTGGCTTTCCTAAGAATACATAGAATTCATGGTATTTACATATAATCAAAGATCCTGGGATGCTTTGAAATTACTTATTTACACTATGGAGGAAAAGGTAGCAGGAAGTTAGTGTGTGTCTGGACAGGGACTTTAATAACGTAAAGCATACATGTTGTGTAGGATTGGGTGTGCAAACTTTGTAGTTGGGATTAATTTTGGTGAAGTATGGAAGCGTGCAGGTCCTCAAAAAACAGATCGACACAGGTCTCTAGTAGAATGTAAAAAAGAGCCTTGTAATGCCTTGTAAATAATAATATTTTTTTCTTGCAGGTCAGTGTGCTAACTACCTTGGAGCGAAGGTTTAACCTGCAGAGTGCTGATGTTGGAGTTATCGCCAGCAGCTTTGAGATTGGGAATTTAGCTCTTATACTGTTTGTGAGTTATTTCGGTGCTCGAGGACACAGACCACGATTAATTGGATGTGGAGGTATAGTGATGGCCCTAGGAGCTTTTCTGTCAGCCCTTCCTGAGTTTCTGACACACCAATATGAATATGAATCTGGAGAGATTCGATGGGGAGCAGAAGGAAGAGACTATTGTGCTGTCAATGGTTCCTCCAATGAAGAGCTTCCTGAACCTGATATTATTTGCAGGGATCCTGCCACCACCAACATGATGTACTTGCTTCTTATTGGAGCTCAGGTCCTTTTAGGCATTGGTGCCACTCCAGTGCAGCCTCTTGGAGTATCTTATATTGATGACCATGTCAGACGGAAGGATTCATCTCTATATATAGGTACAGTAAATACCTGATCACAAATTAAATATAAATGTTTATATGGGCATTGCAACTCTGTTTACATTTACAGAAGCTATATTCCAAATATTTTCCTATTGCATGGCACGGCATGCTTCAAGAAGTCCTTACGAATGGTATATTCCTCCACAAGGTAGCGCAGTGCACTGCAGAAGAGTTGTGGCTCTTCCCGGCACCATATAAAAACAGGATCGCCAATAGACCTCCCCAGTGTTTCCTCTGCAGTGATACTGCGAAGATAGAAGATGGCTCTCTATATTGCGCAGGTGAGCTGGGCAACCGAGCCTGCGGCCCTGCAAATCTATTTTCACCCGCTTCCGGACCCTCTGTGCCTCCCAGCCTCGGCTGACGGATCGGGTGAGGGTAGAGGAGCACTAGGGTCAGGTGCTCAAAGAGCGCTGTTCCAAGCCGCAGACCCTGTACGACAAAGGGTAGCTGGCCATAGGCTTTATGGTGTGCCTACTGAGGGATGCCGAGTTCCTGTCCTAGCTTCTGAGGGGGTGAGTGTTTTTGGGGACTGTGTTCTGGTCATCCCCTTGTTTTGCCTTGTTTGGTTTCTGGGGTTCCCCCCCTACCCTGGCCCGGATCCTGCCACTGCCTGCTTGCTCTTCTCTCCCCCCTCCCCGGTGTGTGTTCAGGGTGGGTGGGGCGGGTGCTAGCGGCGAAGGGTTTTAACACTGTTTTTCACCGTCGTCGCCGCTTTGTACTCTGCTCCGCGGCGGGCGGCGCTATGGCTGTGAGGTGTTTTTTGGATGTGATGGCGCCGGCGCGGTCACGTGAGCGCCGCTTTTGCGCTCTTCGGGGGGGGCGGGGCCAGGGGATGACGTGTATCGCGTCGTCCCCCCGCGGCCCACGCCTCGAGGTTCTTCTGCCGGCGCCATTTTGGAGCCTGCTGCGCGTCTGGGGCCCCTCTTCCTCCCTGGGCTGCGGCAGTGATCGTTTCCTGTGTCACTTCCTCCCGTGGTCTGGCGACTTGGTGATCCTTCGGTCTCCTTGGTCCATGAGTCCCCTTTGGGGGTTTGGTTTGCTTGCGGCATGGGCTGCGGGATGCTTATGTGCATGTTACTTATGTCTTTCAGGCGGGGCAACTGTGAGTTGTGGTTTCTCCCGGTCCTGCTCCTTACCCCCCCTCATCTCCCCCTTACTGGTTCTTCTGGGGGCATCCCTTGGGGGGGGCATCCCGGGTGGCTTTTTATTAGCCCTTACCCTGGTGCTGGCCTATTGCGCCTGTATTAATCACCATATGGAGGCTTCTGGGGATAGCATGCTCGAGGGTCCTTCGGGGCAATCCCGGCTGTGTGCCATGTGCAGGATATCCCCTTTGAGTGGTAGTGCCGCGATGTGCGTGCCGTGCACCCAAGGTATCGTTGCGGCCCAGGATGGGCTGAGCGCTTCTCTTCCCAGTTCTGCGCTCTCTTCGGCTTCCCCCCCCCCCCGCACTTGCATTTTGCATACTAGCAGGGGGTCACAATCTGATCTGGCACTTCGTGTGGCCAGCATTGAAAGGCAGCTTGCCAGGCCTTTTCCAGTTAAGGCCTCTGGCAAAAAGCGGCACCTGGCTCCCACGCCCTCCCTCTTTGCTGAGGAGGATGAGGGAATTGATGCCCTTGGTGGTCGTTACTCCCTAGAGGAGGGGGAGCTTTTCCACGACTCTGACTCCTCTGGGGACCAGCAGGAGGGGTACGACAGTGACCCTGGGTCTGCGTCTGGGGAGGATCCATGGCTCCCCGATGACACTGATAGATTGTTGTCTGACATTTTTGAAACCTTGCACATTGCCCCCCCTGAGGTGGCTAAGAGATAGCAGGGTGAGCTCTTTCATTCTGATAAACAACGTCTGGAGTTCCCTGAGCAGGGCCATTTCTCTAATATGGTGCTCAAGGAGTGGGAACGTCCTAATAGATTACCCGCAGTGCCCAAAGGGTTGGATAAGCGGTATCCCTTTCCTGCTGACCTGGTCAAGCGATGGTCGTGTCCCCCTGAGGTGGACGCTCCCGTTCTAGGGCTGTCCAACACCTCGGCCATGCCTTCCCCTGACACTACTACACTGCAGGACAGTGCGGACTGGCGTATGGATTAGCTGGCCTGCCATGCTTTTAAATTTGTGGGGGCTGGGCTGCGTCCGGTCTGCGCCGCTACCATTACAGCTATTGCCCTTAAGAAAAAGCTCAAGCGTCTCACTGATGGCGCTATGGCTGGTAGGAGGAGGGAGGATTATAGGGCCCTCTTGCTTTGCTCTGATTTTGTTGCCTTTGTCCTTACTGCCATGGATGATGTGGTCCGGCTGGGTGGTAGGGCCTCTGCCCTCTTGGTGGTTATGCGCCGCTCTGTTTGGTTGCGTCAGTGGGCAGCTGACACTGCAGCCACAAAGGCTCTCACTGGGCTCCCTTTTGCGGGGCTACGGCTCTTTGGTGAGCGTCTGGATGTTCTAGCCAAGGATGGTAGGCTACCTCAGAGTAGGAAGCAGCCTCGGCCCTTTTGGGTACTTCCTCCTCCTCCTCCTCCTTTCGTGCCTTTAGAGGAGGTTGTGGCTCCCTCTTCTCGGGTAGCCGCAGAGAGTCTTGGGGACGTGGCAGGTCCCGTGGTCGTCCTGGTCTCTCTTGGGGGTCCAAGCCCAAACCCCCTCCCAAGGCCCCTCAGGCATGAGGAGCCGCCCTCACCCATCTGGGTGGGGGGACGGCTTCGGCTCTTTGCTCACGTCTGGAGGCTCCGCGTCTCAGACAGGTGGTTTCAGGAGGTGGTGTCCTCTGGTTACAAGATAGAGTTTGCAGCCCAAAAGATACCTCAGATCCCGGATGTCTCAAGACCCTCTGTCAGCTCAGGGTTTGCGTTTTGCAGTTCAAGTCTGTTGGAGTCAGGTGTCATTTGCCTGGTGCCTTCCCAAGAACTGGGTCAGGGGTACTACTCCAATCTTTTCACAGTCCCCAAAATGGACGGGTCTTTGAGGCCCATCCTGGACTTGAAGGGTCTCAACAAGTTTTTGAGGTTCAAGCACTTTCACATGGAGATGCTACGCTCGGCTGTCAGTACCCTTCGCCCGGGCGACTTCATGACCACCGTGGACATCAAGGATGCCTATCTTCACGTGCCAATCTTTCCAGGTCATAAGAGATTCCTAAGGTTCGCTCTAGAGGATCAGCATTACCAGTTTGTGGCTTTACCTCGGCGCCTCGGGTGTTCACCAAGGTGCTGGCAGGCGTGATGGCTCTGTTGTGGGACCAGGGCATACGCATTCTCCCTTACCTGGACGACATTCTGATTGCGGCTCAGTCTCTTCATCAGGCCGAGAAGGATACTCAGGTGGTGACCTCCACTCTCGAGTCCTTCGGCTGGGTGATCATCTTTCCAAAGTCTTCACTGTCTCTGTCTTTGGTGAGGTCCTTTCTGGGCATGACTCTGGATACCTCTACGGTCAAGGTGTTCCTGCCTCAGCAGAAGGCGGAGGGCCTTCAGAAGCAGGCACGGGCTCTGCTCTTGTGTCTCCATCCCTCCATCCGGCAAGGGATGCAGTTAGTGGGTCTGATGGTGTCCTGCTTCGAGGTGGTCCCTTTTGCTCAGTTTCACATGAGACCTCTTCAGTTGCACCTCTTGTCAGTTTGGGATCGGGATCCTTTGTCCCTGGATCAGGAATTTGCTGTGTCCCCCCTGGCCAGTCAGTCCCTCTCATAGTGGCTGGACTCAGGGAACCTTCTAGTAGGCAGTCTGACCGGTTGGGGGGGCTTTTGGAAGTCTCTGAAGTTCCAGGGTCGGTGGGGCCCCCAGGAGGCCCATGCTCCCATCAATATCCTGGAACTCAGGGCGATCAGGTTGGTTCTTTCTCAGCTGACCACACACCTTCGGGGTCGGGCTGTTCAGATCCGCTCGGACAGCCGGACGGCGGTTGCCTACATCAATCATCAGGGAGGGGCTCGGAGCAAGCGAGCCCTCAAGGAAGTGTCCCTGATACTGTCTTGGGTGGAAGAGAATGTCCCTTGCATCTCGGCGGTCTACATTCCGGGGGTGGAGAACCAGGAGGCAGACTCCCTGAGCAGGGGGACGTCTCGGCTGGGGGAATGGTCCCTCAGCAACAAGGTGTTTCACTCCCTGTGTCACCGCTTGGGTCAGCCGGATGTGGACCTGTTTGCGTCCCGCCACAATCACAAGCTTCCAAGATTTGTCTCCCTGTCGCAGGATCCTCTGGCCTTAACCACTGATGCGCTAGCGATTCCTTGGACGGAGTTTCGGCTCCTCTATGTGTTCCCTCCCTTTCCTCTGCTGGGCAGGGTGCTGTGCAAGATAGCCCAGGAAGGGGTACCAGCCATTCTGCTGGCCCCCTGTTGGCCAAGGAGGGTGTGGTTCGCAGACATAGTGCAGTTGGCAGTAGATCGGTACGTTTTGCCCAAGGATCCAGTTCTTCTCACTGAGGGACAGCTGCGCCATCCCAATTTACAAATGCTGGCTTTGACGGCTTGGCTGCTGAAACCTCCATCTTGACGGATAAGGGGTTGCCGGCCTCTGTTGTTGATACTATGATTCGGGCTAGGAAGAAGTCCTCGTCCTTTATCTACTAGAGGGTCTGGCATGCTTACATTGCCTGGTGTGAGTCCAAGTCTCTTCCTTGTCAGGTGTTTTCTATCCCCAGGATTCTGCAATTTTTACAACATGGTTTGGATTCGGGCCTTCAACTTAGTGCCCTCAAGGGACAGGTGTCAGCTCTGGCAATTTTTTTCCAAAGATCCTTTGCCAATCACCGGCTGGTTAAGTCTTTTTTCCAGGGAGTTACTCATGTGCGTCCGCCACGTAAACCTATGCTTCCGGTTTGGGACTTGAATCTGGTGTTGTCTGCTCTGCAGGGTCCTCCCTTTGAGCCTATCCATGGGGCGGCTTTGCCCATTCTGACACTTAAGGTGGCCTTTTTGGTGGCTATTACTTCAGTCAGGTGAGTCTCTGAGCTGGCGGCGCTTTCCATTAAACCTCCTTATTTTGAGCGGCATCAGATTAAGGTGGTGTTTCGGCTTAAGCTGGATTTCTTGCCCAAGGTTGTGTCTGCTTTTCATCTCAATCAGGACATTGTCTTGCCTTCCTTGTGTCCTAACACTGCTAATTCCAAGGAATGTACCCTGCATTCTCTGGATGTTGTCAGGGCTCTGAAGTTTTACTTGGTTGCTACTGAGTCTTTCAGGAAATCTGATGCTCTTTTTGTTCTTCCTGCGGGACCTAGGAAGGGCTTGCCTCCGGCTAAATCTACTTTCAGCAAGTGGATTCGCCAGGTGGTGGTACAGGCCTATTCTGCTAAACGGAAGGTTCCTCCTTTCCGGGTTACTGCTCATTCCACTCATGCTATTGGTGCTTCTTGGGTCTTTCATCACCGAGCTTCTGTTGAACAAGTTTGTAAGGCCGCTACTTGGTCTTCTGTTCATACCTTTTCCAAGTTTTACAAGGTTTATGTTAAGGCCTCGGCTGATGCTGCCTTTGGTCGCAAAGTACTTCAGGCGGTGGTGGTTTGAACTGCCTGCTGCTACTTTTTGGGGATCCCACCCTACCTTACGGACACTGCTATTGCATGTCCCATACCTAAGGACTTCTTGAAGCAGGCCGTGCCATGCAATAGGAAAAATACAATTCTGTGAGTACTCACCTGTAGAATTGTTTTTACTATGCATGGCACGGCCTGCTTCACCCCACCCTTGTTATCGTTATTCTTGGTTGCCTTTTTATGGTAATTTTTCCAAGTTAGTTTTTTACCTTTTTTACCTTTATTATCTCCCGGCTTCTTGTATAACTGCTTGTCAACACTGGGGAGGTCTATTGGTGATCCTGTTTTTATATGGTGCCGGGAGGAGCCACAACTCTTCTGCAGTACACTGCGCCACCTTGTGGCGGAATATCCCATACGTAAGGACTTCCTGAAGCAGGCCGTGCCATGCATAGTAAAAACAATTCTACAGGTGAGTACTCACAGAATTGTATTTTTATCCCTTGGCAGACCAGGCTGAGAGCAGAAAAAAGTTTGAAAAGTTATCGACAATAAATTACAATAAACAACATTTGAAAGCTCAGTAATTTAGTTGATTAATTCAAAATTGGTGTATATTTAAGGTTCCTATCCAAACAACTTCATCCCACCTTTAATCCCATAGGAATGGTGTAAAATGAGCCATTTCAAAACTTCTCAGATTATATGTAAATAGTTTATGTAAGTAAAACTGCTTGCTTGACTTCATTTTTTGGGTTGTGGCTGAGCTGGGAAGGATGTCATGTTGCACCTTTATGAGTCATGAGCATAGTCAGAGACAGCTGCTGGATCACTGTGGCTTGCTGTGTTTGCCTGCACTGAGTGTTACAATGGACAATGAAAGGAGGGCAAACTCTGGAGCCCTGCAATGGTTTACAGTCCTTTTAAATTTCTATCTTACTCATAGCCAAAGAATTAAGTTAGCTGCAGAGAATTAAAAAAAAAAGTCAGATAAATTAGATCAAGGGGGAAAGTTGGCCAAACAAAAGGCCTGTTTTGTGGACACTCTTCAGACTAACCCCTTGTTATCCTGTTGTTATGCACTTGACTTTGGCTTCCCTTGGACTTTGCAACTATGCCTGCAAACCACGATCCTGGCTTGTTTAGTCGTCTGTCCCTTCTCCTGCCCGGTAACCACTGCTGTCTGTTTACCCAGACCCTGGTATCCCCGGGGAGCGACCTGGGTCCACCCAAGCAGTAAATCTATCCTCCCCTCTAGGGATTACCGGGTTGGTCCTTAGACTGCTTTCTTGCAGGCGAGCTTGGGTACTGGGTTGTGGTCCCTGGTTGCCGCACTCAGCAGTGGTCACCAAGGCTCTCCTCCAAAAGTTCTTGCCTCTGGTCAGTATCCGTCTGTGGCTATGAATTAAAAGGCAAGAATTGCACGAACATTTAGTAGCCAGAGGATTTTACTGCACTGTACTGATACAGGGATTATTGTTACTAGAAACATACAGCAATGCCTATGGGGGTGGGCTGGGTGCAGATAGCTCAGAACACTATTAAATTTTGCTTTCTGAGTAGCAACTTGGTCAAAGAAAGGTTAAAAAAATTCACCTGTGTTGAGATTTGACAGATTACAGTGAAATTGTAGATATCGTGGTGTAAAGTATCATTTTAGGCAGGGTGACAGGGTTATGAGAGAAGTAAATTTGTTTTCCTGCTTCAGGCTTGCATTTATGGTCTTTATTTTATATACTTTGTAATATAGTGGTCCTCTGGTAATTCAGCAAAGCTTTTACTGTGTAATAATTTTACTCTTAAATGTGAACGGCTACAAAAGGTCCATTTTGCTTGTGTCCTGTATGTACTGCTTTTTGTGAAGAAATAAGTCACTGCATGGTACATTAATGAACATCTGCAAGTGAGAACACTATTTCTAGTTTGTAGGAAGTGCTAGGGTTTAATTAACTCATTAATGTGTCAGTGGTTAGCGTTAAAAAATATACCACTACGATGATTTATTTCTTTAATTTTGCTGGGCTAATAAAGTTACCTGCATATTGAGGTTTTGCTTACAGATGGATTCCCACTGGGAAGAGCCACAGAGGAAATCTCTTATTGCTATAGCTCTGTCTGTAACAATGATGGCAGGTTACTTTTACTGGGGTCATTGGTGTCTGCCCTTGTGGGAGCTATCCTTGTACATATTCTAAAGTAGAGCTACACAATCTGAAAATACATAAACAGCACACATAACCCAGTTTCCATCTTAAAGATTACCAATTTCGATGCACATTATAACAAATTCCCAATGGTGTCTCTCTAGTTGCTGTTTTAGTCAAGGGACTAGGAGATTTTCCCATTGCATGGCACGGCCTGCTTCACAAAGTCATCACATCTGGGTATTCCGCCACAAGGTGGCGCAGTGCACTGCAGAAGAGTTGTGGCTCCTCCCGGTACCATATATAAAACGGAATCACCATAGACTTATCCAGTTTTCCTCTGCAGTGATGCTGCGAAGATAGAAGATGGCTCTCTATATTGCGCAGGTGAGCAGGGCAAACAAGCCTGCGTCCCTGCATGGCTATTTCCACCCGTTTCCGGACCCTCTGTTCCTCCTAGCCTCGGCTGACGGATCGGGTGAAGGTCGAGGAGCACTAGGGTCAAGTGCTCAAGGAGCGCTGCTCCAAGCAGTAGACCCTGTACCACAAAGGGTAGCCGGCTAACGGCTTTATGGTGAGCCTGTTAGGGATGCGGAGTTCCTGTCCCAACTTCTGAGGGGGTGAGTGTTTTTGGGCCCTTGCCGCTGCTCGCTTGCTTTCCTCGGTCCCTCCCCGTAGTGTGCTCGGGGGACGGGGGGGGGGTGGTAGCGGTGAGGGTACTTTGGCTATGTTTTCACTTGTTTTTTTTTTGTGTTTTAACTGGTTTTCGCGCCTCGCCGCTTTGTACTGCGCTCCGCGGCGTGCGACGTTATATTTGTGAGGTGTTTTTTTCTCTACTGTGATGACGCCGGCGAGGTCACGTGAGCACCGTTTTCGCGCTCTTCGGGGGGCGGAGCCGGTGGATGACGCGTATCGCGTCGTCCTCCTGCGGCTCGCCCCTCAAGGTTCTTCTGCCAGCGCCATTTTGCTTCTGCTGCGCGTTGGGGCCCTTCTCATCTCGGAGCAGCGGCAGTGATCCCGGTCTGCTTGACTCTTCCTCCTGTGGTCTGGCGGTTGGTGCCCTTGTTCTACTTGGTCTGTGAGTCCCCTTCAGGGGTTTTTGTGCTCTTTTGGGCATGCGCTGCTGGATACTTATATGTCTTTATTTCTGTCTTTCAGGCGGGACAACTGTGGGTTGTGGTTTCTCCCGGTGCTACCCCTTACCATCCCCCATCTCCCCTTACTGGCTTCTGGGGGTATCCCTTGGGGGGCATCCCGGGTGGCTCTTGCTAGCCTTTACCCTGTGTTGGCCTATTGTGCCTGTGTTAAAGTGGACCAACACCCAGGATTTTGACTATCCTGGGTATTGGTCCACTTCCCCGGGGCACCCCAAATCGGCCTGAAACCCCCCCAAACACCCCGAAAACTCACCTCTCCACGCTCCCACGTGAGTGCGCTGTCCAATGCCCGCCGACGGACAAGTGACGTCCGTCGACGGACAAGGGATCGCGCCAGCCGCCTCCCGCGCATCACTCTTGATGTGTGCGCACCCGCGCCGGCCATTCAGAGACGGCCGGCGCGGGCGCCCGCACGTCTAGAGGAGCGCGAGAGAGGCGGCGGAAGCAGCGGCTGGAGAGGTAAGGATTTTTCGGGGTTTTGGGGGGGTGTGTGAGGTGATCGGCCCGGGAATCTTATAGATTCCCGGGCCGATCACCCCTGGGTGTTGGCCCACTTTAATCACTATATGGAGGCTTCTGTGGATAGCGTGCTTGGGGGTCCTTTGTGGCAATCCTGGCTATGTTCCATGTGTGGGGTACCACCTGTGAGTGACAGTGTCAGGGTGTGCGTGCCGTGCGCCCAAAGTGTCCTGGCTCTCCAGGCTGGGCTGCCTGCTTCGCTTCCCAGCTCTGCGCCTCCTTCGGCATCACCTACCCCCCCGCGCCTGCATTTAGCCCCTAGTGAGGGGGATACTAGCGGGGGGTCACAGTCTGACCTGGCTCAGCGAGTGGCCAGTATTGAAAGGCAGCTTGCCAGGCCTGTTCCACGTAAAGCCTCTGGCAAGAAGCGGCACCTGGCTCCCGTGACATCCCTCTTTCCTGAGGAGGATGAGGGACCTGATACCTTTGTTGGCCTTTACCCCCTAGAGGAGGGGGAACTCTTTCAGGACTCTGACTCCTCTGGGGACCAGCAGGAGGGTTACGGCAGTGACCCTGGGTCTGCGTCTGGGGAAGACTCATGGTTCCCTGAGGACACTGATAGCCTGTTAGCTCACATTTTTGAAGTCTTGCACATTGTCCCCCCTGAGGTGGCTAAGAGGAAGCAGGGTGAGCTCTTTCGTCCTGACAAACAGCGCCTGGAGTTCCCTGAGCAGAGCCATTTCACTAATATGGTGCTCAAGGAGTGGGAACGTCCTAGTAGATTGCCCACGGTGCCCAAAGGGTGGGATAGGAGATATCTCTTTCCTGCCGACCTGGTCAAGCGATGGTCGTGTCCCCCTGAGGTGGACACTCCCGTGCTTGGGCTGTCCAACACCTCGGTCATGCCTTCACCTGACACTACTACACTGCGGGCCAGCGAGGACCGGTGCATGGATCAGCTGGCCTGCCATGCTTTTGCTTGTGTGGGGGCTGGGCTGTGTCCGGTCTGCGCTGCTGCCATTACAGCTATTGCCCTAAAAAGACAGCTCAAGCGTCTCCTGGAGGGCGCTACGGCTGGCAACAGGGGGAAAGATTATAGGTCCCTTTTGCTTTGCTCTGATTTTTGCGCCGCTCTGTTTGGCTGCGTCAGTGGATGGCTGATACTGCCGCTAGGAAGGCTCTCACTGGGCTCCCCTTTACGGGGCTGCGGCTCTTTGGTGAGCGTCTGGATGTTTTAGCCACGCATGGTAGGCTGCCTCAATGGAGGAGGCTGCCTCGGCCCTTTCGGGGGTCCTCCTCTTCCCTCCCCTCTTTCCATGCTTCCAGAGGTCGGAGCTCCCTCTTCTCGGGTACCCGCAGATATTCTTTCCCCCAAGCCCCCTCAGGCATGAGGAGGCGCCCTCACCCATCCGGGTGGGGGGGCGGCTTTGGCTCTTTGCTCACGTCTGGAGACTACGCGTCTCAGACCGGTGGATTCAGGAGGTGGTGTCCTCCGGTTACAAGATAGAGTTTGCAGCGTGGCCGCCCCCAAGATTCATCAGATCCCATATGTCTCAAAACCCTCTGTCTGTTCAGGGTTTGCGCCTTGCGGTTCAACGTCTGTTGGAGTCAGGCGTCATTTGCCCGGTGCCTTCCCAGGAACGGGGTTAAGGGTTCTACTCCAATCTGTTCACGGTCCCCAAAAAGGACTGGTCCCTGAGGCCCATCCTGGACTTGAAGGGTCTCAACAAGTTTGTCAGGTTCAAGCATTTACGCATGACCTCAGTGGACATCAAGGATGCCTACCTTCACGTGCCAATCTTTCCAGGTCATCAGAGATTTCTCAGGTTCGCTCTAGAGGATTACCAGCATTACCAGTTTGTGGCATTACCGTTCGGTATCACCTCGCCCCTCGGGTGTTCACCAAGGTGCTGGCGGGTGTGATGGCTTTGCTGCGGAATCAGCGCATTCGCATCCTTCCTTACCTGGACGACATTCTGATTGCGGCTTAATCTCTTCATCAGGCCGAGAAGGATACTCAGGTGGTGACCTCCACTGTCGAGTCCTTCAGCTGGGTGATCAACTATCCCAGGTCTTCGCTGTCTCCGTCTTTGGTAAGGTCCTTTCTGGGCATGACTCTGGATACCTCTCAGGTCAAGGTATTTCTACCTCAGCAGAAGGTGGAGGGCCTTCAGAAGCAGGCACGGACTCTGCTCTTGTGTCCTCATCCCTCCATCCGGCAGGGGATGCAGTTAGTGGGTCTGATGGTGTCCTGCTTCGAGGCGGTCCCTTTTGCTCAGTTTCACATGAGACCTCTTCAGTTGCACCTCTTGTCAGTTTGGGATTGGGATCCTTTGTCCCTGGATCAGGAATTTGCTGTGTCCCCCCTGGCCAGTCAGTCCCTCTCATGGTGGCTGGACTCAGGGAACCTTCTAGTAGGCAGTACCTTTCTGCCTCCGTGCTGGGAGACTGTCACCACAGATGCCAGTCTGACCAGTTGGGGGGGCTTTTGGAAGTCTCTGAAGTTCCAGGGTCGGTGGGGCCCCCAGGAGGTCCATGCTCCCATCAATGTCCTGGAACTGAAGGCGATCAGGTTGGTTCTGTCTCAGCTGACCACACACCTTCGGTGTTCAGATCCGCTCAGACAACCAGACAGCGGTTGCCTACATCAATCATCAGCTAGCAAGCTAGCCCTCAAGGAGTGTCTCTGATACTGTCTTGGGAGGAAGAGAATGTCCCCTGCATCTCGTGGTTTACATTCCGGGGGTGGAGAACCTGGAGGCAGACTCCCTGAGCAGGGGGACGTCTCGGCTGGGGGAATGGTCCCTCAGCAACAGGGTATTTCACTCCCTGTGCCACCGCTGGGGTCAGCCGGATGTGGACCTGTTTGCGTCCCGCCACAATCACAAGCTTCCCAGGTTTGTCTCCCTATCACAGGACCCTCTGGCCTTCGCCACGGTTGCGCTAGCAATGCCTTGGACGGAGTTTTGGCTCCTCTATGTGTTCCCTCCGTTCCCTCTGCTGGGCAGGGTGCTGCGCAAGATAGCCCAGGAAGGGGTACCAGCCATTCTGGTGGCCCCCTTTTGGCCAAGGAGGGTGTGGTTCGCAGACGTCATACAGTTGGCAGTAGATCAGTATGCCCTGCCAAAGGATCCAGATCTGCTCACTCAGGGACAACTGTGCCATCCCAATTTACAAATGCTGGCTTTAACGGCTTGGCTGCTGAAACCTCCATCTTGATGGATAAGGGTTTGCCGGCTTCTGTTGTTGATACCATGATTAGGGCTAGGAAGAGGTCCTCATCCTTTATCTACTACAGTCCAAGTCTTTTCCTTGTCTGGTGTTTTCTATCCCCAGGATTCTGGAATTTTTGCAACATGGTTTGGATTCGGGCCTTCAACTTAGTACTGTCAAGGGACAGGTGTCAGCTCTGGCAATTTTTTTCCTTTGCCAATCACCAGTTGGTTAAGACTTTTTTTCAGGGAGTTACCCATGTACACCTGCCACGTAAGCCTATGCTACCAGTTTGGGACCTGAATCTGGTGTTGTCTTTTCTGCAGGGTCCTCCCTTTGAGCCTATCCGTGGGGCTGCCTTGCCCATTCTGACTCTCAAGGTGGCCTTTTTTGGTGGTCATTACTTCTGTCAGGCGAGTTTCTGAGCTGGCGGCGATTTCCATCAAACCTCCTTATTTTGAGAGGCATCAGGATAAGGTGGTGTTTCGGCTTAAGCCGGATTTCTTGCCTAAGGTTGTATCTGCCTTTCATCTCAATCAGGACATTGTTTTGCCTTCCTTGTGTCCTAACCCTGCTAATTCCAAGAAGCGGACCCTTCACTCTTTGGATGTTGTCAGGGCTCTGAAGTTTTATTTGGTTGCTACTGAGTCTTTCAGGAAGTCTGATGCTCTTTTTGTTCTTCCTGCTGGACCTAGGAAGGGTTTGCCTCCTGCTAAATCCACTATCAGCAAGTGGATCCGTCAGGCGGTGGTACAAGCCTATTCTGTTAAAAGGAAGGAACCTCCTTTTAGGATTACTGCTCATTCTACACGTGCTATTGGTGCATCTTGGGCTTTTCAGCACCAAGCTTCTGTTGAACAAGTTTGTAAGGCTGCAACTTGGTCTTCTGTTCATACTTTTTCCAAGTTTTACAAGGTTGATGTTAAGGCCTCAGTTGATGCTGCTTTTGGCCACAAGGTACTTCAGGCGGTAGTAGTTTAAACTGCCTGTTGTTACTCTTTGGGGATCCCACCCTACTTTATGGACACTGCTTTTGGAAGTCCCAGATGTAATGACTTTGTGAAGCAGGCCGTGCCATGCAATGGGAAAAAGACAATTCTGTGAGTACTCACCTGTAGAATTGCTTTTGCCATGCATGGCACTGCCTGCTTCACCCCACCCTTGTTATCATTGTTCTTGGTTGCCCCTGTATGGTGATTGTTCCAATTTAGTTGGGGTTTTCTTGTTTTTTTATTATCTCCCGGTTTCTTGAATAACTGCTTGTCAACACTGGATAAGTCTATGGTGATTCTGTTTTTATATGGTACCGGGAGGAGCCACAACTCTTCTGCAGTGCACTGCGCCACGTGGCGGAATACCCAGATGTAATGACTTCGTGAAGCAGGCCGTGCCATGCATGGCAAAAGCAATTCTACAGGTGAGTACTCACGGAATTGTCTTTTTTCCTTTAAGGATCAATACATTTTTGGCGTTTTGTTTTTGGTGGGTTCATCTGTACATGGTATTAAGGAATAGTCTAATCTGCTCCTTACAGTTCCCCCCTTCTAGCTCCCCATTGTTCCCTACTCTGTCACCCCCATGTAACTTGCTGGCTTCTCCCCCCAGCCTAGCTTGATGTCTAACCCCCCTTACAAACATCTAATTAGAGGTAGTTATCCCTCACATTTATGGCCTTTTGGTAACAGCTGCATCCCTCCCTTGACCATCTACTTTACCTCCATGAGCTTCATTTATGCTACTCATCTTCTTCAACACCTTTTGGCACTTTAAAATGTAACATTTACCCTGTCAGAAAGATCCCCTCGTCTTCTGTCTACTTCAACCTCATGTATCCCCCTCCTCTTTACTTCTTGGATCAGGATCCCCTTTATCTGGCGCCTTAGAAATGGAAATGGCTGCTGTTGCTGGAGGCCACCACTTCTGGGAGAACCTTTTTTTCATATTTACTCAAGTCTCTGACCCTGTACCTCCACTTGTTTTTCTTTCTCCACATTTCCTTGGACTGTGACCTCTCCATGAGGCACCTTGATTAGGAAATAGATGCCTGGGTAGCAGACCACCAATTCAGGGAAACCCTTACCTCTTCCCTTTTCTCTTGGAGAAGGACCCATGCTAAAATTGTAAATAATTTTGCGCTTTAAGTTATTTTTCTGCCCTTTGTTATTATTAGCCATCCTGCTACAATACATTTCTTGCATGTAATGTATATAGCAAAATAAATCGGATCTGATTCTTAAAAATTACCTTAACTCTCATGTCACTAATTGAGCAGTAATATGTCTTGTAGATAGCTTCCTTGGGTTCACAGTCTCTCCATACACTGCAGTTCAACTTATATGACCCAACAGCTGCAGACAGTGGATGATTGGCTGCAGCCGCACAGCAGAAACATGGCTTCATCATCTACCTGTTATCAAAGTGGAGACTTAGCCTGATATGCAGAAAATTCCAGATTTATCTTGGTTCGGCAACTAGTTTTCTAAGAGGTTCTCTGTTTATGTCCTTGAGGCTTTCTAGTTACATCTCTGGCAGTATGCCCCAAAGCATTGATTTAAATTTGACTCTTTCTCTTACCAAGTCAGTTAAAATAGATTGCAAATACACATCATTAGTTGTGATACAAATTGATGGTGTATAATTACATGCATGCTAGTTTCAAAGAAGCTTTGTTTAACTCTTCTGACCCCAGGTAGTCAAACTTTCTATACTATAAGATTTAATAATAAATATAATGTAATAAAACGGAGACTGTAGCTCCCACATAAAGTAAATCTGGACATGCATTAGTATATATTACCTTTGAATAGATCATTGTTTTATCTTCATAATATTAAACTCTTTCTGAACATGGACAGAAATTGATCATGTACTTTGTTTTTAAAATATATGTAAGTATATGCACTTCTCTTAATACTCACAGCATTTACGGAGGAAGCTGTCGGGTGAAATGCATCTAGTGAATAAACACAGTAATATAAGGCCTTATTTAAGATGTGCCATTTAGCATCTTTCTGGTGCCTATAGCGCCAGTTTAGCATTTCTGTCTTATCTGGCCCTGCGTTGTGAACTACATTGGCACTGACAGCCACTGCGCAGAATATGCTAGCTGATTGGCTTTGATTGTTGAATATATTGGCTGCACCTGTTGGACCCAGCTACCGATTATCCCAGCGTCAGTGCACCACTTTGTACTGCTGTTTTCCTGCACTCCCCAGCATATTTATGATTTTTTTTCTCTTTGAAATCTTTGGCGCTGTATTTTCCCAGCGCTGGTGGGCGTTTTATCATTACAGTTGCAAGAAACCACTGCTGGGGACCAAGGGGACAAACTTAACATAGACATACCCCTCGATTCAAAATGCAAAAGTTAATTGATTTTGGATCTAGAATCGTAAGTTTGGGTGGGTGTTAGTCATTTTTTCCTGTTTTTTTGGCCATTTCCGACTCGCACGAGCCTACGTACGAATTCGTATATGCTCTTACGATCATCGGAAGTTCGTTCCTAAATTGTAGGATCAAAACCTAAAACTTAGGATCAAAACCTAAAACTTAGGATCAAAACCTAAAACTTAGGATAATCGGATGTGTTTCCGTGTGATTCAGAGAACAGTTTTCCAACCTCTAAATCCATTTTAAAAGAAAGCCACTGCCGACACCTTTTAGCAGTCGGATTGCTGTTCTTGAACAGGTTTTTTGGCTATGTGGAGGAGTCTGCGCGTCTTGTGCTCCAATGAACTGCATGTATCAGCATGGCCGAGGCCATAAATTGTATGGCAATGCATACCTGATTCATGTATGCCTTATAAAATATATTTGCGTTAATTAAAGAAACTTATGTCCTTTGTTATTTATTTTTAAATTGATGTACTAGAATAATATTTTTAGATTGCATTTATTGGTGTAGTTGTTTACCTTTGCTTTGTTTAATTATTTAAGCACATCTTTGGTCAGATGCATCACACTTACTGAGGAGAGGAGAGCGGGATAAAGTGCAGGATGTGGGTTACTGCTGTATTTTGCACAGACACAGCAGAGCTGGGGGCACGGAAAGGTCAGAAATCAAAGAATGCAGAGCAACACAGTCACAAGGCCCTTTCTGTTTGCAGGCTGCCCGAGAATACCTGAGACGCCATCTTGGCTGTTTCTAGACTCATAACATGCAGAAGTTGCTGGGTGTTTTTTTATATTTGAGAGCAATCTGTATGTAGAGGGTGTGGGTAACCACACACAAAATTTTAAGTTGTACCATTTGAAGCCAAAATATTAAAATTAAATCCACAAGTAAAAAATGCAAGTTAACTAAAAATTAAACAAAGTAAGATTTACTTATGCAAATGCATTCATTAATGGTTGGTTACCGATCAGAAGGATTTACGTCCAGACAAAAAAGGAAAAAGGGCAAAACCAATGTTGCAACCTGAGAAATGAAACGGAAAATTCAGGATGGAAACTGACATAGGTCTGATTCCCGAACTGCCATACGAACGGACGTACATTTTAGGAAAAGAAACGTATTTGCTTATAGAATCACTCGCAAGTTCATATGAACGCACGAGCGCACGGGAAAAATAGGATGATCGGCACCAAAATCAAAGCTGTTACATGTTTCTTTGAATCGACCCCATTGTTTCTCCCTCTCCTCAGCATGGAACAGGCCAGAGTGTCGGGACCGACACTCAAAAGACATAAACATGAGCTATTAGTCTCCAGCTGCACAACACAGACATCATTTTTTTCTAAATTTGTAATTCTTACTCCAACACCTACCTACATTCAAAGTACCATTTAAATATAAGTCACCAAGAAAAATTCGCGATACTGCTCCTTTAAGATGATGAAGAAATTTTGCAGCAATAAAATAGTAAACACCTATAAACTGAATCAAACATTATGTGAGCAGGACTTAATCAGCACATAATTCTTAGTACAGATTCATTTAAAGAGCCTGGGCAGCTAAGGTGTGCCATCTTTAGCCACTCAATAAAAGACTATTATCAAGTACAGCAACATAAGGATAAGTTCGTTTTTTGTCCATACCTAGAGAATAGAAAAAGCTCATCAATTATTATCATTAATTTATGCTTGCAGACAGTTATTTGTATCTAGCGTTTTGCAGGTTCTTTTTCACAGTGAAATGAGAATAGCTTCCATCATTGGTAATTATTAAAATGAATTGCTCCCTATAGAATGAAACAATGATTACATCCTAAGAATCTTTTAGTAATGCAGCATGCAGCCAAATACAAACAATTGCCCAGTTTTAAAACCTTTGGTGGTGTATCGGAAAAGCAGAATGCTATAGTAATATGAATCCTAATAAAAATCATTAAGGTTTTGTCAGCTGTAGGGTTGAACTTTACTGGTGAATTAGTTTTTTAGGAAAACAGTCAATATGCAGTTTTATTTGTAATGACCTTTCTGTCACCAGTAAGGCTCTAAGTGACAGTCGAAAGCTTCAATGTATGGGGTAAAGGGTAGATCCCATTAAAATCACCAGGTTTGTCAGACATTTTTAGTTGGGACATTGAATTTGAATTGAATTGAATTTACTGATGGTGGGGCCACATTTGAAAAAAATTGAAAAAAATGCAGAAATGTTAAGTTTGCATGAGTGGTTTGTATAGGTGATGTTTTTTAGAAGATCAGATTTGTTGACAAGGGGTGTAATAAGCAGCAGCCCAATTGGCACCAAGCAGTGCGGCCCACTAGGAATTCTCCCGGGACGCCCTATGGCCAGTCTGTCCCTGCCTGGCACTATCCAAAACTTATAAAAGCTGAAGTTGAGCCTAAATCCTAGGATGGTAATTTTTGCAGCTGTTAAATTGGACCAAAAGTCTACACTATAATTATTCCCTAGGGGACATCCTGATTGGGATGATCTGCAGTGTTCATTCGATACTGCCAATTCAGGGGCTGTATCCCAAACTAAAGTACCCTCTAGGGCATTTGACCAAATGTTCTGGGTATAGGCAAATCCCAGTTATTTAGGAACTCTGAGTGCGACCCCGCCATACAAAATCCAATAATCATACCATGGTTGTAGAAAATTACTTCATCTGCTTTATTAGATAAGTAAAAAAAAAAAGGGGTATAAGGAGGAACTGCACAAATGTCACAGAACCCCCCCACCATTAACATTTAGGTACAATTAAAAACAATAGTCACACAATATTTCATAACATGGACATAAGTTCGGCAATTATTTCATCAATTTGTCTACAGCATATATACAGGATAATCAGACATTGACATGATTGGAACTGGAATTAATCACATACATTTATAACACATGAGGTAAAGGTGAAGGTGAACTAGTTTCGCCTCTCTAGGGCTTCCTCCGCACCAATCTGCACCCTTGTGGTTATTATACACGTTATTGCCAATTCAGTGTTTCAATATAACACGTGCCTGGGTAAACAGCCTAGATAATGTTGAACAGAGGCACATAAAAAAAAAAAAAAAAAGTAAGGAAGGGAAAAGAAAGGAAAAGGCATACCCGTTAACTATGAAGCTGAGGCCACAGCACAGTAGCTGGACATTTATATGTAAAAAATGTACCTGGGAAATAGGTGTTCATCATGGTGGCTGATATCAAGTTTCAGCACCTATGTTATGAGATGAATCGTAGTGCTGCAATACCCTTGTCCATCTACAATAATGCACATATGACAAGGCCATCCCACCTGACTGGGGAGTGCTGATCACTTCCGGGACGGCCAGGGCGCGCGCAGAGCGCCACCGCCGCTCCCGGGGAGGCCACACCCCCCTCAAGGAGGCGAGAAGAGGCGCGCGCGAGCAGGCGGTGGGGGGAGGGGGCCCCGAGTCACGGCCACTAGGCGCCGATTGCTGCGCCTGCCCACCACCCTTAACCAGGAGTCAGGTGCATCTGACGATGACAACCCGGACAGCCGGCGCGAGCAAATGGAGGCAGCGAGCCGGGATCCCCCCCGCCCCCCCCATGCCCGACACTATGGGTCTGCCAGGTGGGGCAGACACTGATTTATTCACCTTGGGTAGGGCATAAAAGGTGGCTATGGTCGGGCATGGGGCCTCAAGGTAGGTTGGCCTTGTCATATTCTTCAATATCTGGTGGCACATCTGTACATAACGGTCATTTTCCATAACTACAATATTCCCCCCCTTATCCGCTGGTTTAATTGTCAGATTCCTATAGCTTTCCAGTTCTTTCAATGCTCTCTGATGTAATAGGGAGAGATTTGGGCATTTCTTATAAGTCAGTTTTTCAACTTCATTTGTGACTAAATTGACAAACCCTCTAGGGCAGCTGTACTCAACCGGCGGACCAATGTGGCATTGCAAGGTACACACAAACTTAGTTTCTCTGTCTCTTTGCCTCATCCAATCCTGCCCCCAGCTCAGCCCCCTCCATCTCTGTCCCCTCAGCTCTGCCCTATACATTCCAGTCTCTCTGCCCAATCCATTCCTGTCCTGACAGTTTTGCCCATACAATCCCTGTCCCCTCAGCTCTGCCCCATTCAGTAAACCTCTATACACGGCCTGCACAGAATGCATGAGGGTTAAAAGCAGCGTGCCGCGGGCCAGAGCTGTAGGTTCTGTGCCCCCCCCCCCAAAAAAAAGCCGTTTCTCCCCAGTGACTAATAAAATTCTCGGTGTGGGTGTGGGGTGCAAGCAGCAGCCTTTTTTAGTTTTGCCAGTGGAATCTATACACCCCATACACCCCCCACTCCGTGACAGCCCCCTGCCCGACCTTCGCCTATTACCAGATGTCTGTAAATGGACCTTTACAAGAAGTGGTTGATTACCCCTGCTCTAGGGAATATTTAGACGTTTGGTCCACTTTAATTTGACTGCTACTGCTGGTGGTGGTGTTGGCCAAGAATAGTTTGCAGAGAGCACCAGCTGATAATATTGTCAGCCTGGAAAAAAAAATTGTTATCACTTGTTAGGACAATAGTAATTCTCTTTATTGTAGTCAGAGCAAGGTCGATGGATTACAAACTCAGTCAAGGATTTGACCGTTGGGAATCTGCTCCATCCAACTTTAAAGAGGAACATCGGACCAAGGGGTCCAATTCCCCCCCCCCATCAACCCCTACTTACCTTTTGGACATCAGGCTGCTTCAGGGCCCGAACCTCACCCCGCCGTCCGTTTAGTTGTCTGTTAATGACAAACATGCCTTAGCCGTGCTCGTCAATGTCCCACGGTGACCTTGCAGCTCAGTGCGCGCAGTGTTTGATGGGATGCAAGATGACATCGCCCATCGGAAGGTCTCCGGAAACCGAGGAACCTAGAAGATGGATCTCCTGGCGAGGTGAGTAAATAATGTAAGGTAAGGTAAAAATGGGGGGGGGGGGGGGCAGATCTGTGAGGCTTGGTTCCTCTTTAAACTTCACCTCCAATTTTCAAGGTAGAGCATGCCTCTTAAAAGCAAACCAAACATTTGTTCTTGAAAAATGAGACATAAAATTAGTTTACTCAGGTTTATCCTGTCCAGGCGCACACTCACCTTATTCCCCTTGGAAACATCGTCAAATGAGCCATTTACAAGCATCTCAAAGTCTCTGATTATATGTAAATATCTTATAATGTCTAAGCAAAGCTACTTTCTTCGCTTCACTTTCTAGATCGTGGCTGACCTGGGAAGCGCATGTCATGGCACAGCAATATGAGTCATGAGCATGCTTTGCTGTGGTAGGAGACAGCTGTGGGGCCACTATGGCTTACTGTGCTTGCTTACACCTAGGGCTCCAAGGAACAGGGTGGCTGTTATACCACTTTTTGTGCCTGGTCCTGGAGAAAATGTTGGTGCCCAGTCCTGCATGAAACGTAAGAGGCACATGTGACAGACATCAGGTGAGCTGCTTGCTGCCATATTATTGCCATTGGGTTTACAGTACCTGTAAAGTACCTGACCCCCCCCAACTGCTCCCCGAGCGCTGTAATTAGGACAGCCCACCGCTCCGGGCGTGTGTATACTCTCGCAGCATAGCATGGGTTAAATGGGTTAAACACAAGCATACAATAGCCACCAATACCCCTAGAAAAAAGGCGAACTGTACATTTAATCAGCCTACCGAAGCTTTCCCATTTTTTATATATGTAATATCTTAGCAAGGTACAGTCTGGCAGCTTATCACTTTTTTAATGCTTGCTGAAAATGCTACGCATGAAAATAATTAAAGCAATGCATAGTAATGCCTATGTGACCTGTTAATTGGCTATTTGTGTTTATTTGCCCATAATAATTAGCATGCCAGCTAACAGCTTAGGTCAAATCTCTCCACATTTTTATAAACACACTTGCCAGGCAGCTAATACACCCATCAGGGTGCACTTGTTATGTTGCACTTTCATAAACAGCAGCTATTAAATTGTTTGTTGTATTGTCAGTAAACTTCATTGCAGACTTGGAGACAGATTTCATCTCTTTTTGATGGTCACTGTGTGTATCAGAGCCTGTAATATGTTTTCTGTATAACATCATGTCTGATAAAGAGGACTAAGAATTCTCAATAGATTACCTTAAAGAGGACATCATCATCATCCACGGAATGCAGTCTCTGTGTAGTGCTCTCTTCAGCTTTCTATACAGCTTTGCTAAGCCCCACTGACATCATAGCAGCTTAGTAAAGCTGAAACGCGCCGATTCTCCACGTTTCTCCACACAGGAGAGTGTGAAATGAAGCGGAATATGTAAGGTTACCAGAAGAAGATGTAAGGTTACCAGAGGTGAGGGCAAAGGTAAGGCGGGGAGAGGGGATTGCTTAAGTGGGAAGAGGGGAGGTGGGAAAAGTGAGCAGAGGTGGGTAGAGGTGAGGTGAGTCAAGGAGGGCAGAAGCAGAGGTGAGGTGAGTCGAGGAGGGCAGAAGCAAGATGGTAAGAGAAGCAATGGACAGAGGTGAGGTGGATAGAGGGGAGATAGGAAGAGGTGAGGTGGGAAGGAGTGGGCAGAGAGAAAGCACGGAGAGGAGAATTGAGGAGAGGTCAGACAGGAGAAAATGAGGTGGGCAGAGCTGAGTCAGGAATTGAGCAGAGAGGTGAGATGATAAGAGAAGTGATGGTTAGAGGTGAAATAGTAAGAGGTTGCTAGAGATGGGTAGAGGTGAGGGGAACCGATGTAAGATCAGACAAGGCAGAAAGAGGTGAGTAGAGGTAGGCAGAGGTAAAATGAAGGGATAGGCAAAGGTGAGGTGGGCAGAGGTGAGCTAGGAAGGGTCTACAGTGGCATCTGAAGACACAGCCAGCACAAACAACACTCCAGTAGCACATGTGTGTCACCCACCTCTAAAGAGAAGTTCACTGGTGACCCACTTTCTACTTTAGACACACTGCCCTCTAGTGGTCAGCCACTTGCACTTACTCCTCAGGGGTGCTGGGGGGCGCAGGTTGTCCATCGATGCAGAGTCTCAGTTGGCACCAAGTTCCATATGCCATTTTTGTACAGAAGCAGGAGGGTGGCTTGCTGAAATTGAAGCCAAATAATTGTAGATATCTGATATAATGCCCCTTCCTTTAGGGTCTTCTTTGCGTCGTTTTTCAAATAAAGGCAGGCTATTTGAAGCAATTCAGGGGATTTCATAGAGTGGGGCATTCCAAATCAGGTTACCCCAGGGATAGCAACTTGGCCTCCCTGAAGTCTTTTCTTCCTCTTTTAAGAGGACCAAAACCCAGGATTTTCACTATTCCGGGCTTTGGTTCTCATTCTTGTGGCATTGATTTAAGATAACCCTGGAAAACCCCTGGATTGGCCTTAAATCTTACCTTCTTAATGCTCTCATGACCCATGTGCAGGCTCTATTAATGCACGGCATACAGTGCTGTTTGAGACAGAGCTCCGGCAATATTGAGTGGGGTGTTGCTGCATCTCCTGCTTCCCCGTGGTCTACAGCGGGCTCCCGCACCCAGCCTATCTGAGTGTCTGGATGCAGGAGCACACCTCAGCCTCTTTAAATACACTCAGCCTTCAAAGAGAAACAACCACCAACCTAGACTACAACAGTAGTCCCATGCCTTGATATATGAATCCCTGAAACCTACCTTTTTGGTAATCCCACAGCACAGGAACTAAACTTGGGTGGGTGAAAATCCCAGGATTTGTTCGTCTTTAAAATGATTGCTTTCCTCCTTCACCTTGTAGTATCGATGAGACTGTGTCACTCAGTGAAAATGGGCAGGCTGTAAATCCTTGCATGCAGGAGTGTAAATTGGTTCTTTATTTTTGTAAAAACATTTTTTTTAATCATGTCTCCTCGATGAGCCAATCAGCCCGGACACCATGTATGGGGTCTGGCAACCCAGGGATCAGAGGGCGACACAACTTTTCTTTCAACTACTGTTTGTGAACTGGTAAGGGGTCCAAATGATCCATATACCTATTCAATGGGCAGGGGGCAGCAAGTCACTTGCCTTACAAGTTGCGGAAGCAGATTTCATTACCCGCTCTACTATGGGCCAGGAGGGTGCAGAAGAGCCGGTTTCCCTCGGCATGAGCTGCTGCTCAACACAAGACCTGTGCCGAAGGGCATAAGGACTGGTAATTACTAGGACCAGGGGCCAGCAGATCTGCCTTTAAAGTGGACCAAAACCCAGGATTTTGACTTTTTTAGGTTTTCCAGGTTTTTAGTCCTTGCCCCGGGGCATCCCCGACTGGGAATGTGTGAACCCCCCCCAGATCGCTCAATCTTACTCACCCTTCCCTGGTCCTATGGCGCATGCACAGCCTCTCTACCAGCGAGCACACTGGCGGCCGCATCCCCCGCTACCTTTTAACAGGGAGTGTGCCCGCTCTGGCCATTCACAAATGCCTGGTGTGGGCACGCGCCCTACTAAAGGGATAGCGGGGATGTGGCCACTGTTCGCACATGCACCGATGGACCAAGAAAGAAGGTGAGTTTCCAGGCGACCTTGGGGGTTCTACACAGAATCCAGATTTGGGATGCCCTGGGTGGTCGTGAGTATGCCTGCCAAGAGTCTCATAGGCTCCAGGGTGGGTTTTGGTCCACTTTAAGCACTGAATTAGCACTCCCTATGTTTGGTGCAAAAAGGCACTCGCCTTCTATCCCATGCAGCAGGTTCGAATTTTCAAGAACGGGACTCCTGGTATCCTCGCCCACTGGCCCGTCCCTCACGTCAGTCACTGTGCCAGTGCACAGCGCCGTCCATTTATTGCAATGAATGGAGGGGGCTGTTCACAGGCAAAGTGACTGGTGGGAGCAGCGGGGCCACGTCCTGCAGCAAGCATTGGACGTGGCCCAAAGAATTCAGGAGGTTTCCGAACTGTGGACTGACTGGGACCTGCTGTGGGGGACAGAAGGTAAGTATCTGTCTTTTTTGGAGGTGGTGGTGATGGTGGTTTACAGTCTAAAAGACTCCAGGGCCGTTCAAGTTCCACTCCTTGGGGCATCCCATCCCACATCTCCCCTCACCTTTAGCGCACACACCCACGCCCAACCTTTCTGAATGGATGGCGCAGGCACTCCATGTCTAGAAGGTGAGAGGGGGATGTGGCTGACGACACACCCTGCCCCTGCTTAGCCATCAGAGTAGCCAAAGGTAGCCAAGTGAAATCGAGTGCAGCAATTGGATGAGCAAGCCGCTCAGTCTGAATCTGTGTCTGTGCTGTGGGAGCGACAGGAAGGTCAGTGTACTGGGAAATCTGCGGAGAATACACACAGCGGGGCATCCTAATTTGGGATGCCATCACATTGAGAAACAATGTGTTCGGGGGTCTCAGAACTATCATGAGAACCTAGTGGTTCAATGGGTCCCACAAAAGCCAGCTACTAACCTGCAGTCTTCTCACACAAGACACCCTGCTACCGTTACTCAAGTTAACAATTAAGGTTGACAAGCAACTCTGCGTCCCCTTCAACAATGGGCACCAGGTTCACAGTAGCACCCCCGTCCCCACCCCATCAGCAATGTTGACCCACTGCCTTTTATCTTCAGCTAGTTTATTTCTCAGTGAATCAGGCTATCAACAGCACGTGTGTGGCTCATGGAGAGGTAAGGAAAATACATCTTTTCTATGCATACACTACTGCAGAACCCAACCAAACAAATAAATAATGCATTTATTTTCCGTTTCTACATGAAAATTGCTGAATACATTATAGGCGTGAGACCTACATGTATATATTAGCCATAAGATGGCCACAAGGGACCCCGTCTCATTAACCTTGTCTACATATGGGCTTTGATAAGATTAAATTGCACGTAGCTTGGCTAGGATCTTATGATATAACCCTCTTTGTTATGGTCTGGTGCACAGATGATAACAGAGTCACTACGGAGGCAGAGGCGGCAGGAACACATACAGACACCATGCTGCTGCTCAGCCACCCCCTCACTAGCCGAAAATTTCCAAAATCATTTGCCATTGTTTTGTGACCTTTGTCAGAACACATTAATAAAAAATAATCCATTCACCCCCTTAGGCGCATGCAGAGCATTAGGACAAGAAAGCATCACATACATAAATTGCATGATGATGATGAGAGGCTGGGAATATTCCCCAAGCTCAGTACTATAAAAAAAAATAACCCAGTAATGATAGGCCCCTCGATGCTCAGAGCTTCGCTGTTTGCTCATTTTCCCCTCAGTAAATTACACAGGTCATATAATGAAATGTAATAGAGCATTTTCTGAAAATGTGTTAAAAATGATCTAAAAATGGTGTGAAATGAATAGAGATGCCCGCCCCTGTTTGTCAGAAGCTCAGGGGGACCTCCAAATAATGTCAGAATTTACCCCGAAAAGGAGAAACCACTTATAGTAGTTAGTGCCATTAGATAGTTTTGGCATACAAATGCAATGTTTGGTCATGTGCAGGGCCATATTATGGGGGGGGGGGTGCAAGCGGCCTCCACCACTTGCCTTGCAAAGGGGGTCTCCACCAACATTTGGGTTATGGTCTGGTCCAGGAGACTTTTCAGTCCTTGGTCTGACGAGCCACGGGGCCAGCCACAAAGCTATCGGCGGCAGTGGGGTGCCTGGGAAAGCTTTTTTTTGTTTTTGCAAACCTGCAGCCAGAGCCACCACGGGGCCCTGTAGGAGAGTATAGAGCAGCAAAGCCGCCGTCAGCAACGCTACAGTGATGGGTGAGTGCAGAGCTGTTAATCGGCGGCCACTCACTGCACATAAGCCACCAGGGAACTAGTTTCTGCTGGACCAGCTGGTTGATTACACTAGCCCCCGTCCAGAATGGCAAAGCAGGAGTTCTCGAGCAACATGCACCCGCACAAGGGTGGCACAAGGGACCCAATCTGCCATCCCAGTATGTGGGCGGTGCCAGACAACCACCATCAGTTACTTGGCTGAACTATTATTTTAAAGGAAAAGAAAATATTGTATCTGGGGCCTCCATTAGATTTTGTGCCCAGGGGCCTCCGCCACCCTTACTCCGGCCCTGGTCATGTGCACTTCAAGATTCACAGTCACCTTTTTATAAATAGAACATTTTACAGTAATGTAATATGTCACATTCTCCTGATGGTTATGGAAGAGAATTGATTTTTTTTTCCTTTAAACTTTTTGTAACTGGTATTTTCTAAATACAGTCTCTTTGGTAGAAGTGCTTCAAGGCCAAGTAGATGCCAGGGGCTGCCTGACCATAGGGAGACCTGGGATAAGTCCTGGTGGTCCACGTTGCTTTGGGGCAGTTGGGCTATTTCTATCACCCATATCTAGTACCTGCCTGCCTAGCCTTCTGCAACCCACCTGTACCTCACCCAACTGTACCCCCCGATCAAGAAACCCCAGCCCAAGTTCTGCCCCAATGAGATAACAACAGCATCATGGGTGTTGTGGGGTCAATAAGGCCCCAGCCACAATACTACTGCTTTTGTACCATTCCTTTAAAGCGGAACAAAACCCAACTGGCCCAGTCCTGTAATCTAAAATCTAAAGGTTCCACACTCTAGTCTAGTCAATGAGACCCATTTGCAGAAGTCAGAACAGAGTCACAGCAGATGGCTCTCATTGCACAAGTGAATAGCAGTGTTTTTTTTGGGGGGGGGGGGGGTTCACACAGCGAGGTATCCCAATTGCCCTGGGGGACTGAAACAAAACACGGGAGAGTTGCCCATGAACTGGCCCTGCGGTGCCACATTGGGGCTCAGCTGGGATTTTGAGAATTGGTAATGAGCTGACTGAGGGACAGCCTATCTATCATTGCACCATTCCAGAAGAACTGGGCCCCTTGCTGCATTAGTCACAACAGATAAATGCCAAAGTATGTACAGAACCTACAAGGACTGAATATTAAAGGTCTGTTTTTCTTTGGGGATAATTTTTGCACCATAGGTGCCTCAGCCTTCTTCAGGTCCCTCTTCATGTGAAGATCTTGTTGATAAACAATCATGGAGGGCCTTGCCAAAAATGATCTAATCGACTCATGCCCAGGCTTACTCACATCTGCAGACTTGCTGAGTTCTCACCGAAATCTCTGTCTGCAGCAGGAAAGCAGTTAGTGCGAATGATAGTCATCCAGTGCATGAACCATTCTTTTTATTCCCCTCCATCTGTTTGTCTAGCAAATGAAAAAAGTTGTTTCAGTCAATATATTTTGTTTGTATTGCTGCGCAGGGCACAAAGTAGTGACATTTCATAGCTAATACTTACATATGCCAACTGGTGCAGTCCCGCTACAGATAAATGTGTATATATATATATATATATATATATATATATAATGGTTATTTTCTAAGATATCTTCCTAGTGTGCGGTATGTGCCGGGTACGATTTCACAGCCAGTCTGAGAACCAAGAGTTCGGGAAAAGTCTAGTCTTTTTGGCTGGTGTAGGATGTAGAGCAGAAGTGCTGAAACTGTCTCAAAACCTTAGGCAGTGAAAGTCTATTGGAGGGGCACATTGGCAAATAGAGTGGGAGGTTAATTCATTATGAAAGGTGTGGGCGGCACTTTGGCGCCTCTTCTGAGACGCTCGGCAGCACCCGCACCGCAGCGCCGGTTTCAGGCTGGCAGCGCTGTCAGCTGTAGTGCTCCTGGCCATGCAGTGTTCGCAGCACATGGCTTTTATATGCCTATGCGCTAGCGACACCTAGCGCCGGCCGGGAGCACCGCAAGCTGCATATATTTGTGAAAAAAATACATAGCGCTCCCTGAGACGCTCAAAAATGGGATTTTTACACAGTGTCTGTTGGAATCCCAATTTGTTTTAGCGTCCTGGAATTTTTTTTTCTTTTAAATTAAAATGGGAATTGCTTTCAGGACACTTGAAAAACATATCTTTCACACTACCCAAATCACAAGAGTTCTAAAAATGCATCCACAAATAATCCCAAGCAGCCCAGCCAAAAAAATGCCTAAATAATTGTAACCATTCAAGCCCATTGAAATGTATGGGATAAGGCCACACAGTGCCGGGTGAGCTCCTGGTCCTATCTGGCACTGTAGAGAACTTAGCTCCAGCACTTATCTCATCGCCGGTGCTGATGATAGATGGGACAATAACTGACACTGATCATAGGCTAAGGAGATTTTTGACTTGGTAAATACACCGTTTTTACTGGGACCTGACACTCATCTGGCAATACGTGGCTCTAGCACTTCTTAAATAAACCCCTAACATTGTTAGGCGGCATTATCCCAAGGCAAACCCAGACAGCAGTAAAGGTGGAAAACCTTTGAACAAGATACACTGCATGAAATTTCTGGCACAATAGTTATTCAGTATGAATTATATGGTTAGCAGGGGCTATTAACCGAAGGCACCTATATATTCTGAGAACTAGCATGTGTATTGATAGCATGTCGGGAACGTTTTGTCTAAATGTGGTCATAGGGATGTGGAAGGACAAAAAAAGTGTAAAACTTTTTTTTAATGGAGTGTAAGTATGGCTATTCTATAAAAAAAAAAAGAGAAATTCCAAACTTTTAAGTGTTTGTGCCACATGACCAGTTACCAGATCACTTAAAGAGGAAGTCCAAGCATTTCATAGCACTCCACACACCCTCCCTTCCCCTCCTGTGCTATGGGCAATTTGCATGGAAGCTGAAGCGAGGGAACTTGAGTGACAGGTCAGTAACCCAATCTCATGCAGCAGTGCGATTGTACTGGTCTGTTACTCAATCCAACTGTCATTCAAGTCTACGGCCATGCAGTGCTTCACCTCTCAGCGTCTTTGGGGGAGGATTTAGGCGATCAGGTAATTTAAAGCCCGAATTGGGCTCAGCACAGGGGGAGGGAGGGGTGGTTGGGGGACATAACAAAACGCTTGCACTTCCTCCTTATGTGGCCTGCACTTTATGAAAGATTGAGCACGTCTGATGTAAAGCATTTTTCTGCTAGGTGGCCAACCAAGCTCAGTTGGTGCTTAGGGGATCTGATAGAGATTTCTATCTGAGGCAGCAAGAGTAAACATTATACTGGACATTTTATAAAACTGTTATAATAGGGCAGGAGGCAAGCCTAGTAAAAATGGCAAATCCTGACCCTAAACTGAGAGAGCTTAACATTAGGTCTCAGAATTTAAGGTGGACCAACAGTCAAAAATGACTTAAACCAGACCAACACAACAAACAGTGGTCATATAAACCCCTACCCAGGGCAATTTAGATTGCCTCATAAAAAAATCTTTTACCTTTTTTTAACTCCTGCTGTAGTAATGGATGTGCAAGCCACCTGCAAACAGGAAGTGCTGCTGCGCTTCCTGTTACTCTGCATTGTCAGTTATGTCAGTTGAATCCAGGCAGCAGTATGGCTAAGATGCTGGGAGACGAAGCTCCAAAATGGCCGCTACCTTTCTTTTCCAACTGTGCCAGGCTGCTGGTCCGGTTTAAGTGTCTCCCCATATATAACCCCCTACATTTTACTCACTTGCCATTCCTGCCTAAGAGCATTAAAGGAACAGTATATTCAAGCCATCACTTACTCATTCACATTTTGGCAGAAGATGGATGTGACCATCAGTAGCCATTTAAATATGATGCGCGAGCCCACTCGGCAAACCCAATTGGTTACCGGGAGTCTTGTGATAGGCAGCCTTATAATGAATGAGGAAGTTGGCTGGCGAAGAGTCCTTAGAGAGGCTTATTTATAGAGATACTTATTTATAGACCAGATTACAGAAGGACAAAGTGGGTAAAGATGAGAATTAGGGCTCATATTTGAAGAGGAACCTCAGAGTCCCACTTCTTGGGGCATCCAGAATTGGAATGCCCTGCTGTGTGAAATACCCCAGATTATCGGTTTTACTCATCTGGTCCCAGAGTCTTGCCGCGCCTCAGCGCTGTAGCCGCATCTCCGCTCACCTCTAGCTATGTGTGTACCCATGCCACCTCTTTCTAAATGGGTGGCATTAGCACGTCCATAGCTAGAAACGGCTAGAAGCTAGAGTGGGGGTGCAGCTGGCAGTGAACTCTGCTCCCCTCGGTTTCATTCAGCTGCAGCCTGCTCAGCCAATCAGCGCATTCGGTTTCGGCCGCCCCTCCATCCTGGGAACACCAGAGTGAGTTTCCTGGGTTAACCTTGGAGATGCACACACCATTTGGGATTCCCTGCATGTGAGGAACAACACCCAGAAGAGTGAAATTCCCAGGTGTTGTTCCTCATTAAGGCCAGTTGGTTGCTGCAGTTGACAGTAAATGCTCTATTAGAAGCTGCCTTTGAGTTATTGTTATTCATTTCTTTGGATAATTGCTTGTTGCACTATGTATTGATGAGATCCTATAGATCAGCATTTGGCAGCAATAGCAGCGCTAGAGCTAGTTATGATTATTCTTCTATGGCAGTTATTAGCAGAACAAATCACACATTATGCAGGTGTAGCTCTGCTTCTGAAGCATCAGAAACACTGAAGCCCTTACTGCAGTATAGTGTTGCTTTAGTAATATATATATATATGTAACAATATTGTTAAAGGGACTGTAAAGTCAACAGTAATAAAATAATAAGGCAGCAAGCAGCTCACATGATGCTTGTGCCATGTGTTTCTCCTGTGTTTTCTGCAGTGCAGGGTAGAAGTCGTAGCAGGGCTCCCAAAGTTTGCCCTCCTTTCAATTTCATTCCTCCAGGGCTAAGCAAAACAGTGGTCTAACAGCCACTCTGTCCCTTGATGCACTCAGTGTGGGCGAGCTTAGCAAGTCACAGTGGTCCCACAGCTGTCTATGACCACAGCAGTGCATGCTTCTACATACACATAAAGATGCACCGTGACATGCCCTTCCCAGCCAAGGAATCATATTGGCTTAGAATACATATGGGCCCTTATTTATGAAGGAATAGCGACAGGTAGCGACTGGTGAGCGACCGGTAATGACGGGCCCCGCCACGAGAACGCCGGCTCCCCACCACAATCACACATTTATCAAGCCGATCCTGCTTAGCGACTGAGATAGCGCCAGATAGCCACTCATTCATCATTATTCCAGCCTCAGCCCACAACACCAGCGTCCGGCCTTGAACAGCGACAGGTATGACCTCTCGCTACCTGGCGCTCTCCAATGCATTTCAATGGAACAATCTTTAAATATTCATAATTAATTGTTAGTAATGTTTTTTTTTTTTTTTTTTTAAATGTAAAAAATTCTGTGACCACTTCTGCCATGTTAGTTAATTTTTTTAAGGTAAAAAAAAAAAAAAAAATGTGCAGAATTGATATTACAGGTCTGATATTATTGTATTCATATTACTAAATTCTTTAAAAATTTTTTTTTGGGGTTTCCAAAAATATGGTGGTTTGGGGGTTAAAAAACTACTTTTAACACATCGCCGCCAGCGCTCTGGGGTTTAAACAAGCATTTCACAGCCCGAGAATTTTTTGAGCGTGATTTTTTGATGAATGTGGTGGGAGCCGGTCGCTCTGAGCAGTCGCTATCATGCGCACCCATACATCGCGGAACCTGTCAAATAGCAACTCGTCACCCCGTATTCAACATTACTGCACACCGACTCAGTCGCTATCAACAACCGAACAATGGCCAAGCACAGCGACTACTAGCGGGCGCTGTGAAAATACCGCTACAGTCGCTCCCTGCTGTTATTAATGAATTGGCCTCATGGTATTTACAGACAGCATATAAAAGCACACTACCTTCCTTTCCGCTGGCTGGCCTTGGAGCGCACCCCTGCTGCCAGTCACAATGTAGCAGTCTTCTTGTTGATTGGCTGCAGAGGTGCATCACATAAGGGTCATTCGTAAGCGCACTGGAGTCTGGTCAGGAGCAAGCAGCCAGCGTTGGGGTTAATAGCTCTGAAATGGGACCATTGCAGCCCATAGGACTATGAGAGATCAAGTCTGCAGGTAAATGTATTTTTTAGGTTGCCGGATTATGAGGGGCCTCCACCACTTGTCCTGCAAAGGGGGCCTCCACCAACCTTTGGGATATGGTCTGGTCCTGGAGGCTTTTCAGTCCTTGGTCTAATGGGCCATGGGGCTGGAAACAGAGCTATCGGTAGTATTAGTATTTGATGCTAACTTGAAATGCAAGCCTCTAGTAATGCATTTCATTACCATTTTAGGTCATTTTTATTTTTTTTGTGTACATACATTGACTTCTGTACCTACTCTGCAAAGACATGAGCCAGGAATAGGTAGTTACTGCAGTACTATTAAGTAGTCCCTGATACAATCTAAGGAACAAATAAGTGGTCCCTTCTATATCATGTAAGGATTTTCAAGGACCTGTGCAAAATATGTAAAATATATGGGGGCTGGTTATATGGAGGGCTTTAAGAACACACAACTTGAATCGGGGAACCAACTATTTCCCCAGGAAGAACCTCATTCCGCTAGCAACTGTGCTGAGTTAATGTATATCCAATCAATAGCTAATATATTCACATTTATTTAATAATGTAAAATGTTTCTGGCCTCAATTGCAAGCTATAACTTTTATGATGCTTGTTGTCAGTAATTTGTTCATGATCAGTACCAGAGTTTTCTATTGGGTTCCATTGTTCTCTTGGGTGGACATGTTTTGCTCCCTTAGGAACAAGTTGGAGGCTCTGCCCAGTCTCCTAGCAATATTGAAAAATATTTCAAGTGTCCAGCTTAAATAAAACTTTGGTTTATTAGGTCATCCTAAAAACGCATACAGTCCATATGCAAAGTGCACAGCCAAACACAGCGCATCGCTGCTATGCTTTCTGGGTCTGAATGACCCCTTAATCATGCATGTAAGTACTCCTCCACACATGTTTTAAACCTGCAGCACCCGCCATTTGCAGCAATGCTTGAAGCATGTCCATCCGCCCCCCCCCTCCGCGAGAACCACATGCCACATGAATTGCCTGGTAGATCCAACACCATGTTACAGGCCCAGGTAGTATGATGACAGAGGCCAGCAAGACATGTCCATGAAGGCAGCGCAGACCCCTAGCCTTGTGTTCTCTGAAGCATGAAAATCGTACAGGGCCATCAGGATACTGGTAATGGTAGTTATAGTAGCATTCAATAAGGTGCTCTGGACTCCTCCTGTGTGAGTTATAGCTTCCCTCTTGTCTATACCTGACATTATAATTATCCATCTTCATTTATTATTATGTGGCTTTTCTCTTGACAGTCTTGAAAGCACAACAATTATAACTGAAACAAAACCACAGCGCTCGACTCAGACTGACCATTGGGTAAAAACGGCTGTACCGATGTATTTTTAACCAATGTCTGAGAGGAAGTGAATTATGTGGTTTCTGAAGCTGTTCTTATATTTTACCTGTATAAAAACACACCAGTCTTGACCATGATTTTAAATACGCTTAATTAAAAACATTAAAGAGGAACAATGGCCTCCCTGGAGTTGAAAAAACTGCGATTTCCTCATTACCAGGGAACCCTGGAGCATCCCACTGTGCATGCGCAGGACTCATCCTCGCTATACCTTTAGTAAAGGTGCGTACCCATGTCACATATTTCTGAATAGTGGACAGGACTATGCCAAGGCCGCTGGCTGCTCCCCTGTGCTCCGCCATATTGCTTCGTTCAGCTTGTCAGAGAGGCTAGCAGAAGCTGAATGGGGGCAAGTTTGCTGATTTGCTGTCTGTCACACATGCGCTGTGGGATCTACAGAAATTTGAGTTATTACAGAGATCCCTGGGGATACACACAGCCAGAGTTGAAGCCTAGCCAAAATTGACTTTAGCCATGATGAAAGTTCCTCCCAAAACAGACACATTTTGCATTATATATATATATATATATATATATATATATATATATATATATCTTTGTCTTCAATTAATGTGGAATATGCTCTTCTGCTGTCATGCAATTCACTTCTACTGAAAATTGTGAGGCTCCAGTATTCACTAATAAAAACATGCTGCTCATTACCAGGGAACCCTGGAGCATCCCACTGTGCATGCGCAGGACTCATCCTCGCTATACCTTTAGTAAAGGTGCGTACCCATGTCACATATTTCTGAATAGTGGACAGGACTATGCCAAGGCCGCTGGCTGCTCCCCTGTGCTCCGCCATATTGCTTCGTTCAGCTTGTCAGAGAGGCTAGCAGAAGCTGAATGGGGGCAAGTGTGCTGATTTGCTGTCTGTCACACATGCGCTGTGGGATCTACAGAAATTTGAGTTATTACAGAGATCCCTGGGGATACACACAGCCAGAGTTGAAGCCTAGCCAAAATTGACTTTAGCCATGATGAAAGTTCCTCCCAAAACAGACACATTTTGCATTATATATATATATATATATATATATATATATATATATATATCTTTGTCTTCAATTAATGTGGAATATGCTCTTCTGCTGTCATGCAATTCACTTCTACTGAAAATTGTGAGGCTCCAGTATTCACTAATAAAAACATGCTGCTGGGTGATTTATCCATCTTTCGCCTCTCCAAGCCCTGAAAGTGTTAAAGTGATGCAATAGCAATAATAGGGCAGCAAACTGCTCACCTGAAGCCTGTCCTATTTGCCTCACTTCCATTTCCTGCATCACATGTTAGCTGCTGTAGCAGGACTCCAACGTTTGCCCTTCATTCTTATTCCATTTTTCCAGGACCACCTGAAAATGTGGTTGCACAGCCACACTGTGCCCCTCAGCACCCCCAGAGTGAGGGATCCCAGAAACCTCAGTGTTTGCACTTTCTGGGCTCGCTCAAGTCGTGCAACAACATTTAGAGCGTGGTTGTGGAACAGTAGAAAGCAAATAAGGGGAAGACTTGCTACAGCATCTACAGCGTGCAGCTGTAAATGGAGGAGAGGCACATGGGACAGACTTTAGATGAGCTTCTTGCTGTCTTATTATTGCCATTGCGATGACCCTGGTATTTGAAAGTTTCAGAGCTGTCTGAATCTGCTTCCCTGCCTGATTCCCTTCCTGAAATTGGGATTCCCCACTGTGTGAAACCCCCTGGGTCCCCTAAAAACCTACCTTCTTCCTGTTCCAACATGTGAGAACCACAGCTACCGGCAACTTTACCTTTAGCTGGGTGCATGCCTGTGCCAGGCATTTATAAACAACCGGTGTGGGCACGCACTCTGTAAAACGGCAGTGCTGATCGGCTCCTTCGGTCTAGACTCGATACTGACGAGCGCAGCTGAGCACGCTGATTGGATGAGAGCCAATGATGAGGTTGGTCAGTAAAACTCACGTAGGTCACGTAGGACTTCACGAATCGGGGTTCCTTGAGGGCAAATACCAAAACCTGGGATAGTCAAAATCATAAGTTTTGGTCCATTTTAAGTCAAAGATAAGACATTGTATCATCTAAAATGTGCCTATTTTAAATGAAATTTCAGCAGGGTTAATATATGACTGGACATTCGCTTTAAGAAGAAACTGGAAATCTACAGTGCACATCGGTCGGCGGTCATATGGGGCACCAGAGTGGCCGCTGACATAGATGGAAGTTTGCTTTAAGCGATTTTTTCCCAGGATGTATGCTGGACACAGAGCAGGTGAAATGAGTTCCATTGATCAAACATGGAAGCGGCTGCTAGCAGCAGAAAACCCGTGTGCAGCCTGTCCCCTCAGGTTGTCTGTAATGTGCTTCTATTTCTGTAATAGAGCTTATAGAAGGTGAGACATCTATAATAACACATAGCTTGCCTGGCTTCTGTACATATAGTGGGAGGGGGCCCAGCATTGTGCCAGGAATCATGCTGTCATCAGTGTAATGGGATAATGCTAGCACAGGAAAATATTTGCTTAGCTTTTTATGGAGGCAATATTTGCTATAAGTCACTTCTACCACCATCTGGCCTTTTCTCGCCTCAGCCTTTACCTTTTATATGGCACAGGTGACTCAAGGAGGCTGCGCCTCTACGTTCCCACCTTTTGTACCTTCGGAGCTGCTTTTCATTTGCAAATCTGCTCTGTACATCAACTGCAACAATAAAACAATCAGCTCCAGCAGACTCATCGATTTTCTGAATGATGTTGATAGAGGACATAGAATTTTACACACTTCTATGGAAATGTTATTTGCCAGGCTTTCTACCTAAATAAACTCTTATGTAGGGACCTCATTTATCAGATATAAAATATCAACAGGCTGTATTGCCTAGCATTAAAATTCATTGGAAATTGGGAAATAAAGAATTGAAAAGCTGATGGTTGGCAATACTATTTTTATTTGATACATTTTAATAGTGACTGTAAACCACTCAGTAAGTCACTTAGAATTAAAGTGGACCAAAACCCAGGATTTTGACTATGTGAAACCCCCCAGATCGCTAGTTACAACTTACCTCACCCCGCTCCTACAGCGCATGCGCAACCACTCGTCCAATCGGTGCGCTGAGCTATGTGTGTCAAAGCAGTGTCAAAGCTCAGCGGCTCCGAGCTCGCTGGCGCCCGCATCTCGCGCTTCCCTCTAACAGGGCAACATTCACAAATGGCCGGCCCGGGAACGCTAGAGAGAAGTGTGAGATGCGGCCCGCGCATGGGCCGTTGGACCGGGATTCAGGTAAGGTGAATGGGACGTCCTGGTGGGTTTCACACAGGGGCATCTCGATTTTGGATGCCCCACGGGGAGTGAATGGATCGGCCTGGGAATCTTATAGATTCCCGGGCCCATCCTGCTGGGTTTTGGTCCACTTAAAAGAAAAAAAATTTCACCTTTAGTCCTGCGCAAATGATCGGTCCTAGTCCAGAGATCAAAAAATCTCTGGATCTATTACGGCACCACCTGGGTCCCAAACTCCACTCACTGGTGCTTTTATGTCTGGCTTGTGCCCCCGCCATCAGTCACAGCGGCATGGCCACTTCCTCTCCATTCAGGGGGCTTGTCAAACCTGACAGCACTCCTCATGTTGGGTCACTAGCCTGATACACCATCAATCCTGACCGGCATGATGGGCAGGCTGGGATCCAGCGATCAGGTGAGTTGGTTATTGCCAGCCTCGGAACAATCATCGGTGGGGGACAAAAGGTAAGTACTATTTTGTTTTATTTATTACTGTTTAGTCAATTATACTAAGGGTTTCCAGACTTCTATAACTATCGCATATGCAGTGACTAGGGATGAGCAAACTGATCTGGACAAATCAAAATTCGCTCCGAATTTCTGGGAAACATCGTTGAATCGGTAATGAATCAACACCTCTAAAGTAACAAAACAACTTCTTCTTCTTTTCAGGGCTGGGTAGTGTCCTCATGCCTTGGCTCCTGTGGCAGCTGCTCCTCTTCATGCTGCCATACCGTCCTTGAGTCAGGCTGGCAACCCTCCACGCCCAGTTACAGGGATAGGGGCGTGCCATACTGCCTGTGCGTGGCCTCTTTACTATCCCATGGCAGGCCACAGACTGATGAAGTGAGACCTATTTTGCTTGTGTGAAAATTGGCGGTGACCTGAAGACAGTCGGGGACTATGCTGGACATCTTGCGTACACCCTGTAGAGATGATCGATTCATTAAATTCGACTCAGAGAAACCCAAAGTTCTTGGGAGGCGAATTGACTGAAACAAATTAAAAAAGAAAATTGGCTCATCTCTTCCAGCAATCCCAAAGCTGCTTAGTCTATTTTCTGGGACTATGGCCTTGATTCACTAAAGGTAGAAAAAAAAATAACACTTGGAAAATTAATTCGCATGCAAGAATTTTTCAAACTTAGGAGCGATTCAAGAAGGCAGTTGAATTAAATTCGTGTGTGCGAATTTGCGGGTGAATTTTTTTCGTGTGCAATTGAAAATCACTTTACAACTGGAAAACTCAGTGAAAAAGTACACAGATTTTCCATACCCAAATGCTGTGTGTGAATTTTTTTTCTACTGCTTCCTAATTCGTAGCAGAGCAGTATGATCCCTTGTTGCCCTTGTTCTGTTTTTTATTTTTTGCTTTGTGTTTCTGGACTTTCTAATTAATGTGAAATAGTACATGTCATAGCTAATGTTTAATTATGTTTAATTTTGCACTTTGCATTGGTTTGGTGCATAATTTTTTGGTGATGGTGGTTTTGGTGCCCTTTTGGCAGTGTTGCTTTGCAATGCTTTACATCTGTTGTTATTGTAGCCATTTATTTGGGTAGTTTGTAGATTAACAGTTCTTAATTTTGGTTTGCTCTGTGGATCCATTGATATGTGAATGTGAGTGTAGCCCTGAGTGTCATCATTAGCATGCAGATGTCTGTAACTGGGTTAGTTTGGTCACCCCATATAGGCCTGATGTACTTACATTTACAAACCACATTAAAGGTTTCTGTTGCATCCAGGGCCAGCTCCAGGGTTTTGTGGGCCCCTGGGCGACAGAGTCCCAGCGGGCCCCTTGTGTCACCTCACTTGTGCGGCTCTGTGAATCCCCATGGGATGACCGGTATACTCACCACACATATTGAAATGGACCAAAACCCTAGATTTTGTCTATCCTGGGCTTTGGACCTTGCCCTTGGGGGACCCCATTTGGGGGAAGCCCCGCTGTGTGAAACCCCCCAGGAGGCCGAAACCAACGCACTCTTCCTGGTCCTACGGGGCATGTGCAGCCTCTCGTCCAATCAGCGCGCTGACACCCGCATCCCCTGCTTCCCTCTAACAGGGAGTGTGCCCGCAGCAGCCATTCATAAATGCCTGGTGCTGGCTCGTGCTCTGCTAGAGGGATAGCGGGGATGCGGATCGCGCATGCGCCGTAGGACCAGGAAAAGGTGAGTTGGCATCTGTGACCTGGGGGGTTTCACACAGCAGGGGGGAGGACCAAAATCCAGCATAGTAAAAATCCTGGTAAAAAAATTGGTCCAATTTAAACCCCTAAATGTTTTTTTAATATTTTGGGATGCTAATTTTTCTGTCTGCTATATTTATGTTCTCATGGCTTTAAGTATTGTTTACATCACTTTATCAAGTTGTGCAGCAGTATGCAATGTGGTAAATAAAACATCGCACATGTTACTGTGCTCATGTGTCTTCCTCATGGTGCCCCGGGATAGTTGTATCCAGGCTGTACTCAGGCATCTAGAAAGCACATTGAGCCTCATCTATTTTGGTCCTCACCATGACATGTCCACTGTTCTGTGTGGGCCACTATGATTTATTTCAGATAAATGTTTTTGCTAATATGTCTAGGGGGCTATTTTAAACATCATTTTATACAATTTCATGTTCATAGGCCTCCTTATGGTGCACTATGGGCTTTTTTTGCAGGTACAGGGGATAGAAGGATTCCATGGTGGAAGTCAGAAAACAGACTTTTCTCCTCCTGAAAGCTGCTGTATAAAAATTCTTGTGAAACACTTGAATTTAACTCATGTGTGGAGCCAATTCCTGGCACCTGAATCACTAGTTCTAATTCTTTTTCACTTGAAAATTCAACACAAATTATTTTCGAAAATCGAATTCTTTTCGAGTGCTTTTTCTCTCACTCGAATTGAATTAGCAAAAACGAAAGTAAAACAGCTTTCAAGGTTGTTGAATCGCGCATAGAATTTTCGCGCACAAAATTTCACCTTTTTCTCAAAAAAACGCACGAAAATTCAAATTCAACCTTTGATGAATCAAGCCCTACAACTGTAGCTCTTCAAATTAATTGTATTGTAATGACGTCACTCTGCTTTAATAACGTAGTCTTGCTTTCAGAACAGGTTTGGAGCCAGAGAAAGACACAAAGCAGGTACACGTCTAATTTGATATCCATTTCTGCCCATCAATGTCCTAGTGACGCATGACCACCCCTTATTATGTCTGCTCACAGGTCCATCTGGCCATGCTATCTGCTTGTAAACCTTAAACTGGCAACTTGCATTTTCTTCAGCTGCTTCTTGTGCTTGATGCCTTGCTCTATTTTCAGCCAGATAGCTCAGCCTATAGCCTGGGCTGAATATAGTTCGGATTTTGAGCTCAGCAAAACACAGGGAATCAATGATGGAAAGTCAAAATTGTATTGTTATTATCTTTGTAGATCGCTGTGGGCACCTTCAAACTGTGCTTTCCAACCTGTTGGGGACATGTCCTCAAAGCCTTGGACAAAAAATGAAAAAAAAAACTGGTCAAATAAACATGCACATTATATCCTGTAGGAAAGCCACCTGCCAGAAAACAAGGTGCACTGACAGGTGCTGTGCTGCTGGATGCTGATAGTTTAGTAAATATGTGCGTCTATTTAAAAAAAAATGATGAACATGGTTTTATCCAGTGGTGATAAGTACACTCATGTGGCATACACCAACATATCGCTTGATAAATCAGGCCCCCAAAGTATAGGAAAATATTTTTATGGTCACGTCAAAGGGTTATACTCTAACAGGGTTGAATTATAGGCAGGGCATCCCCAATCAGTACCCAAACTATCTACCTGCTTACCCACGCACCTTCCTATGTATCAACATGTCTATCCTCCCACCTGCCTAAGTAACCTACCTAGCTGCCCAAATACTCATCTACCTGACTATACCCCACCTGCCATTAATGTATTTACCCATCTATCTGCCTACCTACTTGACTACCCTACCACCTACCCATCTATCTATATGCCTACTCACATACATTTCCACTCTCCTACCTACCTACCTACCTACCCTTTCACCTATCTTAATGCCTGCTCACCCACCTACCTACCTTATCTACCTGCATACCTGTCCACCTGCGTACCTAACCAAACCTACCATCCTAGGAGATATTTTTTGGGGGTGGGGTCCATACACACACACAGCACAAATGCACAGCACTAGGTAAAGTAGTTTTGAAACAGGAGCATGGCTTATCCACTCATGGTATAATTTGGCTCGTGTTTTGTTGTGTTTGATAGAGCACTGTCATAAGAGGGATTGGCGCAAGGAGCAACAATGGGGTTTTGCGGCTCTATATGGGAGGAGTCCACTGCCCCAACATGGTTGTATTGACTGTGACCAAGCTGCCTCCAAAATAAACCACCCCCACCATCAGTCACATAGGCGCTTGCATGCCTACTCAATTCATTGCTATAGAGGGGGCATTCAAAACCCTGGCATTACCGCTCCATCACAATGAATGGAGTTGGCATGATAGCATCAGTATGACTGATTGTGGGGGGGCGCCGTTAATCGCAGAGGCTGCTTTGTGACAGGAGATACAACCAGAATGTCACAGAGGACCTGTCTTATCTGAAGTGTGAGCACCAGACTACCATCCGATCAGCTGTGGCAGGACAAAAGGTAAGTATCTGTTTTGTTAAGTTACTTGGCTGGGCTACTACTTTAAAAGTAAAATAAATATTTTACGGGGGGCCTCCTCCAGATTTTGTGCCCAGGGGTCTCCACTACAATTAATCTGGCTCTGAGTGCTTTGTATATTCACTGAATAAGCATTAAAGGGATTTTTCAGGCAAAAGATTAAAAAAAATAATCTGCAGTTTACCGTGCCAAGTGTTCCTCCAGTGCTGTGCCTCCTCTCAGATCAGCGTCCTGAATGAGCTGGTCCAGTCCACATACCCCTCTGTATTAATGGCTTGAATGGCACTCTCAGCGTTGCCAATGAAGCCCAGCTAAACATTCCCCCACTCCTCCCCACCCAGACTCTTTCTTGCAAGTGCTCTCACACCCATTATGCTGATTATTATGACATTTCAAGAGAAATCATGATGTAAAACTGTAAACCTTCATATCTGTGCCATTTCTTCTTCAATTTAAAAGGGAAAACAGATTAGGACAGTGGCAAACGTAGCACCACACAGTGGTCTAACAATTGCCTTTGCCTGAAATATCACTAAAATGAAGTGAAAGACGAACATGCAATCTCTTATGTGATACATGCAGTTTCCTGTAGACACTGCAGCTCCTAAAAGGCACCGGAGTTGCACAAACTGCTTTTCAATTATTCCAACACATGCATTATTCCTGAACAAGACATAGGCAGCAATGTCAGAACTAATCCTTTGTTTTCCATAGAAAGCAGACACACGCTGTATTATTGATCTGTTGGTTTTATTTACCCGTGTAGACACACTGTAATCTGTCTGCTGTGCAGAAAGCCAGGTCAAGTATAATAATCCTCACCTAATCCACTGTCTAATTTCAGTTTAACTCCCATTGCTTTTCTATCCCTTTCCCTAACCTTGGCACAGTCATTTGTCTGTGCTGATCAGGCTTTGTTACATGGAAGCAGGAGATGTCACCATCCCAAAGCAGCTGCAAGGATGTGTTCTCAGCCAATTTAAATCTCCGAGGACACTATAGTGTAAGTGTCCTATCTTATAGGGCTGCAGTCAGTTAACATTTACAGCCATTGTTACGTTTAGAGGAGTAATAGAATCTTTAGATTGGATGTGCCATTTACTAGATTTTTTATATCCACCTGACTGGAGTGCTGCGAAAAATGTCTGCACTATTGTTACTGGTTATAATAGGCCTTTCCAGATTCCTGGCAGTGGATCTTTTCATGTAACTGCATTTGTAAGTTTCTGTCCTTGTCTAAGTTAAAGTCCAGCTATAGAAAAAAATGTTTATTTTTGTTTTGGAGGAAGAACTCTAGAACGTACTTCCCTGGCCGATGGCCATATCGGTAAGGTAAGCGGGCGATCGACGGAGTTTCACATAGCAGGGCATCCCAAAGCTTGATACCCCAGGGTTGGCTGTTTAATTGGACCTAGTGTTTTATAGACTGTAGCTCTGGTTGCGGTCCACTTTAAAGAATAGAAGAGAGGGGGGGGGGAGGCGGTTGTCAGGAGAAATCTTCTTCAAGTGCTTACGTTCCAGTGGTGTAGAGGTAAGGCCTCTGTGGGCACTGCTTAAATTTAAAAAAAGGGGGCTGTTGTTCGGGGGGTCCACTTTAGTCCTCACCGCCAGTCCAACATCTATTGTCTATTGTATAGCTTTTCTTATTAATTTCACATGCGAGCATACCAAACATTCCTTATAATTATATAAAAATAACTTTTTATTTATCTATTCATTGTGCAGAATATATTTTTTAAATATGAAATCCCCAGCGTCTGCAGGCAAGATAGGTAGCGGTTACTGTAACTCAAACCGACGAACTAACATACTAAGCTGCAATAGTAAACAATGCCCTAACTAACCGGGAAAATGGCCGCCACCGCAATGGCGACATTTACCCAGGCACACACTTTAACCCTAAACATGGCCGCCGCCGACAGTTCACCCTAATGTGAACACGGCGCCATGATGGACACATACAACAGCCAATAACCGGACGATATACGCACTTCCGCCCCTGATACCAACCATCTATCAGGGACCGAGCAGGACACATGGGTGCACGTAACCCCGCCCACCCTGAACTCGGCGGCCCCAGGCAAACTGCAGGACTGACATTTAGATATAAACGCCACACACGCTTCCACCTCTCCATACAGTACCGCTCGGAGAAGAGCCACGTATACAGCGAGGACACCAGCTAAAAATAGCCACCACACGCTGAGAAACTGCAGGACCACCCTCAGAACTTTGAGGGTTCCGGTTCTTTGGCCACACACCAACATCCCCATACAGAGGTAAGCAGCTAAACCATTAGATTCATAAAGACTCTGCTTTTCATATACCCCCCAACTGGCCAGAATGGTATTGTTACATTAACTGGCCAGAGGGTGGCACTAGATAGCCTCACTAATACCTATCCACTCTTTTCAATTTACCTTTATTACCACATTTTTGGCACCAATGTTTAAAGGGGACAAACCTACACGAATCCCCACACTATAAACTGGGAAGAACCGCTTCAACCAAACCTCAGACGCTCGGGTGACTACAGACACATGTATGTTATGTAAGTAACTAAAATGTACACTGTTACCAATCAATATATTGTACTTTGTCTATGATTGTTGATATTGCCGAGATCCGACATTAATTTTGCCCTCAAATAATATATTACAATTAGAATGAATGGACCCACACACTGAAGAAGCTACGGCGAAGCGCGTCTGTGTTGGAGTACCAACCTCTACTAAAAAATACTTAAACAGCCACAACTTGCTACAAACTGTGGACTTAAAACCCAAATTGCTACAAACTGGAGGGATTATAAGCAAACGGATCTAGAAAAGAGTACTAAACGTACAAAAGGACGGACTTCCCCATCAATCATCAACCTCAGAGACTGTGTAGAAACATAAAGTACCCATGACATATGTATGACTGCCAATACAAGTTGTATATTACATTTCTTATTTAATAATTCTTGTACCTAAATAAATACAAACCCTAATTCAAGGATAATCTCCAGTGAGTGACTTAGAGGCCCCTCTTGTCAGAGGATCCACTGGCCCCCACCGCGAGAGCCCACGTATCACGTTGGACAGCCGGTGAGGACTAAAGTGGACCCCCGAACAACAGCCCCCTTTTTCTATATTTTCACTAAAGAATCTATACAGAACTGATTGGTTATCAAAACCACAGTATACAGCAATATCAAGGTTTTAGCCTCATCTATAGATATATTTTAAACAAGTATCATTTTAGGCCATTGGCACATCAATATCATTAGTGTGCTATTCACTATGTGCTGTCTCACACGCTCTTTTTTTCCACCCAAGCCAGGAGTTCCCAACCCTTTTTCATCCACTCTCTCTACCACCTAAATCAATGTAACAAAACAACCTTTTAAAGTGGACCACAACCAACGTTGGATTCTATGAGACTCCAGGGCAGCCATACTTGCCCCCCCCCCTGGGGCACGCTGATAGGGGATGCCCCTCTGTGTGAAACCCCCCAGGTTGCCAGAAAACTCACCTTCTTTCCCGGTCCAATGGCAAATGCACAAGTAGTGGCTGCATCCCCACTATGCCTTTAGCAGGGAACAGGCCCGTGCCAGGCATTTGTGAATGGCCAGCATGGGCACACTCCCTCTTAGAAGGTAGTGGGGAATGCAGACGCCAGCGCACTTGGATCTGCTTATATTAGACAAGCTCCTGGACGAAGGGGCTCGAGCAGATCCGAGCGTACTGATTGGAGGAACGGTCGCGCATGCATCATAGGACCGGGAAGAGTATTTATAAAGCAAATCAGGCCTAGGTAGATGGTGTCAGATCATTCTGCAACTTTGCTAAGTACCAGCAGATAGGTCTTGAGTACCAGCAGTACCTCAAACACTGACTGGGAACCCCTGACCAAACTTATTCCATTACTGGTCTTTACTTCCAGTGCAGGCCAGCTAGTTAGCTCAACATGTGTTAGCAGACTTAGGGGGTTATTTAAAGTGGACCAAAACCCAGGATTTTGACTATCCTGGGTTTTGGTCCTTTCCCCGCGGGCACCCCGATCCGTGGTGCCCCACTGTGTGAAACCCTCCCAGATCGCCGCAGCCAACTCACCTCTTCCTGGTCGCACGGCGCGTCTAAGAGCAGTGGCTCTGGCGGCCGCATCCTTCGCTTCTCTCTAGCAGTGCGCATGCCCGCGCCAGGCTTTTGTGAAAGGCCGGCACGGGCATGCTCCCTGTTAGACGGAGGCAGAGGATGCGGCTGTCAGAGCCGCTGCTCTTAGACGCGCCGTGCGACCAGGAAGAGGTGAGTCCGTTCGGGCGTCCTGGGGGGTTTTGCACAGCGGGGCACCCCTGATCAGGGTGCCCCCGGGGAAAGGACCAAAACCCAGGATAGTCAAAACTTTTGACTATCCTGGGTTTTGGTCCACTTTAAGAAGGGACAGTGCCAGGTAGCGCCTCGTAGCGGCAGGCAGCGTCTGGTGAACGCTGGGTGCTGTAGGCAAAACCACATTTATGAAAGCGAATCTGGTGAGCGACTCTAACAGCGCCATTTAGCATTAAATGTATTATTACAGGCGGCTCAGCGTATAGCTTCCAGAGCCACAAGTATTACCTTTCGCTCACTGTCGCTCTCCCATACATTTCAATGGCGTTTATTTTCTTGTGTTTAAACAGCATTTGACATTTTTTTTTTTTTTGCTCAAACCGTTGTGTGATCTCACCTGGCTGCAAACAAACATTTTTAGAAACTTTGACTTTATATATTTTCATGCAGAATTGTCATTACAGGTCTGGCACTAAAATGTTAATGTCACAGTGTTAAAACAATGTAATTCCATGTGTTTTCACAGACTTTAATCACACAGCATCTGGCACGCTATGCTATAGCGACCAGATCCAGAGCGCCAATGCTGTGTGTGTGTCCTTTTTTGATTAGGATGGTATGGAGCCCTGAGAGTCGGGCGCGCTGAGCTGGCGCTACCTTTCGCTTGTTGCAGCATTACACTGTTGTTACAGCGGCCAACATAAATCACATTCATCAATGCCGGCCAGGTTACTACAGCGACTGAGGTGCTCTGTTACAGCGCCCGATACACGCTAACAGCGTCTACTAGCGCCGCTAAACAGACGCTCATCTGCCGATACCTGCCGTTAGTAGTGAATCAGCCTCCACAAAAATATTTACTGAATGTCATTATTTTATTATCACAGTTCCACTTTAAAGTGGACCAACACCGAGAGGTGATCGGCCCGGAAATCTATAAGATTCCCGGGCCGATCACCTCCCACCCCGCGGGACATCCGAGATCGGGATGTCCCGCGGGGTGAAACCCCCCCAGACACCCCAAATCGCTTACCTGATCTTCGGCGGCGGCCGGCCGCCGCCGCCTCCCTCGCGCCCCTGTAGGCGTGCTCGCGCCCGGCCGTCTGCGAATGGCCGGCGGGGGCGCGCGCGCGCCGAAAGTGACCCCGATCGGGGTGCCCCGCCAAAGTGGACCAAAACCCAGGATAGTCAAAATCCTGGGTGTTGGTCCACTTTAAATCAGACAATGGAAAGCAAAGCATAGGGCTGAGTGGAAGAATTAGCTCCGAATACTGGCGAGCTGCCAGGTTACACCTTATTTGGTATTCTCAAAAAATACTTTTATTCCAACTGTTTCTTTTTTTGTATTTCACATTTGTCTAAGATATTTAAACATTAAAAGATGTTAGGTTAGACCTTGACCAGAAAATGAATGACTATGTATTGTAAAATCAAACATGCATACAGTTAAACCATATTCCAATGAGAGGTAGCTTGCTTTCAAAATACATTTTTGCAGCTCTTCCACTTTGTCCTGGGTGTAAAGCAACATGCAATTCTACCTGACTGCTCAGTGAGAGCGCAAGCTTGCCAGAAAAAAGGGATAATAACATATTTTACACCCAGCAGGTGAGAGCGCTTAGTGGTGCTGGAAAGACAGGACCAATTAAGGTTAAAAGCTATCAGCTCAACCAGGCGTATTGAAGAAAGGAGCATAACAGCACCATTCTTCTAAAACAGCGCTAAAAATCCAAAATACCACTGATAGCATTTACAAATGGTTTCATTGATTTTAAGTGACTCTCACTTTGCTGAAGTGTGCTGTAGTAATGGTAATATTGTATGGCGTATATCACAGGAACATTTGCATATTCAGGTGAACAATATTTGATCAAACTATACATTATAGTAGTTAAAGTGATATTAAAGGCAAAGGCAAATGTGCAACCATTGCATTGGGCTATATTTGGCACTATTCTAAAATGTTTAAATTGAAGATGAAATGGCAGAGCAGTCAATGGTGAGGCCCTTGGAGCTGTGATACTGCATAATAATCGACATAATGGGCGGGGTCTATAAGAACTTGCTTGCTCCTCCCCTCTCCTCCAGCTGCTTGGTAACATTGGACACCTAGACCCTTCAGTTCTGCTCTGTCTGAGCGAAGCACAGTATGTGATGCATCTGAGGCAAGATGGCGGCGTCCGTATCCTAGAGTCCCGAACACAATTGCAGCCCAGTGGGGGAAACTAAAAATGTAAAATATATTAATTTTAAATTCTGGGGAATAGTGTTTTAAGGCTTTGGGCTTTTCAGTACATGATGCTGAAGGCCTGGTTTAAGCAAACGGCTCTGATTGGATGGGAACCCACACAGGCACCGTTGGACCCTAAAGAGGTGAGTCTGTCGATGGCGGGGGTTTCACACAGTGGGCATCCTAATGGGGCTCACGGAACAAAACCCTGGGTTTTGTTCTGCTTTAAGCTGTGCCATTTTAGAGTGGTGCTATAGGCTAAACTCATGTGGAGGCTGATTCACTACTAACACCATGTATTGGCAGATGAGCTCCTGTACAGCGACGTTTAGAGCGACCACTAGTAGACACTGTAAGCTGGTATCGTGCGCTGTAACAGAGCGTCTCAGTTGCTTTAATAACCTGGCCGGTATTGAATGCGATGTGTGTTGGGAGCTGTAACAACAGTATAGTGCTGCAGCGAGCGAGCAGTAGCGCCAGCTCAGTGCGCCTGGCACTAGACGCTCCACACCATATTTAAAAAAACACTAGACACACAGCGTCGGCGCTCTAAAGCTGGGTGCTGTACCATAGAGCGTCAGACACTGTGTGATTAAAGTCTGTTTTTGAACACATATCCACCAGTAACAAAAAGCAAAAACACATGGAATGACATTGTGACATTAACACTTTAGTGCCAGACCTGTAATGACAATTCTGCATAAAAATATTAAAAGTCAAAAAAGTTTCTAAAAGTGTTTGTTTGCAGCCAGGAGATGTACACAATGATTTGAGCAAAAAAAAAATGTAATTGGCAAACACGCTATTTATACACTAATGTATAATCAATGAAAGCCTATTGAAATGTATGGGAGAGCGCTACAGAGCGACAGGTACTACACGGCTCTCCTGAGCCTAGAGCACCATCGCTATACTCTGTGCCGCCTGTAATAATACATGTGACGCTACATTGCGCTGTTAAGGGTGCTCACCAGATTCGCTTTCTTAAATGTGGTTTTGCGTACAGTGCTCGGCGTTCACCAGACGCTGCCTAATGCTACGAGACACTACCTGGCGCTATCCCTTCTTAAATAAGCCCTATAGACCACAATGGGCAGAACTGTATTGTGTTATTGTATACTGTGTTTATTACAGACATTTATTTGCACAGAACTTGCATTGTCGCTTGTCAATAATGTAAATGCAGGACTTAGGTGTCACCAAGTGTCATTTTATTTTTTTCCTGTGAAATATATTATCTCTGCTATTTTGCCTTACCAATGTGTCCTTAGGAGCACAATAACTAAAACACAGCCTATATGCACTGTAAAAGTTGTACTCTTTGTCCCGAACAATGATATCCTGTAACTGTAATGATGAAACACCAACCAGTGCCTGTTAAATACAGCAGCAAGCTTTTCACTTTGCCAAAAAATAAAAAGATGTTGTTCAGTGCCGAAAAAAATAGGGCGTTACAGAGTGATTCTCAATGGTGCTGTTATTATCGGCATAAGGTTACTACAGGCGCTGACACAGGCTGGCCATTACCTAGTGCAACAATCCAAGCTGATTATTTAACATCGGGCATTGTACGCCATTTTGTACAAATAGCAGCGCCAAAATAGAAATAGATGCCGGAGCTCAATAACGGGCACTATGCCAGCAGAACGGACTTCTTAATTAAGACTTCTTAATCTGAACAAAATTATGCAAAACACTTGTAACACATGTACAATATTGTACACCTTGGTGAAAATAAAATGTTTGAAAGTGGACCAAAACCCACCCAGGAGTCTATAAGACTCCAGGGCAAGTATAGTCGCTCTTCTCCTGGGGATTCAGTTTCGGGATGCCTTGTGGTGTCAAACCCCCCCAGATGGCCCGAAAATTCACCATCGTTCTCGGTCTAACGGCCCAAGCGCAGGCAGCGGCCACATCTCCACTATCCCTTTAGCAGGGTGCATGCCAGGCTTTTGTGAATCACCGGCGCAGACACACTTTCTGTTAAAGGGTAGCGGGGGATGCGGCCATCAGTGCGCTCGGATTCGCTCCTCCCCCTTGGAGCTCGTCTAGGGCGAGCGGATCCAAGTGTGCTGAGTGGATGAGAGGCTACGCATGCGCCGTAGGACAAAAGAAGGGTGAGTGAGATTGGGCCACTTGGGGGGTTTCACACAGTGGTGCATCTCTGATTGGGGTGACCCAGGGGCAAAGACCAAAACCCACGATAGTCAAAATCCTGGGTTTTGGTCCACTTTGTTCTTATTGCAGCCACTTGTCAGCTGGCCTAGGGTACAATATCCTGTATTTTCCTATTCTGTTGGTGATATAAAATTCCTGGTTGCACATTTTCTTCTTTGAGACAAAGGTAAGTGTAAAAGATTTATCTGACTAGACATATCAGGTTATAATTTGGAATATCAAATCACAGTCTGTCATTGCTGTTAAATTCAGTGGAACATTTCCATTGCTCACGAGTCCAAGACAAGCCGGTTTAACTTTTGGAAGTGCTCTGAATTGTTCATATGGGAGCCATGGTGTAGCTGGCAATGGGGAAAATATTATATTTTGCTCAGACGCATTTGCTCTGCTTGCTGAGCATTTAGTTGAAATTTAGTTTTCTACTCTCTAGTTTAAGTAGGACTCCTAGTAATTTGGTTTTGCATAGAAAGGGAGAGAGTTAGACTATGCCAGAATATTATAGATGTGGAACTCTACAGCTGGGAGAAAGGGAGCTGAAGCTAGCAAATGGGCGCACGGAAATAAGGGAGGGAGATTAAAGCAGTCCAACATCTGAGCAGCACAAGTGTTGGTCCACGCTGCCATAAGACAGGCTGGGCTGTGAGGGGGGGCACATAACCCCCCCAGAACACTGGTAAATCCTACCTTAACCTCTGCCCTCTGCTGGAAATCCAGTGCCGTGATTGGCCGCCCAGTGCTCACGTGTTTGGGAGTGTGGGATTGCATTTATTGTAAACAATTTTTATTATTAAAACATCAATAAAACTATCAATGATTAATATAACAATAACTGCTCACTGTAGGTTCTAGGTTGTGGGTGACGAAAGGAATCACACCAATGATTGTGTATAAAAAACATTGTGCACAGACTTATGATACAGGACAGCTGTACATATGTAAAAATACTACAATATATATATAAAATTTGGGCTTAAATACTTACATTAACGCCTAGACAGTATAGGTATCACAGGGACTAAACAATTATATAAAACAATGTACTATTACTATTTACAATTGCCAACTAGGCCTAAAATGACTTGCTCATAGGTACCAATGCAGGGCCCTCATGCACACGCGTCCTTACTTCTCCTTGGTCCTCTCCCTACTGCCCAAATATTACCCCAAAATCTTGGGGTAATCAAAAGGACAGCTCACTTCCTGTTGGGAAGGACTAACCCATCCCTTTAGCCAGCCCATCTACTCTACACCCAAATCTTTTGTGTCCACCCAACCACAGCCAAGATGTCTGGGTCTCCGTCGATACCAAATTAGCATCTAAGAGGCTCAGTTACCATCCAAGCTAGGGAAGCTATCCTGAATCCTATATTAGATATTTTAAACTTATATCTCTAATATTTTATGGGAATTCTCCATTTCTAACAACATGTGCTTTGGAGTATGTGCATGTGTGCGGGGTGGCTTACATGTGTTTGGGAGTGCATGCATGTGTTTGGGAGTACGGGTCTAGGTGTACAATGTACAATGTTGCCAAGCAAAAAGGGAGAGAGGGAGGAAGCACAGCCAGGGTTTTCTAGAGCAGGATCTAGAGCTCTTACAGACCCTACCCATTATGCTGATTACTATGCATCATCACAGCTCCAAGGGTCACACCCACTTTCTTCAGAAGAGAAATTGTATGGTAAAAATGGAAAACACTTTAGGACAGTGCCAAACGTTGCCCGGCACAATGGCATAACAATTGACTTTGCCTTTAATATCCCTTTTAAGGAGCATCATCACAACATTGTGTAATATTAAAAATCCATATAAATGGGTCACTTATACAACTGAACTGAAAAAACTGAAAAACTACTGCCAAGCTGGTTTATTCTCACATGGTGGTAATAAAATTCAGGGGAAACAGGTTTAGTGTATCGGAGGTGAAAGAACCTGTCACCCCTGATTTCCATTTAAATAAGTAAAACAGGGTGGATATATCTTAATGGTGGTTGTATAAGTGGCCCTTCCTCCCGCCCATGCAATACAGGATGCACTGTTGTTCCATATGTGATGTATACTGATGAGTAACATTGACAATAAGATTTAATAAGAAAAAGTTATTGTATCTTATATAAAAAAGGTCTGTAAAAAACGCTCTTACTGATTTAACATGCCAGTTTTAGTTGAACAAATATTAAAATTGTTAAAATGATAATTCCTTTATGTTGGCTTATGTTGTAATATTTTATAGTTTTAGAAAAATGTCTCTTCAATATAGTTCGTGAACGTGGGTCAAAAGTTTGCCATTTGAATTATTTAAACAATAATGCATTAGATTAGGGCAATATGTTTTATGTAGTCTGCAGTCAGGATTGATCTTCGTATATACTTAAATGGTAATGCCACTTTCTGAGGCATTTTTTAAAGTTTCCAATCTAGTGTGCCAATATAATGTGCCAGTATAATGAGTTTATTTTAACTCATTTTATATTTTTTTATTTTTCTATGTTTTTGCAACTCCATGTTATAAAAGAAAACAGTTCTCCATAACAACATTGTTATTCCAAGTATGTCACACACCCCGCTTCCACTATTCATGACATATGGGTTATGGTCCAGTAGAGGGTGAACTTCTGCAGAGATGAAAGCAAAAAAAGAAGCCCCTCCCGGTCCATAAATACCTGGGACCTCCCACTCATTCCCCAGTTCCTTCTCTGCAGGAAGGCGAGCAAGTCAGAAGATGTCTGAGTCTCTTCCTTGCAGGTAAGCCGGGCTTGCGCCCGGCCATTTTGCCTGTTTCTGCCCGGACCTTTTTATATTAAACCGGACCTTCAGCAAGATTTAATGAAAAGCCCAAACTCTTAAAAAACGGTTCTCCAGCATCTAAAATTAATATATTTTACGTTTTTAGTCACTAACTTATTATTCTTTCCCCCACTGGGCTGCAACTCTGTTCAGGAATTTAGGATACGGGCGCCGCCATCTTGACTTACTGAGGAGAGGAGAGTGGGATAAGGTACAGAGGGCGGGTTATAGCTGTGCTTTGCTCCGACAGAGCAGAGCTGGGGTCAGGTAAAAGTCAGCAGTCCCAGAATGTAGAGCAGCACAGTCAGGAGGCACTTCCTATTTGCAGGCTGCCTGATAAGATGGCGGCTTCCATAAGCCGCCATCTTGCATTTTTAAAGGCTCATAACATGCAGTAGATGCAGGTAGGATGATTTTTAATGTGAGCAATCTGTATGTACAGGGTGTGGGAAACATAAGATAGACTCTTATTCGGAGTGAAGGTCCGCTTTAAAGCCTATACTAGCCTCCCAGCCTTGGCTGCAGGTCCAGGTGAGGGTAGACAACACCTTAATAGGTGTTCAGGGAGCTATGCTCGCCCGTGAAACCTCATATAAAGAAGGTAGGCGGTATCCGGGTTGGTGATCCCGGTTTGGGATGCCCTGTCCCTTACTATCCCTTTCACCCCTGGTGCGGGATTCCCCTCCTTCTGGGTCCCCCTGTTACCCTCCAGCGGGGGGGGGGGGGGCGGTGTTTTTCCTTCAATCCTTTTCTCTCTTTCACTCTCACTGTGTATGTGTGTTGTGCGCTGGGTGCCTTTATTTCTTTTTTTGTGCCTTCACCTGAGAGCGCGCTGAAGCACACTGGAGAGCTTCTCCCCCTCAGGCCGTCGTGTGGAGGGGGCGAGGCCGGGCGCTCGCGTGTTGCCGCGGCCTGCCCCCCCCTGCTGTTGGCGTCGGATGCGGAGCCCAGCCTCCTGCTGGGAACCGCGTTTCTGGTAGTGGAAGGGGGGCGGGGCCAGGCGCGGCGCGCGATCCGCGCTGGCCCGCCCCTTCTTCTCCCTCTCTCTCTCTGGATTGCAGCCTGGCTGGACGCCATTACTGTGACGTGAGTGCCCTATTGGGCCCCCTTTATTCATCTAACTTTTGCAAGTGCTTCATAGATGGGGGCAGAACTGGTCATTATGTCTTATATGTGTGCTAGTACTTATGGGCCCATCTCTCTTGTGTTTTTCAGGAGGACTCCCTGTGCCTTGCTAAAAAAAGGGGGTTCTCCCGGTCCTAGGGTCCTTAGCAGTAATTTGGGCACTTATAAATCCTCCCACTTGGGACTTAAAGGGGCATCCCGGGTTGCTTACCAGCGTAATTCCCTTTTGCGACTACCTTAAAATCACCATATGGAGGCTAAAATCACCATATGGAGGCTATACAGGATATCGGGCTCCCTTTGGGACAATCCCGGCCATGTGTGGGTTGCGGGGTATCCCTTACGGGGGAGAATGTACTAATTTGCATGCGCAACAGGCCATAACGCGGCAGTCGGAATCCCAGGCGTCTGGGTCAGTGCCGCCCGTCTCATCTCCTACCCCACCACGCATTATCCGTACCCCGAGTGACACTGTCATTAGTGGGGAGTCGCACTCGGATGTATGTGCTAGGCTGGCCAACCTCGAGAAAATTGTTTCTAGCTCAGTGGGCAGAAAGGCCCCTGCTAAGAAAAGGCATCTGTCACCGGCTACACTGGTAATTGAATTTGACGATTATGACTCCCATGACTGGGCTGATTATTCTCCGCTTGTGGAGGGGGAATTGTTTGAGGAATCTGAGACTGAGGAATTGCAGTTCTTTGATTCTGATGCCGGGCAGGTGCTGGGGGATGCTGTGGATACTCCCAAGGTCCTGGCCCATCTCTTAGAGGTTCTGGATATTTCCCCACCAGCGGAGGCCCCTCCGAAGAAGGGGGATTTTTTTGGTTTCTCTAAGCCCCGCTTGGAGTTCCCAAATCAGGATAATTTTGACAGCATGATTCTTAGAGAATGGGAGAAGCCGAGTCGGCTTCACGGCGTTCCTCAGGGATGGGATAGGAAGTATCCTTTTCCGGTTGACACGGTGAAGCGCTGGTCTTCCCCTCCTGAGGTAGATGCGCCCATATTAGGATTGTTCAACACCTCCGTTGTGCATACTCCTTACGCCACTACCCTTAAGGATGGCGAGGACAAGCGCATTGACCAGATGGCATGTCATGCCTTTGCCAGTGTGGGTTCAGCCTTGCGGCCTGTTTGTGCATCTGCACTCGTGGCTGTGGCTACCAGGTCTGAGATTAGGGACTTGTTAAATGGGTCCCTGCTGAACCCAGCCAGGGTTGAATTCACAGCCCTTAAGAGGTGTGAATTGTTCATGAATTTTGTTTTGTCTGCTATGGACGACACTATTACCATGTGTAGTAGAACTTCGGCTCTGCTGGTGGCCATGCGCCGATCAGTCTGGCTACGCCAGTGGGCGGCTGACATTGCGGCCAAGAAATCACTTACAGCTCTGCCCTTCCTGGGTACGCGGCTGTTTGGAGACAAATTGGATTCTGTGGTGAAAGGTGGAAGGCTACCTCAGCGTAAGAAGCAGCGTCGCTCCTTTCGGGGGGCAAGCTCCTTCAATCCTTCCTTTCGCGGTGCCAGAGCGGGCAGAGGTCTTGCCTACTCTAGCTTCAGAGGTGAATCCTGGAACAGAGGCAGAGGACGTGCCCGTCCAGTCTCTACCTGGGGTTCCAAGCCCAAGCCCACTACCAAGCCAGCTCAGCAATGAGGAGGCGCCCTCACCCTTACGGGTGGGGGGACGGCTGCGGCTCTTCTTCCAGGTCTGGGCCCGGGAGGTCACAGACAAGTGGATTTTGGAAGTGGTATCATCCGGGTACAAACTCGAGTTCGAGTACCGGCCTCCTCCCAGATTTCTAAGGTCTCGGGTGCCCTCGGATCCCCGGGCTGCGCAGGGGCTCCTGTTGGCTGTGAAGAATCTCCTGGACATGGAGGTCATATGCCCAGTGCCTTTCTCAGAGAGGGGCCGGGGCTACTATTCCAACCTCTTCATGGTTCCCAAAAAGGATGGTTCCATAAGGCCCATTCTGGATTTGAAGCTTCTCAACAGGTTTATCAGAACCAAGAAGTTCCGCATGGAGACTCTGCGATCTGCCATCAGTTCCCTTCGTCAAGGGGACTTCATGGCGTCCATAGACATCAAGGATGCTTATCTCCATGTACCGATCTTCCCAGCACACCAGAGATTTCTCAGGTTTGTGGTTGGAGATCAGCATTTTCAGTTTGTGGCTCTCCCGTTTGGGCTGACCTCGGCACCGAGGGTGTTTACCAAGGTTCTGACGGGCATTATGGCCCTGCTCAGAGCCCAGGGAATTCGCATTGTGCCGTATCTGAACGACCTGCTCATTACAGCTTCTTCCCTATGCCAGGCAGAGCTGGACACCAGGATGGTGATGGCAACGCTGGAGAGGTTCGGATGGGTGATCAACCACCCCAAATCTTCTCTCTCCCCATCAAGGGAGATCTCTTTTCTGGGCATGATTCTGGATACCAGTCAGGCCAGAGTGTTCCTACCTCAGTCAAAGGTGCAGAGGGTTCAGGATCTGATACGTATTCTCCTGACCAACCCTCGCCCTCTATCCGGCTAGGGATGACACTGGTAGGTTTGATGGTGGCTTCCTTCGAGGCAGTCCCCTTTGCTCAGTTCCACATGAGGTCGCTCCAACTCGATCTATTGCTGAACTGGGACAGATGTCCACAGTCCTTGGATCAGTCCTTTCTGATGTCTCCCAGGGTTCGGCAGTCCCTTCAGTGGTGGCTGGAACCAAGCAATCTGATGAGGGGCAGATCTTTTCTGGCCCCTTGTTGGGAGACGGTTACCACGTCGAGCTGGGGGGGTTTCTGGAAGGATCATCAGTTCAAGGGGTTGTGGGGTCCTCAGGAGGCTCAGATCTATCCGTTTGGTTCTGTCACGTCTGACACTTCACCTCCAGGGCTTACCGGTTCAGGTTCGATCAGACAATCGGACTGCGGTAGCTTACATCAATCACCAGGGAGGGACTTGCAGCAGGAGTGCCCTCAGGGAAGTCTCTCTGATTCTAACATGGGCGTAGAGCAATGTTCCTTGCATCTCGGCAGTGTACATTCCGGGAGTGGAGAACACGGAGGCGAACTCCCTGAGCAGGGGGTTTTCTCGCCGAGGGGAATGGTCTCTCAATCACAGGGTATTTCGGGCCCTGTGTCACAAGTGGGGACTCCGGAGGTGGATCTCTTTGCCTCTCGGCACAATCACCAGCTTCCTGTCAGGTCCCGTGGGACACCCACCTTCCAATAAATCAGCAACCCCCAATCTCCGCTGCTTTCTTCGCCTATAGTAAGCCCCCGTTTGCCGGGACGCTAGACACGCCTCACCGGACACGGTTGCCCCCAGGTCTTGTTAGCACAAAGGATGCTGACTTATGCAGGGGAAGGCAGATGAACCAGGAACTAGACTGAGTAGCAATAAACGGACAGGGGTCATACACGGGTGGTCAATCCGAGGAGGCACGGTACAGAAGGGTTAGACGGAAGAGTAGTCCGGGGAAGCCAAGGGTCACAACGGGAGGTCAGAAGTTCGCGGTACAGTGGAGCAGGCAGAATCGTGGTCAAACAGCAAGCAAGGTCGGTCCAGGCGGCAATCAGGGATGGTCAAAAACACGGCAGAGTCACAAGGAGAAAGCTATCAAAATCGCACCCAGTAGCACGCTATAACGGGCAAGGACTAACTGCAGGGTGAATGCTTTTATAAAATGAGGGTTAACTGGATTGGCTGAGGGGGAGTGTGATGATTGGTGCTACATAGAACCTTGGGCTGATTGCCCAGTTTGAACCAGGGGGCGTTAGCCCAGTGTACATTGGGCTCATGGGCCCATCTAATAAAGGGCTCATTGGCCCAGGCTGATTACCTCCGGCGGGCGCGCTGTGTGCAGCGCCGCCGGAGGAGATACAAGGAGGACAGACGCGCGCGCGTGTACGATGCAGCGCGCCGGGAGCGCGCCGCACAGGGAGCGACGCGGCCGCTCCCGACGCCGCCGACGAGGAGGCCGCCCGAGCGGCTGCTCGCGACAGCCGAGCGGCGGGCGGGAAGGAGAGACGCCGGCCCGCCGCCGGCTGCAACGGATGCCCAGCCCGCGGAGAGGAGTCGGCGAGGGAGCGCAGGACAGGTGAGGTGGCCGAGGTGGCCGTGGCCGTGACACTTCCATCCTTTGTTTGTCTGTCTCAGGATCCTCTGGCCCTGGCAGCGGATGCCTTGTCACTTGCCTGGAGGGATCTGGGGTTTCTGTACCTGTTTCCCCCTTTCTCCATGGTAGGCAAGTTAGTGCGCAAGTTGGCTCTAGAGGGGGCACCAGCAATTCTGGTGGCCCCAAGGTGGCCAAGACAGGTTTGGTTCGCAGACGTCGTAAGACTGGCAGTAGATCAGTACAGGCTGCCCCTGTTTCCGGATCTGATCTCTCAGGGTCAACTACGTTACCCCAATTTTTGACGGCGTGGCTGCTGAAACCTTCATCCTGAGGGAGGAAGGTTTGTCTGAGGCGGTTATTCAGACCTTGATTAGAGCTAGGAAGAGGTCTTCCTCTAACATTTACTATAGGACTTGGCGGTCCTATATTGACTGGTGTGAGGCTAGGGCCTTACCTTGCAGGGTTTTTTCAATTCCTAGGATTTTGGAGTTTCTACAGCACGGTCTGGATCTGGGGTTCCAGCTCAGTACTTTGAGGTTTCTGCCCTGGCTGTCTTTTTTCAAAGGTCCTTTGCTTTGCATCATCTGGTCAAGACTTTTTTCCAAGGGGTCACTCATGATCGGCCCCCTAGAAAGCATTTGGTTCCCGTCTGGGACCTAAATTTGGTTCTCTCGGCCCTCCAGGGGCCTCCTTTTGAGCCAGTGCAGGATGTGGCACTTTCTGTGCTCACTCAAAAGGTTGCCTTTTTGGTGGCTATTACCTCTGTTCGGCGTGTCTCTGAGTTGGCGGCTCTGTCTATTCAGGCCCCTTACTTTGAGAGACACCAGGACAAGGTGGTTTTTCGCTTTAAACCAGATTTCCTTCCTAAGGTGGTTTCTGTCTTCCATCTCAATCAGGATGTAGTTCTCCCTTCCTTGTGTCCTAAGCCTAGCAATGACAAGGAGAGACGTTTCGTAAGACGGACGCCTTGTTAATGGTGCCCTCCGAGCCCAGGAAAGGTTTGGCGCCAGCCAAGTCTACCATTAGTAAATGGATACGTCAGGCCATTGTTGGGGCCTATTCCGCTAAGGGGAGGGTTCCTCCTTTTAAGATCACTGCTCATTCTACTCGTGCTGTTGGGGCTTCCTGGGCCTTTCAGCACCAGGCTTCTGTTGAACAAGTTTGTAAGGCTGCTACTTGGTCTTCTGTTCATACTTTCTTCAAGTTTTATAAGGTTGATGTGCGGGCCTCAGCGGATGCTGTTTTTGGCCACAAGGTTCTGCAAGCTGCAGTGGTTAAATTGGTGCATTTTTTGCTGTACTTGGATCCCCACCCATGACGGACACTGCTATTGGATGTCCCATATGTCATGAATAGTGGAAGCGGGGTGTGTGACATACTTGGAATAATACCATTTTGTCATTACTCACCTGTAAATTGGGTATTATAAGTATGTCACACACCCTGCTTCATCCCGCCCTTTGGTATTCTGGATCCTTTATATGGTGAACCTTTTATTGTCAAGAATGTTTATTGTCTCTTCCTGGTCCCCTTACTGCTGTCATATACTGGGGAATGAGTGGGAGGTCCCAGGTATTTATGGACCAGGAGGGGCTTCTTTTTTTGCTTTCATCTCTGCAGAAGTTCGCCCTCTACTGGACCATAACCCATATGTCATGAATAGTGGAAGCAGGGTGTGTGACATACTTATAATACCCATTTGAAAGGTGAGTAATCACAAAATGGTATTTTTACCTTAGAAACATACATCAAAGTGGTGTTCAGGTGTACATTTCAGAAACTTCCTCACTCTAGCTTGTTAATCCTCTGATTGGCTGAAGCAGACAAACAAATTTAACCCCATCTGCATTATTTCAATCTTTTAAGATAGCGGGAATCAGTCTTGTGTTCCAGAAGCTTAAAGGGTTACTAGCAGCATTCTCAGGTGAAAAGGGTGATTGCTGCTGCTTTATTTAGCCAAAGCTGCTAATAAAAACTCCTGTTACAGTTGAAGTATTCTGGGTTTTGAAGTGAGCTAAGGATACTGGACCAAAACCCAGGATGTTGACTATCCTGGGTTTTGGTACTTGCCCCTGGGGTGGGAAACCCCCCAGGTCACCAAAACAAACTCACCTCTTCCCGGTCCTATGGCGCATGCACAGCCCCTCGTCCAATCAGCCCACTCAGATCCGCTGACGTCCCTTCGTCTAAGGCGAGCGGCTCTGAGCGTGCTGCCGGTTGCATTCCCCCGCTACCCTCCAACAGGGAGCGTGCCCGTGCTGGGCATTCCCAAATGCCTGGTGTGGGCATATGCCCTGCTAGAGAGATAGCGGGGATTCAGCCACGGCTCGCGCATACACCGTTGGAACAGGAAAGAAGGTAAGTGTATGGACGACCAGGTGGGTTTCACACAGCGGGGCATCCTGATTTTGAATGCCTTGGGGGGAGGGAATTGATCGGCCTGGGAATCATATAGATAAAAAAATTCTCACAATTGTAAAACATGCAGTTCATGAGAGAAAAGCCTGAGAATGTCACTGTTACTGAATCACCAGATAACCATCTACGGTGTAGAAAGGAGTAAACAGTTCTATACTTTTCTAACGAGTTAAAAAGTGCCATTGGCTTTCATTGTTTTCCTAGCTGGTAATTCATCAACAATGAAATTCTCAGGCTTTTTTCTCATGAATTGAATTTTTTACTACCATGAGAATTGTTTTCAACTCTTATTGAATGGAGGCCTATATTTGAGGGTAAGATTTTAATAATACCTATTTCTCTTTATCTGGTATTGTCCTCATATCTGATAGAAAGAACTATGTATTCCATGTAGTTTACCTTCTAATATACTCAACACAAGATATTAAATTATTTATTTACGTTACTTGCTAATAAATTTCAGTTTGGTCAGCACAAACAGGGAGTGATGTGGACCACATCTCTACTTTATTGAATACTACAAGGCACTTTTTTAATACAGTTTGATTTAAAAAAAATAAAAACACAAAGCCCTAGTATTGTACTGCTGGTGAAAACCTATATACAGTTACAGTATAAACATTAAATATTTTGGTGGGTCACTGTTAATAATATCCCTCACAAAATATTTTATCCTGAGGCATTGGCAGGACATATGTATAGGTCGAGTTACATGGAAGACACTGAGAACTAACTAGAGTGACACTGGATAAGTGACACCCCCCCCCCCCCTTGGCATCATTTCATACTGCTGCCTCCATATGCAGAAAAGACCCCTCTTGTCTATATTTTAGTTTTTAAACATCCCCTTAACCCAGCGCAGTATTAATTCTCTTGGCTTGCCGGGGAGCACTGCTGGGAGTGCAGTCACCTCCACCAACACATCCTGTGCGAGATGAACAGCACCTCAGTGGCATGCCCAGCAGTCATCAGGGTTGCCTGATGTGTCCATGATGCTTCCTCAGTGAGTTTTTCTGTCACAGAATAAGAGATCTGAGAATTGTAAAAGTATAAAAATTTACTTGGGGAGGGGGGGGGGGGGGTTGAGAGAGAGAGGAGAGAGAGAAAAGCCTTGTTTCCCTATATCCAGTCCAGGTCGCCCCAGTGATGACATGTGGGTATTCTGCCCCCAGGGGGCGCTCGACTGCAAGATAAAAAGCTGTCGCTCCTCCTGGCCCCCTATAAAGGCAGGTGACTATCTATCACTCCCCAGTGTTCATCTTGTAGTCTGGCTGCTGAAGATCATTGGAGGCAGCTGAGCGGGGCCTCCTAGCCCGTCAGGCACTGCGGACCCTATTCCCACTGATCCGGTGAGACCCACTCTTGCCTCCCAGCCGCGGCTGACTCGGGATTGTGACGGTAGAGAGAACGCCGGGGTCAGGCGTTTCTGGCAGAGCTAGGCTCTGGGCTGCAGACCCTGTTTAAAGGGTAGCCGGCCATAGGCTGATGGTGAGCCTACCTGGGGGAACCACATTGCTGGCTTAGATGCCTCATATCCCTCCCCATCCCACAAGCTCTATTTGATGTGCAGTGTGCTTTGCAACTTTACTGTTGTGCAGTGTGCTTTTTGACATTATGCTTACCCCCCTCGCGGTTCTGGCTTCCTGCTGCTGGCGGCCATTATTTTTTTATGTCCCTCGCCGTGTACTGGCCTCCCTGGTGGCCGGGCATTCTTCGCGCCGACGGGGAGGGGGGGGGACGGGGGGTCTGCACGCTGCCGCTTTTCGCGTCATCGCTGTGCGGTCCTCCCCTCGAGGATGGCGCCGAAACTGGCTATGTGCTGTACGGAAGACTCCATTTTGCTGCTGCTGCTGTTTCTCGTGCCTGGCACCCCTCCGCTACTGCTACCTGACTCTGTCGTGAGTCCCGCTTAACAATGCTTTTATTGTATTTTTCTGCATATGCTTGTGGGATACTTATGGACCTCTCTTTTGTCTTGTAGGTGGGCCCAGTGATTGAGGGTCGTGGTTCCTCCCGGTCCCCCCCATCCTCAGTGAGGGGGAAGCCAGCCGGGGGGCCCAGGTAGATTTGGCGCATAGGGTAGCCAGTCTCTAGAGACAGATCTTGCGAACGGCTCCTAAAAAGGCCACGAGTAAGAGGCGGCACATCGAGCCCATTTACTCGGATAATGACGATCTTTTTGATGATCTGGGCTCTGTGGAGGAAGGTAAGTTGCCAGATGATTTCCGTTCCGCTGCGGATTATTCCGCTGGCGATGACAGTATGTCTGGTGCTTCCTTGGGTGAGGATGCGTGGCTCCCTGATGATACAGAGAAATAGCTTGCTTCAGTTTTTTAGACTTTACACATTGTATCTCCCAGAACGTCTAAGAGGAAGCAAGGTGATTTGTTTAAGCCTGAAAGACAGAGGCGAGTCTTTCCGGAGCAGGCCCATTTTTCTAATATGATTTTCAAGGAATGGGGAAGGCCTAACAAGCTACCGTCGGTGCCGAAGGCCCTGAATAGGCGGTATCCCTTCCCTGAGGAGCTGGTCCAGCTATGGTCTCGTCCTCCCGAGGTGGATTCCCCTGTGTCGGGGTTGTCCAACACTACTGTTATGCCTTCACCTGATACCACTTCCTTACGTTATCCAGCTGACAAGCGCATGGATCAACTGGTCTGCCATGCGTTCACCTTTGCTGGTGCCCTTTTTCGTCCTGTGTGTGCTGTGGTGATTGTCTCTCTAGCCATCAGAAAGAAGGTGAGACATCTTGTGGATAGAGCTAAGGCTCGCAAGCGGGCGGAGGAGTATAAAGAACGCCTGCTTGGAATTCATTGGTTTGGTTGCTTCTGCCATGGACGATGGGGCCCGGCTTGGTGCCAGGATATCGGCCCTGCTTGCTGCCCTCTGCCACTCGCTTTGACGGCGGCAATGGTCGGCTGATGCCGCGGCCAAGAAGTCGCTTACGAGTATCCCCTTTGTGGGGCACAGGCTGTTTGGGGAGCGTCTGGACCTCCTGGTTAGAATGGTAGACTCCCTCAGAGACGGAAGCCTGCTCGGCCCTTTCGGAGCTCATCTGCCTATCGCTTCTTTCGAGGAGGAAGAGGCTCTTAATTTTCAGGTGGCCGCAGAGATACCTGGGGTAGAGGTAGGTCCCGCGACCGACCCAAGAGCCAAGTTTAAGCCCCCTGCCAAGTCCTCTCAGGCATGAGGAGGCGCCCTCACCCATCCGGGTGGGGGGACGGCTTCTGCTATTTGCTCACATCTGGAGACGGCACGTCTCGGATCGGTGGATTCAGGAGGTGGTGTCCTCCGGTTACAAAATAAAGCTGGCAGTCAGGCCGCCCACAAAATGTCTTCGGTCCCCCCGGATATCCCAAAACCCATTGAAGGCACAGGGCCTGAGAATGGCCGTGCAACACCTCCTGCGGTTAGGTGTGATTCGCCCTGTTCCTCGGCAGGAGCAGGGTCAAGGTTTTTACTCCAACCTGTTCACGGTTCCCAAGAAGAACGGAACTTTAAGACCAATCCTGGACCTGAAGGTTCTCAACAGGTTTGTAAGGGTCAGACATTTCCGCATGGAAACCTTACGGTCAGCGGTGAGCTTGCTTCGGCCCGGCGACTTCATGACCACGGTGGACATCAGGGATGCTTACCTGCACATCCCGATTTTCCAAGGGCATCAGAAGTTCCTGAGGTTTGCTCTGGAGGATCAGCATTACCAGTTTGTGGCTCTGCCATTCGAGATTTCCTCAGCACCCCGCGTCTTCACCAAGGTGCTGGCGGGCATCATGGCCATCCTGAGGAGTCAGGGCATTCGTGTGCTGCCCTATTTCGACGACTTGCTGATTGCGGCCCAGTCCTTACAGCAGGTCGAGAGCGATACTCGGGCGGTGTTGTCAACCCTGGAGGCCTTCGGCTGGGTAGTCAATTACCCAAAGTCCTTTATCACATCAACAGTGAGATCTTTTCTCCAATAGACACCGCTCAGGTAAAGGTCTTTCTGCCACAGCAGAAGTTGTCGGGTCTCCAGACGCAGGTGCAGGCCTTGCTGTCTTGTCAACGGCCATCAATCCTTCTGGGGATGAGACTAGTGGGCCTAATGGTGTCGAGGCAGTGCCCTTCGTCCAGTTTCACATGAGACCTCTTCAATTGAACCTGTTGACTGGCTGGGACCGGATGCAGGAGTCACTGGAACAGGAATTTTCACTGTCCCCCCTGGCCAGGCAGTCTCTCTTGTGGTGGTTAGACTCCAGGAACCTGTTGGTCCTTTCTGACTCCCCGTTGGGAGATAGTTACCATGGATGCCAGTCTGACTGGCTGGGGAGACTCAGAAGATCTAGGGTCAGTGGGGTCCGCAGGAGAACCTCTTACCCATAAATATCTTGGAGCTGAGAGCGATCCCGTTGGTGCTTCTTCGCTTGACTCCCCACTTAAGGGGTCGTGCGATCCATGTTCGCCCGGACAATCAGACTGCTGTTGCCTACATCAATCATCAGGGCGGGACTCGGAGCAAGCGAGCCCTCAAGGAGGTGACCCAGATTCTGGCTTGGGCAGAGGAGAATGTTCCCTGCATATCGGCGGTCTACATCCCCAGGGTGGAAAACCAAGAGGCCGACTACCTGAGAAGGAGCGCCTTGCACCTGGGGGAATGGTCTCTCAACAGCAAGACCTTCCACGCTCTGTGTCTCCGCTGGGGTTAGCCGGATGTGGACCTGTTTGCATCCAGACACAATCACCAGCTCCCAAGGTTTGTCTCCCTCTCAAGAGATCCTCTGGCCATTGCCACAGATGCTCTGGCAATTCCCTGGATGGAGTTCAAGTTCCTTTATGCATTCCCTCCGTTTCCACTCCTGGGCAGAGTGCTGCGCAAGATAGCCCTGGAAGGGGTACCAACCATTCTGGTGGCTCCTCGCTGGCCGAGAAGGAGTTGGTTTGCGGACATAGTTCAGATGTCAGTAGATCACTACATCATGCCTGACGACCCAGGGCTTCTCACACCTCAATTTACGGACGCTGGCTTTGACGGCCTGGCTATTGAAACCTCAATCCTGATGGAAAAGGGGCTGTCGGTTGTGCATACCATGATTCAGGCACGGAAGAAGTCTTCTTCCATGATATACTACAGAGTTTGGCACGCTTATATAGCTTGGTGCGAGACCAAGAGTCTCCCTTGCCGCACATTTTCTATTTATAGGATCCTGGGGTTTTTACAACACGGCTTAGACTTGGGTCTCCAGCTGAGCACCCTCAAGGGCCAGGTCTCGGCTTTATTCTTCCAGAGATCCATTGCCCATAAAAGGAGGAGAAACATGCTGGACAATAGTTAACCCCAGTTGCATATGTTTAAAGAATCTATAAGGTTTTTTTTTTCAATAATTAGCATGGTATTAATGTGTTTTTAATTTTTTGTATAAACTACTATATTTAAGTATATGTATCATTTAAATATTATCTCTGTAAATCTCGTCTCTGGAAATACAATATTGGGTAAACTATTATTTCACAATCAACATACTTGATTGTTTCATACCTTATCATTACTGAAGTGAATTAAAATGATCATCAAAGTTAGAGAAGTGTTCCATGACCCTCTCCTCGAAAGCCACCAACAGGTGATGTTTTGTGGAAATCCACACATGCAGCTTTTTAGGTCTGTCAAATTCATGACCTGTTGGTGGCTCTGGAGGAGGGAGTTGGGAAACACTATGTTAGACCAACCTAGAGGAATTTAAGAGGTCAATAGTGGTTAAGCTGCCAAACTAAAAAAAACACTGCATTGTGCCCATATCATTACTCATCTTCCTCCCGCCCGAATCCCTGCCCTTTCCCAACTCTCATGGTAGCACTAAGTACAATAATAGCTTCTCAACTTAATCATGTGGTAGTAAGTAGGGGCTCATACTGTAGCGATAACCCTTATCGCCGGAGGGCTTCACCGCCCGAGACGTCCTTTTCCCAATCGTAAGAGGTGCTGCTGGAATTCCAGAGTCGTCCGTGAGGAAACAGGAACAGCCCTTACAAGGGCTAGTGAATTGTAATATAGCGTTTCCCCCAATAAGAGACAGAACTCAGTATTGAGGGTGAAGGTGAAGTGTCCTTTATTAGTGCCACACTGGGCCTTATATACACAAGTCTCTATTGCATGACACACACACCGACCAATAGCAGCAGGGCAAACAATCCCTCAACTCTGCCGGTGACGCAATCAGTAGAACAATAGCAGGCTGTAATATAATTATAATCAATCAGGACAATGCCATTGACTGTGACGTAATCAACAATACACAATGGCAGTCAAAATACAATGACATTGCCTGTAACAGTATCAAAATACAATGACCTAATTAAGAAAAGGCCAGTGAATGACCCGGTGGGCAACTGAATAGTGATGACATCCAAAAGACAGAGCGTCTGTCACACATACTATTAGGCAAAAACTGACTAGACTAGACTGACTGCACTAACTGCAGTGGGTTGGGGTCAAAGAGGCCAAGAGCCAGGACTTGTGTTTTCTAGGTTATTATCTTAAAAAAAGCTACAGTTGTTCCATATGTCACCCTGTTTCCACCATTAGAAGTGGTGGCATTAGAGAAATTATTTGTGGTGCATTGGGTGTTAAAATGTGCCAGCTAGAGAATGAGCCAGCATTTTTTATTTCTTTATATTCAGTGTGACTGTTTATACTACAGACTGAAAATTGCAAGTTGTACTGCAGGAAGGCTGAAAGTGGATAATCCTTTTCACACTAGACTTTACATGAGATTATTGAGAGCGCAATATTGTGACAGTTGGAGTATTACAGGGAACTTGCTTAGCGTCTGCTCCGCATGGCAATGAAAATCCTGATGTGTTTCCAGCTTTCATTAGCAAACTGAGTGTTAAGAGATAAGAGAGCTTCATTTCTCCTTAATGGCATCTTTATCATCATTTGTTTTCTTTTAATGGACCCACATTCACTTTGTTGTAGAAAATTATCTGTGCTAGATATTAGGCACACAAATAATGATTGATAAATTGCTTATTCTATTAGATAAATATATGTTAAATCTCAGCAGGCCCCATCTCAGCTTCCCCCCTCTATCAATGAATAGAGTGGGGTGCACGGAGGAGTGCAATTACGTCCTGGGGGTAGGGCTGTTTTTCTCATTAGGCAACCCTAGGCACGTGCCTAGGGTGGCAACTTGAAGGGGGGTGCTGCCCTTACTACTGTAGTAAAGAAAATAAATGTAAACTCCCATAGCTGGAACATTAATGCCTCCTAACAAGCAACCCCCCAGCCGCAGAAGAGGGCAAAATGTATTTGTGGGGGGGGGGGGGGGGGAGGGTGCAATGGGTTAAACACAGGCCATTGCATCTCCCCTCCACTGCTGTGGTCATGTGACTCCTGTATGTCGAAATGCCAGAAAGATGGAACATGCTTGCCTGCTCCTCTGCATTTCCCCCCTTGTGCCCTCTTCCTCCTCCACACACATACTCTGCATCTAACCCATAGCACCCTCTCCCCCTCCACACATTTTTATGTGGACCGTGACCTAACTTAAAAAAAAGGGGGCACAATCACTTAAAGTGCCTAGGGCACCATGAACACTAAATATGGCCCTGCCTGGGGGTGGTGAAAAGACTTGCAGGGTATTCAGTGTTGCTGATCGGTATGTTTTACAACACTGGAGCTGGAAAGACAAGCTTCAGAGCACAAAATGTGAGCATTATGTTATTTTATTTTCTGGGCTACACAGGGACTTTAGATAGGGACCTAGCTAGGGACCTTGTTATCTATGTTCTCTATGTAGCCTGATATTCGCAGCTGCTGTTCTTTGTCTACTTTTACATCCTCAACCATTCAATCAGGTTCACCAGATCGACCATGGTAGTCCAAGACTGGGAGAGGAAACTTAAAGGAGCAGTATCGCGAATTTTTCTTGGTGACTTATATTTAAATGGTACTTTGAATGTAGGTAAGTGTTGGAGTAAGAATTACAAATTTAGAAAAAAATTATGTGTGTGTTGTGGAGCTGGAGCTGCTCATGTTTATGTCTGCTGAGTGTCGGGGCCCGACACTCTTGCCTGTTCCACGCTGAGGAGAGGGGGAAACAATGTAACAAAGTATCAGCTGTTCAGTGCTGGCAGCCGTCCAGCATAAGATAACAACATTACCTGGCCAGAACTCATATATCTAAAACAGAGAGAAAAGCTCTAGAAGTCATTTAGCTGATTAGTAAATTAAATGTCAATTTGAGAATCATTGGTTCGAATCTCAGACTCACCAGTTTTTTTTTTTTTTTTTGGTGGGGGGGGGGGTTATTTTATTTCAGAATTGGATTTTTATGTTTACATCCTGTTTTTTTGCTCTAAACGTTTTTTATTTTGACAGTTTTCCCTTCATGTTGGCTCTGCTGCAGAATCTTTCAGTTTACCATTTTCTCTCTCTTTTCTCAACACATTTTTTCATATGATCTTTCTTTCAGTTTTGTGTGTTTTGAGCAAAGCCCAACCCAGGATTTTCACTATCTGGAGTTTTGTCTTGTTCCCCTAGGGGCATCCCGACTTGGGATGCCCTGATTTGTGAAATCCCCAAGTTCGCCTGTGAAAACGTACCTTTCCCTGTCCCACAGCGCATGCGTAGGCTCTCATCCAATTAGCGCTGTTTGCACGCAGATGGGGAGCCTGAGCAGTAACCTTCCTGGCCGCCCGGCCGGCCTAAATGACTATCTGCGTGAGCGCGCCAGAAAAATGGGGGGGATCTGTGGTTATCCAGGGGTTGTTTCACACAGTGGGCATCCCGATTTAGGATGCCCAAGGGGAAGGTCAATGGCCGGGTCTTATAGACTTCAGGGTCAGCCACTCAGGGTTTTGTTCCACTTTAATGCAGCACCTCACACACACACAGCCGTTACCACTGATTACAGTGTCAGCCTCTGAGGTAAAGTGTTGCTAGAAGACCAGTGGGCTAAATGAAGCAGCTCACTAAATACAACCCAGCAGATCCCCCTATTCAGCAAATGGACTGAGCCATTGTCATTATACAATTTAAAAGTAAGGCATATATTTTTTCCTTTTTCTATCGCCACATTATTTATACACATGTTAGAAGCTATTGTGTGGCTATTTAATTATTTATCTTTTTTAATGCAAATTTTGCAATACTGCTCCTTTAATTTTGGGCTCACATTGGAACTGTAGGCTATTTTGACAATACGTCTGCTTTAAAGTTGATGTCCAGTCTAAGTGTAACCAACCCCCCCCCCCCCCCCCCATGTCTTTCTCCCCTGGCACTGAGGCAAGAGGGGAGGATTACAACAAACAGTGACAGATGACACTTGTGATCACCTGCAGCTCACTGTATCCGGGTTACGGACGTTATGCTCAGTGCCCAGGATGGTTAGGTCTGTTTTAAACCCTAAAATGCACAAATGACTCCACCATTTTTTGCACCATTTTCTCACTGCAAGCTGGGTTTTTGGTGTGGCTATTTCAGAAGGCATCCTTGTTGAAATGTGTTTTTTCATGCTTTTCCCTTTATAAAAAAATCCTTTTATATAAATCTCCTTAGGTTTGATAGCGCAAAGGTGAACTGAATCTCCTAAGAGTATTAATTGTGCTTAGAGCGGAGTGTGCATTAAAGTGCCACTCTTCTTGCCACTCTTCTTGCCTCCCACTCCCTTAGAGTGGTGAAAGTAAAAGCTTACCTCACTGAGGATATTCATAGATGGGTGGGTGGGGCTGCATACTAAGCAGGGGATGCCACTCTGTGCAGCCTGTCCAAGATGGCTGTGCCCAGGACCCAAAACACCAAGAGAAGCGTTCTGAATCCTGTACAAGGTACTCTAGATTATAACTCAAGGTTATAGACCCCTGCCAGTCACCCAGTGGTAAGACCTCTCAGTGTGGCTAGTCAGTGCATGCATCACTGCCTCCTATGAAGCTGAAAGGGGCAGGGATAGAACATGTGTTCCCTATAACTAGATCACCCCTGCCACTCACCTAGTAGTAAGAGCTCTATTGTGGCTAGTCTGCGCAATTCCCTCCAATCAGGCTGGAAGATTTTCCCACATGACTGAATGTACTCTGAAAGCAGAAGAACAAATAAAAAAGTTGAGGGGTAAATCTTTTTGAGGTAACAGATAGCATTTAAAATCAATCTGTCACTAGAAAAGCTTAGGTTGTAAGAGGCCTCAGAACATTGGGTAGGATGTAGGCACGTAGGTATTGGAATTAATTGGCAGGTCTGACTTTTGCCAGAAAAACAAAGGACATGCAGATATACTAGGGGTGGGGACCTTATTGAAAAAAATATGTTTAGGATGTTTATATATGTGCAATTTTTCAGGAGGATCAGATTTGGTGATGGTGGTACTTTAAAAAGGCCATTGTGCCAGTTGTATTTATACCGTACAGCACAAAACTGGTACCAACCGAGTACAGTTCTTATGCTAATGTTAGTGGTCATCGCTGAGGTCTTTCCATGGCCAATAGTTTCACATGGCCTGGGCCATTGCGATCTCTGACCTCAACCTGTGGTGAAAATTGCTGCTTTTTCTCAGAGACCCGGTGGCAGTAAGGAAGAGTAAAGGATTAGGTCCTTAGTAATGCCTATTCTTCGGTAAAGCGAAGAGACCTTCAGGGTTTTAAAATTGTAAACGGCATTTCCTATTCTATAAATTCAGTGACTACATAAGTAGTATAACTATTATACAACACATTTCTAAAAATAATGCTGACCATTGAAGATATCTTGCCTTTTTTTACATATATTTTACATATGTGAGGAGAGGCTAGTGTGCTTACTTACTTATGCCTCGTACTGAAATTTTATTGGAGAGCTGTTGGAGCATTGACAGGCTGATGTACGACATCAATTAATTAAGGTCTTTTGCTGCTTTGTTGTCCATTCATTATTAGATTTAACTTTAGTTGCCAATAAAAGGTGTTTGCAAGGATGTACACGTTTATGGATGTATGGGTCCATTACATTATTGTGAATATATCCATCATTTTTCCCTTGTGTTTCCAGATTGTATGTGACATTATTCCTTATATAAATATATCTAATGGATAAAATATGCTTCTCAATGGCTTGTCAGTACTTGATGCACACACTTACTTTATTGGATTTGACTGGAACATTGAATATTTTTTACAAAACCCAGATATGAACATTTCATCACATAATTGTAAAACTCAAATACACATATGTGACGGTAATCTGTTAAAGATCTTCAAATCATGTGTTGGGTTCAGATAATCCTCTGATTCACATACAGTTGCTGTGGGTGGATTTATCTGCCCATCTTCCTTTTACATCTACACCTCATTCTACTGTACCAGGACAATCAGATCCTTCTGTGATCAGCATTATCAGACTAGAATGGATCAGAGCTGCAAGGCAGCTATTTGGTCCTTACCATATGACTGTAGTGACAAACGTTATTGGAAGCCAGTAGTGTAGTAGTGCCAAAAGAGTCAATCCTGAAGGACCTGGTGCTTCCAAAGGACTATCAAGGGCAGGTGAATTATATCTAAGCAAGTTACTTCCAGGAGTGATGAACTTAAAGAGGAAATCAAAGCTTTTTGTAACCATCCAGCAAACCCTATTTCTCAAATGGGGCTTAGCACAGAAAGAAAGAGGGGTGCATAGATGTGCTAGAGATTGCTTGGCCTTCTTCTTTAAGTAGTTAATAGTTAAACCATGTGCCTGACCTAGTAGCGCCCATGCACATGCAAGGACAGTAACAGTGTTTGGGACATTTAACACTGAACTTTTATCATTCAGGAACTATTTGAACTAGTTGTCTTAGAGCACTTAGCTTGTGTGAGAGAACAGCGAGTGACTTGAATATCCTCAGAACTGAGACTAAGCCAGACAGGTACACTAAAGAACTGTGGAGGAAGGCCCAGGTACCAGTGGGGAAGTGGAATAGGCTGTGCTGAGAAAACAAAGCTGCAGTGCACCCCATGTTTGTAAAGAAAGCCATCTGTAAGATTTGTATTAGACGGTGTACTGCTGAAACAGTTGCCATAGAAGGTAAGTGAAAATGTAAGTGAACCTTACAGAAAGAAACTGGTCTGAGTGACGATTGCACCCATAGGACACCTAAGAGGACCCCACTCCCCACAAACCTTGGTGACAACCCCCGACTTTCACTAAACCCCCGACTTTCACTGGCATTGTGGTTTCATATATCAGGGTTATAATTTTTAAAGTGCTGTTTCAGTTTCCTTTTGTAAACCCGAATTACTTTCCTTTATGCTTAGCTGTCACCTTACAGCAAACTTTGAACTTCACGTATTTAATCACACTGTCCAAAGAAGAATCAATATGGCACAGCTTTCCCGGGCTGCCATCTCGAAGTCTGAGAATTCACCTGAAATTAGAAGTGTGGCCTCTAAGGTTAGTAATTAGAGAACATCTGCCATCTTGCTTTATGAGGAGCTTTATGGTCTTAGTGGTGGCGGTGTGTAAAATTATTTCTGCAGTGAGTCATCCAGAGAAGCTTTCCAGTTAGTTTTTCTTCTGATGCCTTAACAGTTAGCTTTTAGCGAGCTTTCTGCTCGATGACCCTCAAATGTCAGGCCAACTCTGATTAAAGTAGCAAGTCTTTTGATTTTGTGCTCCAGTGACATAACAGTTACGTAGATTGTCTGCAATGCTCTCTGGCTGGAAATGCCGATTCATCTTGCAATGCCAACGTTGAACTCATTGAGAAAATATCTATTACAAGATTCTAAAATACATTTCTGCTTCATATCTTCAGTGTAATAGAATATAATCTGCTTGTTCTAGTGTATGCACTGTGTGCTGAAGCTATACAAGCTGGGTTTTTAGCACTTATTCTGGAAGCACTGTTCACATCAACTTATGTCACTGGGGGGGGGGGGGGGGTATCCCAATTGCTTTTGCCCCCTGTAAGAAAAGTGGGACTATCAAACTTTCTGCCAGACGAGATAGTAATAAGAAATACACTAAAAGAGTTCAAAAGTGGCCCGGATGCCTTCCTTGCATGTAATTACATTACCAGCTATGGCTGCTACACCACTGAAATATAATTTTCTTTTAAAGTGGAATCTATAAGATTCGCGGGCCAATCCATTCCCTCCCCGCGGGGCATCCAAAATTGTAATTTTGGTCTGTGCAGCATGCAATTCTCTGTTTAGAAAAAAACAACTAAAAACATTATTTTTAAATGTTTTAATATTTTTGAATTGTATTGTGAGTCAGCAAATCTTATTTTGGAGTTATTGTTAACTTAAGTGAACCTATTAATGTTTGATTTCAAAATTGTGCACTATAGCTTTATCACTATCCTGGGTTTTGTTCCCTACCCCGGGGGCATCCTGATTTGATATGACCCGCTTGGGATTTTTCAGCATTAAACTTGATGCAAAATGCTCTGTTAGCAAAGCTTTATCTCCTAAGTGCACCAAATATATTATGAGTCACAGCCAACGTTTACTCAAGTATGGATCTATATCTACGGTAGCAGCTCTAAGTATTTTAATCTTTAATAGGCAACGAGAGGCTGCTTTAAAGGGCTCTAGAGAAGCTTTGTGCAGTGTAAATGAATGAAAGCTATTGACTTATATTTTGTACAAGCAAGAAGAATAGATGAGAGCTGTCAATATGATCTATATATCCCAGTGAACATATTTCTTATGTCAATCTTCTGTCACCAGTCTTTTTAGAAAAAATATTCAGCTCCCCAAAATTCTAATTTATAGTAAGTATTGCAGTAGGCATTTTATGCTGTGTAGCTGTGTTATGAATTTATGATATAACACTAATACAGATTTGAGATTTAATTTGAAGTCATGAAATGGATCACTGTTTTTAGTTTATAAAGCGGAGAGCATTATCTTAATGATTTTGAATGCCTGCTCAACGCACAATAAAGAGGGAGATTTTGTGATAGATCGGTTCTACCCAGAGGGGGAGAATATTTACAATGTGGAATACATTTTTTTACAAATCCAACTAATAACTCAGGGACAGAGTGGTCATAGAGAGCACATAAAAAAATCCTGTTGGACCACACTGCTTTGAAGGCTGCCATCTCACCTATATTCTGTCTCAGACCTCGCGCTGTCCTCTTCTAACAGCTGTCTACCATGTCCCCACCACATACCTGGCCCCATTGTACCCATACAAGACACCCAGCATTGCAGTGCTTGTAGCCTCAGCGTTTTGGCTGTGGGAACCATACCCACTCCTGCCGCAGTATTTGCCCCAACAATAATAAAGCTTCAACACCATCACTTTATGAGTGGCCATTTCCAACCCTGCCCATGATCTGCCCTTGCAGTGCTATAACCTAATCCGGCATACACATCTGCCAAGTGGCCCTAAAGCAGTATGTTGAAGAGTCTTAACAGCTCGTGGGCTGGTAAGGGACTGACCCGAACTAGTTAATTCCTGGGCCCTACCTTAATTTATGGAAAATGTCTTAAAACACAATCAAGTGTCTTTGATTTTAATATATCATTTTGATCCTTAGTGTGTGCTGAGATGGAGAACAGCACATATAGCAGGAAGCTTCCCCACATTGAAGAGAGAGCTCAACATTGTAATGAATTGCTTCCACACTCCATGACTTGACATGACTTAAAAGTAATGTTCTAAATATTGAGCCGTGCAAGTCTTGTAAATAAAGAAAAGGGAACAAGGTTATTTATGTAATGTTACAGGTTATTGACTGGACTAGCCACATTAACAATATTGACATGGGATCATGGGAAGAATGCAGATAAAAAGAAAAAGGTACAAGGAAAAACTAAAATAGAATTTTGTCATCAAGTATATGTGTTTTTCCTATCTGTCTGGAATATGTCAGTTACCCCAACAGCTTCTGTGTCTTTTCTTATTTCAAAGTCAGTTGAGGAAAGTAATATCTCTCAAGGAGACAGACTCTAGATATATCTAGATATATATAGATCTATATCTTCTATGACTAAGGGCCTCTAAAGACCCAAAACACGTCAGAGGAGTCTGTATTGGATTTTATTCCTTGCTGCTGCTGCTGCTGCTATTTGCACCATTTTTTGATGGAGATGATTTTAACTTTTACATAATAAAGATATGATTTTAAGGAAGTGCGGATCCACCACCTATCTTTTCCTGCTACTATTTGTGGGGCTTTGGACTGCCCCGGATCGTGCACCCTATTGGACCAGAGTGCGGATATCTCTTTGTTGTTGACTGCTTCTAGATATATCTAGATCAGAGCTGTCATTGATTTAGTTTATAGTATCCATTGATCTGCTCTAAACAGGGACAGTGACTTGACTAACACAATTTTATTTCTTTTGGTTTGCGGTAAATGTTGTGACACATACTATAAATTAAAAAACGTGAAGTAAAAAAAATGCAAATGAAACGGGGGTTTACATTTAACTGAAAGAGGAACAAAACGCAAATGAGAAGGGCCTGGAATAGAAGAGATTCCTGGGCCGGACCCTGTCCTTCGCCAGGAGCAACCTAAGTTGGCATCCCGCTGTGTGACCCCCACCTCAGGGGTGCTGCAAAACTCTTATTCCTGTCTCTCTCGCGCATGTAAATATAAGCTAGCCGCATTTCCCAGCATGTTTGGGCTGCCCCCAGTTTGGGCCGCCCCAGCCATTCAGATATATTCAGAATATTATTCATAGTTTTTTGAGAATGGGCCGAATGAATAATTAAAATATGTGTTTTAAACATTAAAACACAAAAAAACATTAAAAGTGGGCATCTAGCTCATCCTCCTCTATAGGGTTTACCCATCTATTATAGAGGGGGTGACCCGAAGTTGGGGAGGAATGGGTACCCCGAGGCCCATTCAAATCTCAGATAATATGGTCCTTCTCATCATGCAAGGGAGGACTTAGATCAAGAAATACATATTTGTTAGAAACGTATGTCTACGTTTAAAGTTTTGACAACAAAGCTTTGATCATGTACAGTTTATTACAGTATTAGCGCATTAATAATTGTTACAGTATGTCTTCGTTTGATACCCATTTTGCTGGTTGGACTATGCATGTCAATCTCCTTGCCAACTTTTTGGCTGGTCCTTGCCTTATTTAACTGGACCTCCCAAAGATTAGAAGGTGACTCCAATCTTGCCATAAACCCAATTTTAGAGAAATTCTTTAGTAAAAATGCCCAGATTTAAATGTGCATTATTTGCCAACAATATACTCTTTATTTATATCTCAGCCATTGGTATCCCACCCAAAACTCTTTAAGTCTATCAGTCAGTACCCCGCTATCTCTGGTCTTAAAATGAATCACTCCAAGACAGAGGCCCTAAACATTAATATCCATGGTCTTATTGTGAAGAGCATAAAAACTAACTTCAACTTCACTTGAAACCAGTTGGAAATGTCATAATTGGGCATTAAACTGACCCCCAATTATAACTCTATGTATAAATCGAACTTTCCTAAGCTTTTTAAGAAATGACTAGAGGATATGAGGATCTGGTCATCGCTCTCCTTGTCATGGTTTGGCAAAATAGCTGCCCTCAAGATGACCCTGCTACCCCTCCTACTATATTTCTTTCTATCTCTACCAATACAGGTCCCCTTAAAGGTTATCAAAGACTTCCAATCCAAAATGAACAACTTTATCAGGTAGGGGAAAACAAAGGGTGTTGCAAAAAAACATTATTCGCTCCGAAATTGCGAGGTGGGTTGGGAGTCCCGAAAATAGCATCATATTATCAAGGTGGGTGAACCTCTCAGGGCGAGGTGTGAAATCGTAATATGTGTATGAAGCTGCTGAAAAGTGAGAGAGAGGAGGAGATACTTATATGAAAACAAGTCCTGCCAAGCTTGTGGTCTTCTTCTCTAGGGGAAGAGGTTTTTGAGCATGCCATTCTACTTTTACAGGGGGTTCTAATCCATTCCAAAGCCTGTTTCCTGAGCCAGCCCATGGGAAGCAGGAGCATTAGTCAATATATCTGCCCAAATTATTGCATGATGAGTAAAAGCATCTGCACGTATAAAAATATTGCAATAGCAATAAGCTGTTTTTGCAGCACAGACTGGTTAAGGAGAAATGTAATTGAGGCGATCTTGCCTGTAAAAGTAGAATGGTACATTCAAATCCTGTCGCTTCCAACTGTTTTTCCTTTTATTATTGTCTGGGATTTTCATATGCAGAGTGTATAAGCAACCACTTTTCTTGTTACCTAGCATATTTAGTTGAATTATTAGTATTGAACCATTTTCCATGAGATTGTGAGATAAACTAAAATATACACCAGAATGTTTAGTAAAAACAAAGACACCTGATAGTGTAATAAGGATTAAATACATCTAAGCCAATAAAAGCAAGTGATAGTAGTACATTATTAAGCAAGCATTCAATAGAAAACTTGACTTATCCCGAGTTTTTCAATAATTCCAGAATGGTAGACAAACAATCATAGGCAGTATGCGTCTAACAAATATCTGATCGAGAGCTTCACTCTAATGATATGTCTATGACTGGTGCTTTTGTGGTAGGCGTGAAGCTTGAGCAGCCTTTTTTTTTACAGAAAGTTAAGTGAAGAGTTGGGTATATTTTCCTATTGCATGGCACGGCCTGCTTCAAGAAGTCCTTACGTATGGGATATTCCGCCACAACGTGGCGCAGTGCACTGCAGAAGAGTTGTGGCTCCTCCCGGTACCAAATAAAAATAGGATCACCAATAGACCTCTCCAGTGTTTCCTCTGCAGTGATACTATGAAGATAGAAGATGGCTCTTTATATTGAGCAGGTGAGCGTGGCAACCAAGCCTGCGACCCTGCATGTCTATTTCGACCCGTTTCCGGACCCTCTGTGCCTCCCAGCCTCGGCTGACGGATCAGGTGAAGGTAGAGGAGCACTAGGGTCAGGTGCTCAAGGAGCGCTGCTCCAAGCCGCAGACCCTGTACCACAAAGGGTAGCCGGCCATAGGCTTTATGGTGTGCCTACTGAGGGATGCGGAGTTCCTGTCCTAGCTTTTTTGGGGACTGTGTTCTGGACATCCCCTTGTTTTGCCTTGTTTGGGTTCTGGGGTTCCCTCCCCTTGGTGATCCTTCTGTCTCCTTGGTCCGTGAGTCCCCTTTGGGGGTTTTGTTTCGTTGGAGCATGGGCTGCGGGATGCTTATGTGCATTTTACTTATGTCTTTCAGGCGGGACAACTGTGGGTTGTGGTTTCTCCCGGTTCTGCTCCTTACCCCCCCATCTCCCCCTTACTGGCTCTTCTGGGGGCATCCCTTGGGGGGGCATCCCGGGTGGCTTTTTATTAGCCCTTACCCTGTGCTGGCCTATTCCGCCTGTGTTAATCACCATATAAAGGCTTCTGGGGATAGCATGCTCTGGGGTCCTTCGGGGCAATACCGGCTGTGTTCCATGTGCGGGGCATCCCCTTTGAGTGATAGTGCCGCGGTGTGCGTGCCGTGCGCCCAGGGTATCATTGTGGCCCAGGCTGGGATGAGCGCTTCTCTTCCCAGTTCTGCGCTCCCTTCGACATCGCCTACCCCCCGCGCCTGCATTTAGCCCCCAGTGAGGGGGATACTAGCAGAGGGTCACAATCTGATCTGGCACTTCGTGTGGCCAGCATTGAAAGGCAGCTTGCAAGGCCTGTTCCAGGTAAGGCCTCTGGCAAGAAGTGACACCTGGCTCCCACACCCTCCCTCTTTGCTGTGGAGGATGAGGGAATTGATGCCTTTGGTGGCCGTTACTCCCTTGAGGAGGGGGAGCTTTTGCAGGACTCTGACTCCTCTGGGGACCAGCAGGAGGGGTACGACAGTGACCCTGGGTCTGCGTCGGGGGAGGATTCATGGCTTCCTGATGACACTGATAGACTGTTGTCTGACATTTTTGAAACCTTGCACATTGCCCCCCCTGAGGTGGCTAAGAGGAAGCAGGGTGAGCTCTTTCGTCCTGATAAACAGCGTCTGGAGTTCCCTGAGCAGGGCCATTTCTCTAATATGGTGCTCAAGGAGTGGGAACGTCCTAATAGATTTCCCGCGGGGCCCAAAGGGTTGGATAAGAAGTATCCTTTTCCTGCTGACCTGGCCAAGCGATGATCGTGTACCCCTGAGGTGGACGCTCCCGTTCTAGGGCTGTCCATCACCTCGGTCATGACTTCCCCTGACACTACTACACTGTGGGACAGTGCGGACCGGCGTATGGATCAGCTGGCCTGCCATGCCTTTACATTTGTGGGGGCTGGGCTGCGTCCAGTCTGCGCCGCTGCCATTACAGCTATTGCCCTTAAGAAAAAGCTCAAGCGTCTCACTGATGGCGCTATGGCTGGTAGGAGGAGGGAGGATTATAGGGCCCTCTTGCTTTGCTCTGATTTTGTTGCCTTTGTCCTTACTGCCATGGATGATGCGGTCCGGCTGGGTAGTAGGGCCTCTGCCCTCTTGGTGGCTATGCGCCGCTCTGTTTGGTTGCGTCAGTGGGCAGCTGACGCTGCTTCTAAGAAGGCTCTCACTGGGCTCCCCTTTGCGGGGCTGCGGCTCTTTGGTGAGCGTCTGGATGTTCTAGCCAAGGATGGTAGGCTACCTCAGCGTAGGAAGCAGTCTCGGCCCTTTCGGGGGCCCTTCCGCTTCCCTCCCCTCCTTTCGTGCTCCCAGAGGAGGTTGTGGCTTCCTCTTCTCGGGTAGCCGCAGAGATTCTTGAGGCCGTGGCAGACCCCGTGGTCGTCCTGGTCTCTCATGGGGTTCCAAGCCCAAACACCCTCCAAAGCCCCCTTAGGCATGAGGAGGCGCCCTCACCCATCCGGGTGGGGGGGCGGCTTCGGCTCTTTGCTCATGTCTGGAGGCTCCGCGTCTCAGCCCGGTGGATTCAGGAGGTAGTGTCCTCCGGTTACAAGATAGAGTTTGCAGCCTTGCCGCCCCAAGATTCCTCAGATCCCCGGTGTCTCAAAACCCTCTGTCAGCTCAGGGTTTGCGCCTTGCAGTTCAACGCCTGTTGGAGTCAGGAGTCATTTGCCTGGTGCCTTCCCAGGAACAGGGTCGGGTTCTACTCCAATCTTTTCACGGTTCCCAAAAAGGATGGTTCTTTGAGGCCCATCCTGGACTTGAAGGGTCTCAACAGGTTTGTCAGGTTCAAGCACTTTCGCATGGAGACGCTACGCTCGGCTGTCAGTACCCTTCGCCCGGGCGACTTCATGTCCACCGTGGACATCAAGGATGCCTATCTTCACGTGCCAAACTTTCCTGGTCATCAGAGATTCCTGAGGTTCGCTCTAGAGGATCAGCATTACCAGTTTGTGGCTTTACCGTTTGGTATCACCTCAGCGCCTTGGGTGTTCACCAAGGTGCTGGCGGACGTGATGGCTCTGCTGCGGAATCAGGGCATTCGCATCCTCCCTTACCTGGACGACATTCTGATTGCGGCTCAGTCTCTTCATCAGGCCGAGAAGGATACTCAGGTGGTGACCTCCACTCTCGAGTCCTTCGGCTGGGTGATCAACTTTCCCAAGTCTTCACTGTCTCCGTCTTTGGTGGGGTCCTTTCTGGGCATGACTCTGGATACCTCTCAGGTCAAGGTATAAGTGGAGGGCCTCCAGAAGCAGGCACGGGCTCTGCTCTTGTGTCCTCATCCCTCCATCCGGCAGGGGATGCAGTTAGTGGGCCTGATGGTGTCCTGTTTCGAGGCGGTCCCCTTTGCTCAGTTTCACATGAGACCTCTTCAGTTGCACCTCTTGTCAGTTTGGGATCGGGACCCTGTGTCCCTGGATCAGGAATTTGCTCTGTCCCCCCTGACCAGACAGTCCCCCACGTGGTGGCTGGACTCAAGGAACCTTCTAGTGGGCAGGACCTTTCTGCCTCCGTGCTGGGAGACTGTCACCACAGATGCCAGTCTGACCGGTTGGGGGGCTTTTGGAAGTCTCTGAAGTTCCAGGGTCGGTGGGGCCCCCAGGAGGCCCATGCTCCCATCAATGTCCTGGAACTGAGGGTGATCAGGTTGGTCCTTTCTCAGCTGACCACACACCTTTGGGGTCGGGCTGTTCAGATTTGCTCGGACAACCAGACAGCGGTTGCCTACATCAATCATCAGGAAGGGACTCGGAGCAAGCGAGCCCTCAAGGAAGTGTCCCTGATACTGTCTTGGGCGGAAGAGAATGTCCATTGCATCTCTGCGGTCTACATTCCGGGGGTGGAGGACCAGGAGGCAGACTCCCTGAGCAGGGGACGTCTCGGCTGGGGTAATTGTCCCTCAACAACAAGGTATGTCACTCCCTGTGTCACCGCTGGGGTCAGCCGGATGTGGACCTGTTTGCGTGCCACCACAATCACAGGCTTCCAAGATTTGTCTCCCTGTCGCAGGATCCTCTGGCCTTCGCCGCGGAGGCGCTAGCAATGCCTTGGACAGAGTTTCGGCTCCTCTATGTGTTCCCTCCCTTTCCTCTGCTGGGCAGGGTGCTGTGCAAGATAGTCCAGGGGGGGGTACCAGCCATTCTGGTGGCCCCCTGTTGGCCAAGGAGGGTGTGGTTCGCAGACGTCGTGCAGTTGGCAGTAGATCGGTACATCTTGCCCAAGGATCCAGATCTTCTCACTCATGGACAGCTGTGCCATCCCAATTTACAAACGCTGGCTTTAACGGCTTGGCTGCTGAAACCTCCATCTTGTTGGATAAGGGGTTTCCAGCCTCTGTTGTTGATACTATGATTCGGGCTAGGAAGAAGTCCTCGTCCTTTATCCACTACAGGGTCTGGCATGCTTACATTGCCTGGTGTGAGTCCAAGTCTCTTCCTTGTCGGGTGTTTTCTATCCCCAGGATTCTGGAATTTTTACAACATGGTTTTGATTCGGGCCTTCAACTTAGTACCCTCAAGGGACAGGTGTCCGCTCTGGCAATTTTTTCCAAAGATCCTTTGCCAATCACCGGTTGGTTAAGACCTTTTTCCAGGTCTGGAGGCTCCGCGTCTCAGCCCGGTGGATTCAGGAGGTAGTGTCCTCCGGTTACAAGATAGAGTTTGCAGCCTGGCCACCCCCAAGATTCCTCAGATCACGGGTGTCTCAAAACCCTCTCTCAGCTCAGGGTTTGCGCCTTGCAGTTCAACGCCTGTTGGAGTCAGGAGTCATTTGCCTGGTGCCTTCCCAGGAACAGGGTCAGGGGTTCTACTCCAATATTTTCACGGTTCCCAAAGAGGACGGTTCTTTGAGGACCATCCTGGACTTGAAGGGTTTCAACAGGTTTGTCAGGTTCAAGCACTTTCGCATGGAGACGCTACGCTCGGCTGTCAGTACCCTTCGCCCGGCGACTACATGACCACCGTGGACATCAAGGATGCCTATCTTCACGTGCCAAACTTTCCTGGTCATCAGAAATTCCTGAGGTTCGCTCTAGAGGATCAGCATTACCAGTTTGTGGCTTTAATGTTCGGTATCACCTCAGCGCCTTGGGTGTTCACCAAGGTCCTGGCGGAAGTGATAGCTCTGCTGTGGAATCAGGGCATTCGCATCCTCCCTTACCTGGACGACATTCTGATTGCGGCTCAGTCTCTTCATCAGGCCGAGAAGGATACTCTGGTGGTGACCTCCACTCTCGAGTTACAACCTCTTTCCAGGGAGATACTCATGTGCGTGCGCCATGTAAACCTATGCTACCGGTTTGGGACTTGAATCTGTTGTTGGCTGCTCTGCAGGGTCCTCCCTTTGAGCCTATCTGTGGGGCTGCGGTGCCTATTCTGACTCATATGGATTATAGTTTACTAGATAGGGATGAGTAATACAGGGACCGGCAAATATCCTTTCCTTATGAGTATGAGGTTGTAATGGATATTTTATCCAATTAAATATATATTTACCCTATGAGGTGTACTTAACATAATTAGTATCAATTGCCACATATATAAAAATAAAAAAAATAAAAAAATAAATAAAAAAAAAATAAAAATATAAATAAAATTAACATAATATAACAATAATATAATATTAACTTGACCAATAGAATATTGTAATTTCATAATTTTATTCAATGAATATATATAAAACACCAAAAGTATGTATAATAATAGCTAACATAATAATCAGGGCCATTGGGCAATATATGGAATCCAATGGGCTAGGTTTTTAATTACTTTGTATAGTGACATTGTACTGTGATCTGTGCCATGTATCAATTAAGGTATGTTGATTTCAGTTTGGTTACTAATGCATCCTGTATTCGTCTGTTGCTGTTTCACCTTGGTGGATGCGCTGTCGGCGGTCGCGCGCCCCGGCCGGCGCTGCTCCGGCACCTCCTACTATGGGGGTGTGCGGGGCGGCGCCGGCCGGGGCGCGTGGCCGCCGAGGCGCATTTGCCTGGGTTGTGCGGCGTGTGTCCGGCGTCTCCCGCCGCCGCCTCTCTACGCTTGTTGGCATGGTGAGGGCTGTGCGCTGGGGCGGATGTGACGTCGGGCGCATGTGAGCGCACCTGCAACAGATAAAAAGGATAAACTGACAGACAGTAAATGTCCCGTCCAGGAGAAGTGGCGTATCCACGCAGCGCGTCGGCGGTTGGTTGATTGCAGTGTGGGGGGAATCGGCAGGCTTGGAGACATTATGGTGACGTACTCATCACTTTATAATATATTGTATTACAGATTCTATTTACTTGTTTTTTGCTGTCTACCAAGCCAGTTAGTATTCAGCTATATCTTTTCACTTATGCACTAATCTGCTTTTGCTTGTCACTATTCCTTTCGGTCACAGCTTGAGCCTTGTTCACAAGGTCTTTATCATCTTTCTTTTTGGTTACACATCTCTTTAGCACACTGTGGCTTAAAGTGGATTTTGACTATCCTGGGTTTTGGTCCACTTCGGCGGGGCACCCCGATCGGGGGTGCCCCGCTGTGTGAAACCCCCCAGAAACCCCAAAAAACCCACCTCTCAACGCTCCCACGTGAACGCCGCAGCCAATCCCCGCCAACGTCCAGGCGGGGATCAGGAACGTCCAAGCCGCTTCCGCCGCCGCCCGCCGCATCCCGCGCGTCACTCTCGGCGCACGCGCGCCCCCCGCCGGCCATTCACAGAGGGCCGGTGCGCGCACGTCTGGGGGGGCGCGCGGGAGGCGGCGGCGGCGGAAGCGGGGGCGGATCAGGTAAGATGTTTTGGGGGTTTCACCCCGCGGGACATCCCGATCTCGGATGTCCCGCGGGGTGGGAGGGGATCGGCCCGGGAATCTTATAGATTTCCGGGCCGATCACCCCTGGGTGTTGGTCCTCTTTAATATCTGGTGTATTCTATACTTTCTGGCTTGGTGACAACATTACATTGCCATGTTCTATATTGTTTAACATGGCTTGATCATATATTTAATCCTTGATGATTGGATTACTCGTTATAGCCTTGCTCAGGTTCCCCCCCCACCCCCTCTTTTTAACATTGTCTTGTATGTTTTTTAAGTGTGTAATGCCCATTCGGGTTCTTTGCTATTTCTATTGTTGAATTGAATACATTTGTATAACGATTTTTTCACACATTGGTTTGTATCTGATCATTTGGGGCGGAGTGCAGATTGTTTCTGGTGTATGTATTGGACATACCAGAGTGTCCTCCATGTTTTCTTATTCTGACTCTTAAGGTGGCCTTTTTGGTGGCTATTACTTCGGTCAGGCGAGTTTCTGAGCTGGTGGCGCTTTCCATTAAACCTCCTTATTTTGAGCGTCATCAGGATAAGGTGGTGTTTCAGCTTAAGCTGGATTTCTTACCTAAGGTTGTGTCTGCTTTTCATCTCAATCAGGACTTTGTCTTACCTTCTTTGTGTCCTAACCCTGCTAATTCTAAGGAACGGACCCTTCATTCTCTGGATGTTGTCAGGGCATTGAAGTTTTATTTGGTTGCTACTGAGTCTTTCAGGAAATCTGATGCTCTTTTTCTTCTCCCTGCTGGACCTAGGAAGGGTTTTCCTCTGGCTAAATCTACTATTAGCAAGTGGATACGTCAGGCGGTGGTACAAGCCTATTCTGCTAAAGGGAAGGTTCCTCCTTTTCTGATAACTGCTCGTTCCACTCGTGCTGTTGGTGCTTCTTGGGCTTTTCAGCACCAAGCTTCTGTTGAGCAAGTTTGTAAGGCCGCAACTTGGTATTCTGTTCATACCTTTTCCAAGTTTTACAAGGTTGATGTTAAGGCCTCAGCTGATGCTGCTTTTGGCCGCAAGGTACTTCAGGCGGTAGTGGTCTGAACTGCCTGCTTCTACTTTCGGGGATCCCACCCTACCTTACGGACACTGCTGTTGGATGTCCCATATGTAAGGACTTCTGGAAGCAGGCCGTGCCATGCAATAGGAAAATCTAATTCTGTGAGTACTCACCTGTAGAATTGTTTTTACTATGCATATCACGGCCTGCTTCACCCCACCTTTGTTATCGTTATTCTTGGTTGCTTCTTTATGGTGATTGTTCCAAGTTAGTTGGGGTTGTTACCTTTTTTATCTTTTTTACCTTTATTATCTCCCGGCTTCTTGTATAACTGCTTATCAACACTGGAGAGGTCTATTGGTGATCCTGTTTTTATATGGTACCGGGAGGAGCCACAACTCTTCTGCAGTGCACTGCGCCACCTTGTGGCAAAATATCCCATACGTAAGGACTTCTTGAAGCAGGCCGTGCCATGCATAGTAAAAACAATTCTACAGGTGAGTACTCACAGAATTGTATTTTTTGTATGTACAATATTAGGACAAAGGTAGCACTTATTTATTATTGTTATTATTGCAGTGTAGTGTCTGACAGTTATTCTTATTAAAGTGTACAGTATAATAGGCAGCAGTTTTGCCCTGTGAGAACATTCAACAACTTTCATTATGTAGTTTTATAGTGTATTGTGTTGTGTGTATGTTTTTTTTGTAATAACGCTTTTAACATTTTTTTTATAATTGTCGATTTATGCAGGTTATTGAGGGAAGTTTTTTGGAATAGCTAAAGATCTACAAGATAGATTTGTGCTTATTTAGAGACTGCAACTCATTAGTAATTTTGTTACTAACTCATTTAGTAACTGTGCTGTTTCATTGGCATTTAGCCTTTTTTCAGTAAATGCAAGCTCCTGAACGTAACACCCTTACACAACATGAATATGGATGTGTCTGTGTCTGCTTCCCGCTATAATACAGCTTGCCAAACATAAATTTATCTCCAGCATGTTTATAATTAGCCTTGTCACTCATATCCCCATACTCTTCCAACATCAGAGATATTTTTAACTGTGGATTATCACTTTACCATTAGAAGGCTGTGTCTAGGCTTTAATAAACAAATAACACTCCAATCAAATCCTGTAATAAATCAAACAGTGGTTTAGTGTTAGGCTGTTTGTCAGTGAGGCTGTCCTTATAGTTGTGGTGAGTGTTTCCCAGGACTCAGGCTTTATGGCCACCAGAATCTGAGCACGTGGTCAATTACATTATTGGGAATGTGTGGCCATAACCCTTGTCATGAAAAGTTGGCAGCTTGTCTGTGATATTCAGCCTTTATTCAAGTGTCATGGTATTTTTGGTACACCACCCGGCTAATGCGGTCACTGTCACATGCACAAACACTCCCTCAGGATCCTAAAGTGAAATGAAGGCCTAACAGTCCCTTATAATGTAGCCAGTCACTTTCTTTTGTGAAGAAGCATTAGAAGCAGTAATAGTAGAAGCAACTCACAATGCTCTGCACAGTGCACATGTAGTATGTTCCCTACTCCTAGGAGTAGGTTAAGGCTCTTCAATTTCTTTCAAGATACTTTCCTCATCCTAAGTGTAAACCTTGGCTCCTAAAGATGCCACTAATCAGGTCAGTCTCCTGTAGGAGTTTTGTTATCAACTCTAAGACAGGCATTCTTGAAAAGGTGCAGAGCCAAGGACCTATTTTCAATCCCTGTACACAGAGGACATCCACTACTGGAATAACACTTCCTTAAAGTACATTTTCAGCCAAAAACAAAAAAATGCTCCACTTTTGCCCCATGCAGACCACTGCTCCTAGTCCAGGGCTGCAGCCTTTACCTTAAAGGCTGGATCCAGGTCCCTTGCCACCCGGCACTATACACAGCACCGCTCTCGTCGTGAGTTTCTTACTGACTCCCTCCGATGTGGCAGCGCCCCTGCCATCAGTCACAGTGAGCTGCCTGCCCCCCTCCATGAACTACAATGAATAGTGCAGTGTATGGTGCCGAGCGGTGAGGGACCTGCAGGTAAGCGCTGCAGCCCCGGACTAGGACAGACGGTATGCATGAAACAAAAGGCGAGTATGTTGGGTTTTTTTTTGGCTAATAATGTACTTTAAAACAGCCCCAAAGACGCACTGCCTGCTAGCAACCTCAAGGGCATCCATGCAACCCTAGGGTTTACCTGCTGCCCCCAAATGACAGAGTGACATATCCCAGACTTTCCTGTAGCTGTGACTCGCTCCTGTTCCAGCCACTCAGTGGAATACAGGGAAATCGGGGATACGGACCAAAGCTGTGGCACTTCAGTCAGCAAACTTTTTTGCTTCTTTTTTTTTTTTAAACTGGGGACTTGCCGAGCCAGCTGTTCTCAGACAGGGAGGGAAGGCGAGCAAAAAAAAGTTGTGTGTCGCTTTAAGTCGACCCACATCTTAGACTGCTCATGCCTTTTATAGGCTTTGGACAGACCATCTAAATATTATATACAAGAACCTCTCACTAACACCCATAATCTAAAAATAACTTAAAATTTTCTTTAATATATTCATAACTGATTTGTAAGTGAATCTGCCATCAGGAAGTCTTGGAATGGCAGTTGATTTATGACAGGTAGGCCCCTGTTGGATAAGTGAGAACATTTTGTTTTGCATACTGTAGCTTAAGGCTGTTTACAGCTAACCAAATGCTGGTAGTCTTATTATAGTTTGCTATAAATGCACTTACATAACACACTGATTGTACAGAAAACATAGAGCCCTTGAACCGAACCAAGGGCAATTCAGATTGCTGCACATAAAAATTCCTTTAAAAATTTGTAATTTTTTGCTGTGGTTGATCTTACCTCCAAAATGGCATCCTATGCAGCTACAGCAAGAGGAAGTGCCGCTGAGTTTCCTTCCGCTGTGTATTGTGGGTTATGTCTCTTAAATCCAGGCAGCAGCACGGCTGGGATGCTGGGAAAAGAATCCTCAGGGGTGGTTCAAGTTGGCCACTACCGGGAGAAAATCAGTGAGGCGGCGTTTCAGCTTTGAGTGGATTCAGAAGCAAATAGTGCTGAAAATGATTCAGTGTCATGCATGCAGATGGGGAGTTTTTTTCTCAACTGTGCAAGGCTGTTGGTCCGGTTTAATGCATCTAGCTAAGACCCTGCCTGTAGAGTGACACATGCATCACCTAGGACCATTTCTGGAGTATTTCTCGCCTAGTTGTTGCATGCAGATCTCCTACTCAATAGCAGCATGGTGTGTCTGCATTGCGCTTGCATTGCCACAGACTTTTCCGTTAACCTTTTGTGCAGAAAAATAGTTTTTTTGAGAAAAAAGTGCTATTTAATTTCGTTGTCTACCTAGGGGTATATGAAGGACATAAAGGCATGAGCTATGAAAGATAATGAACAGTTAAAGCAGAAATATGTGTTCAAGGTTTTTTACTCTTAGGCAGTGATGAGCCCAGCAAAGTCACAGCGAGTAAAATGTGACATTGATAAGTGACTGCCCTGATTCTTAGCCACAGGCTTGTGACAAATGGGTTCAAGTGGAAGCAGAATATTATTAGTATAACAATGTGCAGGATGGTTCTTCCCCACTAATCCATTTTTAGACTCTAATGAACCTATTTGCACTTTGTACCTATTCTGCTTTGGAGTTCCCTTCTGAATACTGAATGTTAAATGGTTCATTGCAGGATATCTTATATTTGAACAGTCAGCAACAGCTATGAGGCAATTTATTAGTAGTGTGCAGGTGTTTTTTTGCCTCATCGGTCTATTTAATAATGAAACATACAGGATCAAACAGGAAATTGGTTTAACAGTATAATGTATAAGTGTCATAGGGCTAAATGTTTTTGGCCAGCACCTAATGTGGTGTTCATGTGCCAGAGATAGCGCTCCTAGTGGTCAAAAGTGGATAAAAACCCTATATTTGTGCACCACCGAAATACTGATATTGGAAGCGCTGCAGTTTTAACCCCCCAGTCTTGGCATATCCTTACCTCAGTCTGGGATCCCACACCAAGATTCCAAATCAAGATGGCTTTAAGACTTTAGGGTGGGGTATTGGTCCGTTTTAAAGAGTTAAAATTGTAGAAGGAATATGGGAACCATCATTCTGAATTAACCATGACATCATGAGAAGCACAGAACAGCAGCAGTGTCACTTTTTGTAAGGGAGAAAGACTTTGAGAGAAGAGAGAATACACTTTGGGTGGTAATATTTTATTTGTTATGTACTATATGAAAATGTTTTTTTTTTGCTTCTTTGATAGGGGTTGGTAGGGATCTTTTTTAGTGTATACATTTGAGTAGAGTCATAGCTAAAGTGAACATGAACATAGCGCTGTAGAATTAAAATAGGTATCTAGGTAGGAAGCTCTTTGTTAAAGTAGGTTCTCTCAACTAGCAATCTCACCATTGTTTCTGTACCCCTACTCTCCCTTACTTGCCTGAATGAAGACCCCTCTATGTGGTACCTGGATATAATGGCTGTCTTGGTTGGGAGGTCCCAAACACAGGGAGTTCTCCTTTCCACTCTTTCTCTTGCATCATGGGGCCTGGAGCCCCTCCATGTTGTGCCTTGGAATTGGCCGTCTGGGTAGTTACTCCTGCCACTGAGATGGTCTTTATCAATTAATGTAATTCTGTGGTCCTGATTGTGAAGCCTGATTAAACTTTCATGAATGCTGCCACTCCCCCCCCCCCCCCCCATTCAGTCCATTTAGACCAGTAGTCCTCAAACTTCCTCCTCAAGGGCCGAGACAGGCCAGGTTTTGCAGCTCTCTATGCTGATGCACAGATGTAATAATTAGGGCTATAGCTCTGTCTGAGCACCAGTTAATTCACCTGTGGAGTAGCGTGGAGAGCTGCAAAACCTGGCCTGTCTCGGCCCTTGAGGAGGAAGTTTGAGGACTCCTGATTTAGACCAAGAGCAGATCACTGCATGCTTTGATTTTGCCTTTCATGTAGAGCTGAGATTTTTGAGTGGCATGCTAGACACCCAGTCACTGCAGAACCCTAACTTAATTTTTTCTGAGCCAGCTTGTGGAATAACAGCCTATAGTGTGTATAGATGCCACAAGAAAAAGATTCCATATAGTCTGCTAGGCAGGAATGAGTGTGCTTCTTTTTGTTGGTGTCTCATACTAGTTGAACATGCTACACCAGTAGCTTGCTTTTATTTCTTTTTTGGTAATTTTGTCTCAGACCAGTGTTTGGAGGTACTGTATCATCAATGTAATGGCCTCCCAAATGCCCCCGCAAAAACATCCAGAATGAACAGTGGAGAATTTTGAGGCTGTATTTTTCCTTTTCAAGGTCATTGTGGATGTACAACACTAGCTTCTAAATTTTACTGCATTATCTTTAAAAAAAAGCCATCAAGTGCCAAGTATTTCCAGAATTTTTGGATTCATAGATTTTAGACTATAGACTATTTGGTCTTTGTGACTTCCATGGAGACCATTCCCTCTTAAGTTTGCCTCTGGGATGAAATCCCACAAATTGACCCATATATAGCTATTTATAATGCAAAAGGCTTTTGAGGACCCATTCCTCACAAGCTAGAGAGATTAATCCATGACTGTTGGAGTAGCTGTAGGACCAGCTTTTGCTGCAGTCTCTCTAGATCTGTCTATACATACAGTGCTGAATCTCATATGTCTTAGAGAAGCTTTCTGGAACTCAATACTTGAAAAAAGTCCTTGGTTACCTAAAGATATTAAGTAGGTGAAAGGTTTCCAGACTTGTCTTGCACACAAGAGATGTGCATGCTCCTGCCCCAGCCTATCTGAATGGAATGCACGCACAATGCCAGGGATGTGGGAGATGTGTCAGTGCAGTCAATGAGAGCCTTTTGCTGAATGAAATACTCACGGCAGATGGCTCTCATTGGACGAGAGCCCGCACATGCGCCATAGGAACAAGAAAGTGGTGAGTGAATGGCAGTTTCACACAGCGGGGCATCTCGATTTGGGAACTAAACAAAACCTAGGAAAGTCAAATTCTCGGTATGCCGCTTTAAAGCTACCTCACATTTGTAGAGTTAGATGGTAGAATATATTGTATGATAGATTTAATGTGATACAATACAGTCTACAGAAACCTAAGCCTTGGAAGAGGTTGTTTCTTCCAGCAAGGTAATACACTTATATATATTTTCACTTTCCTGGGTTTTGTTCTGGGCATCCCACATTGGTATGCCCCAATGTGTGAAACCCCCGCCATCGCTGCATTCAGGCTTGCCTCTTCCAGGGTCTAACAGCACCTGCTCAGGCTCCCATCCAATCAGAGCTGCCAGATGAAATGGCGCAATTCGGCGAGCGGCTCTAATGAAAGTGAATGGGGAGCGAGAGTGTTCCTCAGTTATTCATACATTTGCACAGCTAAAAATGGTGCTGAATTGCATTGAGGAAAAAATCAAGATACATTTTTTTTCCAGGCTTACAAAACAACAAAGCTATACCCACCTTGTTCCCCCTGCAGCTGATCACTCCGAGAGCACATGAAATCATAAGATGACAAGCCCACCCAGGGCCAGATTAAATGAGGTGGAGGCCCCTGGGCACAAAATTTCCTTTAAAATACCAGTAATAGTCCAGCCAAGTAACTTGCCCATTTGCTGGAACGTCAGATCGAGATCCTTGTGCGGATGCGTGCTGCTTGGGAGCTTCTGCTTTGCCATTCTGGGTGGGGGGGGGGTAGGGTAGTCACCCAGCTGGTCCAGCAGACATCAATTTCCTTGCATTGAGCTGCCAGCAGTTGTGCCTGGTGGCTTATGTGCAATGAGTGCCTGCTGATTGACAGCTCTGCACCCAACCATCACTGTAGCGTTGCTGGCGGCGGCTTTTCTGCTCTAGACTCTCCATTCTTCAATGTGGTTGCTTTGGCTGCAGGTTCGCAGGACTTGCCCGGGTGCATGGGGGGTCCCCAGTGCCGCCGGTATCTTTGTTGCTCATTTGAAAAAAAATAAAACACACTGTTATAGTTCTATGGATGGATGCGTTTTATATGCAATGTACATGTCATTACCTGAGAGTACAGTAAATAATACTGTGGGTCTATTTTAATTTAGTGAATAGATATTTCAGAGTTAGGAAAAAGTGTTTACTCGCCCTTTTACATCATTATTATCTTCCATGCAAGGTTTTGTTTGGCGGATTACAGACATTTGAAAAAAGCCAAACTTGATGGACATGTTGCTTTTCAGAATTGGTTAAGTAGCTAACAAAAGATACCCTGATTTCTCGAGGTGCAATCATTTGTCAGGCCTTTCCTGAATGGCATTGATCCAGGCCCCCAAATCACTGTTTAGCTAATCTTCTCTTTTTCATGTAAGCATTTTTGTTCCTTTTAAATCTAACACTTGCAGGCAAATGGTCTGGCCAAGTCTTAGAAGCAATTTAATTTTCCCCAGCTTTACTTTGGCTGGCTGCCTGTTGCATTGTGTTTAAGTCATGAGGTGGCGCGTGTCAGTGCTGCTCTGTAGGCTGCTATTGTGTATCAGTGTTATTTCAAAAAGCTGACTTTGGACATGTGGACTCATTAATTGAATTTTGTGAATGTTTGCAAAATCATTAGAAAGCTACATTTGATGCTTTGTAGCCAAGTACTTTTCCTTCTGGACAGAGTGGCACTAGCCGCAGCGCTAGTCACAATAACTTTTCATTGTGCAGCATGTCTTTCACCCAGACTGCTTGACATGTTCTGTATGTCGTTCATAAAGCTACTCCTAATCTCCCATTTTTATCCAAAAATGACCCGGAGAAGCAAGCTCTAGCGATACCAAACTAAAAGAAACTATTATGTCTTGTACCTGGACTGAAAATATTGTCTTTTGCAGGGGAATGGGGAAATATTTTTTCATATTGTAATCTCTTTTTTATGTTTGTTGAATTCAGAATTCTTCAAAGATGTATTAGATAAATAAGGGAGCATTTTAATCATACTTTGGTAAAAGGCTGATAGTTTTAAATTATTTAAATTAAAGACTTACAAATGAGATGCATATGTAAACATACCTTATAAATACAAAAGCTTTTATAATATTAGTCTTGTTAGGATGTTTGTTCTCCCTGATAAATCCTGTGTTCCTTTAAATCACACTGGTATTTTTCTGGGCTACAAAATTTGGGGCATTGTGTATTTGTGGCTATGACTAGGGCTGGCCTTAAATTAAGTGGGCCCCATGCGAGCAGAGTAGGCAGTGAGACAGTCTTTTCACTTCTACCTTAGCTTAGTTTTCTAAAATGTCATTTTCTTGCCCTTTCATTTGGAAAGCCAACACTATTGTAATTAACACAAAAGTGATTGAAACCCAAGGAGGCATATCTGTTGCTGTAAATCAAAGCAACTGGATTTGCTGTGTTATTTTCTTGAAGACGTTTTGCTAATCATCTGGCTTTCTTAACTCTGACTTGAGAAAGCCTGACAGGTGAATAGTGAAAGATCTTTACGAAAATAACACAGTAGGTCCAGTTGCCTTGATTTCTACAGATTGACCATGACCTGGAAGAATAATAACCTTTTCTTACTCAGGGGCGCATTGATTAAATATCTGGTCATTTGCCTAAATGTACTTACCGGATCTCTTTGGGTGAAAAATGCTGAATCTCAGTACGAGTTGTAGCAGGCATTTTTGCTCGTTTTTTCTTTATCTAGACCAATTTTTAACTCTACAACAGGTGACAATGCGCGCTGTGTCTTGCCAACTTTTTTTACATATTTATTTGAAATATGAAATATTTTATGGCAGGTAGAGGTTACTGTAACACTTTAGTCCTCAAGCTGAGAACATTGTTATGACAGCCAATTACTTAAGTGTACTTACAAACATGACTTTCTTTCTTTGCCTTGATACATTATATGGATTCTTTGTTACTGAAAAAGCAAATTACACACACCTCTTTTTGTACTATATTTTCATTTTTCCTCTCTCTGTGACTGATTTAGTGCAAATATTGTACTGTCTTGTGGATTTTCAGTTTATCAATATCAGTGTTTCAGGCTGGACATGAATGAATGCATTACTAAGACTGGGCATGCTTCTTTGTATTCAGCCAAACTATGGAATATGTGACTTTTGGATTCAAAGAACAGAATGCCATTGCTCGTCACCCTCTATGACTTTATGTCTCCAGGAACATCCCATATTTGCATGATCTACTGCTTAAAAAGGGAGGAGGAGGAAGCCCAAAATTGGTTTTCAATATTTACCCTATCAAGATCTCCACAGTGGAAATCATAGTTGTATTCCCTGGGGACTAGCTAGAATCTGACACCTGAACTAGATGAATTACACCCCTGAGGGCCCCCTCCTATGTCCTTCGTGGACTCAAGCACACCCACTACATTCACTGTACATTCCCTTTAAGAGCATAATGTTTCAGTCTGGACATGACTGAATGTATTACTAAGACTGGCCATGCTTCTTTGTAGTCAGCCAAACTATGGAATATGTGACTTTTGAACCCACAGAACAGGAAGCCATTGACCACCACCCTCTATGACTGTATGCCTCCAGGGACATCCCATATTTGCATGATCTACTGCTTAAAAATGGAGGAGGATCTCCTCTGTGGAAATCATAGTTGTGTCCCCTGAGAGCTAGTTGGAATCTGACACCTGGACCAGATGACTTACACCCCTGAATACTCCCAGGTCCTTCAGTGACTTGAGCACGCCCACTACATTCACTGTGTGCATATTTTTTTTTTTTTTCTTTTGGTATATTCCCTTTAAAGGGCATAATAGAAATAAAAATACCTCCAAGTTGAACTAACAAAGGACTGAGTTTTCTCACCTGGCTCTGAATCAACCTAATTGTATAGCCCCCAAAAAGTTCTATACTCACTATTTGTCACCTGCAGATAATCAATCGTAGTTCGATCACAGGGAAAAGGCTTGGCATGCCTCCTCTATTGCAATGAATGAAGAGGCAAGCCAGAGTCACTGTCACTGTTGGCAGTGGGGTGGCTCTTTGTCATGAAGGAGAATGTGACTGACAGTCAGGCCCAGGCGATGCAGAACTCAATATACCGATCAGATAAGATCCCCACCAATGGACTAAGAGTTATAAAACAATAATTTGTTTTTTCTTTTTGGACTGAACAATCACTTTAAGTTTAGGGGTTAGGTCTTTAGTTAATGTTAGAGTATTGTTTAGATCGAGTATAGCTTGATGATTGAGGATACGGGTATAAGGGTGGCAACACGTTTCTAATTAGAGATATGGAGCCCAACAATTTTTCATTTCAAGTTCACACATTAGCACAGGCAGAAAAAAATCTTTCTTCAGTGCAAAAGCAATCATGTCTGAGAAAAGTTCTGTAATGAGAAAATGTCTTGCATGATTCACTGGACACATACAAAACAAGCTTGCACTTGTGAGTGTGAGAGAATGCCGTGGGAGAGCTTTTTGCTACTAACATTTCTCACATCTCACATTAGCAGCAGTCAAATAAATGACAGTTTGCGATTTGTGGCTTTTTTTATTGAAAAAATCCATGCCACAAATGCCATCATTTCAATAACAATGAGACGTGGAAGTGTTTTTCAAATGTTTTTTGTTTCAGTTCAAAGAAAGTAAAGTAAAATATGGTGTATGCCCCCTCACAAGCTCAACCAGGCAGAGGGGCTGGTAACCCAGGGCTTAGGGGCCCACCAGCCGGCCCCAGCTCTGCTATTTTACCAACCCTTATGACCTTTGGTTTTGGTAAATTGCTCTTTCAGATGGGGTGCGGATAAACGGGCATTGCTGGCAGGTGACATGCTGGCCCCCATACCTGTGAACTGGCATAGTGTTGCCCTAGACCCCTTACCAGTTCACAACCAATGTAAAAATAATTCTGAATGTATTTATTCTAAATGTAACTACTTACCAGTCCTATTCATCTGGCGGATGTTCTCCGCCCCTCAGCGATACTTTTCACATCGCTGGGGTCTTCTGAAGGCGGTGTCACCTGCCAACGCTGCCACCATCGCCATATGTTCAATGGGGGACACTGGTCCCCCCGACTTCCATCCTGGTTTCCAGCAAATGCATTTGCAAGAGTTTCCCACATGAGAGAAAAAAAGCAGAGAAATTCTTGCTTGTGATAAAATTTTCTGAAAGAAAGAAAAGTAATTTTGTTTCCCTGAAACCACTACAGAAAGCATTCTCCACAGTGCTGCATCAACTATAATATGGGAATGTATACAACAAACAATAGTAACTCCAAACCACGTTCGGCCACCTGTACACCACTCAGCCCCCCCCCCCCCCGGCTGCTTGATAATGCTCGATTAGGACAAAAAAAGAAAGAAAATGCACAGAGAAGGGCTGTGTAGCAGCAATTTTGGGTTCCTCAGGGCACTCATCTAGACTGACTGCTGAGTCACCCAATTAGTGCTGCAGCCAGTTACCCCAGTAGAGGCATTACAGGCTTAAGAGTAAGCATTTTTTCCAAGAGCTAAAATCGGGCTTATTAATGGGAAGGGGGTGTGCCATAGTCCAGTTTTTTAACTGGACTGCTGTTTTTAAAAAGTTACTATTTACTGTGACGCCTGTGAGCGCCTTCTACAGTGATTGGGTGACCAAAATGTTTCCCGTGATCTACTGCAGTGCCAAAACTGCAACAGAAACAAGCTTCTAAAGCAGAAACAGACATGTATTTTTTTAATTTGATACACCAAATATGGAAAAGAAGGGGAAGGAACTGGATTGAGTTAACATTTTTATAACATAATAGAGCCCATCTATCATATTACTGCTTTATAATAAACAGGACTGTTTTTTTTATTTGTTTATTTGTTACAATGTTACAACATGTTAAACTGATTCAGGGCTTTTCTGGGACTGCAGATGGCTATTGCAAGGTCTTGTCTGTGTTTATTATACTGCACCAGTATTTCTTTCTTGGAAGTGTTATATATAGTGTATATGTGTTTGCATTGTTGATATTGTAATATGATGGAGAGAAATAAAAGAGGGAGAAGACTCCAGTTACATGGAAACCTGACATAACAACTTTGACATGTTCACATTTGTGTTGAAGAATGGGCGGCATTGTGTATGAGTTGCTCTGCCTCCAGCATTGTTCTCACAGGAAACAATAGTCTGAGGATGAAGCATATGGTTCATTATGCCCCTGTAAACAGTCTCATTCAAACTGACTTACACAAGCTTTTTATAGAAATACAGCGTTTATTAAAATTGAGGCCAGCGTACTTTCTTTTTCCACATCACTTGTCATTGCTTGTCCTTTTTTCTCTGACATATGTTGCTTTTTTTTATTGTTACTATGTTATTTATTTTCCGCAATAGTCTTCAGTTTATACTTTTGAAGTGCCTTTGCACTAAGATATCGCAAAACACCTTTCCTAGGTGTCACTATAGCAGGACTCTGAACCTCTGCTTAGTCATGGCTGTTTGTAATACCACCCTTACACTTTAGCTGATAAAATCTCCATTCTGATTTTCATTATATTCTTAAAAATGCAGATACTATTACATACTTGCAGTTATATTTCATTTACATAGCTAATAAACAGTCATGAATCCTGTCTAGATATTCCAAGGATAAAGTGGACTAAAACCCACCACGATCGGCCCGTAAATCTATAAGTTTCCTGGGCCAATCAATTACTTCTCCTCAGAGCATCCAAAATCAGGATGCCCCGCTGTGTGAAACCCCCCCAGGTCGCCCCATACACTTACCTTGTTTCCCGGTCCATTGGCGCATGCGCGAGCTGCAGTCACATCCCCTCTATCCCTCTAGCAGGGAGTGTGCCTGCGCCAGGCATTTGTGAATGGCCATCGCGGGTACGCTGCCTGTGGGGTAGCGGGGGATGCGGGTGCCAGCGCGCTTGGAGCCACTGGCCTTAGACGAAGGCTTAGATGATGTGACATCAGCCCCTCTGAGCTTGCTGATTGGATGAGCAGCTGTGCATGCGGCATAGGACCAGGAAGAGGTCAGTTGACTTCTTCTGGGGGGTTTCTCACAGTGGGGCACCCCCGATCGGGTCAAAATCCTTGCTTTTGGTCCACTTTAAACTTTATCATGCATTTAAATTGTTAGGAGAATGTACAGTAATTACTTAAAGAGTAGGACCCCTGATTGATACCTAAAGAGGAACATTGAAGGCCCTGGAGTCTTTTGAGCGTCCTTCGGCGCTCAGCTGCTTAGCTGTCCAGGTGGCTTATCCCTCAGCGGCGCCGAAGGGAGCAGAGTGACAGCGAATACGCTGATTGGCTGAGCGCGCCGCTCAGCCAATCAGCACTTTTTTTTTTTCCATCATAGTTTTTTATTTGGATAAAAGCAAAACAAAAATCAGCATATTCACATAGCAAAGAAGTTTTCCCATCTACACATAGAGTCATTAAAAATCTCCAAAATTTACACTTATGCAAACAATATGGCTATTTATCAACAAGATGCATCATAAACTGGGAAAGAGAGAAAGAAACAAAAACAAAGTGGGAGAAAAAGAAAAAAAAAAAAAAAGAAAAGGAGGGGTAAAGGGATAGAGGGGTAAGAGGGTAAAAGGGTAAAAGGTGGATTCCAGGCCTCCATTCATTCCACTAGAAGAGACACGGCGGTGTTCTAAATCGTGAGAAGGTCACAATTGAGACCTCCAGGATGAAAGTGAGAAATCCAGCCTTCCCAGATGGATAAGAAGGGGGCAAAATCCCCCTTTAACAAAGCCGCCATCTTTTCAAACATCATAACTTCATTAACCCGGGTGATAAGGCTTCCCCTGGGAATATCTGGTTTCTTCCAGGACTGGGCAATAATCAACTTAGCTGCCGTATTAATATGCCTAATAAGGACAAACTGAGAGCTCGAACAGTTAGGGGGTTTCAAGTTGAGTAGCGACAGTTGAGGGGATAAAGTTAGTTTTAACCCGGTGGCCTTATTAATAACATAAAGAACCCTGGACCAAAACTGTTTCACTACCCTGCAGTCCCACCAGGTATGAAAGTAAGTACCAGGGGACCCACAGCCTCTAAAGCAATCACATGAGTATGAGGGGCAGAATTTATGGATTTTATGTGGAACAAGGTACCATCTAAGGAGGACCTTGGTGTTGACCTCCTGAGCGCCAACATTAAGGTATCCCGAAAAAGAGTGTTTCCAAACCGCCTTCCAATCTCCATCTGATAGGGTCACATTTAAATCATTACACCAGGAGGCCGTATGTCTCGGAGGCTTCACATCCTCCGGTTCAGACAGCAATCTGTAAACAGACGCAATCACTCCTTTGCCCATAGGTCGCTCAAGGCAGATTTTTTCAAAGCTCTTAAGGGGGGGGAGTGGGGCGTCAATCCTGCATTTAGATCGGACATAATGGTTAAGTTGCAAAAAGCGAAGAAACTCGCTCCTCGGCAGGTCATGTCTGGATCCCAAATCGGCAAAAGAGAGCAAACCCTGGTGGGAAAATAGATCCCGCACTCTGGTCAGTTTATGGGTTCTCCACCACTCAAATGCCACCGGTTCCACAAAACCTGGGGAGAATTCCGGATTTCCGAAAAAAGAGAGAAGTGGAGAATGCTGCGAAGCCAGGTTCCCGCGCTTCTTATTGGCCCTCCAGATTCTAGGGGAATGCTGCAGTACAGGGTTAGAGGAGCTCCTACAGAGCGCGTGGGGGAGCCACAGCAAGTTATGTATAAAGATCGGGGAACAGTCTGACTCCTCAATATCAACCCACAAAGGTCTATCACTACCCCCATGCAGGACTGCCAATTGGGCAATTCGACAGGCATTATAGTAGCGTACAATGTTAGAGACACCCAAGCCACCTTTCTGTTTAGATCTATAAAGCGTACCACGTTCAACCCGCGGCCTACCCCCGCCCCAGATAAATTTGTTTACATCAGTTTGGAGAAGCTTCAGGGCCGCTGCCGGCACAGAAATCGGTAATACCCGAAAGAAGTAAGCCAATCAGCACTTTTACTCTCGTCTGAATGTGCGCTGTGGGAGTGGAAGAAAGGTGAGTGAGCGACCTGGGAGGTACACACAGCGAGGCATCCCAATGCGGTATGCCGCCGCACAGAGGGACAACACACGGGAAAGTGAAATTTCTGTGTATTATTCCCCTATAAAGGGTCAGTCCAGGCAAAGTCAATATTAGGGCAGCAAGTAGCTCACCTGAAGCATGTCCCATGTTCTTCTCCTTAATTTCCTGTAGTGCACTGCAATGTAAATATTGTAGCCAGTCTCCAAAGTTTGCTCCTCCTTTCCATTCCATTCCTCCTTGACCACACTCCAGAAGTGGTCACCCGGCCACTCTGTGCTCCCAGTGTGAGTGAGCCTGGAAAATACGACCCCTGTGGGTTTCTGTGCTCGCTCATACTGGGAGTGCTAAGGGATGGTGCGGTTGTGTGACCACATTTGGAGCATGTTTGTGGAGGAATGGAATGGAAAGGAGAGGCACATGGGGCAGGCTTCAGATGAGCTCCTTGCTGCTTATTATTGCCATTACTTGGACTGTGCCTTTAAAGCACAATAACTGCAAAACAAGATGAAACATGGGGATAGCGTTTGGCCTCATTTCAGCCATTGAAAAGGTATAAAGAAACATGATGTTTTATACATCACTTTCAAAAGCATTTAGTGACAGCATAAACAAACAATCTTAAAGGAGTACACATTTCAATGCACAGCACTTCTATATGTGGTTTTCTTAAAGAGGAACTACAGTCAGAAATGACCGTAATATGCAGCAGCCAGGCTGCCCTGATATGCATCACCACTGCTAAAAGAAAGAATCAGGCCACCCGGGTACTCCCCTCTTCCGGGATCCTCCTATGCCAGCCATGTAACATGGCCAGCGGCTGCACAGTGATGAGAGCCACATTCATCACGGATAGACATTCTTGAGCCACTTTCGATGTAAAGATATTTCCAACTGTGCAAAATCCTCACCCAAAAAAATACTTGACCCCTCAGAAGCAGAGCCTCTTTCTCCAAAAGGGGTTAAATTGCAGCGTCATGCAGGGAGAGTGTTTTTACCTACGTTCAGCTGCAAAGACAGGTAAACTGGCACACTTCTGTGCCTACCCAACTCACTGACCCAAGGCAAGCCATGAGCCACGCAGCAAGGGTCCGTGAGCCACATGTGGCTCCCGAGCTACAGGTTGGGGACCAGTGGTGCAGACCATGCAGTTATCATGTTGCTTTGGGGTTATTTTAAAGGACATACTTAAACATGGGGATATAATGTGCGGTGGTTTCTAATACAAACTATTGTACAAAAAAAAGAATGCGTGGTGGTCAGGCTTATCGCCCTGAGGAAGTAGTGCAGGAGACACTACGACACGCATTGGCGTTTCATCTCTGTGGGGGTGTTCCCGGTTGGTCTGTATGCACACCTTGCTTGTTTATTCTTACTGACTCACCCTGGTTCGTTTTCCTGCTCTATGATAGTTCCTTATAGATTTTTCATTACTTATGTTTGGTTTACGATTTTTTGGATTGATATTGAGTTGCACTGGATGTATTATATTGTAATTTGCACATTATCAGCATATTTTTGCACAGAATCTGAATAATATATTGAGAATTTATTGAAAATGTGTCTATACCCTTTTGGAATGAATTGATTCACCAATATTATGTATTGCAACAGACCCCTGGCGCCCCCTTTTGTGTGTTTTTTGTGTGTTTATGTAGTGTAACTGTTTAAATGTATTTTAACTTGTATATTCTGTAATAAATTGGGATATTTTTGTATAATCTTTGAAGGTGGTGCCACTCATTATATTTAACCCTTAGCACTTGTTGGGAAGTGTGGATCTTCCTTTCTTTTTCTTTTGGTTTCTATAGTTGTAGTGCTGGGGGTGGTGTGCACACCATATTTTGTTTATATATTGGGATCTTTACAAAATATTGTGAGAGCAGATAGGCTGGTGCTGCCCATCTAGCGTGTCTAAATTTTGTACTTTGGTGGTCAGGCTGTGTGTGCAGTTTTGCTACCAACTAAGCTTGACTTGGGACAGTGATGCCCCTCTGGGTCCGAATGCTGTCACCAACTCTCAAAATTCTTCTCTATAAAATATGTGAAAATTCTTGAGCTAAAGAAGTTCCAAAAACTTTAGTGTATATACTGGCCAAGTAAAGGGGAGAAGGTGTCAAGTAACAAGAAGACATTTTTTATAGCTAAGGCCATAGCCCAAATCAAATGATCAGAAGACCACTGGCCTATTAGCAGCTATTGCACTTGTACCTTGGGAGCTTTAACGTTGCTTAGTTTCATATTGACCTGTTTACAACTTTTGCACAGCAGTACATTTTGTTTATCATGTGATCTGTGTTTTCTTTGTTCTCTTATTTGCACATTGTGATTGCATTTGATGTAGAGTTCTATAACATCAGAAATATGAGCAGTCATGCAGTCGTGTTCACCTGTTCGCAATTCTTTCCTGTCCGTTGATCTTGCTCCGTTTCCGCTCTTCTGGTTTGCTCATTTAGTGAATGCAGGAGCCATAAAAAACATGCAATGATTCATGGGCTTTGTAATACTTTCCTCTTCCTTTCCACTCTGTGTACAGCCGCCACGATCTTATCCCCAGGTAAGCCATCAATTCGAAAACCAAATTTGTAGGACATCAACAAATTATTTCTCCATTTTAAAGCTGCATGAAGAGAGTATTGCTAGAAAAGGTATAACCATCCTATTTGTAGTTTCAGATAGTTAATGTATCCTAAAAATGTAACACAGCATATTTAATAGGGATCTATTTTATTGTACGTTGATTTTAGTGTTTAGTGATTTAAGTAACCATTTTTTATGTCAAGGAACAATGCAGGCAAGAGCAATAATAGGAAATCATAGAGCTCACCTGAAGTAGACGCTGTTGCAGGTCTAAATAAATTGCCTCTCCTTTCAGTTCCACTCCTCCATGAACATGCTCTAAATTTGGTCACACAGTCCCCTTGTCCCTCATAACTCCCAGCATGAGCAAGCCTGGCAAGCCACAGTGGTTACACTGAAAGCACTAAGGGATAAGGCAGCCGTGCTAGCATATTTAGAGCAGGGTCATGGAAAATGAGAATGAAATGAAGAACAAACTTTGAAGGCCTACTACAGCATCTACATAATGCAGCAGGAAAGAGAAGAACATGTGACAAACTTTAGATGAACTCCCTGCTGCCTTATTATTGTCCTATTATTGCCATTGTCTGGACTGCCCCTTTAACCCATTCAAGGCTGATGTACCAGATTACATTTTCAGTTAAAAGTCCCTGTCCAGGCTGTAAACAAACAAGTCTAAACTCACATTTTGTCCCTCGCAGCTACTCTATGCAGCCATGGCATTTTATTACCGATACCGGAGAACCAATGATTCCGTCTTCCAGTGCATCCGTCAGACTGGTTTCACGCCCCCTAAAATCCTACTCTATTTATTCCAATGGAGAAGGTGTGCCCAGGTGTATGTCAAACTCACCTTGGCACACCCCATCTATTGCCATGAATAACGCAGGTGTGGGGGGGGGGGGGAACGGAAACAAGGATGCCGCACAAATACTTCATTTTCTGGAAAAATATCAAAACTTCCACCCATATAAAAATTTGAATTCAGCAACATAATGTATAAACAAATCTTCAGCTAAAACTTCCATCCTTCCATTGTGCCTCTACCACATGACCTGTCTTACCCCTTTCTCAAGTATAAGAGCTTTCATTAGAGCATCCATCTACCAACGCCATATGCAAGTGCTGACAGTGCATCGAACCCAGTGCAATTCATCCATAGCTTAGTCTATTATTTTTGAAGTAAAGATGAAGATTAATCTTTGCTATTTAAGAGCATGCTCGCATTAACGAGTATTAACGAGTAAATAACAATGGTAGTAATTTGCATATCACTGATCTACAAATAGTATTAATCAAACCATGCCCTACTTTAGTTATATTTATAGCTTGTCACATTTTTTTTATTATTACGTATATGGTAAATGTACTGCTTGACTTTGTGTTGAGTTCTTAAGAGTACATGTTTTGTTCTACACATGTTTGATTCCTTTGTGTGTATTGGAACAACACAGAAAACGGAGAAAAAAAATGCACAGTGAGCTACGTATGTATGTTTAATGCTTACCTAAGGCAGCAGCGTGGTGTTCTGTGTGGCTCAGGCCGGTCCCCCTCCATAAACCTTTTTCTCCCTAACTACACAAGAACTTACCTCTACTAAAACTGTACCCTTATTCTTATGTATCTTGTTGTAACTACCCAATTTCCCCTCTTATAAGGTCCTGTCCTGAGCCCCCCGCTACAAAGAATTCTTTGCATGTATGTATTTATAGACCATAAATCTGAAAGTGCACCTTGCGTTACCGAATAATTAGCCTGGCCACCATGGTCATATATTATTATTATTGTTTATTTGTATAGCGCCATCAACTTCCGTAGCGCTTTACATATTATGATTACAGACAGGGTAAAACATATAGTACAGAGAATAATACAAAATTAGATGCCACTGGTTAAAACCAAGTGTTGGGAGCACAGGAGACAATAGGGAGGAGTGCCCTGCCCTTGCGGGCTTACAGTCTAAAGGATGGGGGTGGAGACAAAGAGGCGGGATCACAAGTGGTAGAGCTTGAGTATGGCTGCATGTGCCATTGAAGGTTATAGGAGTTGCTTAAGCCAGGTCATATACTTGTCTGAAGAAGTGAGTTTTGAGGGCACTTTTAAAGGCTTGGAGTGATGGAGAGTGGCGGATCGAGCGGGAAAGTGCATTCCAGAGAAGTGGGGAGGCACGAGAGAAGTCTTGAAGGCGGAAGTGCGAGGAAATAACCAAGGAAGAGGACAGGAGAATGTCAGAGGCAGAGTGGAGGTTGCGCTTGGGTTGGTAATGCTGAATCAGAGATGAAATGTAGGAAGGGGCCTGGTTAGAGAGAGCTTTGCAGGTTAGCGTTAGACATTTGAACTGAACTCTATGAGAGACAGGTAACCAGTGGAGGGATTGACAGAGGGGGGTAGCACTGGAGAAGGGAGAGGAGAGGTGGATGAGGTGAGCAGCAGAGTTTAGAGTAGATTGAAGGGGAGCTAGTCTGTTTGTTGGCAAACCACAGAGGAGGGTGTTGCAGTAGTCCAGTCGGGATATGACCAGGGCGTGCACTAGCATTTTAGAGGTGATAGGTGAGGGGAAGGGACGGATGCGGGAGATATTTTTGAGTTGGAGACGACAGGAGGTGGCTAGGGAGTGAATGTGAAGTGTGAACGAGAGAGAGGAGTCCAGAATGACGCCCAGGCATCGAGCTTGATGAGTTGCAGTTATTGTAAGAGTATTTACAGAGATTGTGGTGTTAGAGAGGGGAGGGGAGTGAGATGGTGGGAAAATGACCAGTTCTGTTTTGTCCATGTTTAGTTTAAGGGAGCGAGATGTCATGGAGGAAGAGATGGCTGTTAGACAGTCAGGAAGGCGAGAGAGGAGAGAAGAGAGATTCGGGCCAGAGAGGTAGATCTGAGTGTCGTCTGCATAAAAGTGATATTGGAAGCCTAGCGAGGTTATTAGTTGTCCGAGACCAGAAGTGTATATTGAAAAAAGTAGGGGTCCTAGGACTGAGCCTTGTGGAACCCCAACACAGAGGACGGGGAGAGGAAATGGTGTTTGAGTAAGATACACTAAATGTGCGGTGAGAGAGATAGGAGGAGAGCCAAGAGAGTGCGAGACATTGGATTCCAAGAGAAGAAAGAATATTGAGAAGCAGAGCATGGTCAACAGTGTCAAAAGCAGATGATAAGTCGAGAAGAATGAGAGCAGAGTAGTGGCCTTTGGATTTGGCTGTTAGTAGATTATTGGTGACTTTGGTGAGTGCAGTTTCGGTAGAGTGACATGAGCGGAAACCAGATTGGAGGGGATCTAGGAGGGAGTTTGTAGACAGATAGTTGGTAAGTTCTGTATGGACATGCTGTTCAAGAAGCTTGGATGAGAAAGGGAGCAGAGAGATTGGGCGGTAATTGGGGAGGGCAGAGGGGTCCAGAGAGGGTTTTTTGATGAGTGGAGTTATAACAGCATGCTTATAGGTGTAGGGAAAGTTACCAGTGGAGAGGGAGAGGTTGAATAAAGATATTAGGGTTGGAATGACAGATGGAGACAGTTGAGGGATAAGGTGGGATGGAATGGGATCAAGGGAGCAGGTGGTCAGGTGAGCCTTTGAGTCCAGGGAGGAGAGACCTTGAGCAGTTAACAGTGTGAAATGAGTTAATGAGTGGGGCAGGGGGGATGTTGGTAGGAGAGAGGTGTTCTGAGGGGTGAAGCCACTTCGAATCATGTCGATTTTATCTTTGACGTATGTGGCAAATTGCTCAGCTGTTAGCTGTGAGGATGGAGGAGGTGGCGGTGGGCGGAGAAGGGAGTTGAAAGTGTTGAATAGCTGTTTTGGATTCCGGGCCTGTGCTGATATGAGTGATGTGAAATATTCCTGTTTAGCAGATGAAAGGGCAGTCCTGAGTTCCTGAAGGGCTTTCTTGTATAACAGGAAGTCCTCCTTGGTTTTGGATTTCCTCCAATGCAGTTCAGCAACTCGAGAATGCTGTTTCAGTGTTGCAGTGTTAGTATTAAGCCAAGGTTGTCTTTTTTTGGCCTGAGGGCGGCTGAGGTTAAGGGGAGCAGCAGAGTCAAGGGCAGCAGTTAGTGTATTATGGTAGTATGAAGCGGCAGTGTCTACATTGGTAAATGAGGGCAGGGTGTGAAGGGGATGTAAAGCATCGGAGAGAGATTGAAGGCCTAGGTTTCTGAGGTTCCTGCGAAGAATAGCAGGTTTGTATGCAGGGGGGTAGTGGTAAGGGAAGAGAGTGTTAGTAGGTTGTGATCAGAGAGGGGAAGTGGGGATGAGGCAAGACTGGATACAGAGCAGAGGTGAGTAAAGAGTAGGTCGAACGTATGTCCATCTTTGTGGGTGGGGCTGGTAGACCCTTGTTTGAGGCCAAAGGAGGTGGCTAGGGATAACAGTTTGGTGGTTGCAGGGTTGTTGGTGTCAACGGGTATGTTGAAGTCCCCCATGATTATAGCTGGGATGTCAGAGGACAGGAAGTGGAGAAGCCAAGTTGAGAAGTGGTCCAGAAACAGAGTGGCAGGTCCAGGAGGGCGATAGATAATGGCAATATTTAGGTGACAGGGAGAGTAGAGACGGACACAGTGAATCTCAAAAGAAGGGAAGGAAAGGGAGGGTAGAGCAGGGGTTGGGTTAAATGAGCAGTATTCAGACAGAAGGTTGCCAACACCTCCACCCTGTTTGTTGCTTGATCTTGGGGTGTGGCTGAACTGTAAGCCCCCATATGAGAGGGCAGCGGGTGAGGCTGTGTCCGAGGGAGTGAGCCAGGTTTCAGTAAAGGCCATGAAGGTGAAGAGGTTGGTAGTGAAGAGGTCATGGATGTATGCAAGTTTGTTGCACACTGAACGTGCATTCCACAGTGCGCAGGTGACAATGGGGGGAGTGCGTGGGGAGGGGGTGATTGTTAGGAGGTTGGCTAGGTTCCGTGTGTTTGTTGGCTTGCTACCATGGTGAAGGTTAGTCTGGTTAGTATATAAAGTTAGTATAAAAAGTTATATATATAAATATGTATATATATATCGATTTGACCAGTTCTGTTTTGTCCATGTTTAGTTTAAGGGAGCGAGATGTCATGAAGGAAGAGATGGCTGTTAGACAGTCAGGAAGGCGAGAGAGGAGAGAAGAGAGATTCGGGCCAGAGAGGTAGATCTGAGTGTCGTCTGCATAAAAGTGATATTGGAAGCCTAGCGAGGTTATTAGTTGTCCGAGACCAGAAGTGTATATTGAAAAAAGTAGGGGTCCTAGGACTGAGCCTTGTGGAACCCCAACACAGAGGCCGGGGAGAGGAAATGGTGTTTGAGTAAGATACACTAAATGTGCGGTGAGAGAGATAGGAGGAGAGCCAAGAGAGTGCGAGACATTGGATTCCAAGAGAAGAAAGAATATTGAGAAGCAGAGCATGGTCAACAGTGTCAAAAGCAGATGATAAGTCGAGAAGAATGAGAGCAGAGTAGTGGCCTTTGGATTTGGCTGTCAGTAGATTATTGGTGACTTTGGTGAGTGCAGTTTCGGTAGAGTGACATGAGCGGAAACCAGATTGGAGGGGATCTAGGAGGGAGTTTGTAGACAGATAGTTGGTAAGTTCTGTATGGACATGCTGTTCAAGAAGCTTGGATGAGAAAGATAGCAGAGAGATTGGGCGGTAATTGGGGAGGGCAGAGGGGTCCAGAGAGGGTTTTTTGATGAGTGGAGTTATAACAGCATGCTTATAGGTGGAGGGAAAGTTACCAGTGGAGAGGGAGAGGTTGAATAAAGATATTAGGGTTGGAATGACAGATGGAGACAGTTGAGGGATAAGGTGGGATGGAATGGGATCAAGGGAGCAGGTGGTCAGGTGAGCCTTTGAGTCCAGGGAGGAGAGACCTTGAGCAGTTAACAGTGTGAAATGAGTTAATGAGTGGGGCAGGGGGGATGTTGGTAGGAGAGAGGTGTTCTGAGGGGTGAAGCCACTTCGAATCATGTCGATTTTATCTTTGACGTATGTGGCAAATTGCTCAGCTGTTAGCTGTGAGGATGGAGGAGGTGGCGGTGGGCGGAGAAGGGAGTTGAAAGTGTTGAATAGCTGTTTTGGATTTCGGGCCTGTGCTGATATGAGTGATGTGAAATATTCCTGTTTAGCAGATGAAAGGGCAGTCCTGAGTTCCTGAAGGGCTTTCTTGTATAACAGGAAGTCCTCCTTGGTTTTGGATTTCCTCCAATGCAGTTCAGCAACTCGAGAATGCCGTTTCAGTGTTGCAGTGTTAGTATTAAGCCAAGGTTGTCTTTTTTTGGCCTGAGGGCGGCTGAGGTTAAGGGGAGCAGCAGAGTCAAGGGCAGCAGTTAGTGTATTATGGTAGTATGAAGCGGCAGTGTCTACATTGGTAAATGAGGGCAGGGTGTGAAGGGGATGTAAAGCATCGGAGAGAGATTGAAGGCCTAGGTTTCTGAGGTTCCTGCGAAGAATAGCAGGTTTGTATGCAGGGGGGTAGTGGTAAGGGAAGAGAGTGTTAGTGTTAGTAGGTTGTGATCAGAGAGGGGAAGTGGGGATGAGGCAAGACTGGATACAGAGCAGAGGTGAGTAAAGAGTAGGTCGAACGTATGTCCATCTTTGTGGGTGGGGCTGGTAGACCCTTGTTTGAGGCCAAAGGAGGTGGCTAGGGATAACAGTTTGGTGGTTGCAGGGTTGTTGGTGTCAACGGGTATGTTGAAGTCCCCCATGATTATAGCTGGGATGTCAGAGGACAGGAAGTGGAGAAGCCAAGTTGAGAAGTGGTCCAGAAACAGAGTGGCAGGTCCAGGAGGGCGATAGATAATGGCAATATTTAGGTGACAGGGAGAGTAGAGACGGACACAGTGAATTTCAAAAGAAGGGAAGGAAAGGGAGGGTAGAGCAGGGGTTGGGTTAAATGAGCAGTATTCAGACAGAAGGTTGCCAACACCTCCACCCTGTTTGTTGCTTGATCTTGGGGTGTGGCTGAACTGTAAGCCCCCATATGAGAGGGCAGCAGGTGAGGCTGTGTCCAAGGGAGTGAGCCAGGTTTCAGTAAAGGCCCTGAAGGTGAAGAGGTTGGTAGTGAAGAGGTCATGGATGTGTGCAAGTTTGTTGCACACTGAACGTGCATTCCACAGTGCGCAGGTGACAATGGGGGGAGTGCGTGGGGAGGGGGTGATTGTTAGGAGGTTGGCTAGGTTCCGTGTGTTTGTTGGCTTGCTACCATGGTGAAGGTTAGTCTGGTTAGTATATAAAGTTAGTATAAAAAGTTATATATATAAATATGTATATATATATCGATTTTAAAGTTTACTGACCCCTTCAGAACCCCTGCAATTTAAGGGGACTGATCAGTCAAACTTTAAAATCATTTGCTTTGTAGCTTACCTGATGCAGTGTCAGACCCATGTGTTCTCTTTACTCTGGTCACAGAAAGGAAGGAGAATTTCTGCCTCTAGCATCCCCCCCCCCCATCTATTCTAGACCACGAATTGAATCCTGAGACTGGGTTAAGTTGACACCCCCTCTGTTAGTGATAGGCTAGAATGGAACCCTCCACACTGTCATCTCCAGCCCACTCCAATGCAATCCACACAGTATACTTGCATCACTTAGCCCTGCCACTCCCATCACGGAGGATATCACAACACAAGGTGAAACTTTATTTTAAAATGTATGTAATATGTCTAGCTGCATCCAACTGAGTTAAAAAAACAGAAAAAAGTTTACAATTTGAGCCATGAAGGGACCCCATTTAATGTTCGCACCAGGGCCTGTCACTGCTCACAACCAACCTCCTAGAACATCATCACATATAGAAATTTTATATTGCTGGATCCCTATTCTTTTATTATCTGGAATAATTTTCCATTTTCTCATTATCTCAAGTACCACCTGCCTTGTGTGTAAAGGTTACCAAAATACTCAAAAGCATAATTTAAAGTGCAGGATACATACAAAAAAAAGCATCGATATACAGTAGTTTTCATTATCTTTTGGAACATTCTTAGGGCAAATAATGATTGGGTAAAGTATAGATGGCAGGAGATTAGCTGAGACTTGGTACATACCACCAGATAGAATTTTGCATACAACCAATTTTACACTTACTAATGGTTGCCCCAAAAAATCTAATATATAGTTGCTATTTCTGCTTTTCTATTTTTTATATTTGCTAATAAGCTTTTTAATAGGGCACAAAAGCCAGATCCTGATCTTTTGCAAGCACAGTTGGACAACTGGCAGGCCAGGAGATTGTGCTTTTCCAAGAAAGGATTAAGCAATTTTAAAATCCACTGGGGCTGAAGCCACAACACTAGGAGTAGCTTATTATGACCTAAAGTTCTGGTAGCAAAAAAATACTAAACAGTACATCAGCAGGTTCGATCCCACAAAATACCACTCCAGTTTCTGCTCTTAGAATGACAACACACTTTTCCCTTGGCCTTGCTCTGCTCACCCTGGGAGCAAGCTCCTCATTGACTGGCACTATCGGGCATATGGCGAAGCTGCTCAAGATTTTTTTAGGATTAGGTCAATGCATGGAGATGCGGTTAACCAGCCTTATAATTTCAAATAATTTTGTGGAATCTTTACCACTGATAAAAGTGGTAAAATTAAGATTCAAGCATAACAGCCATTTCCTTTATGTCATCTCGTTCCCTTAAACTGAACACGGACAAAACAGAACTGGTCATCTTCTCACCATCTCACTCCTCTCTCTAACACCACAATCTCTGTAAATAATCTTACAATAACTGCAACTCATGAAGCTTGATGCCTGAGCGTCATTCTGGACTCCTTTCTCTGGTTCACATCCTACATTCACTCCCTAGCCACCTCCTGTAGTCTCCAACTTCCCTACATCCATCCCTTCCTCACACCTTATACCACTAAAATGTTAGTGCATGCCCTGGTCATATTGCAAATGCAACACCCTCCTTTGTGGTTTGCCAACAAATAGACTGATGCACCTCTAATCTTATTCGAACTCTGCTGCTCACCTCATCCACTGCCACTTCGCCAGTGCCACTCCCCTTTGTGAATCCCTCCACTGGTTAACTGTTTCTCAGCTAACCTACAAAGCTCTCTACAACCAGCCCCCTCCCTATATTTAATCTCTAATCCAGTGATACCAACCCAGATGCAACCTCCGCTCCACCACTGATATTCTTCTGTCCTCCTCCTTGGTCACCTCCTCACCCTCCCTCCTTCAAGACTTCTCCCGTGCCTCTCCACTGCTCTGGAATGCCCTCCCCCGTCCAGTCTATTACTTTCCAAACTCAAGCTCAACCACATGTGATCCCACCCCTTTAGACTGTAAACTCACAAGGGCAGGACTCTCTTTCCTATTGTCCCCACCTCCGACAACATTTGGTCTGAAGTAGCATTGTAGAATTGTCTCTGTACTGTATATTTAAAGTGGACCAACGCCGACGGACAAGTGTTTTGACAGCCGCGGACAAGCGGCTCCTCCGCCGCTGCCTCCCGCGCGTCACTCTTAGCGCGCGCACGTCTAGAGGGGCGCGAGGGAGGCGGCGGCGGCCGGACGCCGCCGAAGACAAGGTAAGGGGATTTGGGGTGTTTGGGGGGGTTTCACCCCGCGGGACATCCGAGATCGGGAACCAAAAAGTGGGTTGAAAAACTCGGCTTATACTCGAGTATATACGGTAACATTTCCATTAATTTACAAAATAGACATGGGCAGGGCATGTCACCTTATACTAGGTACCCTCTATTACTCTGTTTCACCCCGTATTTAGTTCTAAATGTTCCGTTGCTTCAAAAAATGGATAATGACTGTAAACACAAAGCGGTTAATCATGCTATTAGTAACAACAGCTCATGGCACTTTAGTTGCTTTCTGCAGCCCACAACTGCCACCAGGCGTGTGAGTGTACACCATAGATCTACTGCCTGTAGTGTTGGTCTCTTAGGTACTTTAGCATCCTTTGTCACAGATAAAAGAACAGAAGTCAGTGTCCTTGTGCAGAATAGCTTAGGTCACCTCTCTAATGTTTTCTGCTAGACAGAATGGAAGGTGACATTTTTAATCATGGCTTTTAAATAATTTCAGCAAGGCTGTGCATGCACAGAGAAAAAAAAATCTTGATTTCATGCTTTAAGCATCTGGATGGCTGGAATAACTGTGATCCTGCCGTAAAAGACCCTGAACATTAAAATGAATTATACTAATATTGCCCCTCATTAATTAACAGCTGCAGGCGCTTTGTAACATCTGTCGGTTGGCTTTAATATTCCCTTCGCTCCAGTGATACTAAAGGAGCGGAACAAATCAATATGAGACCACATCTCGGCTACACCTGAGAAAAACCTAGTGCTGCATTTCTGAATGATTTTATGGCCCAACTGTTTCATTAAGGGAGACTGAAAGTAAACAAACCACTTTAGGTCTTTTACTACTCCCCCCTAAGGCATCCTGATTTAGCTGGTCCCTCCCTTTAAAGATTGGTTCGGAGATTGAAATGACACTTTATTACTCACCATCGTGTGTTTTTAAACTAGATCTCCAATCTGTTTTTAACCCTTCGGGATCCAGTGCTGTCACCAGCATATGAACAGAGCTCTGTGCAGCCTCCTCAAGGTGGCTGGGCCCATTGCTAGAGTCACCAGTGAAACAGCGCTGGATATCGGGTGAGGTAAGGAGTCACACACGGCCCCACCATGGAAGGAGAAAGGACAAGGCCAGAGCAGCTGACAGCATGTCTAAGGTAAAACAGAGAGCAGTGTTCCCTCACACAGCAGCTCTGACCGCCTGCTGAGCGGAGGGATAATGCTTATCAGTTTGAATAACTGCAAAAAAGCTTAACGCACTACAAGTGAAATAGGCACATATACTCAGTAAACCTGCACACAGAAAAACATTCTCATTTATACGCTCCTGTAATATGACATATGCTTTTTACCAAGTACTGTATACAGTATAAAGAGTTTTGTTGGCCAACTCAATCCCATCCTTAGGCTTAGACTACTGAGGCTCAGGACAAACTTGCAAAGAAATAGTCCATGTGTATACCATGTCCAGCACTAAGATATGTCTAAAAAATAGCATTTATTGATTCCATTAAAAAAATACACAGGTAACATTACTTCATATAAAAACTCTCTGACTAGTCTGTGTAGGGGTCTAGGTGTAAATAGGAACATGCCAGACAGTTAATAAGAAACCCTTGTACATAGAGTTAATAAGAAATTAAACCCTTTTTTTGGTTTCCAACCATTAAACCTTCAGCGTGATTTAATGAAAATCCCAAACTCTTAAAAAACGGTTCCCCAGCATCTAAAATTAATATATTTTACGTTTTTAGTCACTAACTTATTATTCTTTCCCCCACTGGGCTGCAACTCTGTTCAGGAATTTAGGATACGGGCGCCGCCATCTTGACTCAGAAGCATCACACTTACTGAGGAGAGGAGAGTGGGATAAAGTACAGGGGGCGGGTTATAGCTGTGCTTTGCTCAGACAGAGCAGAGCTGGGGTCAGGTAAAGGTCAGCAGTCCCAGAATGCAGAGCAGCACAGTCAGGAGGCACTTCCTGTTTGCAGGCTGCCTGATAAGATGGCGGCTTCCATAAGCCGCCATCTTGGATGTTTAAAGGCTCATAACATGCAGTAGATGCAGGTAGGATGATTTTTAATGTGAGCAATCTGTATGTACAGGGTGTGGGAAACATATAAGATAGACTCTTATTCAGAGTGAAGGTCCGCTTTAAAGTGTATAGATATTGTAGTACCCTTAATTAGACTCAAGGTGGCAGCAGTGCAGGCCATAGACAATCATTGGGCCATATACTTTAAATCTGACCTTCAGCATGATTTAATGAAATGCCCAAACCCCTAAAAAAACTATTCCCCATCATCTAAAATTAATATATTTTAAGTTCTTAGTCACTTATTATTCTTTCCCCCTCCAGGCTGCAACTCTGTTTAGGATACGGGCACCGCCATCTTGACTCAGAAGCATCACACATACTGAGGAGAGGAGAGTGGGATAAAGTGCAGGGGGCAGGGTTATAGCTGTGTTTTGCACAGACAGAGCAGAGCTGGGGGCAGGGAAAGGACATCAATCCCAGAATGCAGAGCGGCATAGTCAGAAGACACTTCCTGTTTGCAGGCTGCCTGATGCTCCATGAACCGCCATCTTGGATGTTTAAAGGTCCGCTTTAAGGGAGACTGTTCTAGAAGTGCTGGACATTGTATATGCATGTTTACAAGAACTTGTTTGTAGTGTCGGGAGCTAGGTACAATAGGTATGGGAGGAAAAGTTTCTAAAAAGTTTCTAAAGGGGACAAAAATTCCCAAAGTTCCAAATAATTATAAACATTTACAACAGACATAACATAATGGTAGGAGGTAGGTGTTCTGACAGTATAGCTCTCAGAGCTTGATGGGGACAGGCACACTGTTCGATTTGAGTTCTAAGTAAATTGGTAAATATCAAAGACCATTTACCAGCTTACTAAATGCGTATGAAGCAAATCAAAGCAGCATGCAATTATATATTATAGAGACAACTACTACAATATGCTCTGCCGCATCAATCAATTTAAGCAATACAATACTCAATTGTATTGAAACCAATTCACAAACACAGACATGAACTGACTGCAGTTTGAATCCTTAAAAAGCATATACATGTCTTAGACAATGCAGGAGAAGCCAAAGGATGGCAGAGCATCATCTACTTCTGCCTAGATCCGGATCTAGTGTAATAATGCTTAATAATTGTAATAATTAAGAGGCTTGGAAGTAAACAGGTGTCATAATGGCACCCCTTAAATATGCCAAGTGTTTTGCATTATTATTGCATCATCAGGCTGAAGGCATATTGATACATTGTTAATCCATAACCACCATGCATTTCACATACTTGATGACACTCTGCTTCTGCTGCTTCTGGAGACCCGACTGTGGCATGGAGCGTCATCCCAAACACAATGCGCATGTGTGGGAAGTGTATAACAGCGCATAGCACTTGCTTTTATCTGATAGGGCACCATCCCATCAAAATCATGTCTGCCAGCAAACCAGTGACCCAGGTTGAAAAGAAGCAATGCGCAATCCCGCGAGAAGCCCACTGACAAAAGCAGAGGTTACCTGAGTGACATCTCCCATCGTATCCATGCAAAAGGTGTGTAACTACTTGTAAGTACAAGTATAAAAAGATGCAAAGGTAAAGGGATGTCCACTTCCACTGAAGAACATGGCACTTGATTTGATAATACATTTATTCCAAGTATGTCACACACCCTGCTTCCACTATTCATGACATATGGGTTATGGTCCAGTAGAGGGCGAACTTCTGCAGAGATGAAAGCAAAAAAGAAGCCCCTCCCGGTCCATAAATACCTGGGACCTCCCACACATTCCCTAGTTCCTTCTCTGCAGGACGGCGAGCAAGTCAAAAGATGTATGCTGCTCTTCCTTGCAGGTAAGCTGGGCTTACACCCTGCCATGTTTGCCCCATTTCTGCTGGACCTTTTACATTAAGCCCAATACCAGCCTCCCAGATCCGGGTGAGGGTAGGCATCACCTAATTAGGTGTTTAGGGAGCCATGCTCCCCCCGTGAGACCCCATACAAGGGGGTAGGCGGTATCCGGGTTGGTGATCCCGGTTTGGGATGCCCTGTCCCTTATATGTATATATCCCTTACACCTATGGTGTGGGATTCTCCCCCTTCCGGGTCCCTCTGTTAACCCTCCAGCGGGGGGGGGGGGGGGGGGGGACTGCCTTTATCCCTCTTCCTTTCTTTTCACTCGTTTGTGGTGTGAATGTGTGTGCGCTGTGTGCTTGAGTGCTTCACGTTTACTTGGCACTTTCTGCAATCTGCTGACACTTTCGGGAGCTTCTTCCCCTCAGGCTGCGTTGGGGAGGGGGCGGGGCCGGGCGTTCGTGTGTTGCCGCGGTCCGCCCCCTCCTGTTTAGGTGCCATTGCGGAGCCCAGCCTCCTGCTGGGAACCGCGTTGCTGGTTGTGGAGGGGGGGGGGCCAGGTGCGGCGCGTAATCTGCGCTGGGCCCGCCCCTTCTTCTCTCTCTCTCAGGATGCTGGCTGGGCCAGACGCCATTTTCTGCTGTTGAGTGAGTGCCCTTGTTATTTGTGACTTAGCCAAGCGCCCCTTCTCCGCATGGGGCAGCGCTGGTCTCCTTCACTGTTGTATTTATATATATATATATTATAGGTGTTTATTTGTGTGTGCATGTGCTTATGGGCCCACTTCTCTTGTGTCTTTCAGGAGGACTCCCTGTGCCTTGCTAAAATTGGGGTTCTCCCGGTCCTAGGGTCCCTAGCAGTAAATTGGGCACCTACAAATCCTCCCACGTGGGACTTAAAGGGGCATCCAGGCTTGCTTATCAGCGTAATTCCCTCTGGTCATTGCGACTACCTTAAAATCACCATATGGAAGCTCCACAGGATACCGGGCTTGGGCTCCCTTTGGGACAATCCCGGCTATGTGTGGGTTGTGGGGTAACCCTTACGGGGGAGAATGTACTAATTTGCATACCATGTGCGCAACAGGCCATAACGCTGCAGTCGGGATCCCAGGCGCCTGGGTCAGTGCTGCCCGTCTCATCTCCTACCCCACCCCGCATTGTCTGTACCCCATGTGACACTGTCATTACTGGGGAGTCGCACTCGGATGTATGTGCTAGGCTGGCCAATCTCGAGAAAATTATTTCTAGCTCAGTGGGCAGAAAGGCCCCTGCTAAGAAAAGGCTACACCGGTAATTGATTTTGATGATTATAACTCCCCGGACTGGGCTGATTATTCCCCGCTTGAGGAGGGGGAATTGTTTGAGGAATCTGAGACTGAGGAACTGCAGTTATTTGATTCTGAAGCCGGGCAGGCGCTGGGGGATGCTGCGGATACTCCCAAGGTCCTGCCCATCTCTTAGAGGTTCTGGATATTTCCCCACCAGCGGAGGCCCCTCCGAAGAAGGGGGGATTCTTTGGGTTCTCTAAGCCCCGCTTGGAGTTCCCAAATCAGGATCATTTTGACAGCATGATTCTTAGAGAATGGGAGAAGCCGAGTCGGCTTCACGGTGTTCCTCAGGGATGGGATAGGAAGTATCCCTTTCCGGATGACGCGGTGAAGCGCTGGTCTTCCCCTCTCGAGGTTGATGCGCCCATTTTAGGATTGTCCAACACCTCCGTTGTACATACTCCTGACGCCATTACCCTTAAGGATGGAGAGGACAAGCGCATTGATCAGATGGCATGTCATGCCTGTCTGTGCATCGGCACTCGTGGCTGTGGCTACCAGGTCTGAGATTAGGGACATGTTAATTGGGTCCCAGCTCAACCCGGCCAGCGTTGAATTCACAGCCCTTAAGAGGTGTGAATTGTTCATGAATTTTGTTTTGTCAGGTATGGACGACACTATTACCATGTGTAGTAGAACTTCGGCTCTGCTGGTGGCCATGCGCCGATCGGTCTGGCTGCGCCAGTGGGCTGCTGACATTGCGGCCAAGAAATCACTTACAGCTCTGCCCTTCCTGGGTGCGCGGCTGTTTGGAGACAAATTGGATTCTGTGGCCAAAGGTGGGAGGCTACCTCAGCGTAAGAAACAGCGTCGCTCCTTTCGGGGGGGAAGCTCCTTCAATCCTTCCTTTCGCTGTGCCAGAGCGGGCAGAGGTCTTGCCTACTCTAGCTTCAGAGGTGATTCCTGGAATAGAGGCAGAGGACGTGCCCGTCCAGTCTCTACCTGGGGTTCCAAGCCCAAGCCCGCTGCCAAGCCAGCTCAGCAATGAGGAGGTGCCCTCACCCTTACGGGTGGGGGGGCGGCTGCGGCTCTTCTTCCAGGTCTGGGCCCAGGAGGTCACAGACAAGTGGATTTTGGAAGTGGTATCATCCGGGTACAAACTGGAGTTCGAGTACCGGCCTCCCCCCAGATTTCTAAGGTCTCGGGTGCCCTTGGATCCCCGGGCTGCGCAGGGGCTCCTGTTGGCTGTGAAGAATCTCCTGGACATGGAGGCCATATGCCCAGTGCCTTTCTCAGAGAGAGGCCGGGGCTACTATTCCAACCTCTTCACGGTTCCAAAAAGGGATGGTTCCATTAAGCCCATTCTGGATTTGAAGCTTATCAGCAGGTTTATCAGAACCAAGAAGTTCCGCATGGAGACTCTGCGCTCTGCCATCAGTTCCCTTTGTCAAGGGGACTTCATGACGTCCATAGACATCAAGGATGCCTACCTACATGTACCAATCTTCCCAACACACCAGAGGTTTCTCAGGTTTGCGGTGGGAGATCAGCATTTTCAGTTTGTGGCCCTCCCGTTCGGGCTGACCTCGGCACAGAGGGTGTTCACCAAGGTTCTGGCGGGCATAATGGCCCTGCTCAGAGCACAGGGCATTCGCATTGTGCCGTATCTGGACGACCTACTCATTACAGCTTCTTCCCTATATCAGGCGGAGCTGGACACCAGGATGGTGGTGACGACGCTGGAAAGGTTCGGATGGGTGATAAACCACTTCATTCCTGGGCATGGAAAGTCCTGGAAAGTCTTCATTCCTGGGCATGAATCTGGATACCAGTCAGGCCAGAGTGTTCCTACCTCACCCAAAGGTGCAGAGGGTTCAAGACCTGATGCGTATTCTCCTGGCCAATCCTCGCCCCTCTATCCGGCTAGGGATGACACTGGTGGGTTTGATGGTGGCTTCCTTCGAGGCAGTCCCCTTTGCTCAGTTCCACATGAGGTCGCTCCAACTCCATCTATTGCTGAACTGGGACAGATGTCCACAGTCCTTGGATCAGTCCTTTCTGATGTCTCCCAGGGTTCGGCAATCCCTTCAGTGGTGGCTGGAACCAAGCAATCTGATGAGGGGCAGATATTCTCTGGCCCCCTGTTGGGAGACGGTTACCACGGATGCCAGCCTGTCGGATCATCAGTTCAAGGGGTTGTGGGGTCCTCAGGAGGCTCACACCCCCATCAATGTCTTGGAGCTTAGAGCTATCCGCTTGGTTCTGTCACGTCTGACTCTTCACCTACAGGGTTTACCGGCTCAGGTTTGATCAGACAATCGTACTGCGATAGCTTACATCAATCACCAAGGAGGGACTCACAGCAGGAGTGACCTCAGGGAAGTCTCTCCACAGGGTATTTCGGGCCCTGTGTCACAAGTGGGGGACTCCGGAGGTGGATCTCTTTGCCTCTCGGCACAATCACAAGCTTCCATCCTTTGTATCTCTGTCTCAGGATCCTCTGGCCCTGGCAGTGGATGTCTTGTCCCTTGCCTGGAGGGATCTGGGGTTTCTGTACCTGTTTCCTCCTTTCTCCATGGTAGGCAAGGTAGTGCGCAAGCTGGCTCTAGAGGGGGCACCAGCAATTCTGGTGGCTCCAAAGTGGCCAAGACAGGTTTGGTTCGCAGACATCGTAAGACTGGCGGTAGATCAGTACAGGCTGCCCCTGTCTCCGGATCTGATCTCTCAGGGCCATCTACGTTACCCCAATTTACAAACGCTTGCTTTGACGGTGTGACTGCTGAAACTTTCATCCTGAGGGAGGAAGGTTTGTCTGAGGCGGTTATTCAGACCTTGATTAGAGCTAGGAAGAGGTCTTCCTCTATCATTTACTATAGGACTTGGCGGTCCTATATTGACTGGTGTGAGGCTAGGGCCTTGCCTTGCAGGGTGTTTTCGATTCCTAGGATTTTGGAGTTTCTACAACACGGCCTGGATCTGGGGTTCCAGCTCAGTACTTTGAAGGGTCAGGTTTCTGCCCTGGCTGTCTTTTTTCAAAGGTCCTTTGCTTGGCATCATCTGGTCAAGACTTTTTTCCAAGGGGTCACTCATGTTTGGCCCCCTAGAAAGCCTTTGGTTCCAGTTTGGGACCTAAATTTGGTTCTCTCGGCCCTCCGGGGGCCTCCTTTTGAGTCGGTGCAGTATGTGGCACTTTCTGTGCTCACTCAAAAGGTTGCCTTTTTGGTGGCTATTACCTCTCTTCGGCGTGTCTCTGAGTTGGCGGCTCTGTCTATTCAGGCCCCTTACTTTGAGAGACACCAGGACAAGGTGGTTTTTCACTTTAAACCAGATTTCCTTCCTAAGGTGGTTTCTGCTTTCCATCTCAATCAGGTTCTCCCTTCCTTGTGTCCTAAGCCTAGCAATGACAAGGAGAGGGTTTTGCACTCTTTGGATGTGGTTCGTTGTGTGAAGTACTATTTGGTCGCTACTTCTCCTTTTCGTAAGACAGACGCCTTGTTCGTGGTGCCCTCCGGGCCCAGGAAAGGTTTGGCGGCTGCCAAGTCTACCATTAGTAAATGGATACGTCAGGCCATTGTTGGGTCCTATTCCGCTAAGGGGAGGGTTCCTCCTTCTAAGATCACTGCTCATTCTACTCGTGCTGTTGGGGCTTCCTGGGCCTTTCAGCACCAGGCTTCTGTTGAACAAGTTTGTAAGGCTGCTACTTGGTCTTCCGTTCATACTTTTTCCAAGTTTTATAAGGTTGATGTGCGGGCCTCAGCGGATGCTGTTTTTATCCGCAAGGTTCTGCAAACTGCAGTGGTTTAAATTGGTGCATTTTTTGCTGTATTTGGATCCCCACCCATGACGGACACTGCTATTGGATGTCCCATATGTCATGAATAGTGGAAGCGGGGTGTGTGACATACTTGGAATAATACCATTTTGTGATTACTCACCTGTAAAATGGGTATTATAAGTATGTCACACACCCCGCTTCATCCCGCCCTTTGGTATTCTGGATCCTTTATGTGGTGAACCTTTTATTGTTAAGTATGTTTTATTGTCTCTTCTTGGTCCCCTTACTGCTGTCATATACTGGGGAATGTGTGGGAGGTCCCAGGTATTTATGGACCGGGAGGGGCTTCTTTTTTGCTTTCATCTCTGCAGAAGTACGCCCTTTACTGGACCATAACCCATATGTCATGAATAGTGGAAGCGGGGTGTGTGACATACTTATAATACCCATTTTACAGGTGATTAATCACAAAATGGTATTTTCTGTATTATGATAAAACATTTATAATTTATATTTCAATTGTGATAGTGCAGGCAGAGGTTTGTGGTGGTATAGTGTTGTGGGAATACAGTTGTCTTCCTCATTTCACCCCTGACATACTCACAAAACGCATGCTCTTAGGGCAACGGATAGGTGTGAACATAGCTACTAGTGCAATGTCAGTTCCCTGATACAGTATTAGGAATCAGCAAAAAAAAAAAAAGGATTAGAAATCAGCAGCTGTGTGCCTATGACCACCTCTGTTCCTAATTAAATTCTTAAATCGAAACAAAACCTGGGAATTTGGCTTTCCCGGGTTTTGTTCCCTGCCCTGGGTGCATCCCATCTCACCTTTCCCGGGTCCTATGGCACATGCAAGACTCGGATGCACTTCACCCCAGAAGAATCTACTGGGGAGTTTCACACAGTGGAGTATCCCAAATCTTTTGGATTCCAGTGCCATTGGGTTTTGTTCTAAGTCAAAACTAAATTATCTTAAATTAAAATGTTCCCCTCTGCTTCAAAAGGTAATTTTTAAATTCCCTCACATCTGTCTTGTTTAGTAACATTTGACTCTAAATGAAGCTGTTTTACTTTTACAGCACCAACACTTGTTATTGTTCTGCAGCTCCCTGATGCTTTATCTGCCTGGGTACATGGAGTCTAGGGAGCGCAGATTGCTGGAATGTTCCCAACACAGCTGCAAACAAACATGACAATTGAAAAGTGTCTAAGCTGTAGAAGAAAACATCACCCGACAAGTCTGAACAGATCTCAGCTCCTTCAGACTTTTATCTAGATGCTATAAAAAGCTTGAAGGGACTGTAAACCCTATGGCAGCATGCAGCTCACCTTATGCCTGTCGCATGCGCCTCTCCTCCATTTTCTCCAGTGCAGGGTAGAAGCTTTTGCAGAGATCCAAAGTTTGTCTTTCTTTCAAATTAATTCCTCCAAAACAGAAGCCCTCAAAAGCCCAGCTGATAGAGAAGTTCAGACATTCGGTTTGTTATTAAAGTTGTGATTGTTGGCACTGTCACCTTTTATGGACCAGTGGGGGCATTAGTTCCTATATCCCCATATCCATTGTAAAATACTGATTATCATGGTCAAATACAGACAAGAGGTGACTTTTATTTATTTATTTAGAGAAATGCACTACATTCTGTTGGGCCATGAGTGGTATTTGCAAAAGAAAAATCCACTTTGGTGGACCAGATCAAGGGCACCAGAGAACCTACTTACCAGCCACTTGCTCTTGCCTGGCACATTGCTCATATGCCGGTATGAGAAGCTGTCCTGGCAGGTGGTTGTAATCTCAGTTCATAGCTTCTCTGTTGACTTAGTGGGGTCCCTATGTACACCAGGATCTTTCGTGTTACCATGGTGCCAAGGATTGGCGCATGCCTTGAAAACCGTTCTGAAACATATAATGCTATATCAAACCTCCCAAGTGTCCCTGATTTGGAGGGACTGTCCCTCTTTTGAGTTCATGTCCCCCTGTCCCTTGTTGTTCTCATTTGTCCCTCTTTGAGGTGTGACATGCAGATCTGCACCATCGTAAATTTGCATATTAAAAGTGTTTATAGTGTTGTAAATGGTACAGCCTATCTCCTATCCATCCCTCAATGATGGAGCATTGCTTCATTTAACCATTGTCCCTCTTTCCCTCCCTGAAAAGTTGGGAGGTATGCTATATGCCTATAATTCTAAAGTCAATTGGATCATGAGCAATTACAAAATTATTGTTGGAAGTCCCCTCCCCCTTCCGACTTACCCTACATTGCAAAATACCATGATGGTAGCCACAGTCTGAAACCAGGGGTCCCAAGAGGAAGCGGTAGTAGTAGATGGATCAACCTGGAACGACGGCCATTGTGAGTGTTAAGGGTGAAAGTTCTGGCCAACAGGCAGGCAGAGGGTTAAAGTGGAGAAAATATAGTGGGAGCGAGCGCTCATACCAATGAAGTTTAAAACATAACCTTTAATTCAGCATGAGCTGTGCCAGGAGGGTAAAAAAAAAAAAATACTAGTGCGTCCTCCGGTTTCGAGTAAGCACCCTGTATCAAGCTGATAACTGCAGTCGCCAGCACCAATAATTATGCTAAGTGGAAGAATGTTGTGTAAAACATGCACCAATAGACGTGTACATATAATTAGGCAGGGCCGGCTCCAGGTTTGTGGGCAAGAGAGTCTTAGTGGGCCCCAAAGTAGTGAGTCACCTTTCAGCTCTGCTGACACAAATGGGTCATCTTCTACTGCTTATCACCCTCCAGTCCTTGTCAGTCATCACCTGGTTCTCGCCACCTTCTGAGCTTCCCTCAGTTGCCCTCCATTCCATGCCACCTTCTCTTGTGTTGCTGAGGGCAGCCATGAGCAGGTCTGCACACAGCACCCGGCATTCGGTGGTTGAGTCCACTGTTAAATAATACCATGGCCAAGTGCGAGCCTGATTGGGTCCCTGAAGATGCCAGGGGCCCTGGCAATTGCCCAGATTTGACCTGTGCTGGTGACGGCCCTGTAATTAGTTACAGGTGGGAGTCAGAGGGCTATTGTACTATACCTTGGTATAGAGTATCCCCATGGACAAACCGCTACAGCGCTGGCATGAAGGGAGCAGGGAAGGCAGTGGCTTAGGATGAAGGGCAAGCTCAGATACATACGCCCATAGGTGTGTGTATGTATGCTTTTAGCCAATCAGGCGACGGCCAGTGGGTGTAACTATAATACAGCAGGTCCTGCTATAATACAGCATCTGTCAGTCATATCAGGGGGACATGTCCCAGCCGGTGCTGAGAGGAGGGACCAGATGATTGTAAACAAGCCAACCTCGCCATGTAACCCATAAAGAATATGCCATGGTTTCAGTGAATGCATTAGTACCTCAGCCCATGAATAATGGACATAGAAGCTAGTCCCGACCTCAATACACCAAACCCAAGTGAGTGCATATTAAAAAGTTACCTATTTATACCTGAATGGTGCTCATCTAAAGTATTTAGCCAGGAAGTGGGAAAAATATATAAGTGCACCATGGTAATATAAAAAAAGTGGTTTGGCATAAATTAAGGAGGAGTCCGTCCCTATGACCAGCCTTAGATCTAGTATTATTTTATTCTAAAAAGAAGCCCATTGTGAGGTGACGCATTAGATATACCTATCTGAAGAGAATACTGGTTGATGCAGCACAGTGTATATAAAGCCAGGAGGAAAAGCTTTAGTTTTTGATGTCTTGCAGGTCTGCCTGTCACCTGAAGAGTTTACACACATTTATCTGGCACCCCAGAATGAAAGAATAATGAGAGAAAAATTAATTTTATAGGTGAAGACCCAAAGTTTTAGGAAAATTCAGATCCAGTTAATATAAAGTAATTCTTTGAAGGTCCAAAAAGATGACCTTATTGAGCTAGATTACAGTGTAATGAAGCGCATAAGTGTGAAAGTGCCCATTGATTTTAGTGGCCAACAATTTTCCCTTGCTTCAGTTGCACTATTGCTGCTACAAAGCAACTGAAACTGCAATGTAAGAAAGATGGTTGTCAAAATAGAAAACCAACAAGCTCCAGCTCCAAGTGTTAAATAAATATGTATAATCTGCAGTGACAAGAAAGTGGACTGCTCAGCCAATCAGCACCATGCATTTCAGTTAAATTATAAAGTGGGGACATGATAGTGGCACTGAGATGTGGCATGGGTTCGGGGGAAAAGGTGAGTGGATAGGGCATCTCCTGGGTTTCACACAGCGGGGCATCCCGAATTGGGAGCCTTAGACACTCTAGGGTGGTTGGTGTTCTTCTTTAAGGTCCACACTGCTAATTTGAGTTCCCTCATACCCTCATTTCTTCATTGCTTCATAGCCTGAGCCTCCCAATAATAAACAGTTATGCCTGATCTTTTGTTTTATTGATTATTGTCTTATAAGTCCTTTTTGACCTTAGCAAACATTAGACTGATGATTAAAATAATCCATCATGTTAAGTTTTTCTATTTGTTTTAATACCTTATGTGTGACGTATATTTCTCTTTGAGCTTGTGGGAACTATTTTGTACCTACTAGGTCATCCTATGTTGAATGATGCATGCTGCCATATTTAGTCGCGTGCAGACATTGGAAAGGAGCACGCTCATATTTTTAAATATGATGCTAGGTTGCCATCTAGTGGACCTATTTAGTATTGTTGCTTTCAAAGCTAAAGCATATAAGTTACTGAATGTCTTTCTATATTTGGACAATTATCTGAAGCAGACGACCATGCAATAATAATAACGACACAAAGCACAAAATCAAACTAGGTTTGCTTAACCTCCACAGAATTGGAAAACGTTTCAAATCCCAATCCTAGGAAGTGACTGAGGGGCTCTTGAGCAAGGCACCCAACCCTAGAGTGCTCCCCGGCCAGCGTAATTAGGGCAGTCCACCGCTACAGGCACGTGTGCATTTACTTCATAGATAGGTTAAATGTGGAGGAAGAATTCCTATTTGTGCGCAAACGTCCAATGCCCATCTGTGCTCCAAAAAATATATTGGACCGAAATCCAAACTTGTCTTAAAGACAAAATTGTAGAGGAGCAGCCAGCACTTGAATTATCCAGTGAAAACCTAAGATTTATTTGGTTGTTTGCCCTTACTCCTACCAAGCATCACCGCTGGCACTGGGATTCTAACTTTTGGGTCCTATATGTATTTTAATTGATGAAGAGTAAAGTTATCTTTTAGTTTTTCACTAGATCGTTCAAGTGCTGGATGGTCCTTTCCACAATATTTCCTTGGGTGTGCAGACCCCACTTTCTATGCACTGATGTCCATTGGTAATGATCAGTGAGCTGTGCTGCTCTTTCCTCATTAACTAAAGTCTAAAAGATTCTAGTGCAGGTTAATCCGTTCCTTAGGGACATCTGTGTTTGGGATGCCCCATGGTGTGAAACCCTCGAATGCCTGCCAGTCAGGCCCATGCAGGCCAGAGAGTGTGCGGTCAGTGGAGCACCTAGGAGTTTTATCTGGGGGGTTGGTAGGGGATGTTGCATAGATGGGGTGTGACTACTGCATTATCCAGTAGCTAGTGGTGAACATGAGGATGTGACTGCTGCTGAAGCATTGATGGGTATTCTGCATTACTTTCTGGGTGCTCCTGTTCCTGAGGGAAGCACACTCTCCCTGCACCTCCTAAACCACGACTGCCCTCCCCTATGCCCTGATATTTGTCCTGAGCTCCATGAGCTTGCAGCTTCCATACCCCTTCCTCCCACTTTTTTCCCGTTGTTGCTTTACTTTGAGTGCCACTCTCACTTACTTACGTAGTCATTGGGGTCGATTCAGAGACAGGAGAGAAAACTTTTAAAACATTTTTAGGAGAGAAAACTGCCATTCATTTGTATTGTCTACCTTGGGGCTGATTCAACACACAATGTAAATTTACATTTGGTTATTGAATCAGCCCCAAGGTTTGATAATGAAAGTGAATGACAGTTTTCTCAACTAAAAAGGAGTGAGTTTTCTAACCTCGCTCTGACTCAACCCCATTGTCCTCCTGGTCATTGCTACTAAGCATCCCCTAATGCAAATAGCAACCCTGCTGTGCTCAAGAGTGTCAGAAAAGGTAACTGCAATGGTGCTGTGCTACACTAGGCCTGAGGGGTCCAGGCCCCCGGACCACCCCGTGTATTGATTCTGCAGGGTGCTGTGGAGTTCTGTAGCCGTGTGATTGAGGATCAAGATGAGTTTATAGGGAAACCAGGGGGTTTCACACTGGACTTGTTTTATGAATTTTGGTCCACTTAAACAATACTAAGTTTACCTATGCCTGTTCATCACAGCCTTATAGCCAGAAACACTTTGGGGCCTTTCAAAGCCTACCCCACCATGTGGGTCCTCCTCGCCCCTTGTGTCACATGAACTCACCTCATTCATTGGCAGGACGGCAGAGGGAATGTGGATGCCACACAGTACAAACATAACCGCTTTCTTCCTCCTTCTTCATCTGCATTGAGATTTTCTCTACCAAGTCAACTTTCAAGTTGTTAATGTAGAGTAATGTAGAGACAGAGATTTCCTCTAAGTAATAACTAAACTCACATAAATGTACACATGAGCCACATACATTATATTCAAGCAAACTTGTCCTCTCTGTTAAATCTCCAGTTCAAATGAACTCAAGGCCTGTTAACCCCCCCTGCCCCTGAGGCCATCCTAATTTGGGGTGACAGGCTAGCTGCCAGCAACAAGGGAATGCAGAACTGGTAAGTAGTGTATTCCAAGTATGTCACACACCCTGCTTCGGAATGATTAATAACATTCGGATTATGTCCAGTAGAGGGCGAACTTCTGCAGAGATGACTAGAAAAAAAGGAAGCCCCTCCCAGTCCATAAATACCTGGGACCTCCCACACATCCCCCAGTAATCGTCTCTGCAGACGGCAAAGCAAGTCAAGAAGATGGCTGCATCTTTCCTTTGCAGGTAAGCCGGGTGCACACCCGGCCAAATTTTTCCCTATTTCTGCCCGGACCTTGTTGTTTAAGTCCCTATGCCTCCCAGCCTTGGCTGTGGGTCCAGGCGAGGGTAGGGTACACCTTAGAGGTGTACTGTACAGGAGCCATGCTCCTCCGTGAGACCCCCTCCAAGGGGTAGGCGGCTACCAGGTTTTGGTGATCCTGGTGTGGGATGCCCTGTCCGTTTTTGATACCATCGCTACATAACTTGGGTAGCTTTGGGTCACCCTCTATTACTTCCCGTTCCAGGATAGTGGGGGGGGGGGGGGGGCTGGCCCAGTTTGACCTTATATGATTATTGTCTTGTGTATGATTGTGCTTCACTTGCTGGCTCTGCCAGCGTGGGTGTGTTGTGTGAGTGTAGTGTGTGCGCACAGGTGCTTCCTTATGCTGGCCCGCACGCCCGCTGTTTACAGCGGCGGCGGGTCGGTCTCCCTTGTCGGCTCCGCAGCATGGCTGGGAGCGCGGCCTTCTCTTCCTTCCAGTCAGGGGAGGGGGCGGGGCCGGACGCTCGGCGCGCTGGTTGTGGCCCGCCCCTCTCCTCTGGCGCTCTTTTGCGGCCCTCGGCCCTCGCTGTCTCTGGTCTCGGGTCGGGAGGGGGCGGGACCATGCGCGGCGCGCGATCCGCGCTGGCCCGCCCTTCCTCCTGAGGCTTTGTCTGGTGCGGACGCCATTTCTCCTCGGATACTGTGAGTGCCCTGCAGGGCCTGGTTTTTATGTATTCTTTCCAATGCCTCCTTTGCTGTGGGATGCTATATTAACCCTGTAAGGGGTCATGGAAGTATATTGTATTATATGTAATATATATGTTATGAATGAATGCCTTACTGTATTCTGAGTTAGGCAGTTGTGGCCTAGAGGCAAGGAAGCAGTCTTGCAACCAGAGGGTTGCAGGTTCAAATACTGGCCATGGGACATGACTGAAGTGCAAGCACACAATAGGCAAATAATTGCTATTTAATGCGCTGGGTGTTTTTTTTCTGTGATTCTTAAGGGTCCCTTGCTCAAATTGGATTTTTTTTTTCCTGTCTTTAATAAATCCTCCCACTAACGGATGTTAAGGGGCATCCCGGGTAGCTTCATAGCGTAATTCCCATAGGTCATTGCGACTACCATAAATAATCACCATATGGAGGCTTCCCAGGATACCGGGCTCGGGATCCCTTCAGGACAACCCCGGCAGTGTGTGGTTTGTGGGGTATCCCTTGCGGGGGACAATGTGCTTATTTGTGTACCATGTGCATCTCATCACCTACACACCCACGCCTGGCCTTGACCCCAAGTGACGTTGTCATGAGTGGGGAGTCGCAATCCGATGTCAGTACCAGACTGGCCAACATTGAGAAAATGATTGCTAGCTCTGCTGCCAGGAAGGCCCCAGCTAAGAGGGACGGCATTTGGCGCCTGCTGCGCCGGCTTTTAATTATGACGATTATGACTCTTTGTATTAGCTGATTATTCCCTGCTTGAAGAAGGGGAATTGTTTTCAGTATCTGATGGCTCTGATGATCAGCAGTCCCTGGATGCTGATGCTGGTAAGGAGCGTGGGGATACTGTTGATACTCCCAGACTCCTGACCCATATTTTTGAAGTGCTTGCTATTCCCCCCCCCCCCTGCGGAGGCCCCTCCGCAAAGGGGGGAATTTTTGGGGGACCGCCAAATCTCATTTGGAATCAAAAACATTTTTGACAATCTGATCCTTAAAGAATGGGAAAAGCCCAGCCGGCTTCCTGGTATCCCTCAGGGGTGGGATAGGAAGTATCCCTTTCCTGTGGATGCGGTTAAGCATTGGTTGTCACCCCCAGAGGTCGACGCACCGGTTCTGGGATTGTCCAATACATCGGTTGTGCATTCCCCAGATTCCACTACCTTGATGGATAGTGAGGACCGACGTCTCGACCAAATGGCTTCACATGCCTTTGCCTGCGTGGGTTCGGCCTCTGCTCTTACGGCCGTGGCTACTAGAGCCTTAATCAGGGGTATGCTGGATGGTCCCCAACTTAATCCTTCCAGTGAGGAATTTACAGCATTGACGCATTGTGAGATGTTTATTGCATTTGTCTTATCAGCTTTGGATGCCACAATCCGTATGTGAAGCAGGACCTTGGCATTGCTTGTGGCTATTCGCCGATCGGTCTGGTTGCGCCAATGGGCGGCTGATATTGCTGTGAAGAAGGCGCTCCCAGGGCTACCTTTTGTCTGTATGCGCCTGTTTGGTGATAAATTGGACTCAGTGGCGAAAGGAGGTAGGTTGCCTCAGCGCAAAAAGCAGCACCGGCCCTTTTGGGGTTCAGGCTCTTTCAATCCCTTCTTTCGTGGCTCTCGAGCGAGCAGGGGAATCTCTTACCCCGCGTTCAGAGGAGATTCCTGGGGTAGGGGCAGAGGACGCGCCCGACCCGGGACCACCTGGGATTCCAAACCCAAGACTGCTGCCAAGCCCACTCAGTGATGAGGGGGCGCCCTCACCCTCACGGGTGGGGGGACAGCTGCGGCTCTTCGCCCAGGTCTGGACCCGGGATGTCCAGACAACTGGATCCTGGAGGTGGTCTCTTCTGGGTACAAGCTGGAGTTCGCATACCGGCTTCCTCTCAGTTTCCTCAGGTCTCGGGTTCCCGCGGACCCCCGAGCTGCGCAGGGACTTTTCTTGGCGGTGCAAAACCTTCGGGATATGGGGGTCGTTTGTCCGGTTCCCCCCATAGAGAGAGGTCAGGTTTACTACTCCAACCTCTTTACTGTGCCTAAAAAGGATTGCTCCATAAGACCCATTTTGGACTTAAAGATTCTCAACCGGCTCATCAGAACCAAGAAATTTCGCATGGAGGCTCTGCGCTCTGCTGCCAACTCCCTTCGTCCAGGGGACTTTATGACTTCAATAGACATCAAGGATGCTTACCTTCATGTGCCGGTCTTCCCGGGACACCAATGGTTTCTCGGATTTGCGGTAGGCGACCAACACTACCAGTTTGTGGCTCTCCCTTTCGGGCTGACCTCGGTGCCTAGGGTGTTCACCAAGGTGTTGGCGGGAGTAATGGCCCTTCTCAGAGCCCAGGGCATTCGCATTGTGCCTTATCTGGCCGACCTTCTCATCACGGCATCCGCTCTCAGCCAGGCGGAGCTGGACACCAGGACGGTGGTGACAATACTGGAGAGTTTCGGCTGGGTGATCAACTACCCCAAGTCTTCTCTCCCCGTCAAGGGTGGTTTCGTTTCTGGGCATGAATCTGGATACCATTCAGACCAGGGGTTTCCTACCCCAGTCAAAGGTGGAGGTGGTACAGGCTCTGATTAGTCTCCTTTTGTCCAACCCTCGTCCGTACATCAGGCAAGGGATGAGACTGGTGGGATTGATGGTGGCTTGTTTCGAGGCAGTTCCTTTTGCTCAGTTTCACATGAGACCTCTTCAACTCCATCTTTTATCGGCTTGGGACAGATGTCCTCTGTCCTTGGACCAGTCGTTTGTGCTGTCTCCTCTGGTCCGGCGGTCCCTCCAGTGGTGGCTGGACCCGAAGAACCTTCTGGGGGGCAGATCCTTTCTGGCGCCCCGTTGGGAAACGGTCACCACAGATGCCAGCCTGTCAGGCTGGGGGGGTTTCTGAAATGAACACCAGTTCCAGGGTCTGTGGGGTCCTCAGGAGGCTCACATCCCCATCAACATTCTGGAGCTGAGGGCGGTCCGGTTGGTGCTGTCGCACCTGACGCATCATCTCCAGGGATTACCGGTTCAGGTTCGATCAGACAATCGGACTGCGGTTGCTTACATCAATCACCAAGGAGGGACTCGCAGCAGGAGTGCCCTCCAGGAAGTGTCTCTGATTCTTGCATGGGCTGAGAGCAATGTTCCATGCATCTCGGCGGTGTACATTCCAGGGGTGGAGAACCTGAAAGCGGACTCTGAGCAGGGGGGCCTCTCGCCGAGGGGAATGGTTCCTCGGCATCAAGGTATTTCTATCCATCTGTCGCAGGTGGGGGATTCCGGAAGTGGATCTCTTTGCCTCCCATCACAACCACAAGCTCCCTGTATTTGTGTCTCTGTCCCAGGATCCTCTGGCTCTGGCAGTGGATGCCATGTCTCTGGCCTGGTGGGATCTGGGTCTCCTGTATCTGTTTCCCCTCTTTTCCATGGTAGGCAAAGTGGTACGCAAGCTGGTTGTCACGCTCTGGGTCCTTCAATGATCCGCTCAGGTAACTCCAGCCCTCCAGGTAAGCCCTCAACCCCCAATCTCCGCAGCCAGCTTCTCCTATAGGAGCCCCCGCTTGCCGGGACGCAGAAAATGCCTGCCCGGGATCAATTGTCCCCAGGACTTCAATGGCTCAAAGGATGTAGGCTTACTGTTCGGAGGTCTGGAGAACCCGTGGCTGGGAGCGGTATTGAGTGAGCCCAATAGCAGGAGCGTATAACGGAAGTCCAAACAGGCTTGAGGTCAGCAACGGGAGTTCTGAGATGGCAGAGGTACAATAGGGTTGGACAAATCGTGGTCAAGGATCAGAGCAGAGGTCGGCAACAGAAGTTCGGATCTAGGATGGTCAAATACAAGCGGTGGTCGGCAACTGGAGTTCAGATCAAGGACGGTCAATACAGGCGGTGGTCGGCAATGGGAGTTCAGATCAAGGATGGTCAAATACAAGCGGTGGTCGGCAACTGGAGTTCAGATCAAGGACGGTCAATACAGGCGGTGGTCGGCAACGGGAGTTCAGATCAATGGCTAGAGACAAGCTAGATAAACTAGGCGCTATAACAGGCACTGGGTAAATGATGAGGTAGGGCTTTATAGGGACCAGCATGATTGGGAAAAAGGGAAGGGCGCATGTGATTGGTGCAACTACAACACTGTCCCTGATTGGTCCAATTGGACCAAAAGGGCGAATGCCCACAACCTCCCCTTCCTGGGCTCATTGGCCCAACCCTGAACCTCTGGGCTGATTGGCCCTTTAACTTCTCCTCCGGCGAGCGCGCAGAGAGCAGCGCCGCCGGAGGGCATAAGAACCACGTGCTCGCGCACGTGCAGGAGCCGGGGCCAGAGCCGAGAGCAGGGGGCGTGGCTGAGCAGGGCGCCGCTCGAGCCGACGCCGCCCGAGCAGCAGCTCGGCAGAGACCTCGAGCCGGAAGCTGCGTGGCCAGCTGTCCGGGGACGGCGCGGGAGCGAGGACGCGGTGAGTGAGTCCTGACACTACCCCCCCCTTCACGAGGGGCCTCCAGACCCTCACCAGGTTTTCCTGGATTGTCACGATGGAATTTTTTTACAAGAGCCCTGGCGTGAACATCTCTTGCAGCAACCCAGCACCTCTCCTCAGGACCATAGCCCACCCAGTCAACCAAATACTGTAGCGAATTATGGACCTTACGCGAGTCCAAGATCTTGTTTACCTCATATTCTGGCTCATTATCAACCAAGATTGGTGAAGGACCAGCAGGAGGAGTACTCTTAGCTGGTTTAAGCAGCGATACATGAAAGGAATTAGGGATTTTAATAGTCGGTGGAAGTTGAACTTTAAAGGTTACATTGTTCAACTTCCTAATAATGGGGAAAGGACCAATAAACTTAGGACCCAATTTACTGGAAGGCTGCCGGAGAGCGATGTTCTTAGTGGACACCCAAACAAGATCCCCAATCTGAAGGATAGGTCCCTGAGACCTGCGGAGATCGGCGAATTTCTTATATTTCAACCCCATAGTTTTTAAAGTCCCTTGGACGCGTACCCAGATTTCTTTCCTTTCTTGGAGCCACTCTTCCAATGCCGGTAAATCAGAAGGTGACCCTGAGAGTGAGGAACCTCTGGGATTCTTTCCTAAATTGCAGAAAAATGGGGATATCTTAGTGCTTTCACTTGGCGCATTATTGTACGCGAACTCAGCAAAATCAATGAAGTCCGACCATTGCTCTTGAGCATCTCTTGAAACATAACATCTTAAATATTGTTCCAGACTTTGATTAGTTCTCTCAGTCTGCCCATTAGTCTGAGGATGGTACGCAGATGAAAATGATAACTGGATTCCTAAGAATGAACAAAAATTCCTCCAAAAACGCGAAGTAAATTGCACACCCCGATCAGGAACTACATTGGACGGTATGCCATGGAGACGGAAAATATGCGAAATAAATAACCGCGAAAGCTCAGGAGCCGACGGTAGTTTAGATAAAGGAATAAAATGTGCCATCTTACTGAAACGATCGACGACCACCCAAATCACAGTGTTCCCATGTGAAGGAGGCAAATCTACAATAAAATCCATTGAGATATGAGTCCATGGCTCTTTAGGAATCTCAAGTGGGACTAAACACCCACTAGGGGCCTTGTGAACCCCCTTACTTCGCGCACAAACAGAACATGCGTCGATAAAGGCAGTAATATCGCGTCGCATGGTAGGCCACCATACATGGCGTCGGGCTAAAATGAAAGTCTCACGATTTCCCAGATGCCCAGCAGTTTTGGCATCATGAAACTCGCGGATTACATCAGGACGCAGGTGCGGTGGTACAAACTGACACCCTAAAGGTACATCTACAGGGGATTCATCTTGAAATGGCGCCAAAGCATTAGAAAAATCAGGAAGCAAAGCCCCAATCACACAACCCACAGGCAAAATAGGTTCACCCACATCATCCCGATCCTTGCAATCCCCAAACATGCGGGATAGAGCATCCGCTTTAGAATTTTTAACTCATGGCTTAAATGTAATTATAAAATTAAAGCGTGAAAAAAATAATGCCCAACGAGCCTGACAAGAATTCAGTCTCTTAGCTGAACTAATGTACTCGAGGTTTTTGTGATCGGTATAGACCGTGATCGGGTGCAATGAACCCTCCAACCAGTGACACCATTCATCAAAGGCCAGTTTTACCGCCAATAACTCCCTGTTTCCAACATCATAATTCTGTTCCGCGGCACTAAATTTCCGTGAGAAGTAGGCGCAGGGGTGCAAGCGTTCAGGATGACCAGAGTATTGCGACAACACTGCCCCCACACCCAACTCGGACGCATCTACTTCGATGGTAAAAGGTTTATTCATGTCAGGGTGAACTAACACTGGCGCTGAAGTAAAAGCCTGTTTTAGCGTCAGGAAGGCTTCTTTGGCTGATGAAGACCAGTTTGCAGTAAAGGCGCCCTTGCGGGTAAGGTTGGTGAGAGGAGCAACAATATTAGAAAAACCCTTAATAAAGCGTCGGTAGAAATTAGCGAAACCTAAAAAACGCTGTAGTTCTTTTAAGGTTTTGGGTTGTACCCAATCCCGCACCTCCGAAACTTTCCCCGCATCCATCTCCAATCCCTGGCTAGAAATTACATAACCCAAAAAAGGAACGGTGGTGACCTCAAACATACACTTAGAAATCTTGGCATATAGGTTATTCTCTCTCAATTTTTGAAGAACCATCTTCACATGTTGTCTATGTTCGGACAAAGAATTAGAGAAAATGAGGATATCATCCAAATAAATTACCATGAATCTGCCCAAATAGTCTCGGAAGACATCGTTAACAAAGTCTTGGAAGACTGCAGGAGCATTACAAAGGCCAAAGGGCATGACTAGATATTCATAATGACCGTCTTTAACATTAAATGCCGTTTTCCACTCATCTCCTTGCCGAATACGAATCAGGTTGTAGGGCCCCTTTAGGTCTAACTTGGAGAAAACCCGAGCACCTATTACTTGATTAAATAAATCCCCGATCAAGGGAAGGGGATACCGTTTTTTTACCGTAATCTTATTCAGGGCCCTGTAATCTATGCAAGGCCTTAAACCACCATCTTTTTTCTCCACAAAAAAGAAGCCAGCCCCCGCAGGCGAAGTAGAAGGACGGATGAACCCCTTGCTCAAGTTCTCAGTAATGTATTCCTTCATTGCCTGTTCCTCCGGCCGGGTAAGATTATAAATCTTCCCTCTAGGAGGGATCGTTCCAGGGAGCAGGTCAATGGGGCAGTCATAGGCCCTATGTGGGGGAAGGGAATCTGCGGAACGCTCAGAAAAAACATCAGCCCAATCCGCATAAGGCTGAGGCAGCCCCTGGGGCAGCATCTGAAAACTTCTAAGGGCAGTGGAGAAACAGTGTGTCTTGCAGTAATTACTCCACCTAACCAAGTCCCCAGTCTGACAGTCTAGAATGGGGTTGTGGAGCTTTAACCATGGGTACCCCAGAACTACTGGGGTTTCCGGACAATCAAAAACCAAGAACTCGATGTACTCAGAGTGGGAAGAGCCGACAATTAAATTGAGAGGAGGGGTCTTGGTACTGACTGGACCCCCCTGGATGGCCTTCCCATTTATGGCCAGAACCTGTAGAGATTTCCCAAGGGGTACCAGAGGAATCCCCAGGATGGAGATCATGCTCCGATCCAGGAAATTGCCCGCAGCTCCACTATCAATAAAGGCGGACACTGCTTGTTTGGAAGGACCCCAGGAAAGCTCTATGGGAATTAACATCTTGTTTAAATGAGAGTAATTAACAGACTCACCTAGATCAGTACTCTCCTCCTGATCTAGGCGAGGGAGTTTCCCGCCGGGTATCCCTTGTTAGGACAGGGCCTAGCAAAATGTCCCGGATTCCCACAATATAAGCATAGACCCATAGAGCGTCTTCGCTGTTTTTCGTCCTGGGTAAGGCGAGCTCTACCGACCTGCATGGGTTCCTCCTGTGAGGAAGAGGGTGTGTTTACCCCAAGGGAAGACAGTGGGTTGGGGGTCTGAGATGGCTTAAAGGACGGAGAAGTCCTAACCCTTTCCCTAGCTCTTTCCCTAAGACGCCGATCTATTTTGATGGTGACCTGCATTAGCTGGTCAAGGTCTGCTGGCGTAGGGAAATTAACTAATGCGTCCTTGATACCCTCCGATAGACCCATACGGAACTGGCTACACAGGGCTGGGTCATTCCATCTGGACTCTACTGCCCACCGCCGGAATTCAGTGCTGTAATCTTCGGCAGTATTCCGACCTTGCTTCAAGGCCCGAAGCCTGTTTTCGGCTGTGGACTGCTGATCTGGGTCGGCATATAACACACCCATGGCCAGGAAAAAAGATGTGACGGAGTGCAGGGCAGCATCATCGGGAGGCAGGCTAAAAGCCCATGATTGGGGGTCTCCTTGCAATAGGGAGATAATTTACCCGACCCGTTGGGTCTCAGTGCCCGAGGATAAGGGCCGCAACCTGAAATAAAGCTCACAAGAATTTTTAAAATTGGAGAATCTGGCTCGGTCTCCAAAAAATTTCTCCGGTAGCGGGACCTTTGGTTCTGGAACGTGAGGTGATACAGCGGGTGCAGATATCTGTCTGGTTTCTTGATTGGCCACTCTCTGGGCTAGTTGATTGATAGCAGTGGCCATAGCCTGCACCTGCTGCACCAGGTCTTCCATGTGGGTGGCCTGTTATAATGTCACGCTCTGGGTCCTTCAATGATCCGCTCAGGTAACTCCAGCCCTCCAGGTAAGCCCTCAACCCCCAATCTCCGCAGCCAGCTTCACCTATAGGAGCCCCCGCTTGCCGGGACGTAGAAAACGCCTGCCCGGGATCGGTTGCCCCCAGGACTTCAATGGCTCAAAGGATGTAGGCTTACTGTTCGGAGGTCTGGAGAACCCGTGGCTGGGAGCGGTATTGAGTGAGCCCAATAGCAGGAGCATATAACAGAAGTCCAAACAGGCTTGGGGTCAGCAACGGGAGTTCTGAGATGGCAGCGGTACAATAGGGTTGGACAAATCGTGGTCAAGGATCAGAGCAGAGTCAATACAGTCGGTCAATACAGGCGGTGGTCGGCAACGGGAGCTCAGATCAAGGATGGTCAAATACAAGCGGTGGTCGGTAACTGGAGTTCAGATCAAGGACGGTCAATACAGGCGGTGGTCGGCAACGGGAGTTCAGATCAATGGCTAGAGACAAGCTAGATAAACTAGGTACTAGGCGCTATAACAGGCACTGGGTAAATGATGAGGTAGGGCTTTATAGGGACCAGCATGATTGGGAAAAAGGGAAGGGCGCATGTGATTGGTGCAACTACAACACTGTCCCTGATTGGTCCAATTGGACCAAAAGGGCGAATGCCCACAACCTCCCCTTCCTGGGCTCATTGGCCCAACCCTGAACCTCTGGGCTGATTGGCCCTTTAACTTCTCCTCTGGCGAGCGCGCAGAGAGCAGCGCCGCGGGAGGGCATAAGAACCACGTGCTCGCGCCCGCGCGCGAGCACGTCTGCAGGAGCCGGGGCCAGAGCCGAGAGCGGGGGGCGTGGCCGAGCAGGGCGCCGCTCGAGCCGACGCCGCCCGAGCAGCAGCTCGGCAGAGACCTCGAGCCGGAAGCTGCGCGGCCAGCTGCCCGGGGACGGCGCGGGAGTGAGGACGCGGTGAGTGAGTCCTGACACTGGTTCACGAGGGTGTGGCAGCAATCCTGGTGGCTCCAAGGTGGCCAAGACAGGTGTGGTTCGCAGACGTCGTGCGGCTAGCAGTCGATCAGTACAGGTTGCCTCTGTTTCCGGATCTGATCACTCATGGTCAGCTCTGTTACCCCATTTTACAAACGCTGGCTTTGACGGCGTGGCTGCTGAAACCTCTATCCTAAAAGAAGGAGGTTGTCTGATGCTGTGGTCCAGACGCTTGTTAGGGCTAGGAAGAAGTCTTCCTCTAACATCTACTACAGGACCTGGCGGTCCTACATTTATTGGTGTGAGGCTAGGGCCTTGCCTTGTAGGGTGTTTTCCATTCCTAGTATTCTGGAGTTTCTTCAATACGGTCTGGACATGGGTTTTCAGCTTAGCACTCTGAAAGGGCAGGTTTCCGCTCTGGCGGTTTTCTTTCAGAGGTCTTTTGCCCTTCATCCTTTGGTTAAGACCTTTTTCCAGGGGGGCCACTCATGTGCGACCCCCTCGCAAGCCCATGCTACCTGTTTGGGACTTGAATTTGGTGTTGTCTGCCCTTCAGGGTCCTCCGTTTGAGCCAGTGCAGGATACTGTACTTCCCATTCTCACTTTTAAGATTGCCTTTTTGGTGGCTATCACCTCTGTTCGACGTTTTTCTGAGTTGGTGGCTCTGTCTATTCAGGCCCCTTACTTTGAGAGACACCAGGACAAGGTGGTCTTTCGCTTTAAGCCAGATTTTCTGCCAAAAGTTGTTTTTGCCTTTCACCTCAATCAGGACGTTGTACTTCCTTCTTTGTGTCCTAAGCCTAGCAATGACAAGGAGAGGGCCTTGCTCTCTCTGGATGTTGTCAGATGTGTAAAGTACTATTTGGTGGCTACCTCACCTTTCCGTAAGACGGACGCCTTGTTTGTGGTGCCTTCTGGACCCAAGAGAGGTTTGGCGCCCGTCAAGTCTACCATTAGTAAATGGATTCGTCGGGCCATTGTTAGGGCCTACGCTGCCAAGGGGAGGGATCCCCCTTTTCAGCTCACTGCTCATTCTACTCTTGCCATTGGGACTTCCTGGGCCTTTCAGCACCAGGCTTCTGTTGAACAAGTTTGTAAGGCTGCTACTTGGTCTTCTGTTCATACTTTTTCCAAGCTTTGTAAGGTTGATGTGCGGGCCTTTTTGGCCGCAAGGTTCTGCAAGCTGCAGTGGTTTAAATTGTGCATTATTGCCTGTTGGGATCCCCACCCATGTTGGACACTGCTACTGGATGTCCCAAATGTTATTAATCATTCCGAAGCAGAGTGTGACATACTTGGAATAATACCATTTTGTGATTACTCACCTGTAAAATGAGTATTATAAGTATGTCACACGCCCTGAGTTGTATCTTGGATTCTTTATATGGTGAACCTTGTATTTGTTTAAAAGATGTTTATTGGCTCTTGCTGGTCCCCTTACTGCTTTATTATACTGGGGGATGTGTGGGAGGTCCCAGGTATTTATGGACCGGGAGGGGCTTCTTTTTTTCTAGTCATCTCTGCAGAAGTTCGCCCTCTACTGGACATAACCCGAATGTTATTAATCATTCCGAAGCAGGGTGTGTGACATACTTATAATACCCATTTTACAGGTGAGTAATCACAAAATAGTATTTTCCTGCAGTTATAGTGCATGGCAGGACATCCCAAATCGCTATATGACCAAACTGCGGGATGAGCAGACCTCCAGTAAGTTTTGACTGGTGATTTTTTGAGGTCATCTCTAAAAAGCTCACATCTGTAGCCTGAAAACAGCTTATACTCCTCTCTGGACCATATGCTCCAGCAATGAACATAAAGCAGAGGCCATACCCTTCCTCCACAGTCAACTGTTTTTGCAGAAAGAGTCAAATATTTAGAGCAAAGAACACCACAGAGCCAAATATATAGATCAATGAACACCATAGAACCAAACATATAGATCAGAGAAGGCCATAAGGCTCGATTCAAAATCCCAAATGTCATTATGTTCGTATTTGCAATCGAAAGTTTTGTTGGGTGTTTGTCATTTTTTCCTTTTTTTTTGGCCATTTTCGACTCGCACGAACGTTCGAACATAGACGTATATGTTCGTTCGTCCATCGAAATTCATTTTGTGTTTTTACGCAACTTCGGGACTTTTTTCCTTCGAAATCGAAAATGTTTCGATCGGTCAAATCATTTACGTCATTGCAATGGGCTGGCGATTAATTCAGAGAGCTGATTGGCAAGTATTCCGACGCCCATATAGTCATTTCCTTGTCGAGCGTCTTACGGCACCTTTTTGACCTCGGGACTAGGCAGCCAAGCGTGATGGAGAGTGACTTTGAAGAGCATCAAGGTCTTCTTCTGTTTGGCATTGATGGGATCTTGAGGTCAGAGCCCAGATTGCACCGGCGGCGACGCATGAACATCAATGGCATGCATGACGTTGAGCTGTTCGAGCTGACCAGGCTTAATCGCGCTTCCCTCCATAAATTGTATAGTGAGCTGCGGCCATGGTTAGCCCGCACCACAAGGAAGGGGCATGCAATTTCAGGTATGACCAAGATGCTTGGCTGCCTGCAATTTTTGGCGAACGGCTCGTTCCAGAGGCTGGGTGCCCTCTCCGTGGGGATCTCACAGCCTACGCTGAGCCGCGCACTATCACATTTTTTGGAAGGCATGGCTACCCTAACCCCCAAATATATTTTTTTCCCCGATGATATGGTAGCCAGAAACGCCATTAAGCTTGGTTTTTATAATATCGCCGACATGCCCAACGTCATTGGTGCCATTGACTGTACCCACGTCGCCCTGGTGCCTCCTGCTTCCGACGAGTACATATACAGGTAAGTAATGTTTTTAATTTTTGGTTTCATTTTAGGTTAAGCCTCCTTGTAATGGTCCCTCCTTGTAATGGTCCCTCCTTGTAATGTTTCCACCTTCTAATGGTTCCACCTTGTAATGCACACACCTTGTAATGCTCCCACCTTGTAATGTTCCCACCTTGTAATGGTCCCTCCTTGTAATGGACCCACCTTGTAATGCTCCCACCTTGTAATGGTCCCACCTTGTAATGCTCCCACCTTGTAATGGACCCACCTTGTAATGGTCCCACCTTTTAATGGTCCCACCTTGTAATGGTCCCACCTTGTAATGGTCCCTCCTTGTAATGTTTCCACCTTCTAATGGCTCCACCTTGTAATGGACCCACCTTGTAATGGTCCCACCTTGTAATGTTCCCACCTTGTAATGTTCCCACCTTGTAATGGTCCCTCCTTGTAATGGACCCACCTTGTAATGCTCCCACCTTGTAATGGTCCCACCTTGTAATGCTCCCACCTTGTAATGGACCCACCTTGTAATGGTCCCACCTTTTAATGGTCCCACCTTGTAATGGTCCCACCTTGTAATGGTCCCTCCTTGTAATGTTTCCACCTTCTAATGGCTCCACCTTGTAATGGTCCCTCCTTATCGAAATGTGTGTGTTCATTTTTCTAAATGCCTTCCTAATGTTTTCTTGTCTTCCTTTTTTTCCAGGAACCGCAAAATGGGCCACTCCTTTAATGTGCAGGCAGTGGTGGGGCCGGACATGCGGTTCCTTAGCGTCCTCGCCGGCTACCCAGGCTCAGCCCATGATGCGTACATCCTTAGACGATCAGGATTGTACCGACGGTTTGAGTCTGGGGAATTTTCCGGTGCATGGCTCCTTGGTAAGTGAACAGAAACCACATAATGTAGTTGTGGATGTTTGTTTTTAATTAGCATTTGGCAGTAATGTCTGCCAAACTTACACCTTAAATAAACTTCTGCCCATGTGAAACCACACTTGAATGTTAGTTATTAACCAACCAAGCGTTTCGCCAAGTTTGGCCTGCATTAGCCACATTCTAAATTATCTGTTGGTCTAATTTAATAATCCCTCTTACACCACCCTTGTGTGGAATCGTGCACTTAACTTGAGCATAGTTTCGGACCCATCTTTGCTAAGCTGGTTTGCACTTCCACACGAGAGTAGAGCGGGATAAAGTGCATGTGGCGTGTTTCTGCTGTTTTGGTCTCACACAAAGCATATAAGGGGTCAGCAAAACCTACATCCTAAGCACACTTTGAAACCCAGAGCTGGGATCCATATGTATGATTGTCCCTCATCCTCACTCTTTGTATGTTGTCCTTTTGTAAACCTCTAGGACAGATGTTTAGTTTGGGACTGGGACAGTGGCAAATGTTGCCTCATGTTGATCACACAATTGACAAATAGCCTCCTATTGATGTTGCTGGTGCCTTGATGGTCTTACATGTTTGTTTTCCTAATCTTATGTATAAGGTGATTCAGGATACCCGCTGCTGCCGTGGCTCTTGACGCCAGTACTCCGGCCCCAGGATGCCTCCCAGGATGCCTACAACTGTGCGCACCGCAAGACCAGGGCTGTGGTAGAGAGGGCCTTTGGTCTTTTGAAGACTAGGTTTCGTTGTTTGGATCATACCGGGGGCGCCCTGCAATATGATCCGAAAAAGGTCATAGACATAATAATGGCCTGTGCTGTTCTTCACAATTTTGCTATTTCACAACGGGTCCCCCGGTATGTAGAATTTGCTCCCTCTCCACCCAGCGAAGACCAGGAGGAGTCATTTCTGGACACACAGTAGTGTGTCTGGCCAAAGTGTGCGGACTAATTTGATCGCGACCCATTTTGCTTAATGTAACCTGTATTGGCCTTTGTTTAACATTGTGTTGTTGATTTAGTTTTAGTTCCCTTTGTGTATGTTTCGTTATGTTTGTGGTGTTCAAATAAGTAATAAAGTAATTACTCACCACAGGCCTAATGCTTTCCAACTCTCTTTTTTGGATGTGTGAACTGTGTGAATGTCCAAGTATATATTTCTCTGTGACACCCAAAAAAGAGAGAATAAAATTTATGAGCCACAGGTGTCTTTAACTGTTTATTTGTAAAAAATAAGAGCTCCAACTTGGAGTTGCTGCTCACTCCAATTTGCTCAAAAAATTGAGGTAAACACAAAGGATTAATGGTTAGATCAACCATGGCAATAATGAAAAAAACAAACAATCCTGGTTGGCCACATTTGCCCCTGCCACAGGTGTAAACCTGGTACAGGGGTAGAAGCTTGAGTGGCACGTTCAGTGAGGATTCAGATATGGCCTTGGCTAGTGGCCTACCTCACCACTCTAAGGAGCTCTATGGGCGCAAATCAAAAACACACAACCCAAGGCATACACCAAGGGTATCTTGGTTTGCCTCACCAGACAAGTCAATACAGGGGGGATTAAGAGCAAAGATGTTGTACAGATTCATGTTGTGGAGACATTAATATGGGTGATGGCCATAGTACCCAGGTGGTGGCCCTTGCTGATTGGCCCGAACGTGGGCCTGTGTGGCATTCTGAATCTGCAACTGGTCCAAAATGTTGCGCATGATATTTACCATTTCACCCCTGTAGGCACGGTTGTCATTGTTGGCAGTCTCCATGTGGCTGTTGAGGGTCCTCAATTCGTTCTGCACAGCCTGTAATGTGGTATTTAGGTTCTCGATCCGGCCATGCAGTGCCTCTCGGTTTAGTTGGTTTTGCTGCTGGAAGGTCACCCTCTCGTGGTGCCATGCGTCCAACATTGCCATGCCCCTCCCCTGGTTGCGCCGTAGCGGATTCCGCCTCCCCAATCCCCTGGTTCGGGGTCGTGCCGAGGCTGTTGGTCTGGGCCCCTCAACAGACACAGGCATGCTTTCACTATCCTCAACAGCAGAGACAACACTGGGGACTTGACTGTCAGTCTGTGCATGCTGGCCATCATGTGCAGCCACCATGCTGCCAGATTCCCTCTGCTGCTGCTGAGTTGGTGGTGAAACATTTTGGACCAGTTGCAGATTCTGGGCCAGGGGTATATCTTCAGAAGGGCACATAAAGGATCCATCCTCCTCCAGCTCCTGGATTTCATCCATGAGTGTGTGGGTCTGTATGGACAGAGACAAATTAGATGTTAGCTTGCCCACTACATATGTCAATCTGTTAGTAGTAACATGCAAAGTAACATGGCTAAACGACATTTGCTCAATAAACTTACCGAATATATCGGTTCCTCCCTCCTAGGCTGCACGGAAGTTGACGGCATGTCCACACTGGCAGTGGATTCCACAGTAGCTGAGCGATGATGGTGGCCTGCATGAGAAGCAAAGACACTATGTAAACACACACCTATGCATTGTTGACGGGTCAAAAGACATATGCCGAATTAGTTAACGGGTCAAAACTGTCATGGGCACTTCAACAACGGGGCCAAATAAGCTTCAATTTCCATGCCATTATGTTGTTAAATTTTTGGCCTACAACTACTTCCACATTGTTCTACTCAACTAAGCCAAACATTCAAGTTCAGCTTGTTATGTGGCTGACCACATCCCTTAGAGGCCATTAAAGCGGACCTTCACTCTGATTAAGAGTCTAGCTTATATGTTTCCCACACCCTGTACATACAGATTGACCACATTACAAATCTTCCAACCTGCATCTACTGCATGTTATGAGCCTTTAAACATCAAAGATGGCGGCTTATGGAATCCGCCATCTTATCAGGCAGCCTGCAAACAGTAAGTGCCTCCTGACTGTGCTGCTCTGCATTCTTGGACTGCTGACCTTTCCCTGACCCCAGCTCTGCTCTGTCTGAGCAAAGCACAGCTATAACCCGCCCCCCTGTACCTTATCCCACTCTCCTCTCCTCAGTAAGTGTGATGCTTCGGAGTCAAGATGGCGGCGGCCGTATCCGAAATTGCCGAACAGAGTTGCAGCCCAGTGGTGGAAAGTATAATACATTAGTGACTACACATGTAAAATATATTAATTTTAGATGCTGAGGATTTTTTGGATAAGAGTTTGTGCTTTTCATTAAATCAGGGTGAAGGTCCGGTTTAATGGGAACCCACAAACTTTTACACTCGGGTTCAATGTACATTCACGTCTTGTATGTGGACCAAAAATCAACAGTTAAGTGGCCACACACATGCCACACCCTGGCCCAACACAGAAATCACCTACAAGCCACAGCCTAGGTGCCTGGCTTCCCAGATGTGTTACTGGCTAATTGTGCATGCTCACTAATTGTAAAGGTCACATACATCTTACTCACCTGCAGGACGGGTCGGGGAATCTGTGTCCCTTAGGGCCGCGTGGCCTTCGACGGCGACTGGATGCATCAATCCATAAATCATCTCCTCAGCCGGGGTCAACTTGAGTTTGGAGGGAAAACCTCCTCCAGTTTTCATGCTGCAAAACAGAGTTAGGGTAATTTAGAACCAGGTGGCCAATACAACATCCAGTCTAATCCTAAAGCTAACATTTTTACCTGTCAATCCGCCTTTGATTTTCTTTCTTCCGTGCAGCATATTTGAGGTCCGATATCTTGCGCTGAATCTGTACAACATCCTTTAACTCTTCCCCCGCTGCATTCACTTGTCTGGTTAGGTCTGCCAAGATGTTGGCTCTGCGCTGTTTGGTGGTGTTTTTTGATATGCGCCCATATAGCTCATCATAAACTAAGGTCAGGCCACTAGCCAAGGCCATAATTTGGGCCTCACCAAAACGCCCACTCAACTGCCCTCTTCGCAATGTGCGCCCTGTTGTTTTGGGTTGTGGGTCCTCCATGGTGTCATCCAAATGGGGTGACATCCTTGGCTGGGTTTGTGGGGTATAATGCAGGGAATGGTGGCTGCCTGGGGATTGGCCTGGACTGGGCAAGGGACTGGGTGTTCTGGCCTGGCTGGCCACAGAAGTCCCAGGTGTTGATGTGGCATAGTAACCTTGCCTTTCCACCTGTGCCGGTGCCAAATGTGGGCGAGCAGGAGAGCTTCGTTCGGAGCCTGAAGTAGTGCTGCCCTTGGAGGTAGTAGGGCGGACCAAGGGTGAGGGCGATCTTGCAGGGCCGGCCCTCTTCTGTTTTTTTTTTGGGCACACTCGTGGTGGGCTGCGGGACCTGGTTCGGCCTCTTTGTGGGCTGCATGGCCTGCTGCGGCGTCTAGGGGGGCTGCGGGACCTGGTTCGGCCTCGAGGGGGGCTGCGGGACCTGGTTCGGCCTCTTTGTGGGCTGCGTGGCCTGCTGCGGCGTCTAGGGGGGCTGCGGGACCTGGTTCGGCCTCGAGGGGGGCTGCGTGGCCTGCTGCGGCGTCTAGGGGGGCTGCGGGACCTGGTTCGGCCTCGAGGGGGGCTGCGGGACCTGGTTCGGCCTCTTTGTGGGCTGCGTGGCCTGCTGCGGCGTCTAGGGGGGCTGCGGGACCTGGTTCGGCCTCGAGGGGGGCTGCGTGGCCTGCTGCGGCGTCTAGGGGGGCTGCGGGACCTGGTTCGGCCTCTTTGTGGGCTGCGTGGCCTGCTGCGGCGTCTAGGGGGGCTGCGGGACCTGGTTCGGCCTCGAGGGGGACTGCGGGACCTACTGCGGACTATTGTGGGTGTTGTAGTGGGGCAGGGTGGGGTGGGTCTTCGGACCCTCTTACCCGTTTTTGGCCCAGTAGCCATACTAGCCTTTGTGGCCTGGGTCTTTGGTTTGCCTGCCTGCTCCTTTTTTTGCCCATAGCTGGTAGTTGGCTTGGCCGGCGTTTTGGTACTAGGCCGTAATTTTGCTTTTGGCTGCTGCGACCTGGTTTTGGGCCCTTCGGAAGGCTCCTGCCGTTTGGCTGCCTTCTTCCCCGTTTGCTCCTTTCCAGTTTTGCCAGGAGGTTTTTTGGGTGCCATTTTGATTTTCTCAAATAATCAGCTGGGTGTGCAGGGACCTTTAAGTAAGCAAGCCAGCGTGTGACGTACGTTCGCACGGCCGTGCGGAACCCGCTGAGGCATTGCGTACGTTCGCACGGCCGTGCGGAACGCGCTGGGGCGTTACTTATCTGCTGCCGAGAAAAAGAAGCAAGATGGCACCCACTATCTTCACCCGCCAACAAGAAGAGATCATCATGTTCGTAAGTGTATTCGATGGACTTTTGTTAGATTAGGAAATGCTGCTCTATATGTGAAGGAAGCGCAGGAATAAATGGCTTTGGTTAAAAATGTGATAAACTACATGCACAACCAAAGGCACGCAACACACGTGCCAAACAACATTTAGGCCATATTGTGAAATTACTGAACACTAGAAATGTGTGTGTGTTAATGTAATTACCCCAAAAAATGTTTTGCTGACACATATTGATATGTATTGAGAAGTAAAGTCGATGTTTTCTTTCTGTTTTGTAGACCATGCTGGAGCGCAGGTACGACTACCTGCCCAACACATTTGAAAAACGCCACGTCGCCCTGGAGATAATCTCCACCATCCAACAGCAGACCAACACCACCTTCACCCACACGCAGATCATGCAGCATTGGTCGGACCTCAAACGGCTGCACATGCCCCGGGTGCGGAGGTTCTTCGGAATCCATTTTCCAAGTAAGTAGATTGCGATTGCATGCAATATGTAACTAAGACAGAAGGTAGGACTTTACTTAGAATGCCTTTTCTTTTCTAGTGTTGGAAATGGATTACCGAATTCGCCGCACCCGGAGGCGCAGAGGACGACCAGTGCTGCATGATTCTGCAGCTGGGAGTGAAGGTGGTGGATCTCCAGGGCGACGGGCCGACCCCTCCTCTGTGGCCTCCTCAGACCAGCCCCTGGACCTTACCACAGAGGAGGGGCGGCACAGCGTGGGCAGGCAGTCGTACCCTGCCACGCATGCGGGATCCTCGGGTATGTCACTCTTCATGTCTACACCAAAAAAGAGAATTGCTAGCTCCTGATATCACCAAACTGAATCCTTTATTCTGTATTTGTAGATGTTTCGGTTGCGGGTGAAGTAGTGGGTCAGGAGGCAGCAGATAGGAGCCCACAAGACCCTGGAGAAGGTGAGTGATGTGACCCAGACTTAGCTCAAAACATTGGAGGACTGCGGAATCAGACATCCAAACTAACCATTTGGCCCATGTTTCTACAGGCACTTCTTCACAGCAGAGCCAGGAACCAGGACCTCAGGGTGTTGTCCCCAACGAGCCATCTCTCGGCCACCAACCAAGTAAGTAGTCATGTCATTCTAGAGATTTCGGGCTAAATTCCCATGAACACAAAAACACATAATGCCCTAGTCAATGCCAATATAAGAGGGACATGTGGCCACTGAATTAGCTTAATTAGTTGCCCAACTGTCCTGTGGCCACTGAATTAGCTTAATTAGTTGCCCAACTGTCCTGTGGCCACTGAATTAGCTTAATTAGTTGCCCAACTGTCCTGTGGCCACTGAATTAGCTTAATTAGTTGCCCAACTGTCCTGTGGCCACTGAATTAGCTTAATTAGTTGCACAACTGTCCTGTGGCCACTGAATTAGCTTAATTAGTTGCCCAACTGTCCTGTGGCCACAGAATTAGCTTAATTAGTTGCCCAACTGTCCTGTGGCCACTTACTAACCTTAATTCCTGTGATTAATCATATGTGCATTATACTTAATTTGTTTCTTTAAATACATTAATTACACAGGTGATAAACATGTATTGTTCTCCGAATAATTTGAATTTCTGATTTTTGTGAAGGGACCACAAGACAGCGACTTGCTGATATCAATCGGAGGGTCCTTGAGTTGTTGGCCGATCTGCAGGCGATGCGGGACACGTTGGGGACAACAGAAGAGGAAGACTAGTGTCCTGGTTCCTGGCCCTGTAGATTTGTAAATAGTTGTATTTGTACATAGTTTTCTTGGTTAAACACCAAATTTCTTTGTATATAGTTTTCTGGTTTTTAAAAAGTTTTTAATTGTATATAGTTTTTAAAGTTTTAAACAAAAACAGTGTATATATTTTTAGTAAAGCCAAAACAATTTGTAGATAGTTATTAATTTTTTTGGGCCAAAGTTGCCAGAAAAATTTTGCCAACAAATGGCAATTGAGCAATTAAAAACCAAAAAAAAAAAAAAAACATGTTGTCCCATTTATTTGCACACATACATTGAAAAAAAACAAGGGGCCAATGACATATTTGAAAATCAAGATTGTGATGTCCGTGAAGTGATTTGGGTAAGTTTTAGGGACCTAAAATGGAAGAAGAACCAAGGCGCTAAGTGATTGGGGTAAGTTTTAGGGACCGAAAATGGAAGAAGAAACAAGGCGCTAAGTGATTTGGGTAAGTTTTATGGACCAAAAATGGAAGAAGAACCAAGGCGCTAAGTGATTGGGGTAAGTTTTATGGACCAAAAATGGAAGAAGAAACAAGGCGCTAAGTGATTGGGGTAAGTTTTAGGGACCGAAAATGGAAGAAGAAACAAGGCGCTAAGTGATTTGGGTAAGTTTTAGGGACCGAAAATGGAAGAAGAAACAAGGCGCTAAGTGATTTGGGTAAGTTTTAGGGACCTAAAATGGAAGAAGAACCAAGGCGCTAAGTGATTGGGGTAAGTTTTATGGACCAAAAATGGAAGAAGAAACAAGGCGCTAAGTGATTGGGGTAAGTTTTAGGGACCTAAAATGGAAGAAGAACCAAGGCGCTAAGTGATTTGGGTAAGTTTTAGGGACCTAAAATGGAAGAAGAACCAAGGCGCTAAGTGATTTGGGTAAGTTTTAGGGACCGAAAATGGAAGAAGAAACAAGGCGCTAAGTGATTGGGGTAAGTTTTAGGGACCGAAAATGGAAGAAGAAACAAGGCGCTAAGTGATTTGGGTAAGTTTTATGGACCAAAAATGGAAGAAGAACCAAGGCGCTAAGTGATTGGGGTAAGTTTTATGGACCAAAAATGGAAGAAGAAACAAGGCGCTAAGTGATTGGGGTAAGTTTTAGGGACCGAAAATGGAAGAAGAAACAAGGCGCTAAGTGATTGGGGTAAGTTTTAGGGACCTAAAATGGAAGAAGAAACAAGGCGCTAAGTGATTTGGGTAAGTTTTAGGGACCTAAAATGGAAGAAGAAACAAGGCGCTAAGTGATTGGGGTAAGTTTTATGGACCAAAAATGGAAGAAGAAACAAGGCGCTAAGTGATTGGGGTAAGTTTTAGGGACCTAAAATGGAAGAAGAACCAAGGCGCTAAGTGATTGGGGTAAGTTTTAGGGACCTAAAATGGAAGAAGAACCAAGGCGCTAAGTGATTTGGGTAAGTTTGAGGGTGTGAAAATGGAAGAAGAAACAAGGCGCTAAGTGATTGGGGTAAGTTTTAAGGGAGGTCAAGGGAAAAGGCAGAAGAGCGCTAAGTGGTTAGGGTGAGCTTTAAGGGAGCTCCAGGGAAAAGGCAGGAGAGCGCTAAGTGGTTAGGGTGAGTTTAGTGATGGAAGTGAAATTATGTAGGCGAACACTTTAATGAGAGAAGTTTGTAGTGCGCAGGCGCAATATCGCAAGAATTTCGTCTGGACAGATACTTTAGGAAAAAATGAAGCAGGATGTAGCGGGAAAATGATAGGATTCGTGTGAGGATACGATGGGAAAAGGGCAAAAACGAAAGGCTACGTTGGTAGTTGGGCAAAATAAATCTGAACATTTTCGATGGAAAATGACATCCTCGTCTGCGTACTCTGGCATACGAGCACACGGACGCGCTACGGAAGGTTTACGAAGCATGCATAGAATCGATCGAACGTTCATGCGAGAGCGGGAAATTTTGAAAATCTTACGACGTCGGCACCAAACCGAAAGTTTGTTTGTGTCTCTCTGAATCGAGCCTATAGTGCCAAATAATTAGATCAGAGTACATCATAGAGCCTAACTTTTAGATCAAAAAACCCCAGAGAGCCACACATGCAGGTCAAAGAACACTATAGAGCCAAACATGTACCGTAGATCAAAGAACAGCACAGAGCCAGTGGTATAAAGATTGAAGTTGCAGGGGTCGCATTTGGCACCTATGATACGGTGGTCACATGGGTGTGGAGCCAATCTTTCCCTATGATCGTGCAGCCCAGGTATGGGTGCCAGTACCGTATGCTTTATATTCCGGGAAGCACAGCAGCCAAGTGCGTGAGGAGGAGGAGGCATAGCTCTAATGGAGACAGTGGAGGACAGACGGACAGGGAGCATTTAAACTCACCGACAAGCTCTGTGTGCTGTTCCCCATACTATGCGGCTCAGAAAAGTGACACAGATGTGACAGCTTACCTCACTTGTTTGAGCTGCATAGGAAGAGGAAAAGCATGCAGAGCTTGTTGGTTTAACTGCTCTCTGACCTACCGTCCTCCACTGTCTCTGCTCTGTATATTGTAGAGCCACGCATCCCACTTCAACACACATTGCTGCTGAGCTCAAAAATGTGGGTATTTGGGTGGTTCTGTCACATTGCCTGTTATGGGGTTCTTAGGGAGGGGGTTCTGCCACACTGTCTGTTAAGGAGCTCTAGAGGGAGGGGTGTTCAGACAAACTCTCTTATGCTGCTGCTATGGTGCAGTCTTGAGAAACCTTCTACTGCACTGCCTGGTACCAGCACTCCCTGCCTCACATTGCCCATAGAATATCAGCACAAGGTGGGGGGGAATTGGCGGGCGCTCCCTAGGTGGCATTTATTGTGACCATCAGAAGAACAGAAGGTGCTTTGTCTGGTGGGGGCCACAGTCAAGGTCTGCACTGGGGCCCATGGGTAAGAGAGCCAAACATAGATCAAAGTGCACCACAGAACAAAACAATTTGGATCAAAAAAACAGCAGAGCTAAACATATAGATTGACTTGACTTGAACTGATGTTTGGGTCCAACATATTTATATGCAATTAATTTTTTTTATTCCAGCTTTTACTGTGACAATTTCATGCAGGGAAATGGTGTGGCAGTCGGCACTTCGATTCCAGTGTAGTATGTTCTCCATAAAAGGTTAAAACTTTACAATAGGAGTAGCTTATTTGTTTTAGAGGGAAAATTCATCATGCAGCATAGATTCAATTTATTAACGAAGCGTTGAACCATCTAAATGGAGTATTTTCAGCAGCCAACATTTAATGTGCATGTTAAAATGGGTTATAAGGATTTTATGAGCAAATCAAAAATGCCACATGCTGGGAATAGTATATTAAAGTAAAAACAAAAGAGTTTTCTCTAATACATTTTTACAGCCTATTAGTGGGTCTATAAATGATGGTTTAATATAACATAGAGTCAGGTTACTGCTCTATGTGTATATGTGAGTTATAGCTTTTAATTTGTCAAGGTTTGTAGCCACCATCATCATTGGCTAATTGGGAGAGGGGTGGCTTAAGGTTACCGCAGTGTATAATATGTTGACCATGTTGTTAATTCTTAAATCCAAAAAGCGAATGCAAAAGTAATACAATTGTAAACATGTTATAAAAGCAGAATACTGGTGGCTTTTATTTACCAATGTTCCCCATGCTGTTTTAATAAATGAAAGTATTTTGTTGCAGTGTAATTTACCATAGTACAGAGGCATTCACCTTTTAGTAACTACCCCACCTTGGAAAAGCTTTATCTTACCTGAAGGAAGTCTCCCCTCTCCACAATAATTCTGGTGTGAACTACCTGCCCTACAGGAAATATATTTATATCTATTTTAATTCTCCACTGATATCAAGGCATAACATTGGGGCTTCTGTTCCACATTCTAACATATAGAGATCTCCCCTCTCACCTCTCCACTTAGGGCCTTATTTATCAAGGAATAGCGACAGATAGCGACTGGGGAGCCGGCCAGTAAAGCCAGGTACCGCAACTAGAACACTGGCTCCCCTCCACAATCACACATTTATCAAGCCGATACTGCTTAGTGACTGAGATAGCGCCACCTAGCAACTCATTCATCATTATCCCAGCCTCATCCCACAGCGCCAGCGAACATCCTTGAACAGCGACAGACCTCTCGCTACCTGGCGCTCTCCAATGCATTTCAATGGCAGAATGTATTTTAATTAATAATTATTTTTTAATATTTTATTTTTTTTTTTAATTTAAAAAAAAAAAATCTGTGAACACTTCTTCCTTTGAAAATGTATTTTTGGGGGATTTAAAAAAAAAAAAAAATTTATGCAGAATTGATATTACAGGTCTGATTTGAAACTATTCAGGTTTGAATATTATTGAAAAATCATTCCATTTTTTTTTTGGGTGGTTAGGGGGTTAAAAAACTACTTTTAACACATCGCCTACTGCGCTCTGGGATTTAGACATGCATTTCACAGTGCTAGGAATTTTTAAGGCTGATTTTTTAATGAATATGGTGGGTGCCGGTCGCTATGTCCAGTTGCTATCATGCGCTCCCATACAACAGCGAACCTGTCAAATAGCGACTCAGCATCTTGTATTCAACATTACGGCACACCGACTAAGTCGCTATCATCCACCGAACAATGGCCAAGCACAGCGACTACTAGCGGTCGCTGTCAAAATACCGCTACAGTCGCTCAACAGTCGCTATCTGTCGCTATCTGTCGCTATTAATGAATCAGCCTCTTATTGTATGTTGAGTATATTGAGTTATAAAGTCTCCTAAAACTCCTCACCAATGTCAGAGGCTCTTACAGTTATTTACACCTGGGGTTCTACTGGTGGCAATCAAGAGCCTTTCAGATGGTACTCAGACAGGTTGCACACTGATTTGCACCTCAGCCCTATCAGCTGCCATCAATACTGTACTCACATGCCCCACCACACTCCCCAGACACACTGGCACACACCCCAACAGATGCGTGCACACCCCTAACCATACGCACATGCGTGCACCCCCCCAGATGCGCATGCACATATTCCATGCAGACATGCATGTGCCCCTCCGCCCAGAGATGCACAGGTGCACCTTCCACAAATGAGCATGTGCACCTCTCGCAGACTTGCATGTGTACACCCCCACAGATGTGCTTGTGCACCTCCCACAGATGTGCTTGTGCACCTCCCACAGATGTGCTTGTGCACCTCCCACAGATGCGCATGTGCACCTGCCACATATGTGCATGTGTACCTCCCTCAGATGCACTTGGGCACCTGCCACAGATAGGCATGCGCACAAGACGCACTTGCACATTTACAAACACACATGCTTCACCCTCAGATATGTATGCCACACCCACATACATGTATGTGCATACATCCCCAGACGCGCATGATCACCCTGATCACCTCCTCCCATTCCTGTGTCCAGGTCTTCACACATGCCACTCTCCTCCTTTGGAATGCCCTTCCCTATACAATTTGATACTCCCCAACCTTCAATAGCTTCAAAAGCACCATCAAACTCCATCTGTTTAGACTTGCTTACCATCTGACCTAATCAAACCACTTACAGGCTTGTCAGCCTTCTGAGCACTTGCTATCATGCTTAGTAAATACTCTATGTGACCCAACCTCTTGTCTCCACCCTCATCCTTTAGGTTGCGGCTCTACAGACAGGGCAGACAGGATATGTGAAACTCTTTTAACCACTAACTGTCCTGGTAAAATAGAAAAAGCTTTATAATATGTATCTCTGTTACCAGGAGGGGTGGCTCTTGCACACAGGTTGAGGGGGCAGTAAGGTTTGCTCAGCAAATCCCAAAAGCTACTTTAATCAAAAAGACAAAACAAGTACAGGATTAATATGTTTGTGAAATGGCTTACACCCAAAGAAAGATGGCAGGTCTGGGTTATGTAAAAGGTACATGGAAAAGATGTAGGATTGTATCTTTATATCTCCTATATTGAAGATCCATCAGTACAAACATGGGAGCTCTTACTAAAAATGTGCCCATAAAACACTTTACAGAGGCACATCTCCTGTGACATTACACTAGCAGAGACATACAATAGCAGTCAGACATTTCTAGGCAATACAACCATCAATTCTGTTTTTATGTCTCCCACTGGTTAGCTGATGGAGATCCATGCTTGTGCTGTGTCGCTATGTTTTCCAACAACTGCTAGGCTAGTGTTATTTTGGTAAAATTAAAGCCATTGTCCAAAAAAAATGTGATGAACTCCTTCCCAAATATCAATTGGTTGTCAGTGCCTGCTGTAAAATCATTGGGGATGGATAAAGATCATCGTTCATCTGTGGGCACCTTCATGTAGGCCTTTTATTATATAAGAAACCTCTTGAATCTTGACAGGTCAGCACTGTAGCTGTCAGTGTTCCGTTATGTTTTTCATTTACACAGGTAAAGTGTGTATCTGACGGAGGAGGCCTGACCTCTGTAATAATGAATCTCAGTGCACCATGCCAGTGTTCAGGCAGTAATTGCTCTCTATGTGATTATTTAAATGCTGCTCGTCATTGTGGCTCAGAGACAAATGGGCCGCCATTGCTGGCCTTTCTGAATAAAAGGGGCCCAGGGCAAAAGCACTGTTGACACAGCCTTTTCTAGCTATGAATATGGATGAACTTAAATCAAAAGCACTTTATTTTATGATATTCTAATGATGCTGAGGATACAATATGAATCCCAAAGGGGCTTACATTTATGCAAGGCGTTTGATGATTTTACTAATGAGACTTTTAGGCTTATTGTGTGTACTGAACTTGGATTCATTTAAGGTCTGAATCTCATTTACCGGCAGCGTTTAATTAACTGTTCTTTATTTCCTGGCATTAGAAATGCTGCATCTACCAAAATTAATTTGATATGACCATAGCTGACCTGTTACAAAAAGCCGATAAGACAATAAAATAATGCAGTATGTACTTTTTATTTACTAGCCTTGCTTTACATAAATGATCCTTTTAATTAAAGAGGTGCGAAGAACAAAGTGGTTTGACTACTAGGCTTACAGCTGCAGAGTCCGGTGTACACTTGTGCCAATTCTGGATGGGATCTTCTCTTTGGCGTTGCCTCCCCGGTCTTCAGTTATTATTTACTCTACTACAAGAAGTCATGTTTAATGACAGAAGAAATTCATAGCTTGCTATAACATTAGGGGATGGGGTTCTTTGGCTTGTGGGTACAGTGGGGCTGAGAGAGAGACTAAGGGGACGGGGATTAAATATGGGTGTTAAAAGCAGCAGCCCACCTGACCCCCAATTCTCCCGGGTATCCCTATGACCAGTCCGCCCCTGCACCCAAAGGCAATAACAAAGCAGCATACAGCTCAGCTGATGTCTGCCCCACGTGTTTCTCTTTCATTTCCTGCAGTGCAGGGTAGGAGCTGTAGCAGGGTTCCAAATTTTGCCCCTTCTCTCAAATATATTTCTCCAGGACCATGCAAAAAAGTGGTCTAACAGACACTCTGTCCTTTGGTTCTCTCAGCTTGAGTGAACACAACAAGCCACAGTGGTATCATACCTGTATTTGACCACATGGAACATGTTCAAGATTCATTAAGCTGAGCCATAACATGCCCTTTGCAGATCAGCTATGACCCAGAAATGTAGGCAAAGAAAGTGGCATCACTTAGAATACATAAATTATATACATATAATTAATGATTTTGAATTGCTTTGAATCTTATCTGATCCCCGCGCTCCAGTGATGCGGTCTTCACTGGCGGCCACATCCCTGGCTTCTCTGCGAATGCGTGCGCCCCTCGCCCATCCATTTACATAGGCCGGGCGCGCACACTCTACAGGGGAGCCGGGGATGCTCAGTCTTCATTTATGCTGTGTGAAGACTCCACATTTCCCCCGCCCCCTGTAGCTAGAACAAAATAACATGCAGAGTGCACACAGTTGCCTTCATACACTCAAAAAATAATAAACTGCAAGTAGAGCCCCTTCACAATATCTAAAATGCAGAGTGCTCTAGAAGACTCCATCCCCAATCATTTATATGTAGAGTGTGCTAGTGCCCCCTCCCAAATAATTATTATGTAAAATACATATATATTATGTAAAATATGTTGAGTGCACTAGTGGTCCCTCTTCCCATTAAAGTGGACCTTCACCCTGAATAAGAGCGTATATTATATGTTTCCCACACCCTGTACATACATATTGCTCACATTTAAAATCATCCTACCTGCATCTACTGCATGTTATGAGCCTTTAAACATCCAAGATGGCGGCTCATGGAGCATCAGGCAGCCTGCAAACAGGAAGTGTCTTCTGACTGTGTTGCTCTGCATGCTGGGATTGCTGTCCTTTTCCTGACCCCAGCTTTGCCCTGTCTGTGCAAAGCACAGCTATAACCCCACCCCCTGTACTTTATCCTGCTCTCCTCTCCTCAGTATGTGTGATGCTTCTGAGTCAAGATGGCAGCACCCATTACCTAGAGTCCTGAACAGAGTTGCAGCCCAGTGGGGGAAAGAATAATAATTAAGTGACTACAAATTTAAAATATATTAATTTTAAATGCTGGGAAATAGTTTTTAATACTGAAGGTCCAGTTTAAGTAATATGCAGACATTGGTTGTAGTCCTATCCCCAATAATATTGAATGCGCTAGTTGTGCCTGCCCAATAAGCAACAGAGTGCATCAATAATCCCCAATTCCCCTCCCAATTATTATTAGCAAAGCTTGCTAGCGACCCTCTCCCCAGTAATTATTTAGAGTGTGCTAGTCATCTCACCTCCCATATAATTAAAGGAACATTTAGACAAGCTAACTGGGCAGCACTCGCCTAAGAGCCACTAATGCTAATTATATCAAGGATATTCGTGTGCTCACTCAACCCAGCACCAAAATATTTAGAACAAAACAAAAGAATGGGGGAACCCACCCTCCCCCAAATAGATGCCAGGTAACTATTGAGTTGCACTACTCTTAAGTGTAAAAAAGATATGAAAAGTTTATTATTCTTAATGGTTACATAAAAAGACATTCTAACATTTATACAAATAAACAACAGACATATCATTAATATATAAAAACACCAGGGGGCGCCGGGGGTCTGTAGGAATTCATCATACTACCCTAAAATCCAACTCTAAACACAATGCCAAAAATCTAATCACCTATGTCAATATGTGCAAATCTGCAATCAAATGTGCAATTGTGCTTTATACAAAGATTATACAACAATATAAGACACCAAAATCATTATTCATAATCATATAACAGGAGGACCAACCAGGGTGTGCAAGGGAAAAACAAGGTTATAAATATTACCAAAAAATAGCGCAAAGAAATTATACATGTACAAATACAGACCAACCGGAGTACCCCTGTAGGGATAAGACGCCAACGCGTGTCGTAGTGACCCCTACACTACTTCATCAGGGCAGAAATATAATTAGTAATATAATTAGTATAATTAGTAATATAATTAGTAATCAGATCATGCTAGCAACCCCCGAATAATTTTGGAGAGTGCCATCTTCCCTCCGGTCCAAAGGGTAGGGTTAAATCCAGAGTTAGAAGATGCGGGCAGTGATAACTGACACATTCAAATCAGTTAGCAGCTTTTCCCACTGGACGCATCCAGAACATCTATCGGGGGCATTAAAAGGAATATAAGGGTTGAATTAACAAATATACTCACCTCTTATCCCCTGCAGCAGCCTGCGGGGTCTTTGGTAAGCTGAAACTTAACTTAGTTCAGCAAAATGGTGATTGAGATTCTGCCCCTGCCTCATTAAAGTGTCTGAAGCACCCCCCACTCGACTAAAACAGGAATCTATTCTCCTGCCACTGGTTAGTTTCAGCTCTTGTTTATATTTTACCTTTAATTTGTCTGGTTTTTTTTGCCCTGCTTTCTTTCACTGGCAAGTGGTGTTGCCTGTGATTCTGATGCTAGTTTTGTCTCAGACAAAAGAGACAAGGAACATCAGTGGATAACTCCTAGGATATTTTATACCTCACCTTAAACCTGTATTATTCAGTACTTCTTATTGCTCCTTCTATGTAAACTTTTTTTTGTTTAAACTGTATTTATTTATTACATTAAATTACAGGAGCTCCCGCTGCTTTTGCAGCGGTCCTGGCAAGGAAATCAGCCACCTGTAGGTGTGTGTGTGGAGCGATGGGCATCGGAGGACAGGCAGGCAAGTTCCTGCCCGCTGGTCCTCCATTGCACTTCCTCCTCACACACGGGATTGTGGAGGGGTTGCCACACACAGGCTATAATAAGGGATGTTGCTCACTGGTTGTAATTAAGGATGTCGCACACTGCCTGTAATGAGGGGTGCCACGCACTACCTGTAATCGGGGGATGCTGCTTACTGGCTGTAATAAGGGATGCTGCTTACTGGCTGTAATAAGGGATGCTGCTTACTGGCTGTAATAAGGGATGCTGCTTACTGGCTGTAATGAGGGATGCTGTTCACTGCCTGTATTGTGGGATGCCGCACACTGCCTGTAATGAGGGGTGCCACACACTGCCTGTAATCGGGGGATGCTGCTTACTGGCTGTAATAAGGGATGCTGCTTACTGGCTGTAATAAGGGATGCTGCTTACTGGCTGTAAAAAGGGATGCTGCTTACTGGCTGTAATGAGGGATGCTGTTCACTGCCTGTATTGTGGGATGCCGCACACTGCCTGTAATGGGGGGATGCTACCTATAATCAGGGATGAAGCTCACTGGCCAACAGCCAATGAAGTATTTTTCCCAGATAATGATTGCAACTCCACCTGTTTTGTTATACACATGTTCATTTCCTTTGTGTGTTTTCGAACAACACAAAAAACTGAGAAAAAAAGCCAAAAATGATTTAATTTCACTCAAAACTCAAGAAGTTGACCAGACAAATGTCCAGGCGCCATCAATTTAATATTTGGTTACACACCCTTGGGAATAAATAACTGAAATCAAGTGCTTCCTATAAACAAGCTTCTCAACTGGAATTTTGCCCAACTCCTCTATCTCAAAACTACTTCAGGTCTCATATTATGGTAGAAGGTGCCTCAACAGTGGTTCAATGGGATTTATATCCAGATCATTGTCCTGCTGGAAGATCCATGACCTAGGTTGCAGACCCAGCTTTCCGACACTGTGCACTACATTGCCACCCAAAATGATTTGGTGATCTTCAAATTTCATGATGCCTTGCACACAGCCAAGGCTCCCATTGGCAGCGAAACAACCCCAAAACATCTTTGAACCCCCACCATATTTGAGTGTAGGTGCTGTGTTCTTTTCTATGTAGGCCTCATTCTTTTTTTAGTAAACTGTTTTACAAGAAATCTCTATCTTGGTCTCATCCGTGCACAGGATTTTGGATTGCTCATGTATATTTTGGCAAACTGTGCTCCTGGATCACCTGCCATAGTGTTTAATTTCATTCAAGTGTCAATGGATAGTTTGCACTGACACTGAAACACACTGAGCCTGCAGGACAGCTTGAATTTATTTGAAACGTGATTACAGCTGCTTATCCGCCATCCTGCGTTGCAACATTTCGTACATTTTTCTCTTGTGTCCACATCCAGGGATACTACAGTGGCATGGATTGTAAACATCTTGATTATGTTGTGCGCTGTGGACAAAAGAGGAGTGATGGAGGAGCTAGTCAGTTGGTGCACTAGACACAATCTGGTAATAAACCCATCAGAAACTCTAGAGATGGCAGTGGACTTCAGGAGGAATCCTGCACACATGTCACCCCTAACCAGTCATGGTGTATAAATCAAGAAAGCGAGAAAGACAAAGTTTCTTGGTGTGATCATCTCCAATAACCTCAGCTAGGAAATTAAAAACTTGTCTGTATTAAGGAAAGCACGACAGAGACTGTTTTTCCTAATGCAGTCAAAAAGGTTGTTAGTGATCTTCTTTAATACGATCATCGGTTCCATACTATGATTTTCCTTTTCCGTCTGGTTTGAGGGAGCAACTAAAAGAGTAGACTCCAAAAAACAACCAACATTGCAGAAATATTAGTTGGAGCACCTTTACCATCCCCGCAGGAACTGCGCAGACTTAGAGCAAAGTCACAGGCGGAAAAGATTCTTAGGGACCCCTTCTATCCTGCTCACACCTTATTCCTGTATTTACCATCTGGGCGACATCTTGCAGTATCAACTTGTAGGTCTTCTAGGTCTAGGAATGGTTTCTTTTCTTTGGCTATCCGCACCCTTAATAGAAGCCAGGCATCATAGGCCCAGACCCAAAGGAGTTTGTATTAGCCTGTATCACTTGCACTATGTAAGAGCATCTGTATGTCGGTATTCAATGTAGTTTGTATCTCTTGTATTTTCTATGTTAATTGTAATTATTTATTGCACTGTGTATATGCCAAAAATAGTTCTTTGTTCATCTCATGATGATTTGAATTAAATTGAACATCAAGAGCTCTGGAAATGGAGTTGTAACCTGGAGATTGTTAATATTTTTCCACAATTTTAGTTTACAAGTCCTCAAACAGTTCTCTTTCTATTCTCCATGTTTAGTGTCGCACAAACAAACAATGCAAAGTTTGAGTCAAAGTCTCCCCTTATTTACCCGTATATACTCGAATATAGGCCGACCCAAATATAAGCCGAGGCACCTAATTTTACCACAAAAAACTGGAAAAAAGTTATTGACTCGAGTATAAGCCTAGGGTGTTGGAGGGTAGCGGAGGATGCAGCCGCCAGCGCACTCAGATCCACTAGCCTTGGACGAGCTATTAGACGAAGGGGCAGGAGCGGACCTGAGCGTGCCGACTGAACCAGAGGCATTAGCCCCAGCCTGTGCCTGTCCCAATGGGCAATGCCCCAGCTATTCTACAAAACTGCCAGCCACAGTCATGGTATTAGCCCCAGTCTGTGCCTGTCCCATTGGGAATGCCCCTGTCATTCCAGAATTAAACACTGCCAGTCATGGCATTAGCCCCAGTTTGTGCCCTGTCCCAATGGCCAATGCCCCTGCCATCGTAAAATAAAACAATGTGGTCATGGCCACAGCAATGACCCCCCAGTATAGTGTCACCCCCTCACACAGCCGCTGGCAGCCTGCCCTCCCGATGCCCAGTCATATTGGAATGGCAGCCTGTGACGGGCATGATGCTGCCAATGAGCAGTGCGAGGGAAGCAGCTGCCAATATTACCTGGGCTGGAGCGGGCATGGTCACACACACACACAGACACTGCAGCCGCCACCCTGTCCTCGTGACTGCAGCACGAGGACCCCCCCCCTTACCTGTTGTTGCGCGCTGGCCACCTCCGTTCCCTCTGCCTCCGCCGCCGCCTCCTCCTCCGCCGCCGCCGCCTCCTCCGCCGCCGCTCTCACAAACGCGCAGGCACTTCCTGGTTGTTGCGCGCCGGTTGGTGGGCGGGCCCCATGTGGTCGGCGTCCAATAGAAACAATGGACGCCTCCCACCAACCTGCGCGCAACAGCCAGTAAGTGTCAGTGTGTGTGAGAGCACTGACTCGAGTATAAGCCGAGGCAGCTTTTTTCAGCCCAAAAAGTGGGCTGAAAAACTCGGCTTATACTCGAGTATATACGGTATTTTCAGGCGTGTTTTTTTTACCTGCCTGTTACTTGCCACAGGTGAGTTTGAATGAGCATCACATGCTTGAAAATTGTTTACCCAACAATTTTGGATAAATAATCAGAAATATTTTAAAAACTACATTTTATATTTATGGGAGTGTAAACGTTTAGCAAATAAAGTTCATACAAATACAAATGCATAGTTTGTAAAAAGGTAAGAGGTTTACTAACGACCTGTAAATGCATTTTAACACTTAAAGTGGACCAAAACCCAGGATTTTGACTATCCAGTGTTTTGGTCCTTGCCACTGGGGCACCCCCGCTGTGAGAAACCCCCCAGGTCGCTGAAACCAACTCGTGTATCCCCGGTCTTACAGCGCATGCACGGCCGCTCATCCAGTCATTGTGCTCGGAGCCCCTGACGTCACGTCATCTAAGCCTTCGTCTAAAGTGAATGGCTCAGAGTGCACTGACAGCCGCATCCCTCACTACCCTCTAACAGACAGCATGCCCGCGCCGGCCATTTACATATGCCTGGTGCAGGTATGTGCCCTGCTAGAGGGATAGCGGGGATGCGGCTGCTGCTCGCACATGCACTGTTGGATCGGAAAGAAAGGTAAGTGTATGAGGGGACCTGGGGGGTTTCACACAGCAGGGCATTCAGATTTTGGATGCCCCGGGACGATCGCTGTGGGTTCTGATACACTTTAATGACATTTTCAATAACTAAAATTTTTCTGACCATAATAATTTAATGATATCAATTCATTTTCAGCTAGCATACAAATAAGCATTGTCTTTTCCTGCAAATTCTGCAGTTTCTTATTATTACAGTACTGAGTAAATCTGTTTTATGTGCTGTCGCAGGATAAATACAGATGACTTGTTCGGCCGGTTTGCTGATCTGTGTTAGAAACAGTAGATGGCAGTCTTGCTCTGATAAAAGTAATCCATGTCTGAAAAATGCATAGCTCATACAGCCAGTTACAACTGTAAATCATTTTATATGTATATAGGCAACATATTCCTGTTTTTGTTTTTGGATTAGTCACATTTTTCTAAACTCCTACTAGATTAAAAATGTTAGGATTGGAGATATATAAGGTAAAACATAAACCATCAAGTTAGACTTTGGGATTGATTCAGCACAGTGCGAGTCAAACTTTCTGACTCTAACATTTGTGAATGTACTGTTGTTTTAACAAAGCTGATTTTATGGGCTTGAAATCATGCAAAGAGTGGAAGAGGTTAATCCTGAGACACTCTCGTTAGTATAAAGTCAGGGGAGTCACAGAGTGTTGTTGAGATTTTGAGTTTACTTTTCAATGCCGGCCGGAGGGGAGGGCATTGCAGGACCTTTTTTTGGCCACCGGGGATGTTGATGAGCTTACCTCATCATGCCTGCCCTCTTCTTTCCTGTCAGCTGGCAGCAGCACCTGTAAGCAGAAACCAGTCAGTGAGTTGTGGCACTCCTCCTAATTTCTTGTGCAATAGACCACCAATCCTAGAGTTCAACTGGTGGTCTATAACTCCGCCCCATTGGTCTTACAGTGTGAACTATCAACCAGCTTCTCCTTTTCTTCCCCTGCCTTTCACCCTTTGCCACTTATTCACACATGAATAGCCTGCATCTGACGGGCAGGCTAATTCATCATTAGCGGCAGGTAGCGACAGATGAGCGTCTGTAGCAGGCATTTTCAGAGCGCCCGCTAGTAGTCGCAGTGCTCGGCCGTGATTCGCTACTTCAGTAAAGTTGAATACATTGTGAGGAGTCGCTATTTGACCAGTACAGCGCTGTATGGAAACGCATGTTTGCGACTGCTCATAGCGACCGACTCACACCATATTCCGGAAAAAACAGCTTCACAAATCTCTGGCGCTGAAAAATAGTTGTTTGAAGCCCAGAGCGCAGGAGGCGGAGTGTTTAAAGTCTGTTTTCAAGCATCTATCCACTAGTAACAAAGCGAAAGCATATGGAATAACATTGCAACAACATTGTAACATGAATTCTTTAATGCCAGACCTGTAATGTAATTTTTGAGAAAATATTTAAAAAATGAAAAAATTATGAAAAAAATGCTTTTTCAATGCCAGAAGAGGTCACAGAATTATTTGTGATTTTTTGGTAAAAAAAAAAAAACGTTTAAAGAGAAGAAAAGGATCGTCCATTGAAATGTATGGGAGAGCGTCAGGTAGCGAGAGGTCATACCTGGCGCTGTGCAAGGCTGAACGCTGGCGCTGTTCGCTGAGGCTGTGAAAATGATGAATCAGACGCTACATGGCGCTATCCCAGTCGCTAAACAGATTCTGCTTGATAAATGTGTAATTGCGTGCCATGTCCGGCGTTGACCAGTCGCTATCTGTCGCTACCTCTCATTAACCAGGCGCTACCTGACGCTATCCCTTCTTAAATAAGGGCCTATGTGTTTCACAGCTGTGGAAGAGTGGTGTGCTCTTGTTAGCCTACATATTCCCTCCCCCCCCCATACACAGCTCATCATACTTTGTGGATAACAGTTTCCTCTGCTGGTCTTTATAAAATGATTCAAATTTATTTGAACACTGTGAATGGTTGTTTGTCATGCAAATAATAGATTATTGGCTATGATGATGTATATACAGTGTATATTAAATTACATACATCTTATAGACCATTGATTATGCTGATGCAAAACACACAGCTTGCTTGTATCACAGTATCTGGGCCACTTCCACCTGGAATACAGGCTGGAATTGAATATTCATGTCTCTGTAATCAGACAGTGTAGCCCTACACAGTGGGCTAACACTGTTTCCTTTAAAGTGGACCAATCACCAGGATTTTGACTAAATCCTGGTAATTGGTTCTTGCCCCGGAGGCATCCCGATGTAGGATGCCCCCCGTGTATGAAACTCCCCAGATTGCCCACTTTCACTCACCTTTCCCTATTCCTACAGCGTTTGTGTGGGTGTTCGTTCAATCAGCGCTTTATGCGGTGCATACTAATGCACAGCATAAAGTCGCTGATTTGAACTTTGCGCTGATATAGATCCACCTGCGGACGCATCCTCAGCTCCCCTGTGGAGTGCACGCATCTGTGCGTCCGGCCTATCTGATATAGGATACCCTGGGGGCATGCTAGCAGCCGGTCCTAGGATCTTTTAGATTGGTCCACTTTAAGCTTACTTCAGGCTTACAAGATGTTGGAGAGGCTTAACAATATTCTGTTTTATTCTAGGTATCCTGTTTACAATGTTGGTATTTGGACCTGCCTGTGGGTTTATCTTAGGATCCTTCTGTACCAAGATTTATGTTGATGCTCTGCTTGCTGACACCAGTAAGTGCTTTTTTCATTCTTTTTGGATTCTGAAAGAAAATAAATTGCCTCCTTTTATTAGCCACAAATATTTCAAATGTGATTGTGTAACAGCATTGAAACGTTTTTTACAGACTCTGTTAATGTGGTATATATATGGGGTTTTACCAGTAAAAATATAATTTAAACCAGACCTTTAGCATCATTTAATAAAAAGCCCAAACTCTTAAAAAACTATTCCCCAGCATTTAAAATTAATATATTTTCAGTTTTTAGTCACATCTTTTTTCCCCCACTAACCTGCAGCTCTGTTCAGGACTCCAGGATACAAACGCCACCATCTTGCCTCAGAAGCATCACATACTGAGAAGAGGAGGGGGGAGTGCAAGGGTTTAAAGCTGTGTTTTGCACAGACAGAGAAGAGCTGAGGTCAGCAAAAGAACAGCAACCCCACAATGCAGTGCAGCATAATCAGAAGACACTTCCTGTCTGCAGGCAGCCTGAGATTCCATAGGCCATCTTGGATGTTTAAAGGTTCAGAAAATGCACTAGGTGTAGGTAGGATGATTTTAAATGTGGTCAATCTGTATGTACAGGGTGGGGGAAACATACAAGATCTTATTTAGGCTCTTATTTAGGGTGAAGGTCCGGTTTAAAGAGAATAACTCCAAAATGCTATCATAAACTAGGATCCAGACAATTTTGTTCAGTTTTTCTTAAAACAATTTTTATTATTATAATGTCAGGCCGGAGAGTTCTCCTAAAAGAACTCTCCACCAGCAGATTGTTTGGGCAGAGCAATGACACAGGACAAAGGGAATGCTCTAACTATGGTTTTATTAATAAAGGCAAAAGAAAACAAAAGATCTTAGATTCAGATACACTGTGCAAAGCAAAAATTCAAGGTCAACTAACAGGATAACAACTAATAAGGAAAACAAAGGAAACCGTAAGGTGCTGGTGCACTCACCCAAGGGCCCAGGACAGCGGCCCAGCAGCCTCCAGAAGCCGATAGAAGCTGCTGCATGGAGGACAGGGATAGCAAATGGCCAAGCAGAGTCTGGGAAGCCAGGGAGCGGCCTGCTTGCCACTAGACTCCAACAGACATTCAGGTTCAGAGCACCAAAATGCACAGCCACAAACAGATCGATAAACAAAGCAAACAAAATCCTGCTGCACTAGGTGAAGGACGGATCCACTTAAATAGGCCTCACACCAGGTGCAGCAGTAGAGGGGGAGAGAGAGCAGCCAGGGCTCTGCTGACACCCACTGGTGGCTGACGGAACTGCAGGCAGGGTGATAAATGACGCCAGCCACTAGTTGGGCATCAGTCGAACCCGGGGATCTTACATATAACTTACTGTTATCCTTCCTTCATCCTTTGTGTTTTTTTTTGTTTCTTACCAAACAAGATTTTGGTCCACGACTAACCATTGACTTGAATCATGCAGATGAAAAAAATACACCCAGTGCCATTTGCACAGCATATTCCTAAACCTGTCCAGCATCTTCCATAATCTATTTACAGTAAATGCCACTGTCCATTAATTGAACAGACTAAAACCTCTATGTGCTGGTGTTCTTAGCATCTCCAAGGGCATATGCATTGACACCCACTGCTGCCCTCCTCCCCTCTCCATGGCATTAATGCAGGTATTTTGGGTCTGTCTGTTTATGGATGAAGCGGCCTTCTGATCACCATGTCTTAGCTAGAAAGTAAAATGACAGCGTCATTTTCTTTTGATGTGTAAATTAAGGTTGTAAAAGCTTCAAAAACTCATTTGATATTCAGAGTAAAAGGCCGCCTGCTAGACAGGATGGCATAAATAGCCAGTGCACCATACACACATGAAGAGCTGCTTTTTATTCACAACCAATTGAATAAATCCAAGACCAAAGTTTCACACAAGGTCATTTTGTTAAGGAAATAATAAAAAAAAAAGTTAATTGTCACTATTTCTACGATAAAGACACCATGTAACGCCCCACATTACAGCCATCCAATTTATTCATTGTAGGTCTAATAGAAATTGACCTATTTGGCAGCTTTTTATCTGTTCTGATGATGACATCTGTCTATTTTCTGCTAGCCTTAACTTTCTACAAGGTCCACATGGAAGATAAGGTATGAATAAAGGCTATCAGAATTATAATTATGCAGTAGGTGATGTGACATATTTTAATTCATTGATAAATAATGATAGTATGTTACTGCTCTTATGGTGCTTGAGCTTTCCTGTATTATCTACATTGTGCAGGCAAGTTGGAAATCACTCCAGAAGACCCACGGTGGATTGGAGCCTGGTGGGCAGGGTTCCTGCTGTGTGGTGCCTTACTCTTTTTCTCATCCCTCCTGATGTTTGGATTTCCCCAATCCCTCTCCACACGTATGGATCATGCTGAGGAGAGCGAGCAAACCATGCTACCCGATAGAGACTATGAGCAACCAAAACCCAGTAATGGTGTCCTGGGGCATTCATCTGAGTCTGCAGACGAAGGTTCCTGCTTCCAGCAGCTTAAAGGTACCCTTATACAGTATGCAATAGTATTTTATCCAGTACTAAACTTTCCAGTTTCATTCAGACGTATTGCTGGTTAATTATAAACTGCATATTTAAAGTGATTAACCACCTATTAAAAAAACAAAATGGTACTCACCTATTGTACCCTGCAACTAATCAAACGGAGTCTGGCAATCAGCAGCTCACCTGATCACTGGATCCCAGCCAGTGCCTCCCCAGGCCTGAACAGGGGATTGCAGCCAGCCATCGGTCACAGGAGCGCTACCACACCCTCTCTATTCCTTGCAATGGAGAGGTGGGACGAGGCTCAACACGCCCCCATTTTAGTGAATAGAGAAGACATGGCTTTGACCCTGTGTTTGATTGTGGGGGGGTGTGAGGTGGACACAGAAGTGGCGGTGAATGTTCAGGCCCTGAGCGGCGCAGGAACAGATCCAGCAATCAGGCGAGACTAAGTCCCATCAGCCTCACGAGACAAAAGGTGAGTACACTTTAATGTCCCTGTCCAGCCACATGCTAACTTTTTCATCTCTTATCACCAATGAAACAGTGTAAAATGAACCATTTTAAATCATCTTAAAACATCTGATTATATGTAAATGTCTTGTGTATTCTAAGTAAAGCTGTTTTCGTTTCCATTTTTGGATGTGGTTGAGCTAGAAAGTCCATGTAATGGCTTAGCGTCATTAGTCATGTGTCTTCTCAGCTGTGGTCAAAGCCAGCCTTGTGACCACTGTGGCTTGTCGTGTTCTTTTATGCTGATAGCTCCAAGAAACAGAGTAGCTTTTAGACCACTGTTATCCTAGAGAAATGAAATTGAATGTTGTCACTGCAGGAAATGGAGGAGATAACATGTAACAAGCACCAGGTGAGCTGCTTGCTGCCTTATTATTGCTGTTTTCTAGTACTAAGATAGTTTAGGGACTGTTAGAGCTATTTTGATGTTTAATGCAAAATGTGATTATTTATTTAATATAAAATGTATAAATATTTTTATTTTTGTAACAGTTTGTGAACTGGTAAGGTGACCAAGGTACCCCTATACCAGTTCACAGGTTAGTGGTAGCATGCAGGATGATTTGACCTGGATCTTGCTGGTATCCAGCATGGGGCGAAACCAGAATCTAGTCTAATCTGAAGCCCATCACTTGTTTTAACCCAGTGTAAGGGTCATTTTGCTTTAATAGCCACATCGCAATAATGCAACATGTTAACATGCAGTTTCTCAAATTTAAAACACATTTGCAAATGATTTGGCCATTCTGCTACCAGATTGTTCATGTGCCGGTAGTAATATTCACTACATTCTGCCTTTACTGCTCTGGTTTTTATTTTTATTTTTTTGTGTGTTCTAAAGATGTGATCATGTGCTGCAATTATCAGATAAACATAGAAACTAGAAAAAATGGAAGGTTGACAGCAGAAGGAGACCATACGGTCCATCTAGTCTGCCCTTATGTGTATACTGTATGTACTCTTTATCTTAGGATAGATGTGTGCTTATCCCAGGCATGTTTAAATTCAGTGACTGTTGATTTTTCAACTACCTCTGCTGGAAGTTTGTTCCAAGCATCTACTACTCTTTCTGTAAAATAATATTTTCTAACATTGCTCCTGATCTTCCCCCCGACTATCTTCAGGTTGTGCCCCCTTGTTCTATCATTAGGTTTCTTCTTAATAACACTTCCCTCCTGAACCTTATTCAATCCTTTCACTTATTTAAAGGTCTCAATCATGTCCCCCCTCTCCCTTCTTTCCTCCAGACTGTACAAATTAAGTTCTTTAAGTCTCTCCTGATAAGTTTTAAGTTGAAGTCCTTCCACCATTTTCGTTGCCCGCCTTTGGACACATTCTATTTGAAGAATGTATTTTTGCAGGTAAGGTCTCAAGAACTGCACACAGTATTCTAGCTGTGGCCTTACCAGGGCTCTATACAGCGCCATCACAACCTCCCTCTTCCTACTGGTGATGCCTCAAGCTATGCAGCCGAGCATCCTGCTTGCTTTTCCTACTGCCTGGCTACACTGTCCACTAATCTTGCAGCTTTCGGTAATCACCAATAATAAATCATCAATAAAAAGATACAAAAAGATTAAACATAAGCAGCATAGGAAAGGAAGACTGTGGTAGCATAAAATTAGGGTCACTGGAACAATAGGAGTGAAATGTAAAGCCACTTTTGGGCCTGATGACATTCATTGATTGTTTACCAACTGAAATTCCTGTCTGCAAAGACTGGAGCTTTCTGTATAGCATGAGAACACTATAGTGACTTTAAATCTTCTCCACTCTATCAAAAACAAATTTGCAGTTGTTATACTTCACGCAGCGTTCCTGGATATGTGAATTCAAGTAAAGGATAAAGTCAGTGCGACCCATGGGAATAAGAAAATGTTTTGGTTTTTTTTTAAACAAAACAGTTTAGTTGAGATTTGGACATATTCTTGGAAGATTAAATCCATGCCTCAGAGATATTTAGTCACTTCATGAAGCAGCAGCTCAAAAACAACATCTAAGTTCAACTCAGTTCACATAACTTGCTACTAGCTCCAACAGATTATAGGCAGGGTGCAATGGTTGTGCACCCCTGGGCCTCCACTATTTGCCCAGCAAGAGGGCCTCCACCAACTTTGGGGCTGTGGTTGGGGTTCCGGGACTTTGCCATGCCGCTGTTTGGTCCTGATACACATGCCCTTGTAGGGGTGTATACCAGAGGTTCTCTCCTTTCCAATGACACCTCCAATGGGTCGTTAGCCTCCCATAGGTCTGGAGATCCAGCAATCGGACGTGTACCACCCACCCATTTGGGCGGTTACAGATGGGGGCAGTTACAAAAAAAAGCCTTATCTCTCTTGTAAGTCAGCACTGACACCCGGGCATGGGTGGTGGCGACATAGGGAGTGCACAGAGTGGCACCCCCCCCCCCAATGTGCATGCACCTGCTCGCCCATGTAACAATGGGGCCGTGTACAGAGTGCAGGATACCTCTCTGTGAATTATCTTTAAGACGGCTGCGCTCCTGGCCAGAGACAGCTGATGTACCCATGCCAGACCTTTCTGAATGGACAGGGTAAGAGGCAAGGGCAGGGATGCGGCCCGCGCTGGCTCCATTCAGATTTCCTTTTCCACACTGAATAGGAATGTGCACCACTGATTGACCAAGCGTCCCACGTGGGAACACATAAGAGGTGAGCATCTACAGCAGTGCATCCACTAAGGAGGAACAACACTCAGTAAAGTAATTTTTTAGTTTTTTTTGTTTGTTAAATGGTTAAACTGGGACATCCAGATTAGCATACCTTGCTGGCGTTCCCATGGACCAGACGTGGCTCTTCTCCAAACATATGGCTGTGCTGCTTGAGAAGGTGAATGGAATGCTAGCCTAGCCACACTCAAGATCATTCTGTGGCACCCCTGCGGCTGTATGCAACCATGCTACCAATTAAGTTATGGCGGGTGTGGCCACGCACATCCTGAAAAAGATGTGAGTGATTCCACCGCTGACCGCGCATGTGCCATAGGCTTGTTGTTGAGGTAAGCATATATCTGTGACTTTTGGGTTTTACACCCCCGGGGGATGCCCTGGGGTGGAATGCAAACCAGACCTAGCGTCTTATAGGTGCTAGGTCTGGTTTCGGTCCACTTTAAGCAGGCACATGCTGCAAACTAAATCTCCCTACCAAGTATTATTACTCCACCCATTATGATCTATTGACACACAACAAAGAGTACAGAAAGTATAAGTACCCTTACTCTTATTGACATGCCTATTTATGATGCCCTGCTATGTTAAATGTAATGAACAGCCCCTTTTCAGGCTGCTTACATGCCTCACTTTTTAGTTCCATTGGCTCGGAGACATCCCAAGCCGGAGGATGCAGCACTTGCCGCACATCAGAAAACCTAGGAGCAAGTGAGAAAGCAGCCTATAAACAGACTGTTTGTTATTTTTCAGCTAGTGGGCATGCTAAATAAATAAGTATAAGGGTACTTAAAGTCTGCATTCATATATGGTTCTTAGTGGGCTGCCATCATTCCTGAATAGGGAAATCCAGTGTAACTTGCTATGGAACACCCCCCTCCTCAACCCAACTCAGCTCACCTACTGTGAAAATGCTTCGTTTTAAACAGTGTGCTATCATAGGAAGCAGTTGCATTCTTCTGTTTCCCTGCAGTGTGGGGCTTGCTGCAGGAATGATGGGGATGCTGCCATGACTTGTGATCATGGCATGGGAGCAGCGGGGGAAGGTAGACGATTGTGATCCTGTGTATGTGGGGGGGGGGGGTCACACAGTGGGGCATCCCCAAGAAAGACCTAGGCTGCACAATTTGCTTTATAACCAGGGAGCCTCCAGGTTGCCTTAGGGCTGCCAGCGGTGGGGCTCCCCTTCACAGCTATGCCCATTAAGAGAGTAATGTGTATCCCCTCATGATGGCGGCCCTTCACCTGCAGTAATGGATGAGAGGCCTAGCATGTGCCATTGGAATGGGGAAAAGGTAAGTTGTATAGGTGATCCTGGAGGTTTCACACAGCGGGTAAACAGACCTATCACCAGGATACTGAAAATCCTGGTGATGGGCCCATTTTAAGATAGCTAGATATAAAGGAAGGGGGTCCAGAGATTTAGGTTGTATGGGGCCCAGAAATTTCTAATGGTGCCCCTGTGCAGGTGGCAGTGCCCACAGGGAGCCATTCACTACATCTCCCTTCCCACCATTACTTCAAGGGGTAAGGCAGTGTGAGGCAGGTGGCAGTGCACCTACAGAGCCACCCTGACAATAATTCCTATTCCTCTATTCCTCTACCATCTCTGCAGGGGAAAATGTTGTGTGCCATTACTGTATAGCCATTACTGTAGAGCCGGTACTCAACTATTTTTTGTAAAGGTCTATTTACTGGCATTCGTTGAGAGGTGAACGTCCAGCGGGATGGGGGGGGGGGGGATCTGCCAATAAATAGAGGGGTCTGACTGCTAATAGGATGGTTGGGGGGGTCCAGCAACCTTTTTCCAAATATACAGCACGTCCTGTTCCCAGCCTCGGCTGCCGGTTCGGGTGAAGGTAGGACAGCACTAGGGTCAGGTGCTGAAGGAGCTCGGCTCCGGACCGCAAGACCCTGTACCAAAGGGTAGCCGGCAACAGGCTTTCTATGGTGAGCCTCATTGGGATGCCCCAGCCTCAATCCTTGGGTCTTGGTTCCCTTCACCCTTCTCCCCTCCCCCCTAGAAAGTTGGGGGCGACCCTTGTTGTTGCCCCCTCGGTGGGCAGGGGGCGCTCGGGGGGCTGTATTTGTGTGCTTTGTGTGCTTTTTTGGTGTTGTGCGGACCGTTGTACGGCGCTTCGCGGTGGTTGGCGCTATGTATTTTTTAGGTTACTGTCATGGCGCCAGCGTCACACGTGATCACAGGTTCGCGCTCTTCGGGGGGGGGCGAGAACCGCGCTTTGATGCGTTTTGCATCATACTCTCGCGTTCCGCCCCCCTCGGTAATGCTGCCGCCGCCATTTTGTGGCCTCGTCCTTGCGGTGCTGCGACGTGGTCTGGTCTCTGAGCGATCTGGCCAATTGGTCCGTGAGTCCCTTACGGGGGTTTCATTATATTGCTTTACTATGTATACACTGGGGATGTTTATTGTGTGCTTATTGTGTTTTGCAGACGGGTCACCTCTGACTGTGGCTCTCCCGGCCCTGCCCCTTACCATTCTCCCACCTTCCCTAGCGGGCTTTGGGGGGCATCCCAAAAAGGGTGGCTATTGCTAGCTGTGTCCCTGTACTGGCCGTTACGCCTGTATCTAAATCACCATATGGAGGCTTCCGGGGACGATGTGCTTGGGGTTCCTTCGGGACAAGCCCAGCTGTGTGTTGCGTGTGGGGTATCCCCTGTTAGTGACGGTGTCAGGGTGTGTTTGGCCTGTGCCCAACATGTGCTTGCGCTGCAGCCTGGGTCCTCTGCTACGGGTCCCGGTGCTGCGCCCCTTTCTGCTTCGCCTAACCCCCCACGCTTGCATCTGACCCCCAGTGAGGGGCACATTGCCGGGGAGTCTCATTATGAATTGGCTTCACGGGTGGCCAGTATTGAAAAGCATATTGCTGGGTCAGCTCCGCATAAGGCTTCTGTAAGAAGCGGCATTTATCTCCCGCTGCTTCCCTCTTTCCTGTGGAGGATGAGGGACTTTATTCATTGTCTGGCTTTTACCCCCTGAGGAGGGGGAATTATTCTCTGATTCAGAATCCACTGAGGAACAGTCTAAGCTATATGGTGGTACCGGGTCTCCTTTTGGAGAAGACCTATTGTCCTCAGATGACACTGACAGGTTATTGACTCACATTTTTTAAGTGCTGTGTATTTCCCCTCCTGCCGTGGCTCTGCAGCAGCAGGGTGAGCTTTTCCATTCTGTTAAACCACGCTTGGAGTTCCCTGAGCAGAATCACTTTAATAATCTGGTGCTCAAGGAGTAGGAACGCCCTAGTAAGCTACCTGGGGTGCCCGAGAGTTGGGACAGGAGGTATCCTTTTCCCGCTGATGTGATTTAGCGTTGGTCCTGTCCGCCCAAGGTGGACGCGCCCGTCCTAGGGTTGTCTAACACATCAGTCATGCATTCATCTGACACTACTACCCTGCGGGATGGTGAGGACCGGCGCTTGGACCAGCTGTCCTGTCATGCTTTTGCCTGTGTGGGGACTGCACTGCGCCCGGTTTGTGCCTCTGCCATAACGGCTATTGCTATTAAAGGCTTGCTTAAGTGTCTCATAGATGGGGCCTCGGATGATGCGGGAGGTGAGGATTATAGATCTCTCCTACTTTGCTATGAATTTGTTGCATATATCCTTTCTGCCATGGACGATGCCATTAGAATGTGTGATAGGACTTCTGCCCTGTTGGCGGCTATACAACGCTCTGTCTGGCTACGTCAGTGGGTGGCTGACAATTCTGCTAAAAAGGCCCTCACTGGTTTTCCCTTTAAGGGGCTGAGGCTCTTTGATGAATGCTTGGACCTATTTGCCAGGGGTGGTAGGCTGCCTCAACGTAGTAGGCCGTCTCGGCCCTTTCGGGGGACCGGTGCTTCTCTCCCCTCCTTCCGCGCTTCCAGGGCTGGTCGAGGAGTTTCATTTGCTGGGGCACGCGGAGACTATTGGGGCAGGGGTAGAGGACAAGGCCATCCCGGGCTCTCATGGGGTCCCAAGCCCAAATTCTCTCCCAAGCCCCCTCAGGCATAAAGAGGCGCCCTCACCCATCCGGGTGGGGGGGGGCGGCTTCGGCTCTTTGCTCACGTCTGGAGGCTACGTGTAGCAGACAGATGGATTCAGGGGGTGGTATCCTCTGGATACAAGATAGAGTTTGCAGCCTGGCCGCCTCCAAGATTTATCAGATCCCGGATGGCTCAAAACCCCCTGTCAGCTCAGGGCTTTCAGCTTGCGGTCCGAAACCTTTTGGAGTTGGGGGTCATCTGCCCTGTGCCTCTACTCCAATCTGTTCACTGTTCCCAAAAAGGATGGGTCCCTCAGGCCCATCTTGGATTTAAAGCACCTCAACAAGTTTGTCAGATTCAAACATTTTTGCATGGAGACCCTACGCTCAGCAGTTGCTACTCTGCGCTCGGGCGACTTCATGACATCAGTAGACATCAAGGACGCTTACCTTCATGTACCAATCTTGCCAGGTCATCAGAAATTTCTCAGGTTTGCTCTGGAGCGAATCAGCACTACCAATTTGTGGCCTTACCTTTCAGTATCACCTCAGCTCCCAGGGTATTCACCAAGGTACTGGCGGGTGTGATGGCTCTGTTGAGATCTCAGGGCATTTGCATTCTTCCTTATTTGGACAACATTCTGATCTCATCCCAGTCCTTCCATCAGGCAGAACTGGATACCCAGATGGTGGTGTCCACACTAGAGTCCTTTGGCTGGGTAATCAACCATCCCAAGTCTTTCCTGTCCCCGTCACTGGTGAGGTCCTTTCTGGGCATGACTCTGGATACATCTCAGGTCAAGGTTTTTCTCCCTCAACAGAAGGTGGAGAGTCTTGAAGCGCAGGCCCGGTTTCTTCTTTCTTGTCCTCATCCCTCCATCCGTCAGGTGATGCAACTGGTAGGCCTGATGGTGTCTTGCTTCGAGGCAGTACCCTATGCTCAGTTTCACATGAGACCTCTTCAGCTACACCTCTTATCAGTGTGGGATCGGAACCCTGTGTCCCTGGATCAGGTATTTGTCCTGTCCCCCTGGCATAAAGAGGCGCCCTCACCCATCCGGGTGGGGGGGGCGGCTTCGGCTCTTTGCTCACGTCTGGAGGCTACGTGTAGCAGACAGATGGATTCAGGGGGTGGTATCCTCTGGATACAAGATAGAGTTTGCAGCCTGGCCGCCTCCAAGATTTATCAGATCCCGGATGGCTCAAAACCCCCTGTCAGCTCAGGGCTTTCAGCTTGCGGTCCGAAACCTTTTGGAGTTGGGGGTCATCTGCCCTGTGCCTCTACTCCAATCTGTTCACTGTTCCCAAAAAGGATGGGTCCCTCAGGCCCATCTTGGATTTAAAGCACCTCAACAAGTTTGTCAGATTCAAACATTTTTGCATGGAGACCCTACGCTCAGCAGTTGCTACTCTGCGCTCGGGCGACTTCATGACATCAGTAGACATCAAGGACGCTTACCTTCATGTACCAATCTTGCCAGGTCATCAGAAATTTCTCAGGTTTGCTCTGGAGCGAATCAGCACTACCAATTTGTGGCCTTACCTTTCAGTATCACCTCAGCTCCCAGGGTATTCACCAAGGTACTGGCGGGTGTGATGGCTCTGTTGAGATCTCAGGGCATTTGCATTCTTCCTTATTTGGACAACATTCTGATCTCATCCCAGTCCTTCCATCAGGCAGAACTGGATACCCAGATGGTGGTGTCCACACTAGAGTCCTTTGGCTGGGTAATCAACCATCCCAAGTCTTTCCTGTCCCCGTCACTGGTGAGGTCCTTTCTGGGCATGACTCTGGATACATCTCAGGTCAAGGTTTTTCTCCCTCAACAGAAGGTGGAGAGTCTTGAAGCGCAGGCCCGGTTTCTTCTTTCTTGTCCTCATCCCTCCATCCGTCAGGTGATGCAACTGGTAGGCCTGATGGTGTCTTGCTTCGAGGCAGTACCCTATGCTCAGTTTCACATGAGACCTCTTCAGCTACACCTCTTATCAGTGTGGGATCGGAACCCTGTGTCCCTGGATCAGGTATTTGTCCTGTCCCCCTGGCCAGACGGTCCCTCTCGTGGTGGCTGGACTCAAGGAACCTCTTGGTGGGCAGGACCTTTCTGTCCCCTTACTGGGAGACTGTCAATACAGATGCCAGTCTGACAGGTTGGGGGGGGCTTCTGGAAATCCTTGAAATTCCAGGGTCAGTGGAGCCCCCAGGAGGCTCCTATCAACATTCTGGAACTGAGGGCAGTAAGGTTGGTTCTCGCCCAATTGACCTCACACCTTCGGGGTCGGGCTGTTCAGATCCGCTCGGACAACCAGACGGCGGTTTCCTACATCAATCATCAGGGAGGGACTCGGAGCAAGTGAGCCCTCAAGGAAGTGTCCCTGATACTGTCCTGGGTGGAAGAGAATGTCCCCTGTATATCGGCAGTTTACATCCCGGGGGTGGAAAACCTGGAGGCAGACTCCCTGAGGAGGGGGATGTCTCGGCTGGGGGAGTGGTCCCTCAGCAACAGGATGCTTCGCTCCCTGTGCTGTCGCTGGGGTCTGCCGGATGTGGATCTGTTTGCGTCCCGTCACAATCACAAGCTTCCATTATTTGTCTCTCTGTCTCAGGACCCTCTGGCCTTCGCCACGGATGCTCTAGCAATGCCTTGGAAGGGGTTTTGGCTCCTCTATGTGTTCCCTCCATTCCCTCTGTGGGGCAAGGTGCTGCGCAAGATAGCCCAGGAGGGGGTGCTAGCCGTTCTGGTGGCCTCCTGTTGGCCAAGAAGGGTGTGGTTCGCAGACATCGTGCAATTGGCAGTGGATCAGTACGTCCTGCCCAAGGATCCAGACCTGCTCACTCAGGGACTTCTGTGCCATTCCAATTTACAAACGCTGACTTTGATGGCTTGGCTGTTGAAACCTCCATCTTGGGGGAAAAGGGGTTGTCTGCCTCTGTTGTTGATACCATGATTAGGGCTAGGAAGAAGTCCTCGTCCTTTATCTACTACAGGGTCTGGCATGCTTACATTGCCTGGTGTGAGTCCAAATCTCTTCCCTGTCGGGTGTTTTCTGTTTCCAGAATTCTGGAATTCTTGCAACATGGTTTGGATTTGGGCCTTCAACTTAGTACCCTCAAAGGTCATGTATCAGCTTTGGCAATTTTCTTCCAAAAATCTTTTGCCAGTCACCGTTTAGTTAAGACTTTTTTCCAGGGGGTTTCTCATGTGCGTCCGCCATGTTAACCTATGTTACCAGTTTGGGATTTAAATCTGGTGTTATCTGCTCTGCAGGGTCATCCTTTTGAGCCTCTCCGTGAGGCTGCTTTGCCCATTTTGACTCTCAAGGTAGCCTTTTTGGTGGCTATTACTTCTGTCAGGCGTGTTTCTGAGGTGGCGGCGCTTTCCATCAAACCTCCTTGTTTTGAGTGACACCAGGACAAGGTATTGTTTCGTTTTAAACCAGATTTCTTACCTAAGGTTGTGTCTGCTTTTCATCTCAATCAGGATATTGTCTTGCCTTCCTTGTGTCCTAATCCTGCTAATTCCAATGAGCGGACTCTGCATTCTTTGGATGTGGTCAGGGTTCTGAAGTTTTACTTGGTAGCTACTGAATCTTTCAGGAAGACTGATGCTCTTTTTGTTCTTCCTTCTGGTCCTAGGAAGGGTTTGCCTCCGGCTAAGTCCACTATCAGTAAGTGGATTCGTCAGGCAGTGGTGCAAGCCTATTCTGCTATTACTGCTCATTCCACTCATGCTATTGGTGCATCTTGGGCCTTTCAGCACCAGCCTTCTGTTGAACAAGTTTGTAAGGCCGCAACTTGGTCTTCTGTTCATACTTTTTCCAAGTTTTACAAGGATGATATTAGGGACTCAGCTGACACTGCTTTTGGCCGCAAAGTTCTGCAGGTGGCAGTGGTTTAAACTGCACGCTTTTGCTCTGTGGGGATCCCACCCTACCTTACAGACACTGCTTTTGGATGTCCCAGACGTAAGGAATTTCTAGAACAGGACGTGCTGTATACTTGGAAAAATACAATTCTGTGAGTACCCACCTGTAGAATTGATTTTATAGTATACAGCACATCCTGTTCCACCCCTCCCTTGTTATAATTTTTCCTGGTTACCTCCTGGTTTATTTTGGGTTCTTATCCATTTTTTTATTCTCCTGGCTTCTTGTATAGCTGCTTGTCAACACTGGAAATTGGTGGGAGGTACTTGGCTACTTATGGGGCCTGGAGTGGCCACAAGTCTTTCTGCAGTTCAGCGCCACCTTGTGGCGGAACAACCCAGACGTAAGGAATTTCTGGAACAGGACATGCTGTATACTATAAAATCAATTCTACAGGTGAGTACTCACAGAATTGTATTTTCTTTTTTCTTAAAGGGGGAAACAACCAGGATTTTTTTTTACTTTTGCCACACTTACAGCTCTTGCCTATGGCGCACTACTTTTAACCGTCCCAAGTGCATTCTGTGCGGTCCTTAGACATTATTTTGGGCCCTAGCCCACCCCTGTACAACAGGGATAGATAGATAGAGCTGGAGGTAAAGAGGTGAATGGGCAGAGCTGTGAAGAACAGGGAAGGATAGACACAGGACAGTTTCTAGGCAAATGTCGATCAGTTCAGGAAAAAAATATTCTGCCCCCTCCTCATCCATCTTATGGAGCTGCTGCTATCCAATATCGATATGTACCATGCAATGCCCTTTTCTTAGCAGCAGGCAGTACCCCCTCCCCATAACTGAGCCCAACATGGGGGGGTACGGGGCCTGTACCATTAACAGTGGTCCTTACTCATTCTCAGAAAACAGGATAGCTGGGGAAAAGGTGCTCCCAGTGGTCTTGGTGCCCAGGGTGAACACCCTGTTTGCCCTTCCCTAGAAATATCCCTGGATAGACAACAAGAAGATCAGAGATGGATGTGAAGAGCTAAGAGGAAGATAGATAGATGGGCAGAACTAGAAGGACATGAATGGATTGGCTGAGCTGGGGGGATAGATGAGCAGAGAGGAAAGATGAATGGACTAGCAAAGCAGTGAGGCCATCGACTGTATGAGCAAAGCTTAGAAGACAGGAATGGATGGACAGAGCTGAGGAAAGAGGGATAGATAGACACTGCTTAGGGAAGAGGGATAGCTGGACAGAGCTGAGGGAAGAGGTATAGCTGGGCAGAGCTGATGGAAGAGGGATAGATAGACAGTGCTTAGGGAATAGCTAGTGCTTAGGGGATAGCAGGACAGGGCAGGGCTGAGGAAAGAGGGATAGATGTACAGAGCTGGAAGTAAGAGGGATAGATGGGCAGAGCTGGAAGGAAGAGAGATAGATGGACAGAGGGTGGATTGGATGAGCTGGGGGAGGGGGGATAGATGGGCAGATCTAGAGGAAAGATTAAAGGACTGGCAAAGCAGTAAGGCCAGGGATTGGATGGGCAAATCTCGGAGGACAGATAATAGATGGACAGAGCTGAGGGAAGAGGGATAGGTGTGCAGAGCTGGGGGAAGAGGGAAAATTGATAGAGCTGAGGAAGAGGGGTAGATGGGCAGAGCTGGAAGGACGAGGGATAGATGGACAATGCTGGAAGGAAGAGGGATAGATGGACAGAGCTGAGGGAAGAGGGATAGATGGCCAGAGGCACTGAAGGGGACAGAGAAAGATGGGAAAAGCTGGAAGGAAGGGGGATAGATGGGCAGAGATGGAAGGAAGGGATTGGATGGGCAAAGCTGGGAGGAAGGGGGTGTGTGGGCAAAGCTGGGAGGAAGGGGGTGGGTGGGCAAGGAAGTAAAGTTGTTTATGGGCAAGGGTGGGAGAGCAAGGATTTTATGTGCAAAGGTGGGAGGGCAGAGATTTTATGGGCAAAGGTGGGAGGGCAGGGATTTTATGGGCAAAGGTGGGAGGGCAGGGATTTTATGGGCAAATGTGGGAGGGCAAGGATTTTATGGGTAAGGGTGAGAGGACAGGAATTTGATGGGCAAAGTTCAAAGGACAAGGGTATTCTGGGCAAAGCTGAGTGGACAGGGTTTATTTTTTTTTAATACTCTTTATTTAAGATTTTACAATGTTATACAAACATACAAGAAAAAGTAAAAAAGGTAAGCATACAATACTGAACACGACTAGGTAAGGGAGACATAGGGGGGGGGGGGGAGCGGGTCTAAATTAGGCAAGGAAAAGAAAAAAAAAAAAACACATAGAATATCGTCAACAGCCGCAAGCAAGCTCTGTCATTTTATCAGATCCTAGAGCAGTATACTTTTCCTCAACTGCAACTGTCAAAGTACCAACCCGCCAGAAAGGGAAAGTGGAAGGTAGGAGGTAAGTACAGATTGGGGATGGGGGTTGGGGAGGGAAAAGGTGTATGGCGTGTGGGGCGCAGGACCAAACCAGCTCCAACCCTAAGCCCCTATGGAGGGAAGTGCGGTAGAAGTGCCAACCTCCACCCAAACAGCAGCGGACAGAAGTGGCGAGAGGCGCGGTGTTGCCCACGCCACCCCTACCCAGGCAGGCTCTTAAATTCATCAGACTCTTCATACATTAGCCACGGCAGCCAGGTAGTTCTGAACTGCTCATCCCTGTCATGTAATGAAAGTGTCAAGTCTTCCATTTCCATAACGCTAATGACTTCCCTTGCCCAGTCCCCCACCGATGGAGCCCTCCTCTGTTTCCAAAACCGGGGAATTGTTTGTTTAGCCGCGTTCAACAGGTGGATCAACAAAGATTTTTTGTATTTCCCTATCGGGGTCTTCGTGGAGTGGAGCAGAATCCAGGCCGGGTCGTCCCTCAACTGTGCCCCCGTAAGTTGTGTGATGACAGGAAGGACCGCGTCACAGTATTCCCAAATCCCGGGGCATGTCCATAAAATGTGAAATAGTGTCCCCCTCCCATCACCACATCTCCAACATCGCGAGTCCGCCTGGCTAAACATTTTACCCAATCTATCAGGGGTGTAGTACCAGCGGGTCAGCATTTTGTAATTGACCTCCTGTATTCTAGTGGCAATTGAGGACTTATGTGCTAACATCGCTATTTTGTTCCTTTCTTTGTCACTCAAAGGTCTGCCTAGATCAGTCTCCCAGTCCCTCCAAAATGCTGGGGGGGAATCCTGCTCTCTCACCAGAAGGGAATACAGTCTAGAGATCAAGTGTGGGTGTGGCTGACCCTCCAAACAAATATTTTCGAATTCCGTGTAGCCCCTAAGACCTTCCTTCCGAAGGCCCATCCGGGCCAAGAGCAGCTGAAAGCGGAGGAGCGCCCAAGGGTCTAAGTCGCTGTTCTCCAGTCTATTCCTCAGCTCCCCTATGGGGACCCAGCCCGCCTCCGTAATCAGAACACCTCCCCGTAATTGGCTCAACTTTCCCCAATCCCTGAGGTCAGGCCTCGGGCAATCCAGAAGCGGGGGGTTGTCTACCAGCGCAATCATGGGAGAGGGCCACGGGAAAACTTCCTGGCGCTTCCTGTGTAATCGGAAGGCCTCCAAGGTGGCCAAGATCGTTGGATGGGAGCCCAGCCCCGGCTTGTATATTTCCTTGTTCCAGACCGTAGCATCTAGCGGGGCCTGAGCTAAAGCCTGCTCTAGTTGTACCCACCTCTTCGTGCTTTTACAGGTATGCCATTCACAAATTCTCTGGAGGTGGGAAGCCAGCCAGTAAGAGCGAACATCTGGCAGCGCCATGCCCCCCATGTGTTTAGGCCTACATAGTAACTGCCGTCGGAGCCTGGGTCTCTTTTTCTGCCAGACAAACCCCATCAAGATCTTATCTAGGGCCTTAAAAAAGTACGAGGGGATGCTAATCGGTAGGGCCTGAAACAGGAACAGGATTTTTGGCAAAATTGACATTTTTATTATATTTACCCTGCCCATCCAAGAGAAGGTAGGGGAGTCCCACCCGCGCAAGTCCGCTTTTATCCTCTGTGACAGGGGCAGGAAGTTCAACTCCAGAATCCTCGACAACCTGGAAGGCAACTGCGTGCCTAGATACGTTATCGAGGTCCTGGCCCATTTAAAGGGAAATGTCTGTTGAAGGTTCCTGGCCACGTCACCCGGAAGCGACACGTTTAGCGCCTCTGATTTGTCGTAGTTGATTTTAAAGAAGGACAGCCCTCCAAAAACTTCAAACTCCTTCATCAAGACTGGTAGCGTGACCAGGGGGTTGGTGACAAAAAACAAGAGGTTATCTGCATAGGCCGCAACCTTGTGTGTAGCCCCCCCGCCACCAATCCTCCCACATCTACACTACTATGGACTCTGCACAAGAAGGGCTCCAGGGTCAAGGCAAACAGTAAAGGCGACAGGGGGCATCCCTGTCGCGTTCCATTGCGGATAGACACTTTTGCCGAAAGTAGACCATTCACCTTGACCCTGGCGGAGGGCACTGTGTACAGGGCCTCAATGAATCTTCTTATGTTGTCCCCAAGGCCTACGTATCTGAGGGTCTCCTTTAGAAACGGCCAGCTCACACGGTCAAAGGCCTTTTCCGCGTCAGTGGATAAGAGTATCATAGGGACATCGGTATGCTGCGCCACATGGACTGCGCTCAGCGCCCGCACCACATTGTCCCTAGCCTCCCTTCCCAACACGAACCCCGTTTGATCTAAATGAGCCACCTGAGCCACCACTGGCGCCAGTCTATTAGCCAGGATTTTGGCAAAAAGCTTCAAGTCTACATTGAGGAGGGAAATGGGACGGTAACTCTTGCATGACAGGGGGTCCTTTCCCGACTTGTGTAAGACAGACATGTGGGCCTCTAAATCTCTGTCTGAAAAGGTGCCCGATGCCTCTAGGTCTAAAATCGAGTTCCATGCCCCAATCATACGCGGGCCCAATATTGGGGCAAAGGTTTTTTAATATTTAGCAGAGTACCCATCTGGGCCCGGGGCTTTCCCTGCAGGGGTGTGTTTGATCGCTTCCATCAATTCCTCCAGCCCAATCGGATCTTCCAGTAGAGCCGCTGTCTCCTCCGTGACCACTGGCATGCCAGAGTCTCCCAAATAATCCACTATTTTGCTAAAAGCACATCTGCGTCCCCTTACTCCCGCCCAGGCCGTATAGGTCTGAGTAATAAGATCTAAACGCCTCTGTGATCCCCTCTGCAGTGTGACGCCTCTGCTGGGAGTTATCCAGAATCTCTGTGATAAAATTCTGAGAATGCTGGTTTCTAAGGGCCCTGGCCAGAAGAGCGCTACTCTTGTTACCGTACTCATAATAGGAGCGTTTGCATCTCCTGAGGATGTGTTTGGCCTTCTGTCTCAACACCGCATTAAGGGCTTCCCGCGCCTGGGTCAGTTCACCCAGCACCTGCACCGCTTCAGATTGCTTATGGGACAACTCCAGACCCCGGACCCTCTCAGTGAGCTTCTCAATCTGGGCTAGTCTTTCTCTTTTGAGCCTCGCCCCATGGCTAATCAAGGTGCCCCATATAACACTCTTGTGAGCCTCCCAAGGCGTCAGAGGGGAAACCTCCCCGTTATCGTTGGTCCTGAAGTAGGACTCCAGCCCCTCACGTATATCTTGAGTCACCACTGCACGTTGAGGGGGGTGGGGCTCTATCCATGAGGTCCAGATCGAGAAAAACCGGGGCATGATCCGAGAATGAAATCGGATACATCCCGTCTCCCGCAGCCCGGCTCAAAAGGCTATGTGAGATCCAAATATAGTCCAGCCTGGAGTATGTCCCATGAACATTGGAGTAAAAGGAGTAATCTCGAGCCCCTGGGTTTCTAACACGCCAAGCGTCTACTAGCTGCAAGCAGTGCAGTTGTTTCTTCAGAGATCGCAGGGCCAATTGAGAGGTCGCTGACCTGCCTGCTGAGGTATCCAGCAGAGGTTCAGTAGCTAGATTGAAGTCGCCCCCCAAGATTACCTCTCCTTCCATAAATGTACCTATCTTATCAAGTGTGTTCTTCAGAAATTGAATCTGACCTTGATTGGGCACATATATGGAGGCCAGTGTGTACATTCTTTGGTCAATAAGCCCTTTAACTAACACCACCCTCCCTGCTTCATCACACCACACCTCTCTGGAAATGAAGGGCACATCTCTAGCCAGCATAACTGCAACTCCCTTTTTCTTGGCCTCAGCCGCGCTACTGGTGAATGCATGTGGGAAATGTTTACTGCAGAGTCTTGGGGCAGCGTCTCTTTTGAAATGGGTCTCTTGGAGAAAAACAATTTTTGCTCTATATCTGTGTAATTCCTGCCCCAGGATGGTTCTCTTTTCCGGGATGTTAAGGCCCTTCACATTCAGGGAAACTACTTTCAACGGGCCCATGTTGGCGCACAGCCAGAACAGGTATATAAACACTACAAGGTCCCACAACTAAGGAGGGGCAGAGGAACCGCCTATTCCACCGTCGACCCCACACGCCAAAGGGAAGGGAAATCGGACGGGTAAGGGTAGATGGGGGGGGGGGGAGGAAACAAAAGGAATATCGAGCCTCAAGTGAAGGAGTATGGGGGCTTGAGGTGAATAGGACCAGAAAACCGGGAGAGAAAAATCAGAGGACTCTCTCGTAGTCCACCGGTCACTCGCCTACAGGCGTAGCCTGGAAACGGTGCCCTTTAACGCGCTTGGTGAAGGGGTCCCCAGGAGAGAGCCCCAATCCACCGGCCGTCGGGCCTTGCGCGGAATCTCCTCCCATCTAGAGGAAGCCGCTGTGTTTCCCTAGAGGGGTGCACCAAAATTTGGGAGCTTGGAAGGTAAGACCAAGGTTCAGAAGGTTCGGAGTCGCACCCTGAATATGGCTATCTAGCGAGGCTTGTCCCAAGACGGAACTGCAATAAGCACGATTCCCGCTCTAAGGGGCTCCGAAAGCCCGGGCCCAACCGGCACCTCGCTCGGTAGCCCAACTCAACCGCGAGTCAGGGGGGGGCTGCCCCGCAGGTGGGTCGCCCGTTAGTACCCCAAATAGAGCAAATATACTTTATGTAAATAACTTCAACATATCAACTGGGGGCATCTAGAAGAAGGCACTCAAAGCAAACTTAGTATGTAACATATAAGAAAACATAACAGAGGCAGATCCGAATTCGGGCCCAACTAGCAATCTGCGATGCCTCATCTTCTGCGTCCCCTCCCACCGCCTCCAACACCCCCGGGGCAACCACCCCGGCGTTGCGGCAGCTGCCTGTCATACACTGCCAGGTCCGGGACCGTCCAGTCCGGGACATCCACCCGCTCCGCCTCCAGGAAATGGAACAGGTCGGGGAGCTGGGCGGGTGACTTGAGGACGAAGTGGTTCCCGCCTCTTCTCACCAGGAGCTGAAAAGGGTGACCCCATCTGTAGGATGCCCCTTGTCTCTGGATAGCGTCCAGCAGGGGTCTGAGAAGCCTTCGCATCTGCAATGTCCGTCGTGAGAGATCTTGAAGGATGATGACCTGTGACCCCAGGTGAGTGACTGCACCCTTCTCCCAGGCCCGCCGAAGAATGTCCTCCTTTATTTTGAAGAAATGTATGCAGCATATAACATCCCTGGGTCTGTTCGGATCTTGAGGGCGGGGGCCCAGTGTCCTATGCACCCGGTTCATTTTTATGTGGTTGGAGCTGGGCCGATCGAGGAGCTCGTTAAAAATGGAGGAGACTGCGTCCACCAGATCTTTCGGTTCCACCGACTCAGGTATCCCCCGAAGACGCAAATTATTCCTGCGGCTTCTGTTCTCAATATCATCATGGGCCAGAGCAAGGTCAGCCAGAAGTCGCCTACTCCCAACCTGTTGTTGTTCCAGGGCCATCACTCGCGTCTCCAAGGACCTATGGGAGGCCTCCACTCCCTCCACTCTATCTGTTACCTCTGCCACCGAATTCTGCAGGGCCGCCAGCTCTCTCTTGATGGTGCTCTCCATCCTTGACACATATCCGTCAAAGTCCCCACGTGTTGGGAGCCCTCGCAGGGCCTCCTGGATATTGACGTTAACCGCCTCAGCGATTGAATGCGATAAGAGATTCACTGGAACGGTCGTAGACGAGGTAAGTGAAGAAATATGCTCAGCGCTGTGAGTGGCCAGAGGTGCAGGACCCAGGATGGACATCTGTAGCAAGCCCCCCTCCTGGGGAACCTGCCTAGAGGCTGGGAGTTGGCATCGCTGTGTCATCCCCGTCTGGGACCCCCGCGATGGTGTAGCCGTGTCATCTATCCAAAGTCCGCCTGGGATAGGGTCGTCCCCCAATATCATTGGGCCCCCCATGGGGCTGCCTGGGTCAGACTGCAATGTGGGCTGCGGGCTCTGGGGAGGGGATGGGGTGCCCAGTAGTGAGCTGGGGTTGGATAAAGGTTCCGCCAGTTGTGGGGAGGAGCAGCCTCGAGGCACAGAGGGTCCAGACGGACCAAGAGGTGGGGAGTCTGGGCTGCGCGCTGCATCAGGCCCCGAGTCACCTATGAGCACTTCAGACAGTATTCCATGGGGTCTGCTGCTGTTCCACGGCAGCTTGTCACCCCTGGTGTCAGACCCCCTCAGGTCCAAGGCAGCGCGGGCCGAGGTCCCCCTGGATGTAATTCCACAGGGGGCCGGTGCGGCGATCCAGGGCGGTGAGGACCCAATCAGGTCGCTTGTCCCAGGATCCGGGCTATGGGGGATGACCAGTCCACAATCTCCGGGGGGCTGCTGTGCTGCAGGCCTGTGAGGTGGCAATGCAGTATCTGACACCCAGCTTCCCCCTGATCCAGCTCCCTCCCGACCCAGAATGGCACAAGGGGGGTCCCCATGGCGCTGATATGGGGCGCCGGGGTGATGGACTGACCTGAGGGCCGGCGGGCACGCTCCTCTGCCCGTCCGCCTCGCAGTGTATCTCTGCCGTTACTGTCACTGCCGAGCCGCGCCGCCCGGCTGTCTCCACATCACGAGTGGCGGGTGCCGCCTCCTCCGAGACATCTCCCCGCCGCACTGGCTGCCCCTCCGCCGGATTCAATCGCTGAGCCGGCGCCCCGGCTTCTGCGCTGCAGCGTCTCGCACACGTGGGTGCTTCTCCTGTCCCGCGGCCGCCATCTTGTCCGCCGCCGTCTCCTTGTTCTCGGGGCCCCGGGAACGGAACAAGGTCGGGATGGTAAGCGACCTGCCCCTCCTAGAGGGCAGGTTTGCTTCCCCCGTTTGGGCATCCAAAAAGGCGGGTGGTGAAAAGCTCTAAAGCCTCCGCTCAGCAGTTGATAGGTACGGAGCTCCTATACCGCACTCCTTCACTCGGCCATGCCAAGCCACGCCCCCATCGAGGACAGGGTTTTGATGGGGCAGAGCTGAGGGGACAGGGATGGATGGGGCAGAGCTGAGGGGACAGGGATGGAGACAAGGCAGAGATAATTGAGGGCAGCCTCATATGCTCTGACCAATAACTGACCAATCAATAAGATTTCAATGATTTTTAGCCATTTCAGGTGGCAGTGTGCCCTGGCACCTGCATTGTTAGCCAGGGGCTGATGCCTATCATATCCCTCCTAACCATAAGATAGCCTTTCGAGAATCAAAAATATTTTCAAAAGAAGTAATCCAAAAGAACACAGCAGGTGAATGTATGTTGTCAATGCAATATAGAATAGGATTTATAGTATGGTGCCAGTAATCATAGGGTGAGTACACAATACATGGGATTTAGTACTCCTTGTAAAATCCATTATTTTTATTATGCAAAGAGGTTGAATTGTCCAGAGAATATTTGTAGGAGTATGACTAAAGGTATTATTTATTACTGAAAAGCCTCTACATCTTATTGGAGACCCTTTGTAACTCAGCACAAAGGTATTTCATTAAGTTTGGAGTGTTTTCATCTTTGAGAAAAAAAAATCAATCCCTGCACATGACAGGATAGACATGCTCTACCCTTAGCTTTGAATGATCCTTCCCTGTATAAGCAAAATGGTACTTTCAAATTATGTCACCCCTTTTTCTTGTTCGTTCTAGTAAAAATATTTTTCAATACAGGGTGTAAATCTTGCATAATGTATTTGTGTATTTTTGTTTTTACTGTGATAGGAGCACATATTTGCAGTTCTGCACATGTATGCAATGCATTTGAGTTCTCTTTGAATAAAAAAAGGGTCTCACTGTTTCCTATCTGCATAGTCTTTGGACTATAGGCCAACATGTGCTGCTTTCTAAAGCACTACATAATATAACAGAGTTCATTAGACCCATGTGGAAATATTTTTCTATAAAGTGCTCTCTATGAGCCATAGAACAGAACAGATAATTACCATTGCAATGAGATAGATTTATCAAAATGTAAACCAAAGTGTTTGCTTTAGTAAATGTTGGCTACTTGGCATTAGCAAATTAGATGGCAGCAAAAAATAATCAAAATCTTTTTTTTTTCTTGGCTATACTCAATTTGGCAAACCATGAATGGCTGCTTGAGGACAAACAGTTTAGTTACATTTTTATTTGGAATTTTCTCAACAGTGAAAAACTGAGGGATTATTGTCTGAGTAGCCCATTTCTTGCTGGGTTTCTGTACCCGTCTTGAACAAACATGAACTATCTTTATATCCAGCTGGGGTTTAAACTTTGCAGTTTGAACGCACAAAGGGTCAGGCAAGGTTCTGCTGAACTATGTAATAACACAAAGCTATTAGACGTAGAAATACAGGTATTTGGAGCAAAGGTGCTTATGTCTAATGCATAATGTACTTTGAAATAACAGCCATTTCAAAAAATAGATGCTGCTCTATTGGAAAAATACAGTCCTTGTACAAATAAATAATACAAGCTGGTATAACATGTACTATAGAGTTTACTTGCCTGTTCTGGAGAAACTGTATTTATTAATTATCAAAGTATCAAATTTGCATCCCCCCCCCATTTTTTATTTTTCCTTGCAAATAGCTTGAAGGATATGTTTATCGGTGATGCCTTTTTGGACAAGTCTATATATGTGTTAATATATTATTTTGATTATTATTAATAATAATAATACTAATAAAATGGGTTGTATGCCTTGTTTGTTGTTTCTTTTGCTCCATTTTGAAGGGTTTATGATTAAATGAATAAGATACGTTTAATGGGGATGCTCCTTTCAGAGACATCTAGTGTATTTAAGTATATATATATATATATATATATATATATATATATATATATTCCCACTATAAGGGGGGGGGGTGGGGGAGAATATTGCAATGTTGGGATTGATCAAGCGTTTGGTTTACTAATATTACGAGAGAAGTTTTTCAGGGGGGATAGTTTGAGACACAATATTCCATTGCAAATGTATTAGATATGGGGTCGAGTTTACTAGCGTCACAGGACCACAGTCTTATGGGAGGTAGTGGAGTTTTGGGTGGTCATGAGACCATGAGAAGGAAACACACTAATTATGGTTAATAAATTATTAAATTTTATTTAGTATAAGGGATAAGTTAAATTTAACCAGTATGAATAATGTTTTATAGTTTACCCACTAGGAGTTGGGTTTTGAATTAATAGGTAGAAGGGATAGCACTATGGTTGCAGTTGTGGGGGATTGTGGGTTGTTTGTTAGTTTTTTAGGTTTCCCCTTTTTTTTCTTTGTTTCTCCTATTGTTTTTTGTCTATGCCTTGGGGAAGGGTGACAGCTCCATCTGGGGATGGGGGGCAGGGAGGCCAGTCCTTTTTGAAGGCTTGCTGTCCTCTGTCTCCCTCTTCCTCCTCCTCCTCCCTTTAGGCAGGGCTTGGGGGTCTTTTATGTAGCTATGATGGGACATTATGATAGCACCTATTGGTATAGGATATTTTTATTGACATTTTTGGGGTTTTTTTCGTACTGGGTGGTTATATTGCTCCTAAAAAAATTGCTGGGGATTCAGCCTTAAAGATGCAGGGGGATCAATTCAGCCACTCTTACCCAAGTAATCTGGGGTGGGATGATAAAGATCCTTTTTGGTAGTTGGAACATCTTGTTGCTGTTTTTTTTTTTTTTTTGGCTTTTTTCTTTCTTTCTTTTTTTGTTTCATCTCTCTTGGCCGGATTGATCTCTTTAGAAATGGGGGCTTTAGAATAGTATAGAACCCATTCATAGAATAGTTTCTCATAACCTTCAGGGTTTAACTCCCCAAACAAAAGCATTAAAGCTTTTTATTTTTACAAATCAATAGCTGCAGATATACTCCTACTGCAGGAGATGCATTTCCAAGATGAAGCTCCACCAAAATACTTAAGTGAGAGATTTCCTCAATTCTTTCTGTCCTGTGCAGCTGAAAAGAAGGAAGGGTGGCAATTTATATTGCTGAAACAATTTTCGTTGATAGAGCATTTCAAGGATAAGGAAGGTAGATACTTACTGGTCAATGGGAGTATAGGAGGTGCTTTAGTCTCCCAGCAATCTAAAGGGGCAAAAACATATTATTAAAACCCGTGATGAATAAATCACACCTCTAGAGCAATATTAAGATCACCCTCTAGAAAAAGTAGACAGTTGGCTAAATTTTTGTCCACTCAGGATTTAATTGACGTATGGAGGGAATGTAATACTTCGGTTAGGGACTTCATCTTCTTCTTCTAGGAGTGGCTGAGGAAATCAAAGAGGGGTTGGGAGAATTTTGCAAATGGAATGCAGCAGGGGACACAAGCTCTGAAATAAATTGGCTAAAAGAAAACAAAGTTGTTCTTAAAATGATCTGATCTTGAGAACCTGATTACATGACATGACTGTTCAGGAACAGCGGCCAGATGGGCTAAATCAGCTTTCATACAGTAGGCTCGATTCAGAGAGACAAAAAAAGACTTTAGTTTTTGTGCCGATTTCGTATTATTTTCAAATTTTCCCGCTCTCGTATGAGTGTGCGAGTGATTCTATGCATGCATTGCTAACCTTCAGTAAAGTTTCCGTCCGTTCAAATGCCAGAGTACGAGTACGAGGATGTCATTTTCCAGCGTGACTTTTCTGTTTCATTTTCTCGGGTTAGAACGTCAGATTTCGATTTTGTCCTTTTTCCATCGTCTCCTTGCATGAATCCTTTATGTTTCCTGATAGATTCAGTTTTCCTTTTTCACTAAATAATCGTCCGGACGAAAATCCTTACGATCTTGCGCCTGCGCACTACAAACTTAACTCATTAAAGTGCTTGCCTACATATTTTACACCCTCACTTCTACTACAATGTTTAGCTTAATCACTTAGCACTATCCTCCATCTTCCCTTTTGGACCCTTAAAGCACGCCACAACCACTTAGCGCTATCCTCCATCTTCCCTTTTGGACCCTTAAAGCACACCACAACCACTTAGCACTATCCTCCATCTTCCCTTTTTGACCCTTAAAGCACACCACAACCACTTAGCCCTATACTCCATCTTCCCTTTTTGACCCTTAAAGAACACCACAACCACTTAGCCCTATCCTCCATCTTCCCTTTTGGACCCTTACAACTTACCCAAACCACTTTGCGATTAGTTTCTTCTTCATTTTCATCACCCTAAAACTTACCCAAACCACTTTCCGGTTAGTTTCTTCTTCATTTTCATCACCCTAAAACTTACCCAAACCACTTCGCGGTTAGGTTCTTCTTCATTTTCATCACCCTAAAACTTACCCAAACCACTTCGTGGTTAGTTTCTTCTGCATTTTCATCACCCTAAAACTTACCCAAACCACTTCGCGGTTAGGTTCTTCTTCATTTTCATCACCCTAAAACGTACCCAAACCACTTCACGGTTAGTTTCTTCTTCATTTTCATCACCCTAAAACGTACCCAAACCACTTCGCGGTTAGGTTCTTCTTCATTTTCATCACCCTAAAACTTACCCAAACCACTTAGTGGTTAGTTTCTTCTGCATTTTCATCACCCTAAAACGTACCCAAACCACTTCGCGGTTAGGTTCTTCTTCATTTTCATCACCCTAAAACGTACCCAAACCACTTCACAGTTAGTTTCTTCTTCATTTTCATCACCCTAAAACTTACCCAAACCACTTCGCGGTTAGGTTCTTCTTCATTTTCATCACCCTAAAACTTACCCAAACCACTTCGCGGTTAGGTTTTTCTTCCATTTTAATCACCCTAAAACTTACCCAAACCACTTCACGGACATCTGAATCTTGATCTAAAAATATGTCTTTGACCCTTTGTTTGGTGTAAATGTATGTGTTTAAATAGATGACAATGAAACTTTGTTTGCTTTTTGTTTTTTTATATATACATTTTTGTTGTTAAAAACTGATTTCTATTAATATATTATAGGCGATGGCACACCTAACCAAGTACACGTTTAAGGGTGCAATCTCAACAGGGGCTCCCACCACCCAAACCCCTAATCAGAATCCTAAATACTCAAAAAATGAAGGATGCACACCAAAAAATAATTCAATTGCAGTTAATAAGTGTATTAAAATTATTCATACACTGTATACATAAGGCAGTCACAACATGATAACATAAAGACACAAAAGGATACACTTGGTATTTGCAGATTAGATTGGATGTTAATCCTCAGGAGGAAGGTGCCCCTTTAAAGACTAAAAAAATTGTATCATTTGTAACAGTACCAGCTAACTATGAAAAAATGTATCAATATAGGTAACAATTTTTACCAGATGGTTCTATAGGGGAAAACGCCACTATACTCCTGGGGATGGCTGCAGAGTACAATAAAGCTGCACATACAATAATGCTGGATACAATATGTTAAGGAAAGCATTGATTCTTACATATTCAAGCCACTATGCATGAGAGATCAATCAAAGTATATACAAATGTAATCCTGTGTAATCACAGGTATTATACCAGAGTATACCAGCTAATAACATGCAGAATATGAGCAAAGACAATGTGCATAATTATACCCTATAGCAAGTCAGGATAGCGATCGCGTTTAAGTAGCCAATGTTTCAGGGCATACAGCCCCTTTCTCAAGGCAGCGATAGTACAAAGACGTGATTACCTTCCTTATATTCTAACAACATACCTGCGTCTCCCCCTGGCCGGCCAGTCTGTCATTTCCGGTGACGCGGTCCCGGCCTGTAGCCAATCGGCGGTCAGCTGGCAAAAACGCTGCCGTCAGGCGCACGGGGCCAGCGTCTCCCCGGAGCACATATTCTGAAAAAGCTTTATTGAAATGACACAAACAGTTGCAATGTATTGTGCTGGGAGCGCTGACAGATTGACATACTGATTTTTGAGGGAGAGGCTTTGGCGTATCTTATTATGATGTGATCTATAGGAAAGAATAAAAACAGGATTAAAATCAATTAAAATCAACAGAGATCGCTAACACAGGCTTCTAAAGGGTATAAAGGATAATTAGTAAATATCCGGAACAACACAGTACAAACTTAGAGCATCTACCTCCTCACTCATGAAGAGCCTGGGTTTGTCATGCTAGATCTCTATATCATGATTCTTAATGCTATGTCCCATAAACCAATCATATGCTCAGCTCAAACACGTAATCTGGGGAATACAAACTCTCACAGTAATGTGATTACAATTATTTCCAGGGTACTTAGTGAAATATGGTAATTTAATGCATCCCTACAACTATACCAGATCAGGCCTAGATACTATGTTATGTAGTATTTAGGCTACATACTGGCACATTATCCAAGGTGGCGGGTATGGGATGCCCATCTTGGCCACTGGTTGCCCATTATAGAATATAAGAGTTACAGGGGTAGCATCTAAAACAATATTTCATATAGGCTTATTTACAAAAACATAAACGACCAAAAAATCTTCGTGACAGTCTCATTCGGGCCGACTGCTCATCCAGGATGACGACGGTGTACTGGCAGCGTTTTTGCCAGCTGACCGCCGATTGGCTACAGGCCGGGACTGCGTCACCGGAAATGACGCGCCGAACATTGCGGCGCGTCAGACTGGCCAGCCAGGGGGAGACGCAGGTGTGTTGTTAGAATATAAGGAAGGTAATCACGTCTTTGTACTATCGCTGCCTTGAGAAAGGGGCTGTATGCCCTGAAACGTTGGCTACTTAAACGCCATCGCTATCCTGACTTGCTATAGGGTATAATTATGCACATTGTCTTTGCTCATGTTCTGCATGTTATTAGCTGGCATACTCTGGTATAATACCTGTGATTACACAGGATTACATTTGTATATACTTTGATTGATCTCTCATGCATAGTGGCTTGAATATGTAAGAATCAATGCTTTCCTTAACATATTGTATCCAGCATTATTGTATGTGCAGCTTTATTGTACTCTGCAGCCATCCCCAGGAGTATAGTGGTGTTTTCCCCTATAGAACCATCTGGTAAAAATTGTTACCTATATTGATACATTTTTTCATAGTTAGCTGGTACTGTTACAAATGACTTTAAAGGGGCACCTTCCTCCTGAGGATTAACATCCAATCTAATCTGCAAATACCAAGTGTATCCTTTTGTGTCTTTATGTTATCATGTTGTGACTGCCTTATGTATACAGTGTATGAATAATTTTAATACACTTATTAACTGCAATTGAATTATTTTTGGGTGTGCATCCTTAATTTTTTGAGTATTTAAAAACTGATTTAAAAACTGGGACTATTTACATTTTTGGTATTTCATTTTTTTTTTTAAAAGGGGTAAAAAGGTATAACTTTGATAAAAATTTAAAAACTAAACAGGGACAGGACCCAGGACTCTAATCTTCTTCTTCTTCTGTTGTCCCCAACGAGGCAACCACCAACTTCATATCGGCCACCAACTCAAGGACCCTCCTATTCAGTTAAAAAACTGCTTGGCGTGTGGTCCCTGTAACAAATTGAGAATAAAACATTAGTTGGAGACCAATACATGTTTGTCACCTGTGGATTGAATGTTTGTCAGTTAGCTTATTAAATAAAGGCCACATAAGTCATTAAGCTAAGGAAGTGGCCAGAGGGGATTCTGCCAAGTCATTAAGCTAAGGAAGTCATTCTTAGAATGCCATGGACTATGGCTTGATGTATCTGTGTGTTCATGTCAATTACCACATACTGCAAATAATGGCATTACTACTTACTTGGTTGGTGGCCGAGAGAGGGCTCATTGGGGAAACCCGACGTCCTGGGCCCTGCCTCTGCTGTGAAGAAGTGCCTGGAGAAACATGGCAAATACAGTCAGTTTTTATGTCTTATTCAACAGTAATAAAATGTCTATTTAAATGTCTGGGTCACATAAATCACCTTCTCCATGTTCCTCGTGTGGCCGATCTGCCGCTTCCTCCACAACTTCACCCGCTCCCTAAGCATCTATAAAAACAGATTAAGGGAATCAGTTTGGTAGGAAATAGCATGTATATGTGTGTGCGTATACATGAAGAGTCACATACCAGAGGCTCCCGCATGCGTGGCAGGGTACGACTGCCTGCCCACGCCATGCCGCCCCTCCTCTGTGGAAAGGTCCAGGGGCTGGTCGGAGGACCAAAGGGGTAGGACCGTCGCCCTGGAGATCCACCACCTTCACTTCCAGCTGCAGCTTCATGCAGCACTGGTCGGCCAGTGCGCCTCCGGGTGCGGCGCATACGGTAATCCATTTCCAACACTACCAAAGAAAAGGCATTATAAATAAAGGCCTACCTTCTGTCTTAGTTACATCTGGCATGCAATCGCTATGTACTTACTAGGGAAATGGATGCCGAAAAACCTCCAAACCCGGGGCATGTGCAGCCGCTTCAGGTCCGACCAATGCTGCATGATCTGACTGTGGGTGAAGGTGGTGTCGGTCTGTTGCTGGATTTTCACGATGATCTCCAGGGCGACAGTGCGTTTCTCAAAAGAGTTGGGCAGGTAGTCGTACCTGCGCTCCAGCATGGTCTACAAAACATAAAGCAAACATAGCATTTAGTTCCAACTGGCTACCAATATCTGTAATCAATAGATCCTTTGACTAAATGACATTAACACACACATTTCTAGGCTAATCAAATCCTTGAAGCTGCCCGAACTGGTGTTTGGCACGTGTGTGCCGTGACTTTGGTTGTTCACGGAGTTGTAGCCACTTTTAAATAAAGCCCTTACTTCCTGCGCTTCCTTAAGGGGTAGACATGCATTTAGCTGGCAAATCAAACTGATAAAAAGACACTTACAAGCATGATGATCTCTTCTTGTTGGCGGGTGAAGATTGTGGGCGCCATCTTTGTTCTTCTCCGCAGCAGATAAGTAATGACCCAGCGGTTTCCGGGTTCTGCACCGCCGAACGAACGGCCGTACACACGCGTACACGAGCGCGTAGGCGTCACAGGCCGCCAATCTTACTTAAAGGTCCCTGGACACACAGCTCATTCTCTTTCTGAGTCCGTGCAAAATGGCACCAAAGAAACCAGCAGCGGCAAGCGGGAAAAAGGCACCCAAGCGGCAGGAGGCTTCAGAAGGGCCAAAAAAACGCTTTCCCAAATGCCCAAAACAAAACTGCGTCAAACACGCAATGCTCCGCCAAAGCCACCCACCACTACTCCCAAAAAAAAGGAGGCACAAGCCAAACGCAAGACACAAGCCACCAAGCCTACCACAAGGGAGGGGAAAAAAACTGGTAAGAGGGTGCGAAGCCCCAGCCCCCCCGGGCCCACATCCCCCCCCCCCACGTGGCACCAAGGCACTGAGCAAATCCCAAACCCACCGGGAAAGAAGCCCAAGCCGCCAAAGAAGACCCCGATGGCCCAGAAGCCACAGCAGGGCCCGAAACCCCCGACGGCCCAGAAGCCACAGCAGGGCCCGAAGCCCCCGATGGCCCAGAAGCCACAGGAGGGCCCAAAGTCCCCGACGGCCCAGAAGCCACAGCAAGGCCAGAAGTCCCCGACGGGCCAGAAGCCACAGCAGGGCCAGAAGCCCCCGATGGCCCAGAAGCCACAGCAGGGCCAGAAGCCCTAAAAGGCAGAGAATCCAAAGCTCCCCACCCGCACGGGGCTACCAATCCACTGGCAAGAGGGGCAGAACAACAAGCTCTGGCTCACCCCTGGACCGTCCAAGTACCTCAAAGGGCCATGCTCGTTCCAAGGGCCCACAGGGCCCCTCTCTTCCTCGGCCACATTCTCCACCGGCACAGGTGGCCAGCCAATCACCCTATGCCACATCAACCCCTGCAACTTCTTTGGCCACCCAGCCACGAACACCCAGTCCCTTTCCCAGTCCAGTTAGATCAGCAGCCAGCCTGCAGTCCTTAAATTCTCCCACACACACCCAGGCCAGAATGTCACCCCATTTGCCTGGAAACAATGAGGAGCCACAACCACAACCTACAGGGCGCACATTGTGCAGAGGCCACTTGAGTGGCCGTTTTGGTGAGGCCCAAACTCTGGCATTGGCTAGTGGCCTCACGTTTTATTATGATGAGCTATATGGGAGCAAATCAAAAGCAACAAGCAAGCAGCGCAAAGCTGAGATTTTGGCAGAATTCACCAGACAAGTCAATGCAGCGGGGGACGAGCTCAAAGATGTAGAACAGATCCAACGGAAAATATCGGACCTCAAATATGCCGCACGGAAGAAAGAGAATAAAAGGAATTACAGGTACATATCTTATTTTTGTTTTTTTATTCTTCTTGTATAGACATCACTGAGCTAAATTTTTGTAACTATGTTTTCCAGCTTACAAACTGGCGGAGGATTCCCCACTAAATTGCAATTTAACCAGGCTGAGGAGATGGTGCTGGGCCTGCTACATCCTGTTGCGTTAGAGGGACACTCGGCACAACAGGACACGGACAACCCGCCTATTCCTGCAGGTTAGTAATGTGTTATTTTCCCTAAAAATTGTACAACCTGTGAAATTAGCCAACAAGCCATATCTAAACACATGCCCCTAGGGTGTGCCTTGTAGTGGAGTGCACTATTTGACCAGGGTGTGTCGTGTGTGGACAGATAATTTGATAATTTGCTTGCCCATACATGACGTTTCAGAACATTTAGGAAGAGTAGTAAAGTATTGAAATTAGCAAAGGACTGCCTGATATGTATTTCTATTCAGTCACATCCAACACTTACATCTGTATCTTGCCCACTTGGGTTTGACCTGTGCTTGGGTCCCAAAGGCTTAAGATGGGGTGATTGCAATGTTTTCATAGATACAATGGTAACCAGCAGAATCTTATTGTAACTGCTATTTGCCAGCTGAGTATGTTCACTTAATGGTCTTAAGGGATGTTTAAACACACACAACAGGCAGTACTTGCATGTTTGGTTCTGGTGACCAATGTGTATGTACTTGTTTCATAATCCATTTTCAAGATAATGGCATTCATAATGAAGGTCAAGTTGCACCGTTGTGGGAGTGGCCATTCCAGCTTGGCCATGTGTTTGATTTAAGCATATGTGTTATTAAGCATCACCAATGCATAGTTGTGTGTTTACATTGTTTGTTTTCTTCTAATGCAGCCCAGCCTCATCCCTCAGCTAGTTTGGAATCCTCTGCCAGTTTTACAATGCCGTCTACTTCCGTGCGGCCTCGGACCCAGGATCCGATATCTACGGTAAGTGTCTTTTTATGATTGGGATTATGCATGTGCCTTGCCATGTTTCTTTTTGCTGAATTACATATGTATTACCCAAACTGAACCTTTGTTATTTACATGTCCCAACAGACCCACACACTGATGGAGGAAATCCAGGAGCTGGAGGAGGATGGACCCTTCATTGGACCTTCTGAACAGCTCCCCCTGGGACAGAATCTGCAACTGTCCCAAAATGATTCTCCTACAAATCCTCAGCAGCAGAGGGAAGCTGGCTGCATGCTGCCTGCACATCGTGGCCAGCATGCAGAGACTGACCCTCCAGTCCCCAGTTTTAGATCTGCTGCTGAGAATTTGCCCAGCATACCTGTGGCTGTTGGGGGTCCTAGAGCCACATCATCTGCACACCCCCCAACCCGGGGAATTGGGAGGCGTAGTCAAGTACGTCGCCCAGTTTCCCAGGGGAGGGGCGCGCAGATGATGGAGTCAGCATGGCACCATGAGAGGCGGCTATTTCGCCGCCAAAATCAACAAAACCGCGAGCATCTACATGCCCAATTGGAGAACCTCAATAATACCTTAAGTGCCATGCTGACTGAATTTAGGACCTATAACAGCCACATGGCCAACTTTACAACCGAATTCAGGGTCAGCATGGCTGAATTGCAAACTAACCAAAGAAACATTTTGGAACAGTTGCAGATTCTGAATGCCACACAGGCCCAGGTTAGGGCCCACCACCAAGGGCCACAACCTGGGTTCTATGGGCATCCCCCATATTAAGGCGTATTTGGCCTGAATCTGTTCTGCATCTTTGCTCTACATCCCCACTGTATTGACTTGTCTGGTGAGCCCTACCAATACAGCATTTTGGGATGGCTTTGCTTGTATGCTTTGGATTTGCACCCATATAGCTCATTAGAGTGCTGAGGCCACTAGCCAATGCTGGAGGTCAAGCCTCACTGGACCGGCCACTCAAGCTGTTGCGCTGCAGCCTTGGCCCTAATTAAATTGGTTGTGGCTCCTCCTGTTTGTAGGCATGATTGTGTGACATCCTGGACTGCCAAACTACTACCATGGCCCCTGGCTGAGATTTTACTAGACTTGGATTGGGACTGGGTGTTCTTGTTTGGGTGGGCCACTGAGTCACAGGTGTAGATGTGGCATAGGTATGTCTGCTTACAACCTGTGCCTGTGGCAAATGTGGCCAAGCAGGAGAGGGTGTGTTTGTGTCCCTATTTTTAACATGTTAAATCTCTGTATTATCGACTTGACAATGCTTGGCACATATATGTTTGTATGTTATTTTTAAGGTTAACTTTGTCCTGGAGTGCCTTACTTTGTCAATCCAGGCTGTGAGCAATTGCTGTGTGGCATGATTTTGCATAAGTGTCATGTCCATGTATTCCCCATAACTATGGGAGTGACCATCAACTACAATTTTTTTGTTAAAAAGTAAACCAAAACAAAAAAAATACACGTGCTGATGACTAAGTTGCTGTCTTTCGGTTTTTGGATAATAAAGATGACTTAAAGTAGCCCCAAAAACAAACACACAAAAAAAACACTGAGTCTAAAATCATTGTTGATGGTTTTTGAAATTAATTCATTGCTGTTTTGTCTAAATAAAAATACAAAGCCGAAAACTAATGGCACTAAGCAATAACAACAAACAAGAAAATAACAAAACAAACAAAGGAGAAAACAATTAAGCAAAATGTGTTGCTATTAGATTAGCACGTACGACTTGGCCAGACGCACTGTGCTGGCCAACATAGGCGTCCTCTGGCTCATCGGCGGGTGGAGAGGGGGGCAGATCCACATACCGGGGGACCCGCTGCAAGATAGCAAAATTATGCAGCGCAGCACAGGCCATGAGGATATCTATGACCTTTTTTGGGTCATACTGAAGGGATCCCCCGGTGTGGTCCAAACATCGAAATCGGGGCTTCAATAGGCCAAGGGCCCTCTCCACCACTGCCCTGGTTTTGCGGTGCGCCCTATTATAGGCCTCTTGGGTGGCATTCTGTGGGCGTAGTACAGGCGTCAAGAGCCACAAAAGGAGTGGATATCCAGAATCTGCTGGCAAAATTAAAGGAAAAAACATATAAAGATTAATGCATACATTTCAGCACAAAAATGCACAAAATACCTGAATAAGAGGCTAGGTGACATTGTCAAAAAAACATGAGCAAACATATTGCACAGGGCAAATCGACAAAAAAACATCTCTAATAGATGGTGGGCCAAATTAGAGAACTAATATTGCGGATGCTGGCCAATCAGCCAGACCGTTAAGACCTATTGGTTTAGGTCTGTGCTGCTCAGCAATCTTGAATGGGTTAAGTTTGCATGACCCATTTTCTTCTTTGTCTGAGTCCAAAACAGGTCTAAGCCAGACCCTGCACTTTATCCCGCTCTCCTCTACTCAGTAATTGTAATGCATCTAAGCAAAGATGGCGCAGACCCTATGATAAAGTCAAGAACAGATTTTCAGAAAAGTGTGGGGGAGACTGATTACTAATTTGGCTCAAATTACTCTTTGGGACTGTTTGCAAGGATTGAAAAATTACAAGGAGGGAATAATTACAATAAGGGAATATTTACCATGAGGGATTATTTACAAGGAGGGATTAATTACTAGGAGGGACTATATACAATGAGGGAATATTTACAAGGAGGGAATAATTACAATAAGGAGAATATTTACATGGAGGGAATAATTACTAGGAGGGACTATATACAATGAGGGGATATTTTCAGGGAGGGAATAATTACCAGGAGGGAACAATTGCAAGGAGGGATTATTTACAAGTAGGGAATAATTACTAGGAGGGACTATATACAACGAGGGGATATTTTCAAGGAGGGAATAATTACTAGGAGGGGCTATATACAATGAGGGAATATTTACAAGGAGGGAATAATTACTAGGAGGGAACAATTACAAGGAGGGATTATTTACTAGGCGGGAATAATTACTAGGAGGGACTATATACAATGAGGGAATATTTACAAGTAGGGAATCATTACAATGAGGGATTATTTACAAGGAGGGATTAATTACTAGGAGGGACTATATACAATGAGGGAATATTTTCAAGGAGGGAATAATTACAATGAGGGAACAATTACAAGGAGGGATTATTTACAAGGAGGGAATAATTACAATGAGGGAATATTTACAAGGAGGGAATAATTACTAGGAGGGACTATATACAATGAGGGAATATTTACAAGGAGGGAATAATTACAATGAGGGATTATTTTCAAGGAGGGAATAATTACTAGGAGGCACTATATACAATGAGGGAATATTTTCAAGGAGGGAATAGTTACTAGGAGGAAATAATTACAAGGAGGGAATAATTACAATGAGGGATTATTTACAAGGAGGGAATAATTACAATGAGGGAATATTTACAAGGAGGGAATAATTACTAGGAGGGACTATATACAATGAGGGAATAAATACAATGAGGGATTATTTACAAGGAGGGAATAATTACTAGGAGGGAACAATTACAAGGAGGGATTATTTACTAGGCGGGAATAATTACTAGGAGGGACTATATACAATGAGGGAATATTTACAAGTAGGGAATCATTACAATGAGGGATTATTTACAAGGAGGGATTAATTACTAGGGGGGACTATATACAATGAGGGAATATTTTCAAGGAGGGAATAATTACAATGAGGGAACAATTACAAGGAGGGATTATTTACAAGGAGGGAATAATTACAATGAGGGAATATTTACAAGGAGGGAATAATTACTAGGAGGGACTATATACAATGAGGGAATATTTACAAGGGGGGAATAATTACAATGAGGGATTATTTTCAAGGAGGGAATAATTACTAGGAGGCACTATATACAATGAGGGAATATTTTCAAGGAGGGAATAGTTACTAGGAGGAAATAATTACAAGGAGGGAATAATTACAATGAGGGATTATTTACAAGGAGGGAATAATTACAATGAGGGAATATTTACAAGGAGGGAATAATTACTAGGAGGGACTATATACAATGAGGGAATAATTACAATGAGGGATTATTTACAAGGAGGGAATCATTACAATGAGGGATTATTTACCAGGAGGGAATAATTACTAGGAGGGACTATATACAATGAGGGAATATTTTCAAAGAGGGAATAATTACTAGGAGGAAATAATTTCAAGGAGGGAATAATTACTAGGAGGGAATAATTACAAGGAGGGAACAATTATAAGGAGGGATTATTTACAAGGAGGGACTAAAAAATGAAAGTACACCATAAAATAAGGAAAAGTTGATTTCAACATGACAGATTGTACTTGCCTGTAGATGTACTCGTCGGCAGCCGGAGGCACAAGGGCAACGTGGGTGCAGTCAATGGCACCCATGACGTTGGGCATATCGGCGATATTATAAAATGCCAGCTTAATCGAGTTTCTGGCTACCATATCCTCAGGAAAACAAATATATTTCCGAGTTATGGTAGCCATGCCTTCCAAAAACTTGGATAGGGCGCGGCTCAGTGTAGGCTGTGAGATCCCCACGGAGAGGGCACCCAGCCTCTGGAACGAGCCGTTCGCCAAAAATTGCAGGCAGCCAAGCATCTTGGTCATACCTGAAATTGCTTGCCCCTTCCTTGTGGTGCGGGCTAACCATGACCGCAGCTCACTATACAACTTATGGAGGGAAGCGCGATTAAGCCAGGTGGGCTCGAACAGCTCAACGTCATGCATGCCATTGATGTCCATGCGTCACTGGAGCCGTCCATAACGCTAGGCTGCTTGTTGCGTGGTCAAAATGGTCCCGTAAGGGTATCGCAAAGGAAACGGATTTATTGGGTGTTGGCCCCTCGGCAATCAGCTCTCTGAATTAATCGCAAGCCCATTGCAATAACGTAAGTGTTCTGAACGATCGCAACATTTCAGATTTTGATGGGAAAAGGTCCCGAACTTACGCAAAACTTCTGATATCCTTTGGATCATCGAAAGAGCATATACGCATTTTCCCGAACGTTCGTACGAATGAAAAATGAACTAAAAAAAGCAAAAAAATGACAAACACCAACCCAAACTTTCACAGACAGCTACGGAAGTGCAGACGAATGTGTCTCTGAATCGAGCCTAATGTCCTGAAACTTTAAACATTCAGCATCATTTAATGAAAGGGCCAAACCCTTTGAAAACTATTCCCCAGCATCTAAAGTTAATACATTTTACATTTTAGTCACTTGTTATTCTTTCCCCCCACTGGAATGCAACTCTGTTCAGGACTCTAGGATACGGGCGCCGCCATCTTGCCTCAGACGCATCACATACTGAGGAGAGGAGAGGGGGGCAAGAGTACAGGGGCAGGGTTATAGCTGTGCTTTACACAGACATAGCAGAGCTGGGGGCAGGAAAAGGACAGCAATCCCAGAATGCAGAGTGGCACTTTATGTTTCCAGACAGCCTGAGACTCCATGTGCCACCATCTTGGATGTTTAATGCTCAGAAAATGCAGTAGATGCAGGTAGAATGATTCTTAATGTGTGGAATCTGTATATACAGGGTGGGTGGAACATACAAGATAGGCTCTTATTGAGGGTGAAGGTCCAGTTTAAGCTGTCTTACTAGGTCCATGTCACTGGACAGTCTCCATGATTTCCTAAGCAGACAGGTGTGGTCCTTATAAAGGACCAATTGGGGACTCTGGATGTAGACTTGTTGGCATCTCAACAAAACAGGAAGTAAAAGACCTATAGTATGTTAAATGGATCAGAGAGCTTCTGATTGCACTGGTTCTACCTTGGCAGAAATAAGAATGGAGCATTCCTGCACTTAGGATGGACTAAAATGCATGCAGTCAGTAGCATTTTAGTTGCCCCAGACTGGCCAAGAAGGTATGCTGAGGTGGTTAACTTGTCGGTGCACAGTTTATTTGTTCTTTAACTACTTCCAAATTCTATTGCAGGGACAAACTTCAGCACTCAATTTATGGACATGGCTTTAACATGTGGCTATTAAAACCAGGATGCTTGGCGCATGTGCGAGCCTGAACATGGTGGTCGCATGGTTCAGGAGCCCTGCAGCCCATGGGCATAAAAGCATTATACTGCGAAGACAAATTAACAACACCTTTCACTGCAGCATAAGGGCATTGAGCCTTTTTTTCTGAGGTAAACAAAATGCCCATGTCAAAAATTCCCCTGCAACAACACAGACAGCATGTGGGGACAGGTCCCACAGTGACCTCTGTAATGGCGGAGGCACTGCTCACAGCTGAGAAGCAAAAACTGAGGAATATTTTACCAGAGAAGAAATCATCTGACTCAGAAGCTTTAATGTCAGCAGTTTCCAGAGCTTCATCTAGTGACAGACATTCAGCTGGTTTAGCACCCAGTCAGTGACAGGAGGTGATTCTTCCCACTCTATTAAAGCAGAGAAGAAGAAAGCAAGATAAAGCCCTCACACATATAAACACATATAAACTGTAACTAAAATCAATCAACATTAGCAGATTATGCAATGCAGCATCAAAAGACCAAGAAAATAGGACTACAGGATATAATTTTAGGGTACAAGGCCTTCCTGAATCCATCACAGATCTAGATTCAGCCATAAAAGAACTGATAAGAGCTATTTTACCTCATGCTGATGAAGGTCAGTTACTCCTTGACAGGCTTCATAGGGCACATAGACAAGATGGAGCACCGAGAAATATAATAGTAAAACCACATTACTATCAAATTTAGGAAAAATGTATGGCATGTGTAAGAGTACACCCTAATAAAATGTTAAGAGATAATCTAATGACAATCCAATAACAATCCAAAACAGAAGAGAAACCGCTCTTGACTAAGCTGATTTAGAAGAACATCAAATACAGATGGGCTTTTCCCTGTCATTTGAGCTTTACTTTGAAAGTCAAGAATTATTCCTTTGCAACTTTTTTTAAGAGGGAGACTATTTACTCCTTGATCTTGGCATATTATCATCTAGCCTGAGGGAATCTTCTAGAAGTAAGGCTAAACTTTGGCCTCTTTCTTTATGGAGAAGAAAAAAAACTGTGAGATCTCCTAAGTGTTCCAGAGTGTATGCCTGAGTTGAGTGATTCTATCATGTTCTACTTGTTTCTACTTTCAACATTTAGTTTCAATAACTAGGTTGATATCCTTTAACACTTAATAGAAGGATTATAAGGAGAAGAGAATAATTACTCATAGTAAAACTAAGTTACATTCATTAGTACTTTGGTATTGTTATGGTTACTATAAGTACTTATGTAAACCAGGATTTGAGGCTTAGAGATGTTGTTCTATGTTCTATTTCTTTGCATTTGCAGAGTTCTCTGATGTTACTGGTAAACCAAGTTTTGTTGTAATGTTTAAATGTTTTGATCGGAACCAGCGTGTCCTCTCAGAAGCACACACCACGTTAGTACAACTGTTCAGATCCTTATTTGGTTTCTCAAATATTTCCCAGCTCAGTTTAGTTTAGCCAAGTTCAGTTTAGCCTCCTCAGTCCTGAGAGTTCTGACAGATGGTTTGGATGCCTTCAGTTGGTACCAAGTGGTTCAGGTTATGGTCCAAGAATCCAAGAGCAGCTCTTGATATTGATCTGTAGGCCCTCTTAAGCACCATGTAGAAATGATCAAGGATGTTGTCTTCCCTGGTTGGACATGTTATCTGTTATTTATACTTCGGTAATTTTCGACTGAGGCTGACTTTGTTAAAATCGCCCAAAAATATATAAGCAAGAACTGTGGATTTTGGCTTTCCCATTTATAGATTTTCCCTGTTAGAGAATCAAGTGCAACTTCCACATTGGCTTGAGGAGGGATGTACACAGCAACTAGGACCAAAAATGCAAACTCTCTCAGTGCATGGAAGGGTCTGCTAGGTACTCTAAGTTATTAGAGCAATCCTTTTCTAACTCCTTTATATCCGTATACCAGCCATTGTTCACATAAAAACCTACGCCACCTTGATGGGGATGTTAAATACTTTGTTGCAGCATAACTGTTGGTGGTAAAGTTCCCACCTTCAATTACACTACTGTGAGACGTCCCATCGGAAACAACAATACTCTATGGGTTATGCAGTAAAAAATTGCATTAAGCTTTTTTCTTCAGCTGGGCTCCAGGCTTCTGCCCTTAGGCAGATGCCAATATCTTATTTGTATTTGCCTTGCAAACTTCTGCTATTTAGGTTTTTTATTTAGTAAGACTAGCAGTCTTTGTGGGGAAGTCAGTTAGTGTGTTCGGCTGTTAAATGGTCTGTAAACCTAACGGCAATAATAAGGCAGCAAGCAGCCCATGTGCCTCTCCTCAATTCCCTGCAGTGCAGAGTAGAAGGTGTAGCAGGGCTCCAATGTTTGCTCTCCTAATTTCATTCCTCTAGGATCACAAAAAACTGGGAGGTACAATTGCCCTGAGCACAGCTCATGACTCATAAAGCTGCATCATGACATGCCCTTTCCAGCTCAGCCACACACCTAGGATTTGGAGTAGGAAAATAGGAAAAATATTATGAACCAAATGTTGTGAACCAAATAATAGGCAAGGTGCAGAATCCCCCAATTACAGGCTGAGTGGCATCCCCCCTCTCAATCCCCATAGACAGTGTGGCATTCTCCAATCTATTCCCCTTAGGCAGTGTGGCATTCCCCCCATCCCATTCCCCATAGGCAGTATGGCATTCCCCCTATCCTATTCCCCATAAGCAGTGTTGCATTCCCACTTTCCCATTCCCCATAGGCAGCGGGGCATTACCCCCTTCCAATCCCCTTAGGTAGTGTGGCAGTCCCCCTCCCAATTCCCATAGGCAGTGTGACATTCCCCCCTCCCATTCCCTATAAGCAGTGTGGCATCCCCCCTCCCTTCCTCATAGGCGTCAGAAGAAAATAAAAATAAAGAAAAAGTCAACACATGTTCTGCATATGCGCTGATGGCTGGGCTGCACAGGAGGCCAGAAGAAGATGGAGGAGCGTCGGGCGCTGTCCCCACCACTGATGCTTTTTCCGGCTGGGACACACACAAAGACCCGACTCTGTGCAGTTGGTGGGTGTGGCCTGTGCTTTTATTATTATATTCTAAGTATACAGCACGTCCTGTTCCAGAAGATATTTCTTACTCTTGGGTTATACATCCAGTAGATGGCGCTGGACTGCAGAGACAGAAAAGTGGCTCCTCCCGGCCCCATATATACCAGGGACCTCACACAAATTCCCCAGATCTTCTCTGCAGTCTGGGCTGCAATGACTAGAAGATGGCTCTCTACTCACAGGTGAGGGGGGCTATTAGCCTGCGGCCCTGTAGGACTATTCCCACCCGTTTCCTTCTACTGCCTCCCAGCTTAGGCTGCACTGGTTCGGGTGAAGGTAGGCAGCACCGCTGTCAGGTGCTAAGAAGCGCTGCTCCAAACGCAGTCCCCCCACCAAAGGGTAGGCGGTACAGGCCCATGGTGAGCCTTAATGGGATTCCCCTCCCGCGTCTTGTGCCCCCATCCCCCGCAGTTGGCTCCCTTTAGGCTGGCCGTTGCTTCCCCTTTGCTCTCCCTGGTAGATCTTGGGGGGGGGTACATGTCTTGACTATATGATTTATGTGATGATCCCTTTTGAATTGGTTGCACTGGTTTCCTTTGCCGCTGCCGCCACACACGGCGACATCACCTCAGGCGCTGCTGCACCATCATTGGCTAGCCTTGTCATGTGGGCGTGTTTTCGCGCTCTTCGGGGGGGTGGGCCTTGCGGCTGACGCGTTCTGCAACACTGTCTCCGCAGCCCACCCCTCGAGGTATATGCGGACGCCATTTTAGTTCTCTGCTGCGTGTGTCTGGCGTCTCCCTATCGCGGTCTGTAAGTGATTTATTTTGTATTTCTCTATATTGCATTGCTTATGGAATCTTTTGCTTATGTCTTGCAGGCGGGTCAAACTTTTGTGGTTTCTCCCGGTCCTATCCCCTCTATTTAGTGTTAACTCTTATTGGAGGGCTAGTGTATTCCCTTACCTCCCACTTCCCTAGCGGGTTATTGGGGCATCCCGGGTTGCTATTATTAGCGTCAATCCCTATTGGCCTGTTGTGCCGTGATAATCACCATATGGAGGCTTTTCAGGATAATGTGCTTGGGGTTCCTTTGGGACAAGCCCGGCTGTGTGTGGCATGTGGGGTATCCCCTATAAGTGACGATGTCAGGGTGTGTGTACCGTGTGCCCAGCAGACACTTGCGCTGCAGTCTGGGTTACCGGCGGCTGGGACTGCGCTCCCTCTGGCTTCGCCTACCCCCCCACGCTTACATCTGACTCCTAGTGAGGTGCATACCAGTGGGGAGTCTCAGCCTGATTTGACTGCAGGGGTAGCCAGCATTGAGAGACATATTGCTGGGTCTGGCCCACGTAAGGCTTCTGCTAAGAAGCGGCATGTATCACCTGGTGTTACTCTTTTTCCTATGGAGGCTGAGGAGTTTTTTGACGTTACCGGTTATGGTAGGCTGGAAGAGGGGGAATTATTTTCTGAGGCACAATCTAGGGTGTATAGGGCCGATTCTTGCTCTGACCCATGGGCTTCAGATGATACTGACAGCCTTTTGGCTCACATTTTTGAAGTACTCTGTATCTCTCCTCCTGCCGTGGCTCCGCGGCAGCAGGGGGAGCTGTTTCATACTGTTAAACCACGCTTGGAGTTTCCTGAACAAACTCACTTTAATAATCTGGTGCTCAAAGAGTGGGAGCGGCCTAGCCGGCTTCCCGGGGTACCAAAGAGTTGGGATAAGAGGTATCCCTTTCCCACTGAGATGGTTAAACATTGGTCATGTCCTCCCGAGGTGGATGCACCAGTTCTGGGGTTGTCCAACACATCCGTCATGCATTCCCCTGACTCTACTACCCTGAGGGATGGGGAGGACAGGCGCATAGATCAGCTGGCTTGCCATGCTTTTGCCTGTGTGGGGACCGCACTGCGTCCGGTCTGTGCCTCTGCCATTACGGCTGTTGCTATTAAAAGCCTGCTCAGGAGTCTCTTAGATGGGGCCCCTGATGATGCTGGTAGTGAAGTGTATAGAGCTCTTCTGCGTTGTGAGGAATTTGTTGCATATGTTCTCTCTGCCTTGGATGATACTATAGAATGTGTGGCAGGGCTTCTGCCTTGTTGGTGGCGATACGTCGCTCGGTCTGGCTGCGCCAGTGGGCAGCTGACAATGCTGCTAAGAAGGCTCTCACTGGTTTTCCCTTCAAGGGGCTGCGCCTCTTTGGGGAACGTTTGGAGTTTTTTGCTAAAGGAGGCAAATTCCCTTAGCGCAGGAGGCAGCCCCGGTCCTTTCGGGGTTCAGGTGCCTTTCTTCCCTCCTTCCAGGGTTCCAGAATTGGACTGGGTTGGTTCCTTTGCTGGTGCCCACTGATATTTTTGGGGTAGGGGCAGAGGACGTGGCTGCCCTGGTCCTGCCTGGGGTCCCAAACCTAAGTCCTCCTCCAAACCCCTTCAGGCATGAAGGGGCCCCCTCACCCATTCGGGTGGAGGGACGGCTTCAGCTCTTTGCTCACGTCTGGAGGCGTCATGTCTCAGACCGGTGGATTCAGGAGGTAGTGTCCTCCGGTTACAAGATAGAGTTTGCAGCCTGGCCGCCCCCAAGATTAATCAAATCCCGGATGGCTCAAAACCCCCTGTCAGATCAGGGTCTGTCCCTTGCTATCCAAGGTCTTCTGGAATTGGGAGTCATTTGCCGGGTGCCCTTGTGGGAAAGGGGCACAGGCTACTATTCCAATCTTTTCACTGTTCCCAAGAAGGACGGGTCCATCAGACCCATCCTGGATTTAAAGCACCTCAACAAATTTGTCAGATTCAGACACTTTCGCATGGAGACTCTGCACTCCGCTGTGAATTCGCCCAGGGGACTTCATGACCTCTGTAGACATCAAGGATGCTTACTTTCACATACCTATCTTCCCAGGTCATCAGAGATTCCTCAGATTCGCTCTGGAGGATGAGCATTACCAATTTGTGGCCTTACCGTTCGGTCTCACCTCAGCTCCCAGGGTATTCACCAAGGTGCTGGCAGGAGTGATGGCTCTGCTGAGATATCAGGGCATCCGCATTCTTCCCTACTTGGACGACATGATAATCACTTCTCAGTCCTTCCAACAGGCAGAGCTGGATACCCAGCGGGTGGTGTCCACACTGGAGTCATTCGGCTGGGTGATCAACCCCAAATCTTCCCTGTCTCCTTCCATGGTGAAGTCCTTTCTGGGCATGATTCTGGATTCATCTCAGGTCAAGATCTTTCTTTCTCAGCAGAAGGTGGAGAGTCTTCAAGTACAAGCACAGCTCCTTCTGTCTTGTCCTCATCCGTCCATCAGGCAGGGAATGCAGCTGGTAGGCCTAATGTTGTCCTGCTTCGAGGCAGTTCCATATCCTCAGTTTCACATGAGACCTCTTCAGAATCGCCTCTTGTCGGTATGGGATCGGGACCCCGTGTCCTTGGATCAGGTGTTTGTTTTGTCCCCTCCGGCCAGGCTGGCTCTATCGTGGTGGCTGGACTCAAGGAACCTGCTGGGAGGCAGAACCTTTCTGGCCCCTTGCTGGGAGACTGTCACCACAGATGCCAGTCTGACAGGTTGGGGGGGCTTTTGGGAATCCCTGAAATTCCAGGGTCAGTGGGGCCCTCAGGAGGCCCACTCCCCTATCAACATTCTGGAGTTGAGGGCGATCAGGCTGGTTCTTGCCCACTTAACCCCACACCTTCGGGGTCGGGCTGTTCAGGTCCGCTCGAACAACCAGACAGCGGTTGCTTACATCAATCATCAGGGAGGGACCTGGAGCAAGAGGGCCCTCAAGGAAGTGTTCCTGATTCTGTCCTGGGCGGAGGAGAATGTCCCATGTCTCTCAGCTGTGTACATTCCGGGGGTGGAGAATCTGGAAGCAGACTCTCTGAGCAGGGGGACCTCTCATATGGGAGAATGGTCCCTCAGCAGCAGGGTGTTTCGCTCCCTGTGCCACCGCTGGGGTCAGCTGGATGTGGATCTGTTTGCGTCCCGTCACAATCACAAGCTCTTAGTCTTTGTCTCTCTGTCCCAGGATCCTCTGGCCTTGGCCATGGATGCCATAGCAATGTCTTGGACGAGTTTTCAACTCCTGTATGTGTTTCCCCTGCTGGGCAGGGTGCTGCGCAAGATAGCTCAGGAAAAGGTGCCAGCCATACTGGTGGCCCCCTGTTGGCCAAGAAGAGTGTGGTTCGCAGACGTTGTGCGGCTGGCAGTAGATCAGTACGTGAGGCAGTGCTCACTCAGGGGCGCCTACACCACCCCAATTTACAAACGCTGGCTTTGACGGCTTGGCTGCTGAAACCTCCATCTTGATGGAAAAGGGTCTGCCTGCCTCAGTGGTTACTACCATGATCAGGGCTAGGAAGAAGTCCTGTTCTTCCATCAACTATAAGGTTTGGCGTACTTACATTGACTGGTGCGAGTCTAAGTCGCTTCCCTGTCGTGTATTTTCTATTCCTAGGATTCTGTAGTTTCTGCAACATGGTTTGGATCTGGGTCTTCATCTCAGTACTCTGAAAGGTCATGTTTCTGCCTTGGCCATTTTCTTCCAAAGATCTTTTGTTCAGCATCCCCTGGTCAAGACCTTCTTCCGGGGGGTGACTCACGTGCGTCCCCCACGTAAGCCTATGTTACCAGTCTGGGACTTGAACTTGGTCTTATCTGCCCTGCAGGGGTCTCCCTTTGAGCCCTTGCAGGGGGCCCCTTTGTCCATTCTTACGCTTAAGGTAGTCTTTTTGGTGGCTATCACTTCTGTTAGGCGTGTTTCTGAGTTGGCGGCGCTTTCCATCAAGCCCCCTTACTTTGAGAGACACCAGGACAAGGTGGTGTTTCGTTTTAAGCCAGATTTTCTGCCTAAGGTTGTTTCTGCTTTTCATCTTAATCAGGACATTGAATTGCCTTCTCTGTGTCCTAATTCTAGTAACTCTAAAGAGAGGGTTTTACACTCTTTGGATGTGGTGAGGACTCTGAAGTTCTATTTGGTGGCTACTGAGTCCTTCAGGAAGTCTGATGCCCTTTTTGTGCTGCCGTCTGGACCTAAGAAGGGTCTGGCTCCACTATCAGCAAGTGGATCCGTCAGGCTGTGATACATGCCTATTCTGCTAAGGGGAAGGAGCCTCCCTTCCACCTTACTGCTCATTCTACTCATGCTATTGGTGCCTCTTGGGCCTTTCAGCACCAAGCTTCTGTTGAACAAGTTTGCAAGGCCGCCACTTGGTCTTCAGTTCATACTTTTTCTACAAGGTTTTACAAGGTTGATGTTAAAGTGGACCAACACCCAGGGGTGATCGGCCCGGGAATCTATAAGATGTCGGATGTCCCGCGGGGTGAAACCCCCCCAAAACCCCCAAAAAACCTCACCTTATGAGCGGCGGCAGCAGCCGCCGCCGCCTCCCGCGCGCCCGCGCCGGCTGTTTGCGAATGGCCGGCGCGGGCGCGCACCCTGTAAGAGTGACGCGTGGGAGGCGGCGGCGGACGCGCTGTCTTGGACGTCGCTGTCACCCGCTTGGACGTCGTCGGGGATTGGACGGCGCGGTCACGTGGGAGCGTGGTGAGATGAGTTTTTGGGGCTTTCTGGGGGGTTTCACACAGCGGGGCACCCCCAATCGGGGTGCCCCCCCGAAGTGGACCAAAACCCAGGATAGTCAAAATCCTGGGTGTTGGTCCACTTTAAGGCCTCAGCTGATGCTGCTTTTGGTCGCAATGTTCTGCAGGCGGCAGTGGTTTAAACTGTCTGCTGTTACTTTTGGGGATCCCACCCTACCTTACGGACACTGCTATTGGATGTCCCAAGAGTAGGGAATATCTTCTGGAACAGGACGTGCTGTATACTTAGAATAATACAATTCTGTGATTATTATTATGCATATACAGCACGTCCTGTTCCACCCCACCCTTGTTTATCATTATTTTTAGTTACCTCTTTATGGTGGTTGCTCAATTTTTATATCATGGTTATAGTTCTCCCGGTCTCATTTTAACTGCTTTTCAATACTGGGGAATTTGTGGGAGGTCCCTGGTATATATGGGGCCGGGAGGAGCCACTTTTCTGTCTCTGCAGTCCAGCGCCATCTACTGGATGTATAACCCAAGAGTAAGGAATATCTTCTGGAACAGGACGTGCTGTATACGTATAATACCAATTCTACAGGTGAGTAATCACAGAATTGTATTTTTTTTTTTTTTACATTTGCCACATAAGGCACATGCACATTTCCCCCCACTTTTGGGGCAAAAAATAAGGATAAGGTAATCAGATATTTTGAGAAGCTTTAAAAGCTTACACTGTTCCCCAAAGGGATAAAGTGGGAGAAAGTTCACTACTAACGGCAGATGAGCGTCTGTATAGCGGCGCTTAGAGTGACCGCTAGTAGATGCTGTAAGCAGTTATAGGGCACTGTAACCTAGCGTAGCGGTCGCTGCAGTAACCAGGCCCTTATTGATGAATGTGATGTATGTCGGGCACTCTAACAGCAGTACGGTGCTGCAGCGAACGAAAGATAGCGCCAGCTCAAGTGTGACCGACTCTCGGCGCTCCACACCATACTCGCTATAGCAGCGCCAGACACTGTGTGATTAAAGTCTTGTTTTTGAACACATATACACCTGTAACAAAGCGAAAACACATGGAATGACATTGTTTTAACACTGTGACCTTAACACTTTAGTGTCAGACCTGTAAATACAATTCTGCATAAAAATATAAAAAATCAAAAAAGCTTCTAAAAGTGTTTGTTTGCAGCCAGGAGAGGTCACACAATGATTGGAGCAAAAAAAAACAAATGTCAAACACGCTGTTTAAACACAAGCAAATGAACGCCCATTGAAATGTATGTAGTGAAAAGTGTACCTGGAGCTTTGGAAGTTAGAGTGCCAGCTACATGGCGCTGTTAGAGTGGCTCACCAGATTCACTTTCATTAATGTGGTTTTGCGTACAGCGCCCAGCGTTCACCAGACGCTGCCTGCCGCTATGAGGCACTACCTGGCGCTATCCTTTCTTAAATAACCCCCTTGTGTACCTGGACAGGTATTTAACAGAAGGGTTGCTGGTTCGAACACACAGGTACATTTTCTCTTTTTCAGTCGTGTCCTTGTTTTTATTGATTGAGAAGTTGATTTTTATTTTCTTTGTGTAATTAGGAGCAAAACCTAGAAAATCTTGATACATAAAAGAAATGTTGATCTGCAAAATGTCTTTCATTGTCCTTCAGCTAATTTGTTGTTTAATATTCACAGGAACATTTACATCTTAGCATTAAGCTGGCTTACTGGGAAGGACAGGCAGCGGGGGATCACCTAATGACATAGGGTGCCAGCAGGTTATCGCAGAGACTAATGAGGGACTGGCCAGCCATGTCTTCTAATGTCTTTTATTCGCTCATTTCTGTATGACTAAAGTAGAGAGATGGCTGTTTCTTTATTATTAGACCTCCGGAGGGATTGAAAAAAGAATAGAATGCCATAAAGATGCCCCAGCAGTCTCGGGGTGATCACAGGGGAGGCTGGTTTGAGCAGTTACATTTTATATATTATATAGTTTGCTGGCTTATCTCAGCATGGCATCTGCCAATGTATTAAAATTACTCGATACCTACTCTCGGTATGAATGGAAACATCACCACTATCACACACATACTTAAATGAGCAAAATGTGATCACCCAAAAATGGTCTAATATAAATACTAATGTGCTAAAACATACTACGATGATTGTATTTTGCTTGTGATTTTCTTCTTCTGGTAGAGAATAACACAAAAGGCAATTTTAAGGATGAACCATTTAATTTGTACTAAGGAGAACTCCTGAATCCTTAATTGCCTGACCGTAGTTTCTGTTCACACCTCTAGTTTCTCTGCATTGTTGCGCTGCCTTGCAACGCAGTTCTAATGTAGAGGGAACACTGTACATTATTCTAAACGGGATAGTTCACAAATCTGCGCTGCATTGTGCAACACGCAAGTGTTGCAGACAACCTTTTCAGTGTAACATTGTAACAGCGCAGGCCAATAGAAGTCTATGGCAGCACAAGTGCGACGCATATATAACGCAGTATACCTGGGAGAACTCCTGAATCCTTAATTGCCTGACCGTAGTTTCTGTTCACACCTCTAGTTTCTCTGCATTGTTGCGCTGCCTTGCAACGCAGTTCTAATGTAGAGGGAACACTGTACATTATTCTAAACGGGATAGTTCACAAATCTGCGCTGCATTGTGCAACACGCAAGTGTTGCAGACAACCTTTTCAGTGTAACATTGTAACAGCGCAGGCCAATAGAAGTCTATGGCAGCACAAGTGCGACGCATATATAACGCAGTATACCTGGGGGGAATCCCCCGGTCAAAAGGGATACACTGGTGTGGTAATTGAGTCAGCAATATTGAGCAATATGGACATACATATGGAGCACTATGTGATAGTAGTTATTCAGACTCCCCTAGGCACCAACTTTTGTTGATCCAGGATGGGGTCCATAACTTAAAAAAAATATCTACAACCCTGGCTCTGCCCCCCACAATGTGCAGACTGTGTGGCTGAAAATGACCAAGAAGGGGGCATAAAAGCACCATCAATGGGACACTTTTTTTACTATATCATTAACAGTACCACCCTGATTATGCTGCCTACGGGTAGCCCGAGACAATGGGTCAATAATCGGGCTTGCCTTTGGTATAACTTTAATGCTACTGTTCTTTCACAGCTGGCCCTAAAGACAAGTAGAGTTCATCAGTACTTCAATGTAAAAGTCGAGTAAGGTTATTGGAAAACGTGTTTGCTGCTAGAGATCGCTAGAGATTTCAGCAACCAGTACAGTTAAAGGGACTGTCCAGGCAAAATGTAAGAAGCATGATTACCTTGTCATATCTGCCCTCTCCATTCCATTAACTTTACAAGCAGCACCTAGAAGCTGAAACTTGGTACTTGGACTTCTGACACTCCCCTGAATTCCATAGCAGTAGACACCAATCACAGGTCTCTACTGGTGGACTTGCCCCTCGATTCAAAGAGCAAAAGTTAATTGATTTCGTATCGAGAATCGTAAGTTTGGGTGGGTGTTAGTCATTTTTTCCTGTTTTTTTGGCCATTCCCGACTCGCACGAGCCTACGTACGTATGCGTATATGCTCTTACGATCAGCGGCAGTTCGTTCGTAAATTTTAGGATCTAAACGTAAAACTTAGGATCAAATCCTAAAACTTACGATCAAAACGTAAAACTTAGGTTAATTGGATGTGTTTAGGTGTGATTCAGAGAAACCTCTAAACGCGTTTTAAAAGAAAGCCACAGCCGACACCTTTTAGCAGCCGGATTGCTGTTCGTGAACAGGTTTTTTGGCTATGTGGAGGAGTCTGCGCGTCTTGAGCTCCAATGAACTGCATGTATCAGCATGGCCGAGGCCATAAATTGTATGGCTATGCATACCTGATTCATGTATGCCTTATAAAAGCATTTTAATGTGGACCTTAATTAGTCCTTTGCATGTAAACCTTTATTTTGCAATATATTTGCGTTAATTAAAGAAACTTATGTCCTTTGTTATTTATTTTAAAATTGAGGTACTAGAATAATATTTTTAGATTGCATTTATTGGTGTAGTTGTTTACCTTTGCTTTGTTTAATTATTTAAGCACATCTTTGGTCAGATGCATCACACTTACTGAGGAGAGGAGAGCGGGATAAAGTGCTGGATGTGGGTTACTGCTGTATTTTGCACAGACACAGCAGAGCTGGGGGCATGGAAAGGTCAGAAATCAAAGAATCCAGAGCAACACAGTCACAAGGCCCTTTCTGTTTGCAGGCTGCCCGATAATACCTGAGCCGCCATCTTGGCTGTTTCTAGGCTCATAACATGCAGAAGTTGCTGGGTGTTTTTTAATATTTGTGAGCAATCTGTATGTAGAGGGTGTGGGTAACCACACAAAAAATTTAAAGTTGTACCATTTGAAGCCAAAATATTAAAATTAAATCCACAAGTAAAAAATGCAAGTTAACTAAAAATTAAACAAAGTAAGATTTACTTATGCAAATGCATTCATTAATGGTTGGTTACTACAAAATGAATGAAATAACGAAAATTAAAAGACCAAATATTTAGAATGCACTTTAATGAGGTAAGTTTGTATTGCGGAGCCGCAAGATCAGAAGGATTTACGTCCAGACCAAAAAGGAAAAAGGGCAAAACCAATGTTGCAACCTGAGAAATGAAACGGAAAATTCAGGATGGAAACTGACATAGGTCTGATTCCCGAACTGCCATACGAACGGACGTATATTTTAGGATAGAAACGTATTTGCTTATTGAATCACTCGCAAGTTCATACGAACGCACGAGCGGACGTGAAAAATAGGATGATCGTGAGCCAAATCCAAGCTGTTACATGTTTCTTTGAATCAACCCATATAAGTCAGCCCCCTGTGGCCACCTGTGCTTTGCAGCATTGTGATTAGGTGTCAAAGTATGCTGCCTACTGTTCGAAGAGCGGCGTCGCCCCCCCCCCCCCCTCCAGAAAAACCATACCAGGGATCAGCTATGGGGGCTGGTAGACCAGTGCCACCAGCCCTGAAGGCTACTAGCCTGTATAGCCCACATGGTTCATGGTTTATTCTGCACCCCCCTGGGGTTTGGGGATGCAGTTAATGGGGTGGGTGTTAGGGCAAGTCACCCGCTTGTCAGCAGGTGACTTGCTGGATCCTGTTGCCCTTTAAACTGTTATAGGAGTGTGAAGGACCCCGAAACGGTCAAATGTAAAAAACACACACTTCTTTTATAATTTTTTTTTCTACCTACCTCTTTCTATCGCCAATCCCACACCGGCAAATGGCTGCTTCGTACAATCGAAAGTGATTGGTGGAAGCCAAGAGTGGAGCAGAGGGTCAGTGCCCACTGCCACCGCACCCTCCAGCTTCTTTGCTTACTCCTGCTGCAGGGAGGGTTTTTTTTATAACATTTGAGTGACTGAGGACCCGGGGGGGGGGGGGTGTTATCAGAGGCAGCCCTGGGGAAGAAGGGATCCCCGGTGCTGGATCTCAGACCAAGGTGGTTCTTTTTCACCCCAAACTGTAAACACCAGGCACATGATGAAATTCACATTGATGGCACTTAACAGTAGAAGACGTTTAAAATTCCATTGTCATAAATATGTTTATTGGTTCTTGTTATACATACTTATTGTATCTTTCAGGCTTATTTACTTTCAAGCAAAGGCACAGTGAGTTATGCTGTGCAGTTAGCCATAAAGACAATTTTACCTTTTGTTATTGTTGACAGTCAGAAGATGACACATTATGGTTGTTCTGGGTGGCTGCACCTAGACTGTTTCCCTCGCCCTTATTAAGTAAAGGTCTTGCTTTCCTTTTTAGAAAGTGGAGCTTGTTTATCACAAGTGCTGACATTAATATGGATACTATATGCAGGGGTTCTATTCACAAAGGCTTTTAAACTGTTCTTTTTTGCAGCCTACTCGACAATTCTCCAAGATAATTGTTTAACAGATAGATTATCACTTTAATCCTGTGCAAAATTAAGCACTACTTATTAAGACAAAGGAGTGCTGGCATACATTTAAGATGCCTTCCAGATCAAGCTGTGTTATCATTAAAATAATTAAGTTATAACGTTTATTGATGTATAAAATGTGCTATTGAATCAATTGAAAACATTTCCTATTTCAGAGTATTCATTTTGTAATATATGTAATCAGTTACCTCTATTCTAAGGGTTAATGTAGAACCTATTAAATGCAGCCTGCAAGAATATTAGTTCTTTCTAATCTATTTTGTCATAGCATAATAACAATAGGATTTACCACGCTGTTAAAATCAAATTGGCTTTAACAACTTTGTGACGTAAAGGAACCACCACTGGTTCCACTTGCAAAACATTCACCTCCTCAGTGTTCCACGACATCTTGCAATGCTGGCGGCATCTTCTGTTTAGCTTGAAGTGTGGCTGGGTCACAGGCTGACACAAGTATGTGCAGCTGCTGGAGATTCCGCCCACATTGTGTTTCCAGGTGCCGGTAGGACGTGAAGAGGGCGCGCCTCTCCAGAGTTACTCTCAGCATTCTCTACATCAATAAGCTGTAGGGGGTATTAGCCCATAGTATCTGGAGGGGTCAACAAGAATGAGCTCCTCCAGTGTATCTGTGGCCACGTGGCCAGTCAATAGTTAAGACCCCTGACCAATCACCTAGGTCCAAGGTGATTGCTCGGTAGTTGAGTAAAGACTGTGCCTAAGGTCCTCGCCTATAATGTTCTTCTGGTCTTGGCTGATTGCTGTCCTGTACTGTTCCCTGGCAGTTCAATGTTCTTTACCCTAAAGACCATATCCCTTGCACCATTTACAACCTGGATACAACAGGTGTGAGTCCCAACTAACCTCAGTAGCTTGTCTGCGGTTATGTGGGGTATCTATCCAGTGGTTGACATGGTGTTGGCTGCTAGAGATTGTACAACGTGGGATACCAAATGCAGGTGCAGGGTTCAGTGGACCAAGGGACATTTTTGACTGTTGGTCCACTTTAAGACAAATGGAAGGTCATCAGATGAAAGGGTGTGGGAACTTGGTTTTTGGATTGGCTTAAAATGTGCTGAAAAAACACACAAAGTATTAATACATTTTCCAGGGCCCAGGAACACCCCTGTTTCTGAGAATGATTCTTGTAGCGAGCACGTCCCCTTGATTTACTTGAGCGCCCGACCATCACTCACCATCAGGTGTGGCTCTCACTGCCTCAGTCACACTTCCTATGCACATCCAATTCTGAGCAGTGCTTGCCACATTCCTCTGTTTCAGTGAATAGAGGGGGCATGCACACTGTAACTGACATGAGGGGCAGCGGGAGCATTCATGGCCTTGGGATACCTGATTTCAGAAATGTTTTTGAGTGCTATATTAAAAGGACAAAAAGCAGACACACACCTAATTACCAGCCCACCCCGGCTCCTCGCTCTTTTTCCTGGCTCCAGGTATGCTCCATCTGGCTTGAACTCTTGCTGGTTCTTTCAGTTATAAGCGAGCATGGAGGAGGGAAAGCTTTCCCAGCACAACTATGCTGAGTGCTTTAGCTTAGAGTTTGGACATGCTGGAGCCAGCAGGAAGATTATGTCTGAAGAGCAAAATACTATTTAAAGTGGACCAAAACCCACGGAGATCAATTCCCTCCCCCCGGGCATCCAAAATTGGGATGCCCCGCTGCCTGAAACCCCCCAGGTCGCCCCATACACTTACCTTGTTTCTCAGTCCAGCAGCGCATTGTGCAAGCTGCATCCCCGTTATCCCTCTAGCAGGGCGCAAGCAAGGGCTGCACTGCACAATTTAGGGCCTTATTCACAAAGGGATAGCGTCTAGTGCCTTGTAAACGACTGTAGCGATAACCCTTATCGCCGGAGGGCTTCACCGCCCCGAGACGTCCTTTTCCCAATCGTAAGAGGTGCTGCCGGAATTCCAGAGTCGTCCGTGAGGAAACAGGAACAGCCCTTACAAGGGCTAGTGAATTGTAATATAGCGTTTCCCCCAATAAGAGACAGAACTTCAGTATTGAGGGTGAAGGTGAAGTAGTTTTTATTAGTGCCACTCTAGGCCTTATATACACAAGTCTCCATGCAATGACAACCACACCGACCAATAGCAGCAGGGCAAACAATCCCTCAACTCTGCCGGTGACGCAATCAGTAGAACAATAGCAGGCTGTAATATAATTATAATCAATCAGGACAATGCCATTGACTGTGACGTAATCAACAATACACAATGGCAGTCAAAATACAATGACATTGCCTGTAACAGTATCAAAATACAATGACCTAATTAAGACAAGGCCAGTGAATGACCCGGTGGGCAACTGAATAGTGATGACATCCAAAAGACAGAGCGTCTGTCACAATGCCCCCTTTTTGTGGAACACCCGGCAGACCTGGATTGACCCTGTTCGGGTTAACATGGGGCTGTCCAGACTCTTGTTAGGGGCAGAGTTCTGTTTGCCGGGATAATCCATCTGCATTACCGTTTTGTCTACCGGGCCTGTATATACACACACACATACAGTTGTACTCACAGGGTGCTGGTCTTGTCTTTTCCCCCCAATAAGAGACAGAACTCAGTATTGAGGGTGAAGATTATACCCACACACACACACACACACATACAGTTGTACTCACAGGGTGCTGGTATTGTCTTTTCCCCCCAATAAGAGACAGAACTCAGTATTGAGGGTGAAGATTATACCCACACACACACACACACACACACACACACACACACATGCAGTTGTACTCACAGGGTGCTGGTCTTGTACACACACATGTACTCACAGGGTGCTGGTCTTGTACACACACATGTACTCACAGGGTGCTGGTCTTGTACACACAAACAGTTGTACTCACAGGGTGCTGGTCTTGTACACACACATGTACTCACAGGGTGCTGGTCTTGTCTTTTCCCCCCAATAAGAGACAGAACTCAGTATTGAGGGTGAAGATGATACACACACACACACACATACTCTCTTAGCTCTGGTTGCAAGGCATTGAGAAAATGTTCTAGTAAAAACAACTGTAGGCTTCCGGGGTGACAGCGTTCCGGGCTAACAAAGCCTCCTTTACCAGATGGTAGTGTGGTATGTCCGCATCAGGGATGGCCCGGAAAGCATCGGAAGCTTTCCCAGATAATTTCCCTGATAATATGGTGACCCATTCCTCCGTGGGTACCCGGTGTAAAGCGCACTGCCGTTCAAAATCGGCCAAAAATCCATCAATCTCATTGTCACTTTCCTGGATGGACTTAAATGCTGCAAATGGAATCTTTTTCCCCCCAGTGTAACTGAGGCTCGGAGACACAGGGGCGCTGAGAGGCTGCTGGGTTGCGAGTCGCCGATCTTCCCTTCGCTTACTGGCCTCTGCCTCCGCTGCGGCGAAGACTTGATCGATCAGTTCTTGTAATGGATTCGGCCATAGACCGACAATCTGTTCTGAACCGCTTGAACGAGAGCAGCGTCTTCATCAGTATCTATATTGGTTTCGGTCCTCACTGCTGCATGATCCATTTCGATCAGCTCGGCTATCAGTTCCTGACGTGGGCGGTTGCTAGCTGACCTTCCCCGGCTCACGAGTAGATCCTTCAGGGTCAGCCTTTTCAACTTGTCCTACTGACTCTCCATCAGGGTAGCACTCTCTCTGGGTAGAAAGGACCATCCGACCGCTTGCCACCAATTGTAGCGATAACCCTTATCGCCGGAGGGCTTCACCGCCCCAAGACGTCCTTTTCCCAATCGTAAGAGGTGCTGCCGGAATTCCAGAGTCGTCCGTGAGGAAACAGGAACAGCCCTTACAAGGGCTAGTGAATTGTAATATAGCGTTTCCCCCAATAAGAGACAGAACTTCAGTATTGAGAGTGAAGGTGAAGTAGTTTTTATTAGTGCCACTCTAGGCCTTATATACACAAGTCTCCATGCAATGACAACCACACCGACCAATAGCAGCAGGGCAAACAATCCCTCAACTCTGCCGGTGACGCAATCAGTAGAACAATAGCAGGCTGTAATATAATTATAATCAATCAGGACAATGCCATTGACTGTGACGTAATCAACAATACACAATGGCAGTCAAAATACAATGACATTGCCTGTAACAGTATCAAAATACAATGACCTAATTAAGACAAGGCCAGTGAATGACCCGGTGGGCAACTGAATAGTGATGACATCCAAAAGACAGAGCGTCTGTCACAACGACAGTTAGCGACAGGTGAACGCCGGACACGGCACACAATTACACATTTATCAAGTGGATTCTGTTGAGCGACTGGGATAACGCCATGTAGCTTCCGATTCATCATTATCCCAACCTCAGCGTACAGCTCCGGCATTCAGCCTTGCAGAGCGCCACGTCTTACCTCTCTGGCTACCTGTCGCTCTCCCATACATTTCAATGGACGTTCTTTTACTTCTTTTTAAACAGGGGAATTTTATTATTTATTTTTATTCTTAAATAATGTTGGGATCTCTCCTGGCCTTGAAAAAGCCATTTTTTCAAATTTTTAAAATTTTTATATATTTATGCAGAATTGACATTACAGGTCTGGCATTAATGTGTTCATGTCACAATGTTATAACAATGTAATTCCATATGTTTTTGCTTTGTTACTGGTGGATACATGTTAAAAACAGCCTTTAATCACATAGCCACCGGCGCTCTGGCCTACAGCGAAGCATTTTTGAGCGCCGGTGGTGTGTAAGGCTGTTTTTTTGATGAATATGGTCGGTCGCACTAACCAGTCGCTCCCATTCGCTCCCATACAGCTCTGTACAGGTCATGTAGCGACTCCCCACAATGTATTCATCAATGCTGCACAGTGACTGAGGTGCTCTGAGCTAGCGAACCACGACCGAGCACAGCGACTACTAGCAGGTGCTCCGAAATGCCTGCTACAGACGCTCATCTGTCGCTACCTGCCGCTAGTAATGAATCAGCCTGCCCATATGTTTTTCTCCCTACAGTGTTTCTTTAAAACCCATTCTTTAAAACCAGACCTTTTTCCAGCCCCTCATACCCCCGTTTTTCTGCTGCGCTCATGCATTCTGGGTCTACCCTGTTAGTGGTTATCCACTTTCTGCACCTACACTGCTTTCCTATCCACACAGCCATATTCTTGAATTTGTAGCTTTGTCACATGAAACAATTCCTCAGGGAATGAGCTATCGGAGAGATGGCAGCATTTCCGCTTGCACTAGACTTGTTTCCTTAGAGCAGGTTTTTATATTATTATTTTGGAAAATATTTTTATATTTTCATCTCTTATCTTTTATAGTTTCATTATATTATCATCTCTTATAGTTTTTTAGAAGGTTGTAAATTAGATTTAGCAGTATGTAGTGAAAATACACAAGCATTACATGGTTCAATATAAATAGGACATTTGTGGCACAGTCAATTTGAAATGGAACTTGCTGCATAGTAAAGCATCTGCTTGTTTTGTAACATAAATTGTAATCAAGCGTTTATGTCTTTCTCTGCTTTCTTAAATGCTGACACATAACAGGCCAGCTGTCAGCTATAACTAAAATGGCTTTACCTTATCATCTGCTGTAAATAAAACCATACCTTTACTTTACTTGCTGTGTGTTAAAGTGGACCAACACCCAGGATTTTCACTATCCTGGGTTTTGGTCCACTTCCGCGGGGCACCTCGATCGGGGGTACCCCGCTGCATGAGACCCCCCAGAACGCCCGGAAAAACTCACCTCACCACGCTCCTACGGTGCATGCGCGGGCCTCGTCCAGTCAGCGCGCTCAGAGCCGCTGTGGTGTGCACGTACATGGGACGGACAACCACAGCGGCTCCGAGCACGCTGGCGGCCGCATCTCGCGCTTCCCTCTAACAGGGAGTGCGCCCGCGCCGGCCATTCACAAACGGCCGGCGCGGGCGCGCACCTTGCTAGAGGAAAGCGCGAGATGCGGCCGCGGCCCGTGCATGCGCCGTTGGAACAGGGGTAAGGTAAGGTGAATGGGGCGTCCTGGGGGGTTTCACACAGCGGGGCATCCCAGTTTTGGATGCCCCGCGGGGAGGGATCTGATCGGCCTGGGAATCTTATAGATTCCCGGGCCGATCAGCCTGGGTGTTGGTCCACTTTAACTAAAGTAGCTTTATAGTGACCATTTATTGCAGTGGGCCCAATACAAATGCCCTTAAACCCCTATTGCCACTTCAGACTGTATTTAGCCTAACATGCTTTACTAGTAGCACAGGGTTGTTTTCTTTTTAATTAGGATTTAATGACCTTTACCTGTACATATATATTGACTAGCCCGAATGTGTCCTAAACAGCCAGGGATAGTTGATGCTCCATTTAGAAATAAGCAGTACAGTTAGGAAACACTGAATTACAGAATCTGAATTGTGATCAGATTAGTGTACTGTTAAAAATATAATTATGAATGCTTGTAAAATGTTCTGTGAGGTTTGTAATGGTAACCCTACCAGAGTATCTTGTACCTGCTACTTCGTCAGTATAGAAGTAGCCATACTAGAATTTTGTTACAATAACCATAATCCACAGAGATATGTCTGTTCAGTGTTCATTTTGATTTGATTTAAATTGAATACTCCGATCACAACAGAAGCTCATGATTAAGAATCTAAAAGAATATGACAAGTATTAAATGGAAAAAATTTAATATGCCTGGTCAGCCATAAGGTAGAAAATCTGCTAACACACCTAAATTATTGTTTTACCAGTCTCTTCACATTTCTCTTAAATTCACCTATGTTCACCTATTATTTTCTCGAAATCATTCTAAATTATGCTTGCTGTCAAATCGGACCAAAAGTAAAAAAAAAGAAAGTTTAGTAAATTGTTCCACTAAAGCCCCCGTCTGGCAAAAACTATTTGAGAGGGCTTAACTCCATACAGATGTTCTGGAATAACAGGCTGCATGGGAGCAGCCATCTTGTCACACACATAAACCCACAACAAACAGAGAGATAAGTGCCTCAGAAACATGGGCAGCTTGTGTATTATGGTATATAAACACACACACCGAATAACCAGCTGCTAGAGAGATTGTGTGTGTGTGTGTGTGTGTGTGTGTGTGTGTGTGTGTGTGTGTGTGTGTGTGTGTGAAGGGAAAGCTGCAACAATGAAAATCACTTCACTGCAGAATCTGGATTTACGGCACACTATTCAGTCACTGTAAACATATATATCTTTTAAGATGTTACTTAACTGTGCAGTAGAACAAGAGTCATCACAGCTGATAGCTTTCTACTAGAAATAAAGCAGTATTGCACTGATATGTGAGGCAATTTTGACTGTGGGATTGGGTTTTTCAGAAGCTCGACTCATGTATGTGTCAAGGTGGCTGCTCCCATGCAGTTATGCAGCATAGAATCTGCCTGCAATCCCCTAACATCTGCATGCAGTTAACCCCTACATATAGTTTTACTGATTGCTGGAGTGAGGCTGAGGCAGGATGGGGGGGTTACAAAGAAAAAAACCCTTTACCTGAGCCTCGGGCCATGCTGCTCCCCTGGTCATGGGTGCCCGTCACTGACAATTGCCAGAAAGCAGCATCCCCCGGGTCCGCACATGCTCCTGCCACCCATTCACTTGAATGGGCGGGCAGAAATGAAAATGGAGCGTTGGCCCAAGGGTCAGGTAACGTTTTCGTTTTTTTTTTCTTTGTCTTTAATTTAAGGGGCATTTTTATAGCATTTGCTATGTCCCAATGAGAACTGGAGCCTGCGATTTATCAGTTAGATTCAGTTAGTAAAAACAACAAGAGACTAGAAATGCACAGAATTTGTTATGCACTATAGTACAATATAGAATATTAGAAAGCCAGAACATAAAAGCTCACCTGACCCAGGAAACTGATGTTGAGCTTTGTTATATAATATAGCTTTTAATAGTGCATTTAAAAGAAACTAGGATCTATAACATGGCCAAGAAAGCATCTGCTCAGCGGTTTGGTGGCACATTTCTGGCACCCAGGGCCTAATTCCTTTTAAAATGCACTAGGAAGTTATATTGTCATCTAAGATATACAAAGTTCTTGAACTAAAAATCAGGCAGTCTAATTCATTATTAGCAGTAGGTAGCGACAGATGAGCGTCCGTAGCAGGCATTTCAGAGCGCCCGCTAGTAGTCGCATTAATGCCAGATCTGTAATATCAATTCTGCATAAACATAACATTTAAAAAAAAAAATAAAAAATGGCTTTTTCAAGGCCAGGAGAGATCCCAACATTATTTAAGAATAAAACAAAATAATAATAATAAAAACCCCCTTGTTAAAGAGAAGTAAAAGAACGTCCATTAAAATGTATGGGAGAGCGACAGGTAGCGAGAGGTAATACGTGGCGCTCTGCAAGGCAGAACACCGGCGCTGTACGCTGAGGCTGGGATAATGATGAATCGGACGCTACATGGCGTTATCCCAGTGGCTCCACAGATTCTGCTTGATAAATGTGTAATTGCGTGTCGTGTCCGACTTTTACCTGACACTACCTGTCGCTACCTGTCATTTACAAGGCACTACCTGACGCTATCCCTTCATGAATAAGGCCCTAAGTAGTATAAATGTGGGGCAGTTGTTACTGTTGTTATTCACCACTCTAAATATTGTTCATTGCTTGGCTGTGGGCCTTCTAGAAAATAATCAGCCGATACCGCACAGAACATGGTACAAGTAGGAAGTTCTTTGCAGGTTTTAGTAGGATGGACATTCTCCTGAGAAAATCCTGAATCAATACTGACATTTGAGAAAACTGACACAGCACTGGTGAATGTAAAGAAAACGGTGAAACGGTGAAGTGACCAAAGGAGACACATTTGTAATGTATACTATATACACACAATGAAATAGTACTGTATATGTTGGCTGAGAAGGGACCTAACATTTGCTTTATTATGTTAGTTCATTGGAGCGCCAGTCATTTACTGTACCAGGATAGCCATTATGTAAGCAGAAATTTCAAGGTTCAAATAATGACATTTTTTTGCCTCAATTGCCATATCTCAGTAGATTAAAAACACAACTAAACTTGTTCATACAGTCTACAGAGTTAGCTCATATATAGTACTAACTTAGAATTTTTTGGTTCATTTGACACAATTAATCCTGTTGAAATTGTTGCAATATGTTGTAAAACAACATAGGAAAGTGCAAGACTTTTGATCCAGATATCTCTGTTCTCTTTCAGTCATTCCACAAGTCACAAAGCACCTGCTCTCCAATCCCGTTTTCACCTGCATCGTTCTTGCAGCCTGCATGGAAATTGCTGTGGTAGCCGGCTTTGCTGCTTTCCTGGGAAAATACCTGGAGCAACAATTCAATTTGACAACTTCATCGGCCAATCAGCTGCTGGGTGAGAGGAGTAACAGGCATGCAACACGCATGTATTCTATTTACACTCAATATGGATGGCACATCTATCACTGAAACTTCATTTTCTAAAGGGCAAGTTGTCATGTCACTGTAAGCCATTAGATGCATTGGCTCATTGGTATGTATGGGTGTGTAATGCTGCTGAGATTTATCAGACTCGAGAGCCAAAGCAAATCATTCAGGGTGCTATATTAATTTACTGTAGCTGCCTGCCCCTTTGAGGGTTTCCTAGTCCCAATCACAGTTTCCCTAAAGCTATTTGAAACATACAATATTCTGCATGTGATCTGTATATATTTATTATGTCCAAAAGTGAATGTACTGTAAATATAAGAAAGTACTGCATATCAATATGTGATTAAAAGACTAGACGCTAGAAGCCTGCAGATAAGGTGCTAAACCATAGCTTTATTTTTATTTGTTCCCTTAAAGAAGAGCTCCAGTCCTTTTTGAAAGTTGCTCCACTAAACTACCCCATCCCCGATGATCAGTGGTGTAAGCTGTTTGAGAGTGCTTAACTCCATGCAGATGTTGTGGAATAGTATGCAGATGTTGTGCTCCCGAACTACATGGCAGCGGCCACCTAGCTAACAGTCCTGCTTATACATGGGAATGAGAGGAGAGCTATGCCAGCAGCAGCCCACACTGAGAGAGATATATGCTTCAGAAACATGGAGATGCATGTCTGTCATACAACACACACACGCACACACTGAATAAACAGCTGCTGTAGCAAAGTAAATCCGTGTGAGTGTTACTATCATGTTAGACAGGGGCATAGCTAAGGAGGGCAGGGGGGTCCGCAGTGGGTCAAGGGGGTGCCAAAGGGGGGCCTGAGCACAGATGTCAGAGCTAGGATGCCCCACTGTGTGAACCCCACTGATCGCTCACACTCACCTTTCTGTCACTCTCATGCCTTGTTCTCCGAAACAATGATTTATTCAGTGCATTAGTATGCATGGCATGAAGCGCTGAATGATCAAGGATCCGCACATACACAGTGAGAATGGTGGAAAGGTGAATTGTGTGGGTGATCCTGGGGGTTACACACAGCAGGACATCCCGAATGCCCCAGGGAAATGAAACTATCAACAGCTTGATTTTAGCAGGTATATATGACAGTGTACTGTGCTTTTAATAATGCTAATCCGACTTTTATTAGTCCAACTAAGTGCTGAACCCGTTATGGCACCCGTTAAGCAAAAAGAACTCTCCCCTACTGAGCACTGGGCATCCAATCCCCAACAAGGAGCAGCACCTCTGCATTTTTAGTTGCTAGGCTGGCTATGACTGATGGCTCACACAGTCAGTGCAGCAGCAGTGTGACTGTTGTGCAGGGATTGGCTGACTACGGAGTCAGTCTCCCTTGGGCTCTGGGGGGATCAGGCATTCAGCGCTGGGCTGTTTTTTGTTTTAGACCAAAAGAAGATATGGCAAATAGAGGTTCTGATTTGGGTGAACTTGCACTTTAAAATCGATCGTCACCAATTGGGATAACACCCCTCCACTGCAGAACAACGTTTTTTGGTGTTTTCTGTGACCAAGACTTAAACAGAACTATTGGATTACATTAAAGCAGCAGAAAAGCAGGTGTCAGCGCTCATCCAGAATATAATGAATAAAACGTTTAATCCGGCATATTAAAATCCAGTGGGAACCATAGTAGACTTTTCATTTGTCCACTACTATGGTTCCCACTGGATTTTAATATGCTGGATTAAAAGCTAAGTTTTATTCATACTATTCTGGATGAGGGCTGGCACCCAATTTTCTGCTACACTTCGTTCTTTTTGGACCCTCAGGTCTACACTGTCTCTATAGTAAAAGGTGGGCAGCCTGACCAGTTTCATTAATCATTTACTTTAAAACAGACCAAAAGTCAAAAAATGCTCCACTGTGCAAATCCATAAGAACCCCCCCCCCCCGCACCCTCAACTGCCTTGCAGCAGTGCAACTTCTCTCTACAGTGGTATCCGCACTCTTCAGATCTGATGGGTCACACATAGTGGAGGGGCAGGGTTAAAGCTGCAGAGCAAAGCCGCTCTATTTGATCACTGCGGGATCCTGGAAGTAGGTGACTATACAGTTCAGCCTGTGAGGGGTCCTTGCATTTTTAAACCCTAATTGGAATGCACCCAGAACACATTTACCTGGACCAAAGTCTGATTTTTGGACAGCTTTAAAGAGGAATAAACCTTAGAATTTTTGCTCTGCTGTTTTTTTCCTTGAGTCCAGTGCAAGCCTGATTTGTGATGCCCACTGTGTGCAACCCCCAGAAATACCCAGTATTGTTACCATTTCCAATCAGCATTCTATTCTGTGCATAATAATGTATAGCATAGAACTGCAAGATGGCAGCTCCCATGCAACTCAAGGGCACATCATCTGTATGCTATTCCACAATATCCGCAAGAAGCTAATTCCCATCAATTAGCTTACATCACTGATTGCCAAAGGGGGGCTTTAAGGGGGCAATTTACTAAGCTAAGTAATGAAACATACATTCAATAGTTCTTCAATCTAATCCAAGAACTTTGAACTCTCAACCTTTATTGAAGAAATATATTAATTACAGAGCTTCACTATCTCTGATACACTAGATATATAGTCATTGTTTTTTTCCCCAGAGTTAATTAGGCCCATTTTTGGATTTATACCCAAACATCTTGAATATCCAGGTCTCTGCATTTGCCCATGCTCCTAGCTGCTTTTAACAGAGGGAACAGGCCAAGGCAACGCCTAGCATACCCTCTTTGTACCCAGTGAGTGTAGCTGTGCTCACCATTCACTGTGCCCAAATGGTTAGTTAGTATTTAGTGGACATTTTGTTTCTTTCTAGCCTGTGTGATTTATGGCCAGAATGTTGCATTCAGTGAGAGTGGATTTGGGCACCTCTTTCTCTGTATATTTCAGTCTACAGCTCAGCAGCCATCAAGTAGAACTTTCATATAACAATGCATTTTGTTTTGCTGGCAGTGATCTAAAATAAAAGTAGAAAATATTCTCCCCTGCATACATTGCAAAAGGTATGTTCCACACATTGAAATGTAGAAAGGTTCTGCATGCCCCGATTCTGGATGCCCCAGGGGGAATCCAGCGGTCCTATCGATTTCAGGACCGATGGGGAGTGGGTTTTGGTCCTCTATAAAGTAGACCAAAGCCACCCTGGAGTCTATGAGACTCCAGGACAGGCCTTCTCTCTCCAGTGGGGGCATTCTGAACTGGGATGCTCTGCTGGGAAACCCCCCGCATCGCCCAAAACTCAACTTTCCCAGTCCAACTGCGCATGCGCGAACGGCGGTCGCATTCTCTCTGTCCCTTTTGCACGGTGCATGCCCGCTCCAGGCATTTGTACGTGGACAGCACGGACATGCTCCCTGTTAGAGGGTAGTGGGGGTTGCGCTCTGATCTGCTCGCTATTAGACGAAGGGGTGGGAGCGGATCAAAGTTTGCAGATTGGACGACAGGGCTGCGCATGCGCTGTAGGACCGGGGGAGGGTGAGATTGGGTGACCTAAGGGATCTCACTCAGCAGGGCATCCCCAATCGGGGTGCCCCGGGGGCAAGAACCAAAACCCAGGATAGTCAAGATCCTGAGATTTGATCTACTTTAAGTAAATGTTGTTTAGCTGTGTTTTACAGTCTTTTTTCTCCCCTACCCCGGGGCTCTCCTTTCTGGTCAACAAATAAAGTTTCTGTGACCAAGGGCCACCTCCCAGCTCCCCTTCAGCTTGTGCACAAGCACAGCATTTCATGCTCCTTGTCCATGCCCACACTCCCTCCATGTTTGAGAAAGAGAAACTGAAGGTAAAATGTATAAACTGCATAAGCTTCTTTTTAAAAACGGGAAACAGTTCAGGACGTTGCTAGGTGTAGCCATAGACAACAGGCCAATGCATTGACTGCTGAATCCCTCTGAAGACCATATTATCTTATTCAGCCTACACTGCCCCCACCACCCACCCCAGTCCTCATGTGCAATGTTACTGGTTTGATTGGCTGACTCAGAGGTAACTGAATAACTGAAGGTCTTACTTTTCTGGGCACTCTTCCATGGCTGCTGTAGCTGTATTGCTGTAATTATTATGTAAGTTGGGCTTAGCTCAATAGGAAGGGATGGAGACAAATAAAGGCTAAAGGTCTCTCTTTAAAGTCTAATGAATATTAGAAATATTTTTATTGTAGTTAGCAGAACTTTTTGTATTATAAGAAAAAAAAAATATGTTTCAAATAATCTCCCTTTACCCATTAATACCATTAATAATCACAAATGTGTCTCATGATCATAACTACCAATGACAATGATTCTTTCTTCTTATAGGAATGACAGCAATACCATGTGCCTGCCTGGGAATTTTCCTTGGTGGACTCCTTGTGAAGAAACTAAGCCTATCTGCTTTGGGTGCCATCAGAATGGCAATGCTGGTAAACCTTGTATCCACCGCTTGCTACGTGTCCTTCCTCTTCCTTGGTTGTGATACAGGACCTGTAGCAGGAATTACTGTTCCTTATGGAAACACGTAAGTATTTGTCACTTACTCGTCTAGCTAAATATTCACTACTATTTAGGCCCTTATTTATGAAGGAATAGCGACAGGTAGCGACTGGTGAGCGGCCGGTAATGACGGGCCCCGCCACGAGAACGCCAGCTCCCCACCACAATCACACATTTATCAAGCCAATCCTGCTTAGCGACTGAGATAGCGCCATATAGCGACTCATTTATCATTATTCCAGCCTCAGCCCACAGCGCCAGCGTCCGACCTTGAACAGCGACAGGTATGACCTCTCGCTACCTGGTGCTCTCCAATGCATTTCAATGGAACAATCTTTAAATATTCATAATTAATTGTTATTAATGTTTTTTTTTTTTTTTTTAAATGTGAAAAATTCTGTGACCACTTCTGCCATTTTAGATAATTTTTTTAAGGGAAAAAAAAATAAAAACAAAATGTACATAATTGATATTACAGGTCTGATATTAACCCTTTAACTGCCAGCCTACCTGCAGCATTTGCCACTCTCTGTTGCCAGACCATGTTTCACTATTTTGCGCTCCCCATGTTCAACTGTGATTTTTGAAAGGATTTCTAGGGATTTTCCAGGAAAATGATATATTGTTTTTTTCAGCAGAGTCTGGGCTTTAACATGAAATGTGTTGTTTGTAATTTTTTACAATTTGTAGGGTTTTTTTGGTAATAAAAAATGTAAGTTTGTCAATAAAATCTTATTGCGTGGGAAATCCCAATTTCTCCCGGTTACAGCGGTACCACATATGTATTGGTAGACACCCTTTCCTGCCCAAGAGACTCCCCCAAACTGAAACAGCGCTTTAGGGGACTTTCAGATAAAATACAACTATGCTATGCAATATGCGCACCTTGCAGTTTTACCAGAAAAACATTTGAAATACCCCAAAAAAACTATATATTCTCTGGAAGTACACACCTCAAGCTTTCTAGGTGTACCAGGCATGTTGATGTGCCCATCGTTTTCTGGAAGTAATTCCTCAATGTATTCTTTGGTTGCAAAGAGTTTCCCTAAAATATTTATAAAAAAGCAGAATCAAAGCCACATTTTCCTAAAAAAACTATATACAAACAAGAAAAAACAAGTTTAGTCTGAAAAAGCAACATTCCCCGAACAGAACAACACCCAACATGCATAGGTTCTGTTAAGGGAAGAGTTGAAAAACAAGCTCAGAAAGCGCAAGATCCCCTGAACAGAACAATACCCAACATGCAAAGTACTATTAACCCTTTTAATTGCCAGCCTACTTGAGATTTTGTCACCCTCTGTTGACAGGTCATTTTTCCCCATTTTGCGCCATGTTTTGCGCCATTTTTGCTGGAATTTTCAGGAAAATTATATTTTTCTTTTTCTATAGGGGTCATGAACCCCTTACCAGTTCACAAGGGGTTAAATGTAAAAAAAAAAACACACCACACGCAAAAAGAAAAACATATTTTATTTATTTATTTTTTTTTTTAATACTTACCTCCCATCCATCCTGGAGCACTGTGTCCCTCGGCAATCACTGGCTTCTGCTCACCTGCTGGAAGCCTTTTATAGCTGCTGGATGACAGAACACAAAGGGTTAATAAAAAATGAAAAGGGCATGGACCCCATTTTTTTGGATTTTTAAGGGTTAAAACCCCTTAAAAATCCCCCCAAAAAATGACGTGGGGTCCCCCTTACCCAAAGTAACCAGCCCGGGACCAGCTATGGGGGCTTGTAGGCACAGAGTGGGGGGGCCAGCTGTTGTGGCCCCCCCCACCCTGCAGTCTACGAGCCCACATAACCTATGTGGGCCCGGGCTCTTCTGCCCCCCCCCCGGGCTTTGGGGAGGCAGGTAATGGGGGTGCCGGGGGTTAATGGCAAGTCACCTGCTAGGGCAGGTGATTTGCCACCCCCCCAGCCTTGTGAACTGGTATAAGGGGTCACATGATGGACCCCTTACCAGTTCACAAGGGGTTAAATGTGGAATAAAAAAAAACACAGACACATAAAAAAAATGATCTTTATTATTTTTTTTTACTTTACTCACCTCCGATCCTGTGTCCCCCGGCGATATCCGCTGACAGTCTGCTCGCTGTTTGGAAGAGAGAGTCTCCTCCTCCTCTGCTCTTTGCTCCAAGCACCGAGAAGACTGATTCAGTCTCGGGGGCTTGGCCAGAAGAAGCCGACTGCTGGTGACATCACAATGATGTCACCTGGCCCCGCCCAAAAGGGGCGGGGCTAGCAGTCGCGATGCAGGAAGTGGGGGGAGAGGGCATTTTCTGCCCTCTCCTCGCCACAGAAGAGGCTGGGGGGGGGCGTTCGGAGGCCCCCCCAGTGAAGAGAAGACCTGGCGGGGGGCAGCGCGACCACAGGTAAGCAAATGTCATTTTTATTTTTTTTTTACAGTTAGCAGCTGCTGCTGCTGAATTGGGGGGGGTGGCCTATTCCGGGGGCTCTCATGGGGCCAGCCGACCCCCCACGGGGGATCGGATGGCAACAAATTAAAGAGGAGACCCGGCCGGATCCAACGAGGGGTCAGGTGAGTATTTTTCATTTTTATTTTTTTAACTAGCAGCGGGGAAAGTCGAGCACGTAACACCTACGGACTTGGCACTTAAGGCCCAGCCAAGCCAGCACGTAGGTGTTATGTGGCTTGGCAACAAAAGGGTTAATGTATTCATATTACTAAATTATTTAAAATACTTTTTTTTTTGGTTTCCAAAAATAAGGTGGTTAAAAACTACTTTTAACACATCGCCTCCAGCGCTCTGGGGTTTAAACATGCATTTCACAGCGCTTGAATTTTTTGAGCGTGATTTTTTGATGAATATGGTGGAAGCCGGTCGCTCTGACCAGTCGCTATCATGCGCACCCATACATCGCGGAACCTGTCAAATAGCGACTCATAGCCTTGTATTCAACATTACGCCACACCGACTGAGTCGCTGTCAACAACCGAACAACGGCCAAGCACAGCGACTACTAGCGGGCGCTGTGAAAATAACGCTACAGTCGCTCAACTGTCGCTACATGTCGTTATTAATAAATCAGCCTCCCCATGTATGGGATGAAATAGATGTCACTAAAGGGTTTTATAGCTGAGCGGCTCTTTAGCAAGCTAAGCTGAACGCCGTTAAATTCAGCCAGACTATGTTTGAGGACAGTATTTATAAAGGAGTTAAATGTGACATAATTACTTATGACTATGCTTACATAGAGCTTGCTCAAGTTGCAGTACAGGCACACCGTTTGAGCTGATTTAATTTTTTAGCATACACATTGAAGAAAAGCGTTGATTCTTTTTTAACTTCCATCTTCTAAAAGGCTAAAAGGGACACACTTCATAAATATCAAAAAAGAAAATCTAGTTGCCAGCAGGCAAAGAAAGTACATTTAAAGTGGACCAAAACCCAGGATTTTGACTATCCTGGGTTTTGGTCCTTGCCGCTGGGACACTCTGATTGGTGAAGCCCCGCTGTGTGAAACCCCCCAGGTCGTCCAATCTGACTTAGCCTTCTCTAGTCGGTTCTACAGAGCATGCATGGTCTCTTGTCCAATCAGCGTGCTTGGATCCACTCCCACCCCTTTGTCTAATAGCTCGTCTAAGGCATCCCCTGCTACCTTCTAACAGGAAACATGCCTGCGCTGGCCATTCACAAATGCCTGGCTGGGGCACATGCCCCACTAAAGGGATAGCAAGGGATGCGGTTGCTTGCACATACACTGTTGGACCAGGAAGGAAGGTGAGTTTCCGGGTGACCTGGGGGGTTTACACAGCAGAGCATCCCGATTCTGGATGCCCCAGGGGGGAGGGAATCTTACAGATTCCAGGGTTTTCGGGTGTGGGTTTTGGTCCACTTTAAAACTTTAATGCTATTACTTGCTATATGATGTAATTGTGCATTTATTTAAATGTGATATTAATAATTTGGAGACTATAAGCCTGATTCATAGCCTCTCCCATACACATTCCCGCATGCGGAAATGCTTAGATTTGGCCGTTTTTTCGGCTCCTGCTATTCAGTGTAGTGGTTTTTGGACAGAGTTTGCTGTTTTCGGGGACTTTTCAGTTTGCATAAGCGAAAACGAGTATTCGACTAAAAAAAATGAAGTTACCGGTGCCAAATTGCCGTGGTATGGCCTTCCGGAGCTTAGACCTACCCACTGTCGTCTGTCGTCTGGATATTGATCGGATGTTGGATCAACAGATTTTTGAATTGACCCATCTGAACCACCTTTCTCTTGAGAAGCTTTACTCAGAGGTGCTGCCATGGTTGGCACCCACCACAAGAAAGGGGCATGAGATTGATTGTATGACAAAATCGGTTGACTGCCTTCAATTTTTAGCAAATGACATCATCCAGAGGTTTAGGGCACTGTCTGTTGGCATGTCCCAGCTTTCGCTAAGCCACGCCCTGACTAAATTTCTTGATGGTGTGGTTGTCCTGCAGGAGAAATACATCTCTTTCTCCTGACAGCATGGCAGCCTGGAACGTGGTGAAATTGATCTTTTTCAATCTGGCGAATATGCCGAATGTCACAGGCACCATCGGCTGCACGCATGCGGTGTGCCTCGTGTGGCGCAGGAGTAAATGTATTGGAATGTTGCTCATTGGTCCTCCTTCTTGCCAAGTCTCCACCTTTTATGCTTTCCTTTGTTCTGCTCCCATAAACTAGCTAATCATTGTTTCTCATAGTGCTTCCTGATCCCTGTGTCCAAATTGCCCATGTATCTGCTTGCTCTCAGCCTGCTACTTTAATGTTGCTAGTGTATTAACCTGTGTCTGTTGTCCTTCTCTTCTTGTACGTTGTACGTTTCTAGAAAACGTAAATTGGGACAACCTTTGACTGTCCAGTACGTGGTGGGTCCCGATCTACAGTTTTTCAGCATCTTGGCCAGTTTCCCCGGCTCAAGATATAGCTTTTATCCTAAGAAGTTCGAGCCTCTATACTGGGTAAGTGTGTGTATTATTGTTGCCTTTCTGCATTTCTCTTGTTAGCCTTGCATTTGCAAGGCTGGATGTTGTCATCAGCTGGTCCCCATACTATGTATTTTTTGGTCTTTTTTTGTGTTGCCTATTTCTCTCTCTGCCCTCCCTCTATAATTGTGTGCTCATGTCCCTAGTTTCAGTCGCCATCCCCCGTTCCTAGTTTAAATCCTGTCCTTTTAGTGTGACTAAACTTTAGTCTGGTCTGCAAACTGGCTGTCTAATAGCAATGAAAATCTTGACCTACTTGCAACTGTGGCCCCCTATCTCATCAACTAGATATTTACTAATTTTGGCTTATATGCCCTTGTGGTTCCCCTTCCTAGTAGGTCTGTGTGTGTGTTTGCCTTGTTCTCTGATTGTAATGAATTTGATTTTTTGTTTGTCCTTTTAGGTGATTTGGGCTACCCACTATTGCCCTGGTTGCCCATTTTTGCGTCTGCAGACGCAAGGCCAGGAGGCGTATATCCACCACCGTGGCATTGTGGAGCATGCTTTCAGGCTACTGAAGAGCAGATTTCACTGCCTCGACCATACTGGCAGAGCACTTCAGTACTAGCCTTAGAAGGTTGTGAGAATTGAAATTAATCATTACCTGCAGTGCCCCCCACAATTATGCCTTGTTGGAGAGGGTTCCAGCATATCTGGAGCAAGCAACCCCGGCTGTAGCTCCTGAGGTTCCTTCATTTGGGTGCCCAGTTTCGTGCTTAGCAGTCAGTCTGCCAGCACCTTGTTGACTTTTCCATTACTTAATTTGTGTCTGTTTTGCTTTGGTTTTGCTTTGTTTTGTATGTTATTTGGTGCTGTACCCCCATTTGTTTTGTTTTAGTTGTGACTAAACAAACATACCAAACAAATTTGTTTTAAGTGTAATTTATTTGTGGAGCTACCACACTGGGTCCCACAAATGGTGCTCACAACGACCAACAGAGAAACATTGTAACAAAAGCAAAATGGTTGGGCCCCCCAGGCCAAAATAATATTAAAAAAAAGTCCACCATGCCAGATTAGGGGAAAGTTACCTGGTCCTCCATGCTTGGTGTCTGTCTGACCTGCAGGAGGACCAGCATTCTTTCATTGTTAGAGTAAGCACTGCCATTAAAGTACAGGTGTTAGGTGTGTGCTTTTATACACAAGTGGCTGGGTATTTGGGAACCAACTGAGACTTTATTTTACAGGCCAGCACAGGTGTTTGCAACCTAGAGGCTACAACATCATGGGTGTCTGCACGTTGGCCAGCACACTTCCAGGATCCATTGAAGAGCCTCAGCGCAGGGGTGTGTCACGCTGCTGGAAGACGCCAGAAGAGACCCTCTACAACATGGCACCATCCCTTGTTCACACTCACTGAGCAGGAGTACATAATGCTGGTAAGTGTCATGCTATGCTATGCTTCACCTATGCATGTTTTCTGCTTTACAAGCAGGCAAATGCGGGGAAAGGTGACAGACTGGCTGTCAGAGCATTAGTGTGCCACCCCACATGTGCCTTAGTGAACATGCAGACAGTCATACTCTGTGGCCACTGTAACACGTACCACTCTTGCCTGTTTGTAGGGTACGCTGGGGGGGGGCTCAGATATGCGTAGGCTGAGGGTTATGGGACACTGTTGCAGGATGAGCCCCTAGTAATAGTGGCCTGGAGAACTGGGGCTGCCAGATTGCCTAGGTGAATCAGCGAGGCCAATCCACCAGTAATGGCGAGTTAGGAGTGATTTGTAGATGCCTAGGCACATGCTGATTTGAAGTAGCGTCACGTGCCTACTCATTGGTGCACAGACTGGCGAGGTCTCTCACCAGTCCATGCAATACATGCATTGACCTGCTGCACATCAAGGAGATGTAAGGTCTTTATATCGGATGCTTAGTGTGCATGTGGACCTAAACTAGGATGGAGTACAGTAAAGTAACATTTTGATTGTGTTTTCACATTGCACTTGACTTCAAGCCCAAGACTACCCATGCCAAGAGGACGTTGGCATTGGAGGTGGCCACACATCTCAATGGCCAGGGGATGACGTGTTACACACACACACCTAAATTATGCAGTACTGGTCGGACCTCAAAAGAAGGCGGAGGCCCCGAGTGGATGCTCCATAGTTAAGTTGCCCACTGAATTGTGCTTCTCTTCTAACATTGGAGTTTTGGCAGAGAATAAATCCCATCCAAAGATAAGGGGTCAGACCAGTGCCACAGCAAAGACTGGGTAAGGGGTCGTCCCCAATCAATGCCAGTGTCCTCATCTTCCTCTTTGGACTCACCACCACCGGAACCAGCCCAAGAGGAGGAGGCCCAGGTGTTGGGCTTGGAGTCAGACCCAACGCCAGAGAACACAAGTAGGACAACAGACAAAAAACACACAGCTCAAGGCAAGGAACTCCCAATGACATGTATGCAAAGTGCTGGTGTTTTGTAATTCACTTTCCCTACTGACTCCTCGGTATGCAGCTATAGGGCCAAACGACCCTCACCAGACTCAGGTAGGTTCAAGAAAAAGGGGCAGAACCCACAGCACACATGTGCCTAGTTCTAACATCTGTTTTCATGTCCTTACAGACCCTAAGGAAGGCATGGCACCGAGGCATAAGGTGGCTCCATAACTACAGGGATGCAGTAAGTATTGAGCATTTGTGGACTTTGTCCAGGGAGAACTGCCACACGTGTTCAATCAGATGTTGACATGCATTTCTTTTGTCTTTACAGGTGCCATGGAGCAGAGGATGACACGCAGATGGGCCTCAAAATGGACACAGATGTTACTCTTTTACATTTTGTTATAAAGTTAAAAAAGTTAAAAATATTTTACCTGGAGAGTTTTCAAAACAAAAAAATATATATTTTTTTGAAAAATAAAAGCACAATGTTTAAAAAATAAACAATATGCAATGTGGTGTGCTTATTAATCCAAACTTGCTTAAGGAAGGGGGCAGTAGGTAAAGCTGGGGTGGGAGAAGGTGACAGAAAACACTAGAGGGAAGCAGGTAAGAATAAGGAAGGAGACAGTACATGGGATGCCCCTCAAGGAACCAGCAGGGAGAAAGTAATTCACAGTACAGGGGTGCACACAAACATGGGATACCTTGAAAGGAACCATAAGTGAGAAGGTAAGTCACACCACAGGGATGCACACCATGGGACTCCCCAAAAGGAAACAGGGAGAAGGTAAGTAACACTGCAGGCACGCACACAAATATGGCATGCCCCCAACGTGGGGTACAGCAAGGAAAAAATAAAACAAACAACCCATATGCCGGCATGCCAGCGAGATGGCCTCAGAGCACTGAGATCCAAGGACTCTACGGCAACATCTGGCTGGAAACAGATACAAACTCGTCTTCTGAGGCTAGTTTGCAGACGAAAACCGTGAATGCTTTAAATCGAAAGCTTACACGTAGCACTTACAATCGCATACCCCTGGCCAAGAAAATCTTGGATTACAGCTGAGAATAATATGAGCATTCGCAACAACCCAGTTACCGAGTTGGCTTTCGCAAAAAAACAAGTAATCATGGAAAGGTTTTAGATTGGGCATTATAAGAATGAATTTGATAAGTACTGCTGTCCCCAATACTTGAGTCACTGGTGGGAGTTCAGCCTGGAACAATAGCCGATATAATGCAAACAGAAATGGTACAGGTCGGCAAGAGTTCTTGGCAATGGATGTGGTCAGGCATCGCACAGGCTGGAAACATGGCTTGGCATTGCAGTTGGTCAAATGAGGCAGATGTCTCAAACAGGACAGCAGAAAGTTATAAGCAGGCAGGGCTAGTTCTTGGAGGCAGTTTTAAAGCATTTGTTTGAATAGCCGGACACCCATTTGTTTGAATAGCCGGACGACCATGCATACGGCACGGGGGTCTTCTGCTCTGGCAACATTGCGCAGTTTAGCAAAGATGGCAGCGCCCAGTCATACGGGACCGCAGTAAGAGGACAAACCTTATATAACCTTTTATATTATATATTAGGCTCACAGATTCACAGTCGGGAATATGAATGTGAATCTTTTCTAGGTACAGTACTAAGTTGCCCAGGGAAAGTCAAGGAAAAAGTTACCGACCACTACAAGGGATATGATGGCCATAACAGCTAAAAGTTTATTGCTATATCCATTTCTTTTAAAACCAGTGCTGTTCATTTATTGCACCAGTAAAAAGTCAGAGAGGATACCAGCTGTCATTTTGTAATGTGTGTTAAAAGAATAAGTTCTTCTACTTGCAATAGAAAATTGTGACAATTCGCTTTACTTGCCTTGTATCAGGCGAACGTAGAAAAAAATGTAAACTCAAAATGTAAAAAAAAAACTCATATTTCCTTCGCTCCCATGCTGCTGGCCAGGCTGTCACAGCCATTGGAGGCAAGAAGATGGAGGAGCGGCAGACGGACAGCCAGGGCAACTGATCCCTGCCCGCTGACCCCGCCTTCCACGCTGTCCCGCCATAAATGCTGTCCGCGTCGCCACCGCTGCTTCTTCTAAACATACGGCTCTGTTCATCAAGTGGGCATGGCTGATGCTCGCATGCTGACTGCGCCCACCCATTGTACAGAGCTGGGTGTTTATTCTGTGTGTGCCACACTGACTATGAGAATGGGAGGGGGAAATGCCACACTCTCTATGAGAATGGAAGGGGAGAATGCCACACTGCCTATGGGAATGGGATGGGGGAATGCCACACTGCCTATGGGAATGGAAGGGGGGGAAAGCCACACTGCCCATGGAAATGGGAGGGGGGAATGCCACACTGCCTATGGGAAAGGGAAGGAGGAATGCCACACTGCCTATGGTAATGGGATGGGGGAATGCCACACTGCCTATGGGAATGGGATGGGGGAATGCCACACTGCTTATAGGGAATGGGATGGGGGAATGCCACACTGTCTATGGTAATGGGATGGGGGAATGCCACACTGCCTATGGGAATGGGATGGGGGAATGCCACACTGTCTATGGGAATGGAAGCGGGGGATTGCAACACTAGCTATGGGAATGAGAGGGGGGAATGCCACACTGCCTATGGGAAAGGGAGGGAGGAATGTCACACTGCTTATGGGAATGGGAGGGGGGAAATGCCACACTGCCTATGGGAATGGAAGGGGAGAATGCCACACTGCCTATGGCAATGGGATGCGGGAATGCCACACTGCCTATGGGAATGGGATGGGAGAATGCCACACCGCCTATGGGAATGGAAGGGGAGAATGCCACACTGCCTATGGGAATTGAAGGGGAGAATGCCACACTGCCTATGGGAATGGGAGGGGGAATGCGACACTGCCTATGGGTAATGGGGGGGGGGTGCCACTCTGCCTGCAAGTGGGGGGATTCTGCACCTTGCTTATTATTTGGGTCGTGGTGGCATGGTTCAAAATATTTTCTTATTTTCCACTCTTCAAATCCTAGATGCGTACTATGGACAGGTGCGTCTTATAGGGCGAAAAATACAGTACCTGTCTCCAAATCTGTCTGTATAGAAACAGTATATATATATATATATATATATATATATATATATATATATATATTCCTCCTAATGCATAGTTATTTTTTCTGCTTTATTTTTGCACTGAGGATAACTGATCTTATTGGAACATGAAAGGTAAATGAACATAAACCCAGGCTTTTTCTTATAAATGAGTTTGGATTATGGGCTTATACTGATGGGCATAAGTTTAGACTGCTTGTACATCAAGCTTTTACACCCTTGAATGCCCAACTGCACAGTGACCAAAAGAGTGTGAAGCATATATTCTATACATGACAGCGTATGGAGGTTCCAGTCTCTAATAAATGTGCATTTGTTTGCAGTTTAATCACAAAGCACAGCATAGACATTTCAATTGCTCACTCATCATTGAGTTGTATAAGTAAAATGTATATTTTTTTGTCACATAGTTCCTCTTCTGGATCCTCTATAGGCCACTCATCTCCCTGCAATAGTGGCTGTGAGTGTCACAACGACTCCTTCACTCCTGTCTGTGGTTCTGATGGCATTACCTATCTTTCTGGATGCTTTGCTGGTTGCTCAAAGGCGGTAAGTTACTATTTGTACCTTAATATGAACACACAAGCCCCAGGGTCAGAATAGGCTGCATGTAAGCCTAGGGAAAGATAAGCTGAACAATCAGCCCCATTAAAGTGAACCCAGGTTAGTTTAGTTTGTCTGTGGACCAGGACCCTCACTGGTATATATTTGCCAGACCCTCCTGGTCCACAGACACATCAAACTAAATAGGTATTGACTGGGGCTCACAAGCTTGGTTGGGTTACGTGTGTGTGTGTGTGTGTGTGTGTGTGTGTGTGTGTGTGTGTGTGTGTGTGTGGGTTCTTACCTTGCACAGAGTTGCCAGTAGGGTCTGCTTTAACCTGCCATTACACATCAAGTGCAAATCAAAAGTGAACCATGGCTCAGCTCAGCATAATTATTCTAAACAGTGGACCATGTATTGTGAAAGCCCACCTACTTTACAGAAGAGTTTATTAAAAACCTATTTAAAGAACACTTGGCATGAGTCGTGTTGGGCAACCCCCCCAAAGTTCTAGTTCAGCGCATTTGGGCGACCCAAACCCAGTCCCCATTGAAATCAATCTACAGAATTGAAACTAAGAAAAATAGTGTCATTACTCAAATCATGTGTTTCTCGGTACTAGCGACCAGGGTAGCCTACATAACTGATCGTTGTTTTCTGACTGTTGTTAGAATAGTGCATGCAAGAACTAGGCTGATGCCCAATAAAGTTGAGTTATTGAGTTAGCCAATAAATTGCTTTAACCTTGGATTTCCTGCAGCCCAATAAATTGGAATATTGTGGCCTTTCACATCCATTCCTAACCAAGGACTGTAGTAGAAGATGACAATCTAAGATAATTTTGTTTCCTTATGTTAGGTACGTGCATAGGCACCATCTATAGCCATACTGATTGTGTTATTTTTATTTTGTAATCTTTCCACTTCCAAAGTTGTTTATTCTTACAGTATACGATAAGTGCATCAGAACAAATAGTTATTTCAAACACAGCATTGACCCCTTGAAGCAATTTCCTGCTTTCCAGGTCCTCATCTTATTGAGACAATTACAGACTAGATATAAAATGTGTCCTGCCTCACTGGTAATTCTTACATCCCCTTTTTACTACACAACAGGCTTTTTCTTTGCCTTTTGCCAGATGCTTATTTTTCTTACTGTTAATGTAGATTTAATTTTGCTGGATTCTCATTACCTAACTAGACAAAATAGGAGAATGAGTTTTCTATTATAGTCAGGTGGCAGATGGTTTTTAGAGCGAAACCCAAATCTGCTCAGTAAAAGTACTGTCTTTTGTGTATGGATTGGATTAATAGTTAGCATTATCTAACTAAACACAGCATAGAGCACTGTGCATTAGCCTCTAACAACATCAGATTTCACGTAAAGAACAAAAGAAGTGCAGCCATGATTGCTTGCTTTGGACTAATGCACATTGAGCATCATAATTGTATCATGCACACTGTGTAATCTCATCAGGTTATGTCATCCTACCATGAACATTACTCAAGGCCACAGGTATATTGCCTAAAATAGTTGCTAACAAATTCATACCACATCTTCTTCAAACTCAATATTGTTTTCTGGGTAGTATTTTGGGATAAAGATTTCCAGCCCATTTAAAGTAGACCAACACCCAGGATTTTGACTTAGTCCACTTCCCCGGGGCACCCCGATCGCAAGCAAAAACAAGCCTTACCGCAGCGGCTCTGAGCACGCTGGCAACTGCATCTTGCGCTTCCCTCTAACAGGGAATTTGTGAATGGCCAGCGCGGGCACGCGCCCTTCTAGATAGAAGCGCGTGTTGTGACCGTGGCCCGTTCATGCGCCGTTGGATCGGGATCCAGGTAAGGTTTCTGGGCGTCCTGGGGCGTTTCACACAGCGGGGCATCCCGGGATGTCCCGCGGGGAGGGATCGGATCACGCTGGGTGTTGGTCCACTTTAAGCATATTTTTACTTGATTTATCTGTTCTTTTCTATGCTGCACAGATCATGGCTTTGTCGCCTATCATTGCAACAGTTAGGCCAAATTTGAGTTAATCAGTGGCATAGGGCTCACTTGTGCACACTATCTAATGATGGGAGTGTGGCTGCCATACTTGTGCGGAGCCTTTTCCATGTTCTTTCCTTAATTTTGGTGCTTAGCAGAGGTATGATGGAGGTAGGCTAAGGGTCCAGGGACTTGTACGCTCCCTCTTATCCCCCCCCCAGCAGGGTCGTATTTAGGGTTCATGCTGCCCTAGACACAATTTTTTCAACCCCCCCCTCCCCACTGCCTTATATTGCTAATTAAACACAGCAATGCAGGGAGGGGGGATCTTGGATCTGCTGCATAGACTCCCCCCTCTCTGTGCACGGCCCTGTCCATCCATTCATGTTGCTGGATCCCTCGGGTGAGGTAAGGAATTCTCAGCTCCAGGGCAGCGGGTGGTTCATTAGGTGATTAGAATTGACTGTTCTGAAACTAAAGAGCTGCAGCCAAGAGATCAAGCCTGCTGACTGAGAGTTAAGTAATATTGTTTTTTTTTGTTCCCAGTCCTGAACTGCCTATTTAACATACTACTGCTTTTGACTATTCTGGTGATAGGTCCTTGCCATGGGTGAAACCCCCAAGGTCACCGATACTCACCTTTCATCGTTCTAATGCATAGGCTCTCAGATCTGTTTGCTGTGAATTTGTAATTCACATGCACCATTGGACAGGGAAGAGGTGAGTTTTACAGGGTGATTTCAGGGGTTTCACACAGCGGCACAGAAAATACCCAGGAAAGTCAAAATCCCAGTCTGGGTTTTTTTCTGCTTATATACAGAAAAGAGGAATTAAAAAAAATAAGACAGGAAAGAAATAAGGAGCAAAACATGAAGGCCAAAAGGAAGGAAAAGAAAAAGTAAAGGAAGCAGGGAAAATAGGGAAGGAAACAGAGAAAGCAAGTAAAGGACAAATGGGAGTGGAGGTAGTGAGGAAAGAGAAAAAAAGGAATGGAACAAAGGAGCAAATAAAAAAAAGACTGGAGGAAAGAGAAGTAATGCAGTAGGGGAGAAAGAAGGTGGAAAAGAAAGAGGAAAAAGGAAGACAGGAATGCAACAAAGATAGGAAAAATGTAAAAAAGAGAGGAAAGGAGGGGAGGAACAAAAGAAAGGGAGCCAGGGGAAAATGAAGAAAGGAAAGAAAAAATGGAACAAAATAAAGAGGATGAAGAGGAAAGATGGAAAGAAAAAGGGGTAAGAGGGAAGAAAAGAAATGAGTAAGAAATAAAGGCATGAAGACAGGTAAATGAAAGATCAATACAAGTGCTGCATAACCTTACTTGGCTGGTGTACTACTTACTGAAGCATGGCAGGCTGGGAGGCACATGAGCTGTGCTATGTGCTGCACTCCCCTTCTCTGCCTCTTAGTTAAAGTACCTGTTAGTTCTGCTGCCTGTGTCCTCAGGGATGGGGGCGGCCATTTTGTCGTAGCCCCTGCTGGTCTGAGCTTCATGTAGCTGATCTCAACATTGAGCACATTCACCTACACAGAAGCTTGGAGAGGGGTGAAAGGAGGGGGAGAGACTAAGTGGAGTCCAGACACCTACTTTCGGCGCCTGAGACTGCTCACCGGGCCGTGCTGAGGGAGGCCAGACTGACACATAGGGAGAACGACAGGCAGGGGGCGCTGTGCTCAGCTTCCCATTCATTTTGTCTCTGATGGCCTAGCCCCGCCCTTTTCCATGCCGTGTTTAGTTCATTGCTGTCTGTGGAGGTGGGTGTTGATGGCTTTGTGTGAAAAAAACGCTATTGGCAGCTTTGGAATATGGCTGGCAGCTGCCTGATTGCTTGCAGATGGAATTTTTTTTTTTTTTTAATTTAATTGAATCCTTGCTGGTTGGAGCCCCCTATCCCCACCCCCACTGTATCTCTGCCCTAGGCATGTGCCTACATGGGCCTAGTGGCTAATACGGCCCTGCCCCACAGTGTGAATGACTTTGGTTTAATTTACTGTCATCTGAGGGGATGTTTTCATTGCTTTCAATCTGGTAGTTTTTAGCCAGGACATCTAGCATATCATTATCTTTTGTAAAACTGGTTTCCATCAGATGTGGTACTGTACATTGTGTTTCTCAAGATGCTTCCTTTTTTTTTTTGCCCTTCATTTATACTACTAACTTGAAAACACACTGTAAATGCTATGAAACCTGGTGAGTGATTTCCCTTTAGAAATGGTACCTCAATCAGTTATTATGCATGAAATGCATAGCTTAAGCATAAAATGTACATTATTTCATGGAATAATTGACGCCTTTCTATCATGTCAACCATTGTGCCAATAATTTATCAGGAGTAGTGCAAAGAAATCCTTTGCCCCGATGTGCAGTTGATGTGTGATGCAAAACCAAAGTTCTAATATTATTACTTAGTAATATTTTGCTAGCGAGCGTTATTCTTCAGCCAGCTAGATGGCACCATAAATGCATGTCTTACTACAGTATCACAGACAGAAGTAGTTACAGGCTGCGAGAATTAAACCCAGCTAAGCACATCATACAGGGAATATTATCTGCCTTAAGTTTGCTGACATACATATTTATATTAACGATTATATCCTCTAGTAGTTGTGTTTAGGTACCATATAGGCTACCACTTAAAGTTCTATCATGTAGAGCCAAAGGTTAATAGCTTAAAACAGCTTTCCCTGCCAGTCAGCATTTACCTTGACAGCAGCCTGGAGATACTGTCAGCAACAGAAATTCTGCAGCGGTTTAAGTCACTGCAAGACAGTAATTTTTAAGCATATTAAGTTGTAATAAATCTTGCTGCATTTAAGTTTGGGTGTTGGGTTTGACAGGAAGAACTTGCAGGGATGCATGTCTTGGACAGCAATCTGCGGCTTGGCAACAGTAACAGGTACAAAGTGGATGGGTATGTTTTGAGACACTGGGTTGGGGGGTAAGTGTGTTTCTTATGAGTTGTATGATTATGGGCCCCTGTGGCCCGAAACGCGTGATGGGGTTCTGGTGGCAGGACTCGCTGGCTTCTGGTTCCCTGCTTTATTTTCACTTATCTTGGCATTTTTCTATGGTTGGCTATTTTTTAACAAGATAAATACAAAGTTACGTTTTACTTGGAGGCTGGATAAACACTGACGTTTCACTAGGTTGGGGTTTGAAGGTGACAACCTAAACTTCCCTCTTAGTATAGGTACAAACAAATATCCTTGCCTTATTGGAAAATGATGTACCTAACCTGTAAAACTGCCCCATCACAGGTACAGATAATGTTGGGGGGGGGAAAAAGTAGAAAAAACATGTTTTTGCTCTTTTTATTTGTGTCTAAACGCTAAAGAAAGCTCACTGAGATGCAGGTATTATCCGTACACAATGCACACTGCAAGTCACGCCGTTTTCACCAAATAAATAGCATGACCCCATTGTGCCTACTACAGTACTTATGTGATTCTGCTGTGAGGACCTTTAAAGCCGTGTATGGGGTCAAATATTATCCACATAATCCACATCATGCTTTTGCATTGTAAGGGGATAGACTAGAACCACTAGTGTTATCATCACTAATGTGACCCCATTATGGAGATTTAGCCCCACCAATAATCTAATAAGAACGTTTGATTTTACAGAGGGAGGGGTGTCACTGACAGGGCATTTTATATTAAATAATCTGTCTTTGGAGAAAAAACAGACATGAAGGATAGATCTCACCAACAGGCTCTGAGACAGCAAAATGGAAACGTATCTTGCAGCTTGTAGGCTTGAAGTTTAATCTCCAGTGGGGTGTGTGAATGATTGCAGGGCCAGATCTCCCTGTTGGGGGCGACACAAAGTGTCTGTGCATTCTCTAATTATCTGATATACATCCTGTTTCGTTGGTATTTGGTGCCCAGTCGCCTTGGTAAGATGTTCCCAGGGCAGGCCAATACATGCTTCAGGGGTTGTGACGCCGAAGGTACCTTTATGCACATATGGTGGACCTGCCCCATGCTAACCCGTTTCTGGTCCCACATACATAGGATAGCCGGCAGAATGTTCCAGAGGAACGTCAAAAAAGATCCATGGGTGGCCCTCCTTCACTGTAGACCTCCAGAGCTTACTAAAAAGCAGAGCAAGCTGTTTGTTTACTTGCTCCTGGCGGCGAAGCAGACCATCGCCAGGGCCTGGAGGAGACAGATTGTTCCGATATCGGAGGTGTCGTCCAGAATGAATGGATTCTTGGTTAATGAGAGGCTCTCAGGCATTCTGGCCGACACCCAGGACAAGTTTCTCTCCATCTGGGAACCATGGATACAGTATGCCTGGCCCAGCGCCCCATCGAGTTTGCTTCACTAGTTGATCGTTGCAGGCCAGGCTGCGGGGATCCCCACCCCCTACCCTCTCCCCACCCTACACCCCCCTCCTCCCATTGCGTCCATCCTCATTCTCCCCTCCCTCTCTTTGTTTTTCTATCTTCCTACGATTCCTTCCGCCTCTTGTTGTGTGGCCGGCCCCCCGTCGGTCTCCCCGACCGTGGCCGGGGTTGGGCGACGGGGGGGGCGGACTGTGATGAGATGCCACTATGGTTTGCACATGACGGCAATTATCGACGCGAGAGACAACGCGACTGAGGATTGATAAAAATCGACAAATTTTGATGTACTCATTGTTTATTCAAACTTTTGCTGCACTGTAATCACATTGCTAACCATTTTCTTGCTGATCCGAAATGTCGCGTCCTGCTATTGGCTTAGTCCATGAGAATTTTGCTGTAACCACTATGTTGTTTACCTCCCCTGCGTGGGATGGTATCCTGTTTGGCTGATCATCCCCTTTCTTGTATTGCCTTCTTTTGAAAATAAAATAAAAACATTGAAAGATAATTATCTGATATACAGACGAAGAGACGAAGCTCCACATTCCTGAGCTTACAGGTTTAACACCTACTGCTCTAAATTAGCCTCTTCAGATGAGGGGATCACAGCCTTGTCTTCCAGTGGCTTAAGGGTTACTGGCAGCATTCTCACCTAGGATAAATAATTCAGCTTTATTTTTTTCAAGCTCTGCTTTGTGGGGGGGGGGGGGGGGGGGGAGATCACCACCCCAGTCACTGAAAGGATTCTGGGATTTGTAAGCAGCAGCTATGCAAACAGGCTGTACTCAAGGCCAGGAAAAACACTCCTCCACAGAGCCACAGGGATAAAAATACACATAGAAACAGCATGCTAATAAGTAAATCACAGGTATGGGTGCTCAATCCTAACACAAATGTTTATTTTACATTTCTAAAGATGAAAACAGTAAGGCAGAACACCAAAAACTTGACAAAAGTAAGTATTCACCTTTGTTGCATACATACTGTAGAGCCTTTAATTTTTGGAATAATTACTACGATAAATGATACAGTGGAAGAAGAACAGCACACCTCTAACATGGCCTATTTGCTTTTTGTTCTTTTTTTTTTAGAATCTTTCTGGCTGCTCCTGTGTGACATCTGTGCCACCAGAGAATAGCACAGTGGTTCCTGGAAAATGCCCAAGCCCCGGATGCCAGGAAGCCTTTCTCACATTCCTGTGCGTGATGTGTGTGTGCAGCATGATTGGAGCAATGGCTCAGACTCCATCAGTCATCATTCTTATCAGGTGAGATACATTAGACACCTTCTAGAAACTTTAGAAAAGTATTTGACAGCATAAATATAATGGTTTCCGATTATATAATTTCCTAATCCTATTCCACTGCCTTTTTGTAATGATTGTATCAAGAGTAAAACTGTGTGCAAAACACTTTTACATTGCCTGCTGTGTACCTCAACACTGATATTGAATGTATGTGTTTGGTCCCCTGTGCTGCATAGTAACAGGGATCAGTTATGGTGGTCGCTATGCTCTACTGCTGCCTTGCCTTTGAATTTGGGGTGCATCTCTGAGCCATGAAGCCAAAAAAATAACAGAGGTTTGTCACTGTTATAGGGAGTGCAACCTGACAAGATTGTGGAAATGGCACTGAACCCTTTGTGAACTGGTAAGGAGTCCTTGAGACCCCAAAGGCAGGAGGGGCTGGCAAGTCAACTGCCAGCAAACAGATGATGTGCCAAAACCCCCCACCCCATTACCTACTAACTAGCCCTACTTGCTGGTTTTGCTTGAAAGGGGTGGATCCCTTGCGTTGTTGACATTTTTTAAGGGTTTAACCCCTAACAATTTGGAGTGTGGGGTTGTATGTAAGCAAAATGCTTAACAATAGCCTGGCAACAAGTAGTGACAAAATCTCTAGGTACTCTGGCAGTTAAAGGGTTAAAGAAAAGCCAGTTAACTACACGTCCACTTTTTTGCTGAGGACCAATTGGATTCACAAGGCGAACACATTCGCATGCTGATGGTAATGATGGTAATGTAGTACACAAGAGGCATGCAGAAGCAGCCTTGGTGAGTAATACAGTTGCTTTTTCAGGCTTCTTGCTGCTTGATTTAACAGGGAATCCCTAATTGGGTTTTTGACAAACACAACATATATGTGTATAACAGACACAACAGAACACCACAAACAAATATTGTATGTTTAAAAAAATAGATTTCGTTTCATTAGGTTTATACAGTAGTACCCAGTTTCTTCTAACACATCACAATCAATTTCATTTTTATACTTATAATGAGCAACTTGCCTTGGGTTTGTCAGTGTGACATTGTGGACTAATCAGAAAGAAAAAAATAATCTATTTATACTATTTATTTAAGTTCTCTATACCTTTTTTGTAAGTGAAGAATTACCTATTTGTGTATTTGGATTGTTTTGCAGCTTATTATAGTTATTGATGTATGCATTAACAGTAATGAGAAAATATAAAAACTTATGAGGACCAAACAATTCATTTTAATGATCAGCAATCAATTTAGCATGCATTGTTTTAGTCTAGCTTGTTGAGCTTTAGGGTTTTATGACATTTTTGTATAAATCAAGCTTGAATAACTTGATTATTAGCAGAGCATTAAGTTTGCATCGTTTGAGACTTTCCTTTCCTGGGTGCGCAGTTTGTGTGATGAGAGGGGAAAACCACAGCGAAAGAAGCTAAAATTGAAGCGGTGAACACAGATGACAACTGACTTTCTGATGGAATTTTGCTATGTTTGCACCACAATTCGATGGTCAGTGGTATTTACTTGGAAAATTGGTTTGGTGAACTCAGACACAGTTTTACAGCATACAGTATGTCAGCATGGGATGGGTCTCAGGGTATATGTGAGGTGCCCCCGAAGTTTATTGGTTATTTGAAAAGCCTTAAATAAAAAGTTGAATTAAAAATCTAAAAGTTATGTGAAACCAGTTGTTTTTCCAGTACTAGTTAACTATCCAACATTCACGCATAAAGATGCTAAAATAAGTAAGGACAGTCTTACTGAAAATAAATGTGATTGCTATAGGGTTTACTGCTAAGAGCTGGCGAATTGAAAAGGTGTTCGCCAGCAGTCGCTTGGTTACAATGAACTTGACGTAAATCCAGCAAACACAACACTTGGTAAATGCGGAAAATAGCAAAATAAAAAATAGCAAAAACACAGCGAATGCCTTGCGAATACCCGGCAAATTGTTTAGTAAACCACACCTTAAATTAACTAACTTGTAAAGAGCAGCTATTAAAGCACATATGTAGGCAATGAAATATAACTACCAATCCCCTTAGACATCGCCTCCTTTAAAATCCTTTCTTTTTCTTTTAATTTTTTTTGCTAATCCAGCTCATTGCTCCTGCAGCTTGTGCCTGCGAGACATTCAACCATGCTGATCAAATTGGTTGCTGTGTAAATGTTGCCTCCTGCTGCATCTGGGCAGAGCCAAATGTTCTCCATACAGCAGTATGCAGGAGCTGGAACATTATAAATGAAAAAACTTGTATCCCATCCAGTCATGTCTCTTGGCTGTTCCAAGACTGAGAATGCAATAGGATAGGTACCGTATATACTCGAGTATAAGCCGAGTTTTTCAGCCCACTTTTTGGGCTGAAAAAAGCCGCCTCGGCTTATACTCGAGTCAGGACTCAGCTGTCTTTTTTTTTTTAAGTACCCAGCGGGCTTCGCGCATGTCACCGTCCAGCGCGCGTGCCCGGCGATCACGCACCCAGCCATCCTCGCTCCCTCCCTGTCTGCATTGTCCGCCGGTCGTGTTATGCTGTGGCCGCGTCAGTGAATAGGAGAGCGGCCTGGCTAGCTCCGCCCTCCTTCCGTGACATCATCAGTGAAGAAGGCGCGCGGGGGCTGCCGGCCTGCTCAGTACACCGGCAACCTAGGAGCGCCTGGTAACAGGTAATGGAGGAGCGGGCAGGGATTCAGGGGGAGGGTGGACTGTCACTTGGGGGTTGAAAAAGAAAAATTAGATTACGGTATGTTGATGGGGGTTTGTACAGATTGTGTGTGCACATTGAATTTAAGATTAGAGGAGCAGGGCAGGGAGCAAGCTCACTAATGCAATGTTTTATTTTAAGTGGAACAAAACCATAAGAGGCCGGCCCTGGAATCTAAAAGATTACAGGGCTGGCTGCTGGCCTTCAGCTTGGGCATCCTGATTTGGGATGCCCTTGGGGAAGGCAAGCAGCCAGCCCTGGAATCTTTGAGATTCCAGGGCTGTGAAATCCCCCAGGTCATCCCTAATCACTTACCTCTCCGGTCCAACGGCGCATGCACAGGCTCTGGTCCAGTGAGAGCCACCCACCAACAATATGTACCTAATTCAGTAGACGGCTTTCAATTACATGAATGGCATTCCTGCCTGCCAAATTATGAAGTAATGGCCTGTGGCTTTCATTGGATCAGAGCCCGCGCATGCTCCGTTGGAGCCAGGGAAGGTAAATGTTTACTGGCCTTTCTGGGATGCCCCAGGACAAAGCCAGCAGCCAGCCTTGGAATCTTTCAGATTCCAAGCCAGACTCCGCTGGGTTTTGTTCTGCTTTAATTGTGTCTGTGCAGGCCAGGCGGTGGCAGCTGGTGTATTGGGGTGTATGTGTGCTGCATTTCCCACCCTAGGCTTATACTCGAGTCAGTAACTTTTCCAGTTTTTTTGTGGTAAAATTAGGTGCCTCGGCTTATATTCGGGTTGGCCTATACTCGAGTATATACGGTACTATCTCTGGAGAAGTCCAAGTAGTACTATCTGTTGAAGGTTGACTCTATGTATGAAGCACACCTGTACTTCAGACCTCGCTCGTCAGAGCTGTAGGCATTTTGGGAAGTATTTTTAAGACTTTTTCATTTATTCCACAATTTAGTTGAATTTGAGGGACCCTGTGTGTCAGCAGTTATTATGAAGCTGCAAGTCCAAGCATGTTAAGACATGTTAAGACTTTTCTCTTTGTTAATATAGATTACATTTGCATTTAAGTTATAAATACAATGTTTGAATGGCTGATCACCTACTGTGGTCCATAGGTTAAAAGATGGTACCACTAAGGTAGAATCCACACATAGAATTCATTTTTTCATAGTTTACATCAGAAGTAGATGTCTTTCCAGCAAAGATATATTTACAATACATGAGCACCCTTCTGAAAATTGGAGGGAAAAAGGCCCCACTGGTAGCTTAAACAGGTGGTTTAGTTGTTCAAAAATAAATTTAGAATCGTAGCTAATACCCTTCATAAATGAGGCTTGATGCATATGTTTTTGTATACTATGGGGTTTATTCATCAAGGGATAGCGCCAGGTAGTGCCTCGTAGTGGCAGCAAGTGCCTGTTGAACGCTGGGCACTGTATGCAATACCACATTTATGAAGGCGATTCTGGTGACAGCGCCATGTAGCATCCGATTCATCATTACAGGTGGCTCAGCATATAGTGCCAGCGCTCTAGCTTCCAGAGCTCCAGGTATTACCTGTCACTACCTGTCGCTCTCCCATACATTTAATGGACGTTCCTTTTCTTCCGTTTAAACAGGGTTCTTTGTTTTTATTTCTTTCAAATAATTGTGTCACCTCTCCTGGCCTAGAAAGAGTTGTTTTTGAAAACTTTTTTGATTTTTGATATTTTTATGCAGAATTGTAGTTTCAGGTCTGGCGTTAAAGTATTAATGTCACAATGTTACAACAATGTAATTCCATGTGATTTCGCTTTGTTACTGGTAGACATGTGTTCAAAAACAGACATTTATTTGTTGAATATGGAGTCGCTGAGAATCGGTCACACTTAGCTGGCGCTACCTTTCGCTCGCTGCAACGTTGTACTGGTGTTAAAACGCCCAACATACATCTCATTCATCAATGTCGGCCAGGTTACTAGAGCGACTGAGGAGCTCTGTTACAGCGCCCGATAGCCGATCACAGAGTATACTAGCGGCCGCTCTTAGCGCCTCTGTACAGACGCTCATCTGCCGATACCTGACGCTAGTGATGAATCAGTCTGCCTTTAAAGAGTGACTCTGTTACAGCAAGAAACTTTCTTTTAAGGTTAGTTGTGCTCCCACACCCTTAGGGGTGCCTCCACTCTTTCATCCCTGGATCCCTGGTGTTCGATTCTTCCACCTCTGATGTAAGTCAGTATACAATGCATAGGCCCAGGGGCTGATTGCAAGGATGCTGTATCCTAGATGCACATGCCCTAATAATAGCAGGATGCTTTTATTCTGGCCTTGCTCAACACCTTTTATACTCTGTGATGCTAGATTGAATGCCTTTTATCAAGAAAATATACTAAACATATAAATATTTTAATATAGAAACATAGACATAGAAACATAGAAGGTTGACTTGATTCAGTATGATTTGCACCTAATATCTTTACTAGAACAATGTGACTTATTTCATCAGCAAATCATCAGTTTCACAGTCAGTGGATCTTTTTAGTTACTGCCTGGAAGTAAAAGGCTTAGGTGTTGTTAATATATTTTTATAGGATTTGTTAAGGAAAATTTACTGACTCTAGCCCTACATGTTACTCAAAAAATAATGTGGCAATTTTACACTTAAGCGGATATGTCAATTCCCAAAGTGGCCTTGCCCGAATTTCTGTGTCCTCTGCAAAACTCTTAAGGGGCCTAAGTGGCAGGTAATTATAACTTGTCCCTTCCTTTGCTTTTAAGACATCTTATACTCTATTCTAGGAAAAATGTTCCCTAGAAGCTGGGCTGTTAATGGTAAAGTTTACTTAGCCTCAGCTACAAATACATTTTTTTCGTTTACCACTCCCATTTCAATCATTTTTGCACTAACCCCACTTTGGTAACAGGATTTTATTTGTCATAAAGGAACCAAATAAAACAGGAAAGTCGGCCAGCCAGCTGTGGTAGACTTATATCTTCTAAGCACATAATATCCAAACTAAAGTCTAAGAGATTCCCTTTGTCTTTAGGACATCATGACTTGGGATGTTCAGCATTGTGAGTTTCCTTGTATAATCAATTGAATACCTTTGATTCCACAGCACATGCGCGGGACTCTGCTTGCTTGCTGCACCCGGTATACTTGAATGTTAACTGGCAGGGCCACACCCTAGAGAAAATGAGGACGCTGTGGAGTGTGACTACCTTAGTCATGGAATCGAGGTTCAAGGTCAGTTTACAGGAGTAGATTTCACACTGCAGGACATGCTAAATTAGGATCTCCTTAAGAAAGTCTCTTAAATGGAAACCCATTTATTTTTTTTCTACTGTTCAGTGTCAAAACCTACAAAGACCAGAGCAGCAGATGCTTTTGTCACAGAGTGCTTTGGAGCACTGCAAAATCTGTGAAATTGTTTGTCAATCCCTTTCTCTTCCACTTTACTTAATCAAAGAATAGGTACTCATGCTGTATAAAAGTTTACTCTACATAAATAATCATTCTAAAAAAGCCATAACAATTGATTGTACATTGTATGAATACATAGATAATACATAATAAAAACTGGTAGATAATAATAGTTGGTAGAAGATTCCTCCAACTCGTTTTGCTTTTTGCAGCTTCCTCAGGGAAGATTAGATCCCAGCTAATTTAATTGCATATTATAGGCTCTCATGTAGAATAGTCTTGTGGACTAAACAACAGCAGTATTATTAGGGTTGTTAGATAGTGGTAGAAACAAGACTGCGTGCAAGGACCACTGTTTGTGATGTCCTCTGTAACAGCCCATAGCCATGCCAGCTATCCCACCATCTGCTCTAATGTGTTAGAGACAATTCCTCTGCATTAGATAATACTTACAAAGCTTTCCAAGTATTGCAGTAAGCTGTGCAGATGCAGTCTGCATACCAACAGCACTGGTTTTATGGCGGAAAAAAAACAATGATGGGGCCCCCTAACTATCTGCCCCAGTGCTGTTGCAATCTCTGCACCCCCATAGTTATGCGCCTGCATATAGGTACTGGCTCATACACAACACACTACAACCCAATATACCCTATAGTGCAGTAGTTTACAGGCAATGGAATCCTCCTTTACCCTTTAACGTTTTAACTTTTAGTTTTATCCTTGCTAGCAAAAGCATCCTAGTTGAGGGCCTATGCAAGTGGCTGACTAATATACTTTAGGTATGTTTTCTGCTTTGCTTTTAGGAAAATCTAGCCTAAAGAAAGGTGTTAAAATGTAGGCAGTGACCGTCCTCATGTTTGTCCCTGCTCACCTCCCATTGAATTAATCAAAATAAACCTGGGGGGGAAGCAGTTTGGATGCCGAGCATGCAGTGCACCAAGAAGCTGTGTATGTTGCTATAGGATGATTGAAAAGAATTACTTGCCAGTTTTTTTGTGGTAAAATTAGGTGCCTCGGCTTATATTCGGGTTGGCCTATACTCGAGTATATAC